>JBBGZY010000238.1:0-600000 GCA_037952925.1 Lithobates clamitans
GGGTAGGAGTGTGGAGGGGATGATGGGGGCAGTATGTATAGGGGATGAGTGTGGAGGGGATGATGGGGGCAGTATGTATAGGGGAGGAGTGTGGATGGTATGATGGTGGCAGTATGTATAGGGGATGAGTGTGGAGGGGATGATGGGGGAGTATGTATAGGGGAGGAGTGTGGAGGGGATGATGGGGGCAGTATGTATAGGGGAGGGTGGGGGCAGTTTGTATAGGGGAGGAGTGTGGAGGGGATGATGGGGGCAATATGTATAGGAGAGGAGTGTGGAGGGGATGATGGGGCAGTATGTATAGGAGAGGCGTGTGGAGGGTATGAGGGGGCAGTATGTATAGGGGAGGATGGGGGAAGTATGTAGAGGGGAGGAGTGTGGAGGGGATGATGGGGCAGTATGTAAAGGGGGGAGTTCGGAGGGGATGATGGGGGCAGTATGTATAGGGGAGGAGTGTGGAGGGTATGATGGGGCAGTATGTATAGGGGGGAGTGTGGAGGGTATGATGGGGTAGTATGTAAAGGGGAGGAGTGTGGAGGGTATGAGTGGGCAGTATGTATAGGGGAGGATGGGGGCAGTATGTATGAAGGGGATGATGGGGCAGTATGTATAGGAGAGAAGTGTAGAGGGTATGATGGGGGCAGTATGTATAGAGGAGGAGTGTGGAGGGTATGATGGGGCAGAATGTATAGGGGAGGAGTATGGAGGGGATGATGGGGGCAGTATGTATAGGGGAGGAGTGTGGAGGGGATGATGAGGGCAGTATGTATAGGGGAGGAGTGTGGAGGGTATGATGGGGGCAGCATGTATAGGAGAGAACTGTGGAGGGCATGATGGGGCAGTTTGTTACGGGAGGCATGTGGAGGGTATGATTGGGGCAGTATGTATAGGAAAGAAGTGTGGAGGGTGTGATGGGGCAGCATGTATAGGGAGGCGTGTGGAGGGTATGATGGGGGCAGTATGTATAGGGGATAATTGTGGAGGGGATGATGGGGGCAGTATGTATAGGGAAGGAGTGTGGATGTATGATTGGGGCAGTATGTATAGGGGATGAGTGTGGAGGGGATGATGGGGGCAGTATGTATAGGGGAGAAGTGTGGAGGGTATGATGGGGCAGTATGTATAGGGGAGGCATGTGGAAGGTATGATGGGGCAGTATGTATGGGAGAGGAGTGTGGAGGGGATGATGGGGGCAGTATGTATAGGGGAGGAGTGTGGAGGGGGTTATGGGAGCAGTATGTATAGGGGAGGAGTATGGAGGGGATAATGGGGGCAGTATGTATAGGGGAGGAGTATGGAGGGGATAATGGGGGTAGTATGTATAGGGGAGGCATGTGGAGGGGATCATGGGGGCAGTATGTATAGGAGAGGCATGTGGAGGGTATGATGGGGGCAGTATGTGTAGGGGAGGAGTGTGGAGGGTATGATGGGGGCAGTATGTATAGGGGAGGAGTGTGAAGGGGATGATGGGGCAGTATGTGTAGGGGGAGGAGTGTGGAGAGGATGACGGGGACATTATGTATAGGGGAGGAGTGTGGATGGTATGATGGGGGCAGTATGTATACGGGAGGAGTGTGGAGGGGATGATGGGGCAGTATGTATAGGAGTGTGGAGGGTATGATGGAGGCAGTATGTATAGGGGAGGAGTGTGGAGGGTATGATGGGGCAGAATGTATAGGGGAGGAGTATGGAGGGGATGATGGGGGAATTATGTATAGGAGAGGAGTTTGGAGGGTATGATGGGGCAGTATGTAAAGGGGAGGAGTGTGGAGTGTATGACAGTGGGCAGTATGTACAGGAGAGGAGTGCGAAGGGTATGATGGGGCGGTATGTACAGGAGAGGAGTGCGAAGGGTATGATGGGGGCAGTATGTACAGGAGAGGAGTGTGGAGGGTATGACGGTGGCAGAATGAGGAGGGATTTCTTGCAGTGTCTATGGGGTTACCAGGGATGGATGTTGGGAAGATAAGGGAAGGAAAGTGACTATGGAATGATTTCCCTCAGCTGTGGGGTAAGAAGCAGCTCGAAGTGATGTCTGTCAGCTGGAAGTATGAAGTGGTCTGGGGGTGATGCAAGCTGGGGGGCATTGGGGGCAGAGAAGTGGTCAGATAGTGATGTAATAAAAAAAAGTTCTTGTGCTCATCCACTAATATATATACAACAATAAGAGCCCTTTCACACTGAGCTGCCTGCTGCGTTAGAGCTAGAGCGCCGCTAGTTTTAGCGGCGCTTTACCATCGTTTTAGTGGCGCTTTTCATATGCTAGCGGATCTCTTGTAACCCCCGCTAGCGGCTGAATAAAGGGTTAATAGCGCCCGTGTAGCGCCGCTGCTGAAGCGCTTTTCAGGTGCTTCAGCAGTGGTGCCCATTCATTTCAATGGGCAGGGGTGGTCTGGGAGTGCTGTATACACCTAGGGTTGCCACCTCATCACTTTAAAACCGAACACATATTAATTACACAGTTTCTGTGGCTGATTAAAGTGGTAATTAAACTCACTTGGTGCCTTATCTGCATTAAATTAGCCTCAGAACCTGTGTAATTCATGCATTTGGGTTTAAAGGGATGAGGTCGCAACCCTATATACACCAATCCCACACTGCCCCAAAGACGCTGCATGCAGGACTGCTTGCAAGCACACTGCCCCAGTGTAGAAGCACTCAGGCTTTCACACTGGGGAGCATTGAGAGATGTTTTTCAGGCACTTTACAGGCGCTATTTTTAGTGCTAAAACACCTGAAAAATGTCTTAATTGTAAAAGGGGTCTTAATTATACAACAGTACTACTAGATGAGAACAATCTGTTATAAACTGTAAGTACAGATCTATGTAATCCAGCCACTAGCACTCTGTATGCCCAGATGATGTGAAGATAATTGATGACCATTCATATAACCCCGTGTTATCCAAGCTCTGAGTCTGTACAATCAGAAGTGTATACTCTCCACATATATACAGGGTTACATGAATGGTCATTAATTACTTCACATTGTCCAGTCTGAACAATTGGAGGATGTTTGCATAGACAGATATGTGTGCTGCTTAGGAGTTGTCTGTCAGCTGTGATCCGGCTGCAGACTTCCCCCTCCCACACACACTCACTATATCCTCCGATTCTCCTATCGCCTTAACCCTTCCCTGCATCATCTTGAAAGTTTGCAACTTTCCACCCAAGGAGAATTCTCTCAGAGAAAACTCAGCTCACCTCTCCCTGCTTGTAGTGTGAGCAGCAGCCAGCCTGACAGGAGCTACAGTGAGCTCCGCCTCCCGGTCCTCTCAGCACACCGCACTGGTGATTGGGGGGTTGAGTCAGAGATCAGAGAGACCCCACAGGAGACTGGAGGGGGGAGAGACAGAAAGGAGCTTCGGATGCCAACACACCACAGGCACAGTGCACAGGACTTATAAGTAATGCTGCTGCTTCTGTCTCCACAGTTACAGGTAGGCATGTGCATTTCGTTTCGTTCCGAATCGAAATTCGGACGAATTTTTCCGAATTACAAAAGTAAAGAATTTAAACGAATCCGAAAAAAAAGAACGAATTCGAAAACATATTTGAATCGAATTCCAATCGAATTCGAAGACAAATTCGAATCGAGTTCGAAAACATATTCGAATCGAATTCGAAGACAAATTCGAATCGAATTCGAATAAAATAGAAAAAGTTTTTCTAAAAAAAACAATAAGATAGAATATAAAATAATAAAGCAATAGAATATATATATATATATATATATATATATATATATATATATATATATATATATATATATATATATATATATATATATATATATTATATATATACATTTTTATTATTCTCTTCTATTGTTTTTTATGCTTTTCTTTTCTATTATTGTATATTCTATAATAGTCTTTTCAATTCAAATTCAAATTCATTCTATACAAAATTCGAATTTTGGAACATGGCTTCTGAAGTTTGAATTTCGTATAGAATGAATTCGAATTTGAATAGAAAAGATTAGAACAGAAAATAATAGAAAAGAATAGACTAGAAAAACAATAGAACAGAATAGAAGAAACAGGCAACTCCAGAACCCAACAAACAAGGGAATCTGGACGCACATGTACAAAGGACCCCCCATCCAGGCACTTCTCACAATTAGACACAACAGAGTCAAATGGTAGTGTCCATACATTGAACATTATCAATCTGACATCTTATTCACTTTTCCCTGAGGAAGAACAAGTCCTGCAATTAGGATTGGGCTTTTGCCCTACGGAACCCATTAATATCTATGAGACCATAAAAGATCTCTACCTATTTGCTAGGAATTTAACATTTAGCTATATTTTCGATCAAGATCGGAAAAAGCTTAAGTTGGAGAAAGAGTTAGCAGAAAAAACAAAAAATTTTTCCATGGCCGAATTTAGAGCATTACGTGATCTGATGCTCTTGTATGACGAGGGAGCAGTAGATCCACAGGATGCTGATACTGACAACGACTTTCCTGAAGTAAATTTAAGCAATATCAATCCTTGTCTTAAAGATCCCCCCACCAGCTTTAAACCCAAATCCCGAACTTTCCCTGATCTAATGACATGCCCTTCCATCTGGGCGTTTCTACATGAGTGTATTCTTTCTCTCAAAAAAGAGCGATGGGTAATATCGCCATCGAATTTAACGATCGAACAAAATAGAGCCATTAGAAAGTTTCAAAAAAACCCTGATTTAATCATTAAGCAGTCGGATAAGGGTGGAAATTTGGTACTGATGATGCATCAACAGTACCAGACTATGTGTTTGAAGATTCTTTCGAACTCTAGCTGGTATTCCCCCATTGACACTTCATTTATCCAATCAACTATTGACGAATTCAGGCACCTCGTGGCTGGGGCCTTCTGGGAGGGCCCCATCGACGAGGATACCTTGAAATTCATCAATACTCCAACACCACGGATACCAACATTTTAAGCGCTTCCAAAAACGCATAAAAATTTGATATCACCACCAGGCCGTCCAATTGTCTCAGGCGAAGGTTCACTCACAGAAAATGCGAGTAAGCTAGTCGATACATTCCTAATGCCACACGTACAAAGTCTACCTTCGTATATCCGTGACACTATGGATTTACTAAAACATATTGAGGGGATCCAAGTCCCTCCGGACGCCCTGCTCGTGGCTGTTGATGTCGAGGCTCTTTACTCGAGCATCCCCCAGGAGCAGGGCGTCCGGATGGCTGGGTCTTTCCTCATGGAGCAAGATCATAATACTTGGCCGGTTAATAATTTCATCTTACAGTTACTACACTTTATTCTTACTAAAAATTATTTCACTTTTATGGACCAACTTTACCTCCAAACCCAAGGTGTTGCAATGGGCACATCATGTGCCCGTCCTATGCTAATTTATATCTTGGTGGCTGGGAACATACCATCTTTGGGGATGAACAACTAGAACCCTTTATAGACCATACCCTATGTTGGTATAGGTATATTGACGATCTTCTGATCATCTGGACAGGTACTGTAGAACTTCTCAATTCCTTTATAGCAAGGCTGAATAACAATCAATCCAACTTGTATTTCACGTACACGTATGATCTTCAAAGCACATCATTCCTCGATGTACAGATTACTAAGAATTCTTCAGGAAAACTGATTACAGATTTATTCCGTAAACCTACGGCGAGCAACACGCTACTGCATGCGTCCAGCTCGCATCCCCGTCCTCTTATTCGCAGTATCCCTTACGCTCAATATTTGAGATTAAGGAGAAACTGCACGGAGGACGGGGACTTTCATCGACAGGCTGACGCACTACGTGTACGTTTACTAACACGCGGCTACAGCCGCACTAATTTGAGAAAAGCGTATAATAAAGCCTTTGCCCTAGATCGTCAAACACTGCTGTATGGTTCCCCCCATACCAAACAACCTTTCAATGCCGCGATCATTACCAGATACTCCACCCACCACCACCAGCTGCGCAATATACTCTCTAAACATTGACACTTGCTGACTGACCATCACATCGTCAAAAAAATATATCAAGTCTACCCCTGAACTAGTATTCAGAAGGGCTACCTCACTGAGAGATAGACTTACCCACAGTCATTATAGAACCCCGAGGACTATTCCTAAAGAGCCCCGTGGCACTTATAAATGTGGCAATTGCCCGCACTGTCCATGGATTTTAGAGGGACACCAACTGGTGCTCCCCAATGGTGAGCTACTATCTCCAAAACACTCGGCCAATTGTGGCACGAAGGGTATTATTTATTTAATGACCTGTGACTGCGGGGCGTTCTATGTGGGCAAGACCATCAGGGAGCTGAGGCAGCGAATGGGAGATCATTTATATGAATCAACAAATGGCAAACTCACTACTGTGGGACGCCATATTGGGATTCACCATAGATTCAACCCGGACTATGTGAAATTTACCATATTGGAGGTTATCCCAGAGGACCCCAGAGGGGGCGACTGGGATCGAGAAATTCTCAAACGGGAATCGTTCTGGATAGAACGATTAAATGCGCTTATTCCCCCAGGCCTCAATGAGGCACATACATGCAAGCATTTTTTATAATAAAGTTGATGCCTATGGTCAGCCCGGCCCTGCGCCTGCTCCCTGGTGGTCTTTCTCTTCACCAACATTGGATCGCCCCAATTCCCCCTCTTTCTCCCTCCTTCTTTCCTCCCTTTCCCTCCCTTTATTGCTATTCCCTCATTATCGGAAGTTTCGTTTGTCATATTTCCAGTACGTAAAGATTGTGGGCATCTAATGTCAAGTAAATGTGTAATGTAATATAATGACTGGTTCTCTTTGTTTTTCTTTTGTAACCTTATGTATTATTACTTTGTGATTTTCATCACATTACAATAAATTGTTTAAGTTGTCTGTTTACAGGCGTTCGGATTGGTCGATCGAACGCAATGTATAGAATTGTTGTTTGTACTATTGTGCTTCTTTGATTTCAGCTATTCAATATCCTCACCACCAATATGCGGCGTGAGGAGTTCATTCTCCCCCGGCGGCGGGCATGTGGCTTTCCAGGCAGAGGTGGGGCCCCTCCTTTGGATTGGGCTCCTATCCGCCGCCTCCTTAGGTGGTGTTCATCACTGCCAATTCTTTGGGCTAGACGCAGGCGCGGATCACAGTCCGCGCTTGCGCTCTAGGTGAAAGCCTGACCCTGAAGTAGTGTTGCAGATGCTTGAGCGCCGCACTCCTTCCGGGTTGGGGGCATATAAGGCCGCCGCTATGGCGGCTTTGTATCCATGGCGGACACCTGACAGGTCATGCATGTAATGATCAACCACAAGTAAGTGCACATCTAAGCTCTTATCCCTTTTCCTCCTCCCCCCATATCTATTTGTTACTCACTAGATAACATGCCTTATCGTCAAGAATTTGATTATGTCCTTTTATCATTTGCAGTTAACCCTATAGGTCCGCTGAGACCATTAACACTTGCAGTGTTTATTTATCGCCCCATTTACTTTCAAAAGCTGCAATACAGTAACCTGCAACAACCATCAGACCATATGGTGCTAAAGAAAAATCCTCCCGGCAGGTGTAACTTACCGGACCCTCATTGGTACTAAAACAATGGTGGGTGTTCTTTGGCTATTACCAATACCTATCAGATATACCAGAGGTGGAGGGCTGTTCCTGTTTCACTCCCTTCCCCCCTCTAGTTCCCTTTACCTCCCCCCCACCCTCCTCCCCTCCCCCCCACTCCCTCCTTTCCCCTCTCTCCTCCATCCCCCCTTCCTCCCCTTTCCCCTCCCCTCTCCCTCCCCCCTTCCTTCCCCCCTGGTTTCCCCCCCTTCCCTCCTCTCTTCTTCACCCCTCCCCCCCTCTCCCTCTCCCACCCCCCTTTCTCCCCCCCTCCCCGCCCATCCCTTCTTCCTCTCTCCTTCCCCCCTTCCCCCTTCCCCTCCCTCCATATTTCCTCCCACCTTCCCCCCCACCCCCTCCTTCTTTTCCTTTTCCCCTTCCCTCTCTTCCTCCTGTTTCTCCCCCCCCTTCCCTCCAGCCTGGTCACCACATTCTTTATCCTATCTGGGTGTTTTTTCTCTTAATTGCCCCATATTTCCATTATCTAATATGTCCCTCATCCCTTTTACATATTAATGTGTCCTGCCACAATAAGTCCCCCGTGCTCGCCCCCGGGGGAATGCCCTAATTGGGGCGTCTCACAGTGCTGTCCTAGCCGGCATTGGTTGGTGAGTTTATGTCTTTTTATTCCAAATGAATTACCACTCCAATGGTCATGCTTTGTCAATATCTTTATTGTCTTTATGGTTATGCACCACATATGTTTTTTACCATATTTGTAACTGTAGTTATTTGATTCTTAGAGAATTTACTTGGACGCCACCTGAAGAAGCGATCAATCCGCGAAACTGTTTAGGTTACGTTTGCAAGTATTCTAAGCAACAGCTTTCAACTACCTTTGTTGGCACTTTTTAATGTCATCGTAATTTCTGTACTGTCAAATCATTGTCACATGTGAAATCTATATTGTTTATATATAGATGTTTTAAATCTGGATGTTTTCTGAATAAATTTGAAATTTTACTTTAAATTGTATGAGGTACCGGTATAGTCCAAATAGTTTTGGGGTGGCGAGGTGGGACGCAATTGGAGTAGTCCCTTGGAATTTTCCTCCTCCTCCTCCTATTCTGTTCTATTGTTTTTCTAGTCTTTTCTCTTCTACTCTATTCTAATCTTTTCTATTCAAATTCGAATTTATATTATAAGAAATTCAAATTTCGGAAGATGGTTATATATATATATTTATTTATTTATATTTATTTTATATTTATTTTATTTTTTTCTATGCTGGTCTATTGTTTTTCTATTTTATTCTAATCTTTTCTATTTGAATGCGAATTCATTCTATACGAAATTTGAATTTCTGAAAATAGTTATACAGAAACAGAATGAAATAGAATTCTAATATACAAGACTAGAACAGAAAAACAATAGAACAGAACAGAAAAAAAAAGAAAAAAAAAAAAATATATATATATATATATATATATATATATATATATATATATATATATATATATATATATATATAAAACCATCTTCTGAAATTGGAATTTGGTACAGAATGAATTCAAATAGAAAATATTAGAATAGAACAGAAAATAATATAAAAGAATAGCATAGAAAAACAATAGAACATAATAGAAAAAAATATAAAATATTCTATTCTAATCTTTTCGATTCTAATTCATTCTGTACCAAAATTCCAATTTCGGAAGATGTTTTTTTATTTATATATATATATATATATATATATATATATATATATATAAAATATTTCTTTCTATTCTGTTCTACTGTTCTATTGTTTTTCTATTCTATTCTTTTCTATTAGAATTTGATTTCATTCTATTTCTATATAACCATTTTCCGAAATTCAAATTTTGTATAGAATGAATTTGAATTCAAATAGAAAAGATTAGAATATAATAGAACAGAATAGAAAAAAATATTTTATATATATATATATATATATATATATATATATATATATATATAACCATCTTCCGAAATTCGAATTTCGTATAAAATGAATTTGAATAAAAAAGATTAGAATAGAGTAGAAAGAATAGACTAGAAAAACAATAGAACAGAATAGAATAAGATATAATATATATATTATATTTTATTCTGTTCTGTTCTATTATTTTTCTAGTCTATTCTTTTCTATTATTTTCTATTCAAATTCGAATTCATTCTATACGAAATTCGAATCTCAGAAGCCATCTTCCAAAATTCGAATTTCGAATAGAATGAATTCAAATTCAAATAGAAAAGTTTAGAGTAGAATAAAAAATAATAGCATAGAAAAACAATGAAACAGAATAGAAAAAAATATAATATATATATAAAACCATCTTCCGAAATTGGAATTTGGTACAGAATGAATTCGAATTCGAATAGAAAAGATTAGAATACAATATATTATATTTTTTTCTATTCTGTTCTATTGTTTTTCTATGCTATTCTTTTATATTTTCTATTCTATCCTAATCTTTTCTATTGGAATTCGATTTCATTCTATACGAATTTCGCAAAATGGTTATATATAGTTTACTTTTTCAAATTCAGTTAATGTTTTTTTCGAATGCGGTAGAATTTTTTCGAATTTGACAGTTTTTTTCGAATGTGGTAAAATTTTTTCGAATTTAACAGTTTTTATGTGGTAGAATTTTTTCGAATTTGATAGTTTTTTTCGAATACGGTCAAATTTTTTCGAATGCGGTCAAATTTTTTCGAATTCGAATACGAAACGAATTCCGAAAACGAATGTAATGAATGCAACGAATTTAACTAAATGAATTTAGTTAAATAACGAATCGAAATGAAACGAAACTAAACAAATTTTTTCATCCTGCACACGTTTAGTCACAGGTGTGCTGATGGTCCCCCCTGCCTGAATGGTCTGTCCCTGGTCTGGACGTAATCATGTGCCCGGGTTACAGGCAGTACAAAACCCAGGCACATGATTCAAGGCCCGTACTGTCCGGGTGAGTCCCGGACAGGTGGCAACCCTAGTTCAGCCACACAACTGTATTACTGAACACACATCTCACAGGCAACGCATGTGATCAGCACCACAGGCATGGGTGAGAATCACATGCCATGTCTTAGATCGCAGTAGTCTGAACCTGGGCTCATACTCTACCTCCAGTAGGTAATAAGAGAAACCAACAAAACAAATGCAGGGAAGTAAAGGGTTCATCTCCTCACCTGATAACAGAACATTCACTGCACACTCAGGCTCAGCCTTATTTACTGCTGGGACAGTATAACTCCATAACTGCAGACAAGTTCAACAAACAGTGAGATAGCTGAAGATAGCAGCGCTCCCACAGGCAACCTGTCACAGGGGAAGATCGGTGTCTCTCCAGCAATAAATAAGGCGGAGCCTAGTGTGCAGTGAGTAAGGATGAGCTCCGGCGTGTTCGTAACTAGCACATGCAGAGCCCACCAGGAAGTTGGCACCGCACACCACTAATCACAGTCAGTGAGACATTCCTCGATCTCTGCAGCCACGCATTGGGAAAATGTCTCACTGCCTGTGATTAGCGGTGTGCAGTGCTGACTTCCTGGCGGGCTCTACACGTGCTAGTTACGAACATGCCTGAGCTCATCCTTAGCAGTGAGCTCTGTTATCATGTGAGTGAGTGAAAGATTTACTTCCCTCCATTTGCTTGTTTCTACTGGTAAAGAAGAAAGGATGAGCTGCTCCAACTCCAAGTTCACCCCTGCATCTATGCCTTGTTACTGCCCTGCATAGCGGCTTACCTCTGCCATTATGGAGCTGTGCTGGCAGTCTCAGTCCGTCGATCCGTGTCCACTCCACACTGCAGTGAGACGGGAAACCGGAAGTGACGTTGAGGTGCTGAAAAAAGCACTGCCCACTAGGGGTGTTGCTAGGTCTACAAAAGATCTGGGGCTAGAGCCCACAGCAACGAAGTAAAGAAAGTCGCTTTGGCGGGCATACACATGTATATAATATACGTGTGTATGTGTGTGTGTATATATATATATATAGATATATATCTGTATCTATATATCTATAGATATATATATATAATATATACTGTATATTAAATATATTATCATTACATCGGGGTTCCCAGAGAACCCTGTCATCTCTCTGCTGCCCACGGCTGCACAGTGAGAGCAGAACAGCGGTGATGCAGGGCGGGTGGTGAGAGATGATGTCATCTCTCTGCTCTCTTGCCCGCCCAGCTCTCCTGTGCTGCCTGCCCGCTCTCTGGTGCTGCCCGCTGCACTCGCGGCCCGGCTGCAGAGAGGCCACGACCACAGCCATTTCTGAGAGACTCGGGGCTATGGGCCCCGGATTCGGGGCTATAGCCCCAAAAGCCAACCCCTAGCAACGCCCCTGCCACCCACCATCCTCCGATCCCTGCCAATTAAAATACAGGAAGGAAGGACAGAAACAAATCAGTGTAGAGTGGGAGTGTTTGCGGGCACATCGTTTGCGCCCTGAGCACACCCTAAACATGGGTCAAATCAGCTTCCCAGCTTGCAATCAGATGATTACAAGCTGGGAAGCTTCACATAGACTGCCGGCTTGGGGAGGCAGTGCCAATGCGCCCCCGCTATGGACGGGCGGCCACTGCCCCTCCCTTTCTTTGAAGGCGGGTTAAACTTTACCTCCTCCAGTAGCATGACACACAGGTATTCAACTATTCAATAGTAGACTGTCTTTAGGAGGGGCTGCTGGAGAAATCCCCCCTCTCACAGCTAATCCACATAGACATACATCCCATAATAGGTTGCTCCTAAGGCAGACACAAACAATAGAACAATGGGATACAAGCACCTAAACACAAAAACAACCCCCACTCCATCTCAAACTATCTAGCAATGGTCTGTGAAATACTCCTACAAGAGTCTAGCAGTCTTAAAGGTGAAATCATTCATATTCATACATTTCTTGAAGGATATTGCTCACAGACATTAATGTCCCAAGTGAAAAGAGCCCCCTCCTTCCTTCAACACAAACCACACACACACAGAACCCAGGACAAGAGTGTCAAAGGGAATTGTTGAGTCCAGTGTGGTTGTATTGTGAGTTGGGTTAAGCGGACCCAGCTGGGGTTCTCAGTCACCCTGTGCCCCTAATAGACACAGGGTAACTTACACATAGAAGGGGCCGGGGGAGCCAGACAAGGAGGTTCCAGAGCTCTCCAAGGTATGCTGGGTTCCACTACCCCCCCGCCCAAAGGTACTCCCATCATAAGCATACCAAGACATTTTGGACAATTTCATGCTCCCAACTTTGTGGGAACAGTTTGGGGATGGCCCCTTCCTGTTCCAACATGACTGTGCACCAGTTCACAAAGCAAGGTCCATAAAGACATGGATGAGTGAGTTTGGGGTGGAGGAACTTGACTGTCCAAACCTCAACTCAACAGAACACCTTTTGGATGAATTAGAGCAGAGACTTGAGCCAGGCCTTCTCATCCAACATCGGTGCCTGAATGCACAAATGCGCTTCTGGAAATAGCTGTTATAGCTGCAAAGGGTTGGCCAACTCCATATTGAACCCTACAGACACTCACCTAGGTGAGGAAGTGGGAGCAGGTACCACCAAAAAAGTATTCATTCCCCCCAAAAAATCTTCAATTTTTTAACAGGCTGGAGGAGAGGAAATAGAAGAAGTAACTTTTTAGGTAAAAGTCCAGTTTAACTGTTTGCCGACCACCCACAGTACTGTTACTGCACAGAATTATGCACCTGTTTGTAGCGGTCTTCTTCTGGGTCCATGCACGCCCCCATTAACCCAATGATTTTGTCCAGGACCCTGCCGATCGCCTGCAGCCAATGATAGACCAGCCTGTGCCTGTAAACACAGGCAGTGGATCTAGTGGTTTCTTCTTCTAATTCTGAACCCTTCAGTTCAGGAAGAGAAGAGAAAACACCACAGTGAGAAAAAGCAGCAAACTTTGTGCCCACACACCTCAGTAAGGCACATTTAACCCTTTGATCACCCCTGTCACTCCACCAGTGTCATTAGTAGAGTGTCAGTGTGCAGTATCTTCACTGATCACTGTATAATGCTGTGTACACACAATCGGACATTCCGACAACAAAATCCATGGGATTGTCTCTGACGGATGTTGGCTCAAACTTGTCTTGTATACACACGGTCACACAATGTTGTCGGAAATTCCAAACATCAAGAACACGGTGACGTACAACACGTACGACGAGCCAAGAAAATTGAAGTTCAATAGCCAGTGCGGCTCTTCTGCTTGATTCCGAGCATGCGTAGAACTTTGTGCTTCGGAATTGTGTACACACGATCGGAATTTCCGACAACAGATATTGTTGACGGAAAATTTGAGATCCAGATCTCAAATTTTGTGTTTCGGAAATTCCGATGGAAAATGTCCGATGGAGCCTACACACTGTCAGAATTTCCGACAAAAAGCTCCCATCGAACATTTTCCATCGGAAAATCCGACAGTGTGTACGGGGCATTAGCATCACTTGCGACATCAGATAGTGTCAGGGTCAGCTAGCATTAGATTTCCCGTACCCAGGGCTTTTTTTCTCAAACAATAGGTGCTGGAACTTAACCACGGCCCCACAAAACCCCTCCCCCTACACACACCCTCCAAATCACATCAAATAGTGGGTGTGTTCAGTCAAATTTCACAAAACAGAAGGAGGGTCTTAAAGGGGCAATAAATACCAAGATTGCATTACACACAGAGTGCAGAGCTGTCACTTGTAAACACAAACCGGACTTCTGTGTTTACAAGTAAATGTGGTGAGCAGGCACCAAAGGGTCTGAGCCAGAGGTAGTGGAACTGAGTTCCACCAAGTTCCCCCTGAAAAAAAGCCCTGCCCGCACCCTATCACACTATAGGTTGCTGATCACTGCAGTATAAGGTCTGTACAGATCAATATCTTATTCACAAACAAAACTAGACTAGTGTCCCCCTGGGGGCGTGACCGGATGGGCGGGTGTGTGTGCTGTGCTGCAGCATGGAGTGAGTGTGAGTGAGGATGCTGTGTGCTCTGTCTCACCCCCGCTTCCCTACGGATACATGAACGGCTGGCCGGGAGGAACGGGCTTGCTGAGGGTCGGATGATGCTGCGATAGAGCATGGAAAGAGCGCTTGGTGACTCCTAGTCCTGTCTTGCTGCTTCCCCCGCTGGATCCCTGCTCTCCATGGTGGGCTGTAAACGCAGAGGAAACCCCCGGGTGTGACGTCACCCTTTACACTCCGCTCGTTCCGGTGTGAGACATACGGCAAACAGCAAACAGCTTTTATTCCTTATGGAGCCATAGCTCTGAAGACCTCTAGAGCGGTACCGTATGTATGCACAGTGATTGATATTAATATGCAAGCCAGAGACTGCTAGGGGAAGGGAAGGGGTGGGAGGGAGGGGAGCTGGGGGGGCAAACTTCTTTTCACGAGTATATACACCACTAGAAAAGATCCTGGTTGTATCCAGACTTCCACTTATAGATTTTTGGCTTTTAATACATGCACATGCAGACACTCTCTGTGACAATTTCCTATTTAAAGTAGGGTTGACATGGCCAAGATGAGCACATGGTTTAGAGTATACAACATGTACACATATAGTATTGACACAACATACACTAGGGGTAAAAAAATAAAAATAAATAATCTCTGGGTGAAGGGGTGCATAAATTTTACTTCATAAAAAAACTTGATACATATGGTAGCACTTGCTGGGGCAAGGTATGTTTTTCAGTATCCCGATGCTAGCTAAGACCCTGAAAATAGGTTCCTGGAATGTCAGGGGCCTGGGAACACCACTTAAAAAGTTGGCAGTGTTCTCTATGATGGAGAGATGTGGGGTAGATTTGGTCTGTCTGCAGGAAACCCACCTAACCAAGGAAACCATTCAGCAGTTACAGAGGAAAAAATTTCAATACCAATTTCATGCGGTCCACTCCTCTTTTAGTAGGGGGGTGAGCATCTTGGTGAAAGCTGGGGTGAAATTCTCCTGCAGACAGGTCAGTATAGATGAGCTGGGTAGATATGTTTTCCTACTCTGCTCTCTTGAGGGTGCCATGTATGTAGTGGCAAATATATATATCCCTCCGCCCTTCAATCTGGATGTCCTGCTTAAATTGAACGAATTTCTGCTAGACAAAAAAGAGATCCCGACCGTAGTTGTAGGGGATTTTAATGAGGTCTTAGATAAAAGGCTGGATAGATTCCCGCTACGAACATACTCAGAGGAGTCAGTGAGGAGCCGGCTAAGTTTTTTTTTGGAGGAAGTGGGGCTAGTAGATTTATGGAGGGTGCGGAACCCAGGTGCGTTGCAATATACCTGCTGCTCTGCATCATACTCCACGCTTTCAAGGATAGATCTAGTACTGGGAAATGACAGGGCACTCCAGAAGCTAGAAAAAATAATGTACTGGCCAAGAGGTATCTCAGATCATTCCCCTATGGTAGCTACACTAAATTTAGGAGAGCCTAGTTCCCGGAAGGGCTGGAGTATAAGCCCGTACTGGTTCGAAGTAATTAAAAAATCGGATGGGATTCTCCCCACGCTAAGGGAGTTTGTTGAGATCAACCAGGGAACGGTGTCCCCCCCCTGTGCTATGGGATGCCCTCAAGGCTTTTCTTAGAGGGGTCCTAATACAGCAGATGGCTAAGTTCAATAAAGAGGCTGGGAGTGAGGAAGAGAGCTCTCTGAGGGACGCTCTAGAGGCCGAAAATAATTTTATTAGAAATCCAACTCCGGAGACGGAAAGCACTTGGCAAGAGAAACAACAAGTATATAAACTAGTGGTCATACAGAAAGCAGAGACTAGGCGCCTACTTCAGAGACAAGAATCTATGGTGGAGGGTGAGAGAATAGGTAGGACACTGGCTATGCTAGTAAAAACAAATGCAGCTCCATCCACGGTCCTAGCCATTAGATCGCAGAATAGTGATATAGTATCAAGCACCACAAAAATAGTACAAGCCTTTAGGGATTATTATAAAAAACTGTATTCCTCTCAGAAAAAGGGAAAGGAAGCCAAGATGGAGGACTTCCTAGGGGGTCTGTCGATCCCCGTCATATCACAAGACGAAAGGGATACATTAGACACTCCTATAACTATAGCAGAATTACATCAAGCAGTAGCGGGCATGGCAAGCCTTAAGTCACCTGGGCCTGATGGTCTTCCAATTGAGACCTATAAATACTATGGCGAAGTTTTGATCCCCGAGCTGCTAAAAGCTTTGGGAGGGGCGCTTGAAGGGGGCCAGCTGCCGGCATCAATGCTAGAAGCAACAATCATCATGCTACAGAAAGAAGGGAAAGACCCCCTGGATGTGGCTGCCTATAGACCAATTTCTCTCTTATGCACAGATGTAAAAATCCTGGCCAAAGTTCTGGCAGCAAGATTGAATGGAGTTATTCATAAACTGATTCATGAGGACCAGGCCGGTTTTATAGCCAACAGATCTATCAGCTTAAACATTAGAAGAGCGTTTTTGAACTTACAGTCTCCAATGGAGAACGAGGGCTCGAGAGCGTTAAAGACCCTCGATGTATCCAAGGCTTTTGATAGCGTGGAATGGGGCTATATGTGGTGTGTGTTGGAAAAATTCAGATTTGGCCCTTCTTTTATAGGGTGGATCAGAATGCTATATACCCGCCCTAAAGCAAGATTAAAAATTAATAACGAATTTTCGGATTGGTTTGAGCTGGAGAGGGGGACGAGGCAGGGGTGCCCACTCTCTCCCCTGCTGTTCGCGTTGGCGATGGAACCCCTGGCCATCCCCATGAGGGAAAGCCATGCGTTAACTGGTTTCCAGAGAAAATCAGGCGAGGAAAGAATTGCGCTGTATGCGGATGACATTCTGTTAATCCTGGGGGATTCGAGAAATTCACTGCCGGGAGCGATGAGGATAGTGGAGGACTTTGGTAGTTTCTCTGGCCTAGAGATAAACTGGGAGAAATCCGAGTTCTTGCCGATAGACCCCATAAATGAGCTAATAACATGTGGTAAGCCCCAGATGGCAATGATGGAAGACCTGAAATACCTGGGAATTGTTCTGACGAAGGACCCCACCCTATATATCAGTAAAAATCTGGTTCCCTTATTAACAAAATTTAAACAAAAAATAGGAATATGGAGGCGCCTGCCTTTGTCAGCTGCAGGAAGATGTAGTTTAATAAAAATGGTATGGATGCCACAACTGCTATACGTCTTGCACAATTCACCAGTCTGGATTGGCAAGAGGTGGTTTAAAAAAATTGATAGCCTCTTTAGGGAATTGATATGGAAGGGGAAGCAAGCCAGGATTCGACTTCGAGTGCTCCAGCTCCCCACTCGGGAGGGGGGCTTTGCCCTCCCACATCCTGAGCGCTATTTTCACGCAACCCAGTTGCAGCAGCTACTGGGATGTGGGACACCGAAAGGAGGCACCCCTAATGGCAGGTTGCTTTTGTTAAGTGCCCCACATAACACATTGATTGAAGCTCTAGAGGCGGACATGTTTCATGACGATTTTCCAACTATTAAAATGATAATTAAGCTCTGGAAAACAGTCAAGAAAATGATGAGGTATGAAGATCTAACAGTCTATTCTCCTATTTGGAACAATCGCAATTTGCAGGAAGTCCTTAAAATAGGCACATTCAGAGAATGGGAGAATCTTGGCATTAGAAGGCTAAGTCAATTGTATAATGGCACCAAGTTAAAGAAATTTCCAGAATTAGTCAGGGAATTTAAGTTACCGAGGAGTTCTCTCTTTCTGTACTTCCAGCTAGAACACGCCCTTAAAACTCAATTTAAAGTCCAGACTCCGAGATGGGAAGAGCTGTCTCTATTTCAGAGTATAATTCAGGTAACCACCACTAGAGGGGTTATAACAAGAATCTATGACCAATTAAGTAAATCAGATAACAGTGGGGGGATACTCCTCGGTGTAAAGGCTAAATGGGAAGAGGATATAGGAAGAATGTCCCAGGAACAATGGGGGAGAGCCCTGGAGTTAGGAGCTCAGGTCTCCGTGTCCCCTCCACAGAGGCTCTCACATCTGTTGCTGTTAAACAGAGCCTATTACACACCGAAAAGACTTTTTAAGTTTGGGAGAAGGCCCAACGACAATTGCCCCAGATGCCGGGGGACGGGTGATCTCATCCACATGTTGTGGAGGTGCCCCAAGTTGTTCAGATACTGGGAGGAGGTGACTGAGTGTTTGGGAAACGTTTTTGGCACCACGGTGGCAAAGGAGGCCATAGTTTGTATCCTGGGGCATAGAAGAGTGTTGGGAGAGAGACTATGCACTACACTAGCCATTACGCGAGCCCTGTTTCAAGCCAGGAAGCTGATAGCACTAAGATGCCAATCAAGGGTTCCCCCCACTGTGAAAGACTGGATCTCTACAATTAACGAAACCCTGGGTAGGGAAAGATTGGAGTACATAAAGAGGGGCAACCTTCAGGAATTCGAAAGTATGTGGAAGCCGTGGTCAGAGAAGGTGGGGCACCACTAATAGTGGGTATGGGGCGGAGCAGATTAAGAGAAGGGCTTAATATAGGTGTATGGGTAACTGGAACCCTTGACGGCAATGAGTGCGGTAGTGAGGTGGTATGGATATGTATTTTTTTTTTTCTTTTTTTGCTAAACAAATAGTCTAGATGGGCGTAAGTTAAACATTGGGGGAGGGCGGGGGGTGGCTTTGGATACAGGTAATTTTCCGTATAACACCGGTTATGTCAGTAGATGTCGGGCATGGGGAGCCCATAAGTTTGCCTTTATATACTCTTCTTCTCTTACTCCTCTCTCTTTCTTTTTTTTTTTTTTTTCTTTTTACTTGTCACTTTTCTCCCTAAATTGGCTCAGAAAAAGATGTGCTCCACCTGATATCGGACATTAGCATAGTAACAGGTGAGCTTAGGAGGTTGGAGAAATAAGGGATTTGCTGGTAAAGTAATGTAATAAAATCTTTTTATTGATATGGTATAAAAGGAAATGAGGAATTGCATAATCCACTATGATGTGAATCTGAGAAGGCGACAGTTAATGAACATCAAGCTGATTTAGCCCTCTAATCATTGTTCGCTGATGTGGAAAAAAAAAAAAAAAAAGACTAGTGTCCCCCTTAGTATAGTGTCCTCAAAAATGTAGTGTACAGAGCATCAGCCACATTCGCTGCCAGCACTTGTGTTTAACCCCCCCCAACAAGTGCAGTGTCAGTAGAATGTTTCTGATCACTGCCACCTCTGATACATTATACACCAAAAAACTGTGTTAGAAAGGTCAGACCTGATCACTGCAAGCTGTAGACCCCCTTCACATTGTGCCGCCCCAGGCGTCAGCGGTAAAGCAGCGCTATTTTTAGCACCACTTTACTGTCGTTTTAGCAGCGCTATTCGATCGCTAGTGGGGCAGTTTTAACCCCGCTAGCGGCCGAAAAGGGGTGAAATCCGCCCACAAAATGCCGCCGCAGCATTTTGCCAGTGGTATAGCAGTGCTGCTCACTGCTCCTTTACCGCTCCAAAGAAGCTGCTGGAAGGACTTTTTCTGACGCCCTGCCAGCGCAAGCCCTTGGGCTTTCACACGGAGTGAATGGAGCAGCTGTGTTAGGACGGTTTGCAGGCGCTATTTTTAAGGCTATAGCGCCTGCAAAACGCCCCAGTGTGAAAGGGGTCTTAGCAGGTACATTTTATTTTAGGCAGTCACTGACAGCCAGGTGCTCTTTTTCCCCATGAGTCACACTAGGTACCTGTAAGTTTAGTGCCCAAAATGTCCCAAAAAACTAGTGAAGAGGCCTACAGGATTCTGAGCATGACAGATAAAAGTGATGGGGAGTCCTCACTGTCAGAACCTGCCTCAGAATATGAACCTGTAGAGAGCAGCGGCACCCCGCCAGATAGCTCAGATGATGGAGGAGAGGTCCCTGCTAAGATCAGGAGTACCGGACCCCAGGTGGATGAAGTGCTAAGAACATATGATTCTTCTCATATGAAGCAGGGGGCCAGTACTAGCTCTGCACTTCCTTTCCAGGAGCTGGCAAGCACCAGCGGCCTACTACATCCTGGCATTTTGGTCTGCAGCACTGCAGTATTACTTGATGACATGACGAGTCCCAGCAGTGCAGTCCAATATATATATATATATATATACACCATAGTTTGCAGACGCTATAACTTTCATACAAACCAATTAATATACACTTATTATACATTTTGGTCTAAATTTATGAAGAAATTTGATTGGACATGTTTTATAACAGGAAATTAAAAATTATCTTGTTTTTCAAAATGTAAAAAAAAAAAAATTTAAATGATAAAAAAGCTGTGGTAATCAAATACCACCAAAAGCTCTATTTGTGTGAAAAAAAAAATCTACATTTCATTTGGGTACAATGTTGCATGACTCTGCAATTGCTAGTTAATTTAGCGCAGTGCAAAATAGCAAAGAGCAAGTAGTTAAAGTTCCAAGTGTACATTACATAAGTAGGGTTGCCACCTGTCCAGGATTCACCCAGACAGTCCGGGTTTTGAATCATGTGTCCAGGTTTCAGTCCACTTGAAACTCAGACAAATTATTCAGACAGGAATGTGGCTTGGAACAGGGCTTGACAGGAGGGTGAGGGGGCACCATGTGCACCGCATTACTATTCTCTTTGGAGTTCCCAAAAAGTGTCCCAGGTCTGTTACAATCCTATAGTGTATACTAAAACAAAAAAATGCTGTAAAGTGTTCGGGTTTGGCTTGAAGAAAAAGTGGCAACCCCATACACAAGTGCCATAAATATACGCTCCACATGTCCCAGTGATAAGTGAATCCAACAAATAAATATCTCAGAGAAATCTCTCAGTGCATCGGAAACATGTCAGCCAGAGCGACTTTCCCCAGGCACCCCTGGTAGAGGATGTCCAGCTCATATCCATAACAAACATAAAAACATAGGGAACAATTAAAATCAGTTAAAACCACTCACATTTCCATACTGCGGTAGCGCTCATCTGTATAAACCAGCAACAGTCCCAATCAGCAATGCCAACATTGACGTCACCACATCCTGGCTTTGTTCTTTGTGTTTGTGTTGTGTTCTAAGGGGCTCAGAGCCTTCTTATCTTATTTACTACAGGTTGGCAGCAGTGGGGGAAGTTTATATATGAGATTCACAAGATTTAGCCTTGTTTTATTTTGCAATTAAAGATGCATACAGTTCACAATGATCAATTCATGAGATTTAGGGTGCATTCACACTTGTGGGAACACAGACATTCCATGTGATTCGCATTGCATTTGCTGTGCAGATCACATGGGATGTCTGTGCGATGCAAACTCAGCCATACAGTTTTATGTCTGAATTTGAATTGCATTCAGACCAAAATGGTACAGGACCTTTTTTTTTGGTCCGCACTGGAATCGGATTGCATGAGTGTTCACACCCATACAATCCGATTCCTGTACTATGTCACAATTCACACTGCCATCTGCAAACTGATCTGATCATTAACTTTACATTGACACCCAGAGCAGTTTGCAGAGGACAGTGTGAACTGCCTGCGAGTGACATGAGATTCGGGAACCCGCACTGGAATCATGCTTGTTCTCGCATCGCACAAGTGTGAACCCAGCCCAAGTGCTGCCGTCCTACATCACCTACCACAGGTTGGCACCAGCGAGGGGCTTTATATACACTCCTCTGCTACAGATGTTTGTAAATCTGACAAGCCGACTGTTGGCTGTCAGATGGAAGTGATCAGGTGAATGTAGAGACAACTGATCACTGCCACCCTCACATTCTCCCATCATGTTTCTTGGGCTTCCTGCTGCCACTGGTGGACCAATGACCATATGGTGGGTGCTGCTGGGTGGAGGGGATGGAAACCAGCAAACATTGGTCATTGGTATCCCCATCAAGTAAAAATCAGGTGAGAAAACATATCTGTGATGATCTGTCCAGCACCCACCTTTGGTGCTTCCATCAAGATATAGCTTCCTCCAGTCTGGGCCTAAGAACCAGGTAATATAGCAGAAGATCGCACCCAATCTAGATGACACTAGCTTAGGTTCTCCGGAATAGGAACTCTTCATTGAACAGAAATACAAGTTTTTATACATTTCAGAAATAGGGGCAGTCCCCACATTAACTGTAATGCCCCGTACACACGGTCGGATTTTCCGACGGAAAATGTGTGATAGGACCTTGTTGTCGGAAATTCTGACCGTGTGTAGGCTCCATCACACATTTTCCATTGGATTTTCCGACACACAAAGTTTGAGAGCAGGATATAAAATTTTCCGACAACAAAATCCGTTGTCAGAATTTCCGATCGTGTGTACACAAATCTGACGGACAAAGTGCCACGCATGCTCAGAATAAATAAAGAGATGAAAGCTATTGGCCACTGCCCTGTTTATAGTCCCGACGTACGTGCTTTACATCACCGCGTTCAAAATGATCGGATTTTCCGACAACTTTGTGTGACCGTGTGTATACAAGACAAGTTTGAGCCAACATCCGTCTGAAAAAATCCTAGGATTTTGTTGTCAGAATGTCCGAACAAAGTCCGACCGTGTGTAGAGGGCATTACAGTCGGTTCACACTGAGGCAGCACAACTTGCAGCGCGACTGCCTCAGACGACTTGAACACGACTGCAGCGGGGACTTGCAAAACGACTTCTATATAGAAGTCAATGCAAGTCGCCTCAAGTCGCCCCCAAAGTCGTACAGGAACCCTTTTCTAAGTCGGAGTGACGCAAGAATGGTTCCATTGTACAGAATGGGGAGCGACTTGTCAGGCGACTAAGTCGCCTGACAAGTCGTCCCAGTGTGAACCGGCTCTAAAGCAAATATAACACATTGGGATAAACATCCCACACTGATTAGGTAATGAGGTAAAGGGGGAAGTAGCAATGGCCGTATGGAAATACCGTCAACTGACAGACTTGTTCAATAAGTGGAAGCACCAGATCAGGCCAGCAAACCCGCTTACTACTTTTGAGGAATGGTGTGTGATCTTATCAGAGCCGGGTCATATGTTGTCTGGAATGTATAGACTGGTTCTGAGCGCCCAAAATATGACAACTCCCTATTTCATTTAATAATGGGAAAGAGAACTGGGTTATAATTTTACATCTAAACTAATTAAAAGGCTGATGGAGCGACACCCCATACTTCAATAAGTTCCCATATACAGGAGATGTCTTATAAGTTCCTGACAATATGGTACCGTACACCGGCTCGATTGGCTCAGATATATCCATCGGTGGATGTTAATTGCTGGAGGGGATATAACCAAAAGGGTTCAATTCTGCATTTATGGTGGCATTGCCCAAAGATTAACATTTTCTGGGAGGAGATAGCTACTTTAAGAAAATTACACTAATGCCGCATACACACGGTCGGACTTTCTAGAAAGCTAGGTCCGACGTACTTGCCGCCAGACTTCCGGCGGACTACCGCCGGACTTTCTGAACGGCCGGACTTGCCTACACACGGCCGGACTTTCCGGAATCCGGTCTTCCCGACGGACTTCCGCCGGACTTTCAGAATGAACGGACTTTCCCACACACGGACAAGTCTGTTCATTTTGAACGTGACTTGGGTACTACGGGACTAGAAAAGGAATTCAATCTCGCCGCTTTTTTTGGCGAGATTGAAACCTTGCGAGCCCCGTCGCAGGCCCTTAGGTCTGGTATGGAACTTTAAGGGGAACCCCCTACGCTGAAAAACCGGCGTGGGGTTCCCCCCAAAATCCATACCAGACCCCGATCCGAGCACGCAGCCCGGCCGGTCAGGAAAGGGGGTGGGGACGAACGAGCGCCCCCCCCCCCTCCTGAACCGTACCAGGCCGCATGCCCTCAACATGGGGGGGGTGCTTTGGGGGAGGGGGCGCCTTGCGGTGCCCCCCCCACCACAAAGCACCTTGTCCCCATGTTGATGAGGACAAGGGCCTCTTCCCGACAACCCTGGCCGTTGGTTGTCGGGGTCTGCGGGCGGGGGGCTTATCGGAATCCGGGAGCCCCCTATAATAAGAGGGCCCCCAGATCCCGGCCCCCCCACCCTATGTGAATTAGTATGGGGTACATGGTACCCCTACCCATTCACCTAGGTAAAAAGTGTCAATAATAAAACACAACACAGGTTTTTAAAATAATTTATTAAACAGCTCCAGGGGGGGGGGGTCTTCTTCCGTCTTCGGGGGTCCCTCCGGTTCATCTTCTCCCGGCGTCTGGTTGGTTCTTCTCCGCCCTCCGGCCTCTTCTCCCGGTGTCCCAGGTCTTCGGCCGGCCCCTCCGCTGTCTTCAGGTAGCTCTATTGCCAGCGGAGGTCCGGACTTCTGGGCTTCTTGGCTTCTTGTGTTCTCTTCTCTTCTCTTCCCCCAGATGTTGACACGACGCTCTCTCTGGCTGGACTGGTCTCTGAGGGCTGCGTTGTGACTTATATAGGCGGAGACCCCGCCCCCATCATATGGGGGCGGGGTCTCCGCCTATATAAGTCACAACGCAGCCCTCAGAGACCAGTCCAGCCGGAGAGAGCGTCGTGTCAACATCTGGGGGAAGAGAAGAGAAGAGAACACAAGAAGCCAAGAAGCCAAGAAGCCCAGAAGCCCAGAAGTCCGGACCTCCGCTGGCAATAGAGCTACCTGAAGACAGCGGAGGGGCCGGCCGAAGACCTGGGACACCGGGAGAAGAGGCCGGAGAGCGGAGAAGAACCAACCGGACGCCGGGAGAAGATGAACCGGAGGGACCCCCGAAGACGGAAGAAGACCCCCCCCCGGAGCTGTTTAATAAATTATTTTAAAAACCTGTGTTGTGTTTTATTATTGACACTTTTTACCTAGGTGAATGGGTAGGGGTACCATGTACCCCATACTCATTCACATAGGGTGGGGGGGCCGGGATCTGGGGGCCCTCTTATTATAGGGGGCTCCCGGATTCCGATAAGCCCCCCGCCCGTAGACCCCGACAACCAACGGCCAGGGTTGTCGGGAAGAGGCCCTTGTCCTCATCAACATGGGGACAAGGTGCTTTGTGGTGGGGGGGGCACCGCAAGGCGCCCCCTCCCCCAAAGCACCCCCCCATGTTGAGGGCATGCGGCCTGGTACGGTTCAGGAGGGGGGGGGGCGCTCGTTCGTCCCCACCCCCTTTCCTGACCGGCCGGGCTGCGTGCTCGGATCGGGGTCTGGTATGGATTTTGGGGGGACCCCCACGCCGGTTTTTCAGCGTAGGGGGTTCTCCTTAAAGTTCCATACCAGACCTAAGGGCCTGGGATGCCCCCCGCGCTCGCCGCAATGGGAAAATTTGTTTTTCCTATTGCAGCGAGCGCGAGATGCAGTAACCTGCTCCTCCGTCGTATCTGGTCCTTCGGACTAGCATACAGACGAACGGGCTTTCCGTCAGGAACTGAGTCCGGCGGAGGTACGACGTAAAGATTTGAAGCAGGCTTCAAATCTAAAGTACGTCGGATTTCCGCCCGAAATGGTCCGTCGGAAGTCCGATGGAGACCACACACGGTCGGATTGTCCGCCGGACTTGGTCCGGCGGCGTCCGTCGGACTTTTGCAGGTGAAAAGTCCGACCGTGTGTACGCGGCATTAGACCTATAGAATTCTCCCCATTACATTTTCTTTTTCATGGGATGCCATCATCTGCTACGTTTTACATAGTTACATAGTAGGTGAGCTCAAAAAAAGGCACAAGTCCATCAAGTCCAACCCATGTGTGTGATTATATGTCAGTATTACATTGTATATCCCTGTATGTTGTGGTCATTCAGGTGATTATCTAATAGTTTCTTGAAACTATCGTTCCCCCCCTGCTGAGACCACTGTCAGTGGAAAGGGAATTCCACATCCTTGCTGCTCTTACAGTAAAGAACCCTCTACATAGTTTAAGCATACATGTTTGATTTAAAAACTGATATTTATAATAGAGTAAGCACTCCAAATGGGGTGGGTGCATCCTAATCAGAGCAATCAAAACAATTAAAAACACATGGAGAACAGAAAGAGAAAAGCACAGCAGGCATATGAGAGACATATTGTAACGAGCCCCTTGCTCGCTCGGTTCCACTCTCCCGACACTCCTCTGCTGCTATAGAATCAGATTGCAGATCGCAACATCTGATTGTTCGGTCATCCAATGTTCCGGGATTAGAACTTCAGCTATGTGCCGTTCTAACCCAGTTGTGATAGCTCAGAACAAACACCAGGCAGGCTGTATATAAGTTGAAACAGGAATCTCTCTTTATTGAAATATACATGCTCTTTTATACACTAAAAGAGGAGGTGCAGACCTCCTGCTCATTTTACTCTAACAATACAGCTGTAACCTAAATAACCTAATTACCATGAGCTAATTAACTAATCCCTTTAGACAGCCTAGATGACTCAGACATGACCTTTAGGCCAGACTGGCCATCTTGTAGTTCAGAAAATCCAATCAACATTATCACAATCAACATAGACTCTTCTTCACACAATAGCAAAGTTAATTAACACAAACAACAATGGGGATCTAATGACTCTTAGCTCCCATACTAGAGACTTATTTACAATAGACATTTTAGTAGACAACAGACAGACAGGTGCTGGAATTTACATCAGCATCTCCTAACAGTATCTGTCCCAGCATTATGAATCAGCCACTATTCCAATATGGCAAATCCAGGGTCCCCAGAGTCTGTGTGTCCTGGGGGACCAGGACCCGAATCCACAGTAATACCACCTCAAGGGTCCCCAGGCATACAGCTCACAAAGAGCACCGTTCCCCCAAATGCAAGGGCCCACGATCAATCGGCAAGAGGCTAGCATACAGTCCCCTCCAAAAGTCTCTTTCAGGGCTAGGTCTGTCACACATATCATGAACAAATAAAGCTAGTTACACACAGGAAGCACTCAGGCAGCTGGAAGATCACATCACATATCGCCCCCTCAGTTCTGATCCCATAGCAACTATACAACAAAAATTGTTACACTTATTGGATGAAGGCAAGGAGATGGGTATTTTAGATCAAAAAACTGTAAATTATGTCATGGTCACACATCCCATTACTCCGGTTTTTCACCATCTCCCCAAAGTGCACAAATAAGATAATCCAGTGGAAGGTGGCCCCATAGTTGCCGGCATAGGATCACTATTGGATAGATTAGGAGAATGGGTTGATCAATTTCTTCAACCGCTTGTTGTCCGTCTACCTGGGTTCATAAAGGATACTGGACATTTGTTAGCCCACATGCAGGAAATTTTTTGGTCCACAGAATGCATTTGGATCACCATAGATGTTAGATCTCTGTATTCCTGCATTCCTCACTCTCTAGCACTGTTAGCCACCAAACATCATCTTTCATGCTACTGTGGTTACAGTCCTAATGTATGTGAGTTTATTTGTAGAGCAGTAGAGTTCCTCCAGACACACAATATCTTCATGTTTGATGAATGATACTACATTCAGAGTCAAGGTGCGTCCATGGGGGCTAAATTTTCCCCCTCTTTGGCGAATCTTTACATGGGCTGGTGGGAAGAATCCACTTTATTTGCTCATGGTAACCCATTCAAAACCAACATCGCCTGGTCTGGTCATTTCATTGATGATCTGATTATAGTATGGCATGGATCGAGTGGTGACATAGGTGACTTTATGAAATATATTAATACCAACTCCCTATACCTGGAGTTCACCTGTGTGCACCACCCGACCCAAATAGACTATTTGGATTTGACCTTGATGGGGCATCCAGATAGCAACACAGTGACTTTCAGAACTTTTAGAAAGCCCTGTGCAGAAAATTCCCTTTTATTGGCCAATAGTTGTCACCCCAGTCACACCTTCAAGTCTTTGCTCACTAGTGAATTCATCAGGGCCAGGAGAAACTGCTCTACAGACAAGGATTTCTTGCAAGAATGCACAGCGATTTAAAAGTGACTCAAAGAAAGGGGCTATAGTACACGATCAATAGCTAGAAGTCAAAATATAGCATTTCATAGAGATTGGGTGGAGAAGATTCAGCATAGTGGCACAAATAAACAAACAGTGTAGGGATTACAATAGAAATAAAGTTAATTTTGTCACTACTTTTACTTTAGAATACAACAAAATCGTTGCGATTCTTAAAGCACATCTCCCCATTTTGTTTGCTAACAAGGATCTGTACTCTGCTATCCAGGGCGGTTGACAATTTTCCAGTAGAAGGGCCCCCAGTCTGAGAAGTATGTTGTCACCCAGCTTGTTTTGCTCTCAGAAGTCAAACAAATTGCAGACCTGGCTTTCCACTGTAGGTTCCTACATGTGTGGCCACAACACATGTCATAGACATTAAAAAAGCACCTCAGTTTTTTCTTTTTCTACCAAGAAAACACATACCATCAAATACAAAGGGAGGCAGGGAGTAGGGAAAGCCGCAGTTAGCTGCTTCTGTCGGCAGATGTCCCAACCCCCTACACACAGGAAAAAGCACAGGGGACTATTACGGTACTGAAGGTGGTTGGGTATTAGTACAAGAAGGGTAGAGAGGAAAAAAGTGGTAAGATAAAAACTATATTTTAATAGAAAACCATTTTAAAAAAGATATATATATCTATATATTACAATAACATATACAGTTGTAATACAGGACAAGGCAATATATACAACCATATGAATTGCATCAAGTAATAACAGAGATTGCAAAAATGACTTGAATTCTCGACCGGTTTCGCGGTGTTCACCGCTTCCTCAGGAGAGTAAAGTCTATAATATATCATAAAAAACATGTAATAAATATACAAAAATTCACAGATGTATGAAGGTTTTTGTGATGGTTGCAGCAGAGTCATTGAATAATACATTAAACAATTATGTACAAGTTGAATATAGAAAGGACAGGCTCACCCGTTCAGGTATTCTCTGTAGGTATGTGGGGCCCCATACGATTCCCCCTGCGACGAACACTGGGGATAACAGAACAGCCTCTGGTATATAAAGTGTTTAAGTAATTGGTTTATATGTGAGTCACTGAATCACAAGGCAGAGCAAAAAGTGATATAGTATAGGGGTACCCATACAGTAGCTCTAAGGTTTGGAACCCAGTGTGCAAAGGAATGATACTGAGATTAAGTGGTTGAAAGAGGATAACAAGGAAGTGAGGGAGGGGGGGAAAGGGGGGGGGAAGGGGGGGGAAGGGGAGGGAGGGGGGGAAGGAAGAGGAAGGGGGAGGGGGGCTGTGGGGATAGTGTAGTGAGCAGGACCTAGAACTTCCATCCAGGTGAAAGATAGGTCAAACTTAAAAAGAGAAGGAAAAAGGAAAAAATGCACACAGGTATTGAGAGCCAACACTTACCCCTACAGCATTGATCGGTGAGGGGGGATGAGGTGAAGTACAGGAGGAACATATAGTAATGGGGATCGTGATATACAATGATTTAAACGATCCAAGCACTCATGGGCTAATGATGAAAGCTCCCCAGGGCTAAAGCCACTGGTGTATGCAGGAAGAGTAATCACCGCAGCCGCTGTAATAGAGTAGAATAAGTTTACATTCCGCAGTAATGAAGAGGGAGGAGGGGGGAGAAAAATACCCACAAAGTAGAGGGGAACAACGGAGGTAGGTCACTGGGGTGAAAAAAGTACCAAAGCATAGGTAAAGAATAGATAGCAGATACCAAGAGGTATCAGGGTAAACATTATATGGAGTCCCCAGTGAGGGAGAGATATTAAATTACCAGCAGAGGAACCAGCATAAACGCTGCATACCATCAAACAGTATATAAACTGGTGGTTTATGTTATTCAGTGTAGTGCCTGCAGTCTACAATACGTTGGGTGCACTATACGCCCGTTGAGAGTTAGAATCTTGGAACATGTGAATGATACTACAAATATTAATGCTAATATTAATATTAATGTGTCAAAACATTTCCGGGAATTCCATCATGGTAATCTTGACACTTTTTCCTTTTTGGTGCTGAACAGGTTAAAAAAAACCTACAAGAGGAGGTGATACCGATCATATTTTGCTCAAGCGTGAAGTGTGGTGGATACATACCCTCAATACTAGAAAACCGTATGGTTTGAACGATAGGATGGATATAAATATTTTTTTAACATAATCGCATTTTTCATCATAGTCCCATTGTTTGATACATTTATTGCACCATTTTGAATATGCTTTATTTGTTCATGATATGTCCCTCATATGCCTGCTGTGCTTCTCTCTCTTTTCTCATTGTGTTTTTAATTGTTTTGATTTCTCTAATTAGGATGCACCTGCCCCATTTGGAGTGCTTACTCTATTATAAATATCAGTTTTTAAATCAAACATGTATGCTTTAAAGAAGGCTTCTTAGCCGAAACGCGTCAACGTAGCCTGTACCCATGTAACCCAATAAAGGACTTTTATTCAAGAACATCCGAGTCGCCAGCCCTTTTCTGATTCAAGTATTGCATTTTTGGGGCCTGAACATCCTGGCTAGAACACAGATTCACAGTTCATAGATCATCATATTGGCAGTGGAGCTGGGGTATCATTTTGCTTCTCTCAGCTAAATTACTGATACCTAGATTTTGGAAACAGTCTGGATGTCCCACTATAATGGATTGGAAAAGGGAGGTAGAAAAAATAATGGAAGCGGAGAGATGGATACATATTGTTAAAGACCAACAGAATAAATGTAAAGATACATGGACAGGATGACTGTATTACTCCTCATGCCGTGTACACACTGTAGTGATTTAAAAATACGGTGTAGAAGTAGTATCGTGGGTACGATAATTAATTAGTAAGTACTCTTCCGCAGCAACCCAATTCTTCCAGAGAGATGTACTTTATTGACTTCTAACACAGAACAAAGTCCAAAGTCCACAGATGACAAAAAAATCCGACAGAGTAGATATAATTCAGAACCCCATGTTCCTAGGTCTGTGTGTGCATACACAGACAAGCCTAACTTAAACTATAGACTGAATGCCGTGTTATATTCACTAGAAATTGAATGGCTGAGCAATTTGATTGGCCGTTTCAATTTAGGACTTTGATTAGCTTTAGTCTTTCAAACAGACAACAACTCCCAGCCGTGAACAGCTGTAGTCATAAACCGCCCCAATTTGCACTCCCGCATATCAACATCAACAAGTCCCCTTAGATATGTGTAATTAGATTAGATTAACAGATACCACCTGAACACCCCTTTGAGCCCTTGGAATACCTACATTCCTAATCTGTATTCTTGCATATCAATATCAACAAGTCCCCTTAGATATATGTAATTAGATTAGCAGATACCACCTGAACACCCTTTTGAGTCATTGGAATACCTACATTCCTAATCTGTATTCTTGCATATTAATATCAACAAGTCCCCCTGATATATTAGCCCCCCAGGAGGGAGCCTCTGCTAGGCCAACCCAAAACACTCCCTGATCCCATTGTTACCCCCTCAAGTCTAATTACCATCAATAAATACTTCTTCTATGGTCCTTTAAACAATGTACCCTTTGAAATGTTCAATTAGGTAAACAGCCCATACCTCACACCCCTAGGTAGACTTGCATAAGACTAACACATCAAAGGGTCTTCAGCTGTTATATTAAAATTGAGTTGGCTTGGACAAATCGACCATTGTCAACTGAATTCTGGCCTGGTTAATATTGGCTGCATGTGTACATACATATAATAATGTCCCACATAAATCGGTGAACATATTACAACACACACGACCGGACTTTTCAACCAAAATTGTCAGACGGAACGAATCCGTCCGACAATCTGACCGTGTATGGGCTTCATCGGACCTGCAGTGGACCTTTTCTGTCGAAAATGTGAGGGACTTTAGATTTAGAACATGTTTCAAATCTTTCCGATGGATTAGAGTTCGGTCGAAAAATCAGTCTGTCTGTATGCTAGTCCGATGTATGAAAACCGATGCTAGGGCAGCTATTGGCTACTGGCTATGAACTTCCTTATTTTAGTCCGGTCGTACGTCATCACGGTCGGACTTTGGTGTGATTGTGTGTAGACAAGTCCGACGGAAGTCCGTTGAAAGTCCATCAAAGTCCGACGTGATTCAGTCCGCCAAATGTTCGGTCGTGTGTACACAGCATCAGAAATAGGGGTGGATTAAACCCTTTTGGGGGTAATGCTGCATTACGGATCGGATAGTCTGGTGGGGGGAAATTGGGAGGTGAGTCTTTTTTTTTCCTCCCCTGGGAAGCACAGTGGAGAGATGATTGATGTCATTAAAGGAAGAGGATAATCTATAATAGTGAATTAGGCACGGGATGGGTAACACGTAATGGAATCATATAAAGAAGGGTAGATTGAAATGAAAGGTGGAGAGATATAAAAATGAAATTGTAGGGGGAGGTTATATTGAATTATAACTCAAAAAGAGGTTTCAGCAAAAGTGGACTGAGGCGTTGCCACCACCCCATACATAGATGTGTAAAGAAAGGTCCCCCAAAGAGGGTTGGGACTTTGAAGGCGACTAGATATAGGTACAAAAACATACAAGGAAAAGAGAGAGCACAGCTTCCCTAGTGTAATTCCATTTTAATGATACAAATGCAAAAAAAAAAACAATAGAGGATTGCACTCACAAACATGGGACTTAGATCGCATTTACAGCAGGATGTATGTCTCCCTTCCTGGCCTGTATAACTGGGTTGGCTCCCAAGAACGAGTGGTGATGGTATGTGAAGTCACTGCAGACTCTGTTTCCTCGTCTCGTCAGGCTGTGTCTGCTGTAGGGCACGTGCACGGTCCAGCTGGTGCTGCTTGACGTCACTCATGGCCGGAGAGGAAGGACAAGGTGAGTGAGATGTCCTTCCTCTCCGGACACGAGTGGCGTCAAGCAGCACCGGCTTATATATTAGGTAAGACAATGTGAGGTCTACTAACGACTAATATATTTGTACTAATCTTATTTAAACGGACCTCTAAGCTGCTGAAATTACAAACTGTGTTGTCACAATGATAAGAGCTGATTGAAATAAGGTGAGTATTTGTGCTGCTTAAACCAGATTGTCTAATTCTATGACAACCTCTGATATTAAAGGAGAAGTCCGGCCTGAGATCGTTTGTCTTCTCCTCGGGGTTACAGGACAGGAATTTGTTTTGCCCTCCTGTGACCGGTTTTCAGCAGAGCGTGGTCTGAAGTCGATGGGTCTAAAGTCGGTGGGTCTGAAGTCGATGGGTCTGAAGTCGATGGGTCTGAAGTCGATGGGTCTGAAGTCGGTGGGTCTGAAGTCGAATGGTCTGAAGTCGAATGGTCTGAAGTCGTTGGGTCTGAAGTCGGTGGGTCTGAAGTCGATGGGTCTGAAGTGGATGGGTCTGAAGTGGATGGGTCTGAAGTGGATGGGTCTGAAGTGGATGGGTCTGAAGTCTATCGGTCTGAAGTCGATGGGTCTGAAGTCTATCGGTCTGAAGTCGATGGGTCTGAAGTCGATGGGTCTGAAGTCGGTGGGTCTGAAGTCTATCGGTCTGAAGTCGGTGGGTCTGAAGTCGGTGGGTCTGAAGTCGGTGGGTCTGAAGTCGGTGGGTCTGAAGTCTATTGGTCTGAAGTCGATGGGTCTGAAGTCGGTGGGTCTGAAGTCTATCGGTCTGAAGTCGGTGGGTCTGAAGTCGGTGGGTCTGAAGTCTATTGGTCTGAAGTCGATGGGTCTGAAGTCGGTGGGTCTGAAGTCTATCGGTCTGAAGTCGGTCGGTCTGAAGTCGGTGGGTCTGAAGTCGATGGGTCTGAAGTCGATGGGTCTGAAGTCTATCGGTCTGAAGTCGGTGGGTCTGAAGTCGGTGGGTCTGAAGTCGGTGGGTCTGAAGTCTATTGGTCTGAAGTCGATGGGTCTGAAGTCGGTGGGTCTGAAGTCAGTGGGTCTGAAGTCGGTGGGTCTGAAGTCGGTGGGTCTGAAGTCGGTGGGTCTGAAGTCGGTGGGTCTGAAGTCGATGAGTCTGATGTCGGTGGGTCTGAAGTCGGCTCTCTGATGACATCACACAGATCAGTCCAGGCTCTGCGTCATCCCGAAACTGAGAAAAAATGGTTCTCATACTTCTACTTTAAGTGAACATAATCAGAGGGGCTTAAACATATTATAGAAAAACTCTCATATCAAAAACATATTCATATGACATCAACCCCCTTTATACACTTAATGACAAAAATTAAAATTCCAAAACATGACAAACAGCAATTAAGTGAAAGTAGCGCTCCCTCATAAACTATGTGCTACAGTTCAAACAAGTGTCAGTGTTTGGCGCCCATCACCCTTATAAACGATGTGCTTCACTGAAAAAGCTTCCAAATAGTCCGCAGTTTATATCCAAAACCATAAAGAAAAAAAAAGGTGCAAGTGTTGGGGGCTCTTCACCCTTATAAACTATGTGCTCCTCCACCAGATAAAATGTTCTCTCACTGTGCGAGTGACTCACATCCTTCACTCTAATAATTTGTCTTTTCCCTTTTATAAGAATAGAACTTTTATCTCGGGGTGATCGGAGTTCTTCAGAATTGGTAGATGTAAAGGAGATTGTACAATCAGATTGTAACGTGTGTAGAGGGATTTATAGATATATAAAAACAAGTCTTTGCCATCAGTGGTCACATATCTGAGATAACAGATTTTTCAAGGATCCCTCAGCCCGGCTTCACATCAGTGCGGCTTTGAAACTCAGCGACTTTCCAGGCCAAACATCAGTGCGATTTGCACCGCCGATTTCATTGCTACTTGTAAATTCATTGAACAGAAATCCATTCAATTTGCAGTGAAATCAGTAAAAAGTCATCCAGGAACCTTTTTCAGAATTGCTGCAACATGAGGAGTGTCAGCGATAGAAATGGATCCATTGCCTGCAATGGGGTGTCGCTTGTCATGCAGTTTGGAAATGTCAAATCACATGAGAAGTGGCCCCGGTGTGAACGGGGGGCTCACCGACCTCCAGAGGAACCCTGGGGGAGAAAGTCTTCTCTAGATGATCTCACCAATCCTCATCATTGTCTCAGTCCAGCTGGAAGAAGATGGTTAGGGCCGGGATCACATAGGTGTGAATTGGATGCGGCTTTCATTGCATGTCAAGTCACATGACGTGTGAGTGTGACCGGCTCTCAATCTCTGGGGCGGCCGCGGTGCCGATTCCAAAAGGGTCCGGTGCGTTTTTTGGGTCCGGTTCAGGTGCAAATTCAGGCAAAAAAATTCAGACCCGAATCGCACCTGAACCGGTGAACAGAAACGCACCGGACACCGGACTGAAAACCACGGCTGTACATATGTGAACCCGACCTAAAACCTCTGGGATAATCCTCAGGGAGGTCCTCATTTTATGGAGAGAATTCATAAATCGCACAGAGATCACCAATCAGACGTCTGACATGTGACTTCCTAATCCATAGAAAAGAAGACCTTTCTAATACAATGGGGGATACAATCCATAAAATAATCCCATTATTTCCTCACCTCCGCTGAAAGGTGTGACAGGATCCTCGGGGCCCAACCTGCACACACATGGGGCCCTTTGGCCCTTGATGAGGGGCCCTTTGCCCCCCAGCAGTCGGTAGCGGCGGTATTCATCTGTAAAGAAGCGATAATGTCGCTGATTTCTCTCATGTCACATGTCTGCAGTCTCTGATCATCTCCTCCAATAGGATTGAAGTCTCTGACAGTCTTCTGTCATATACTGAATAGAATGTGTGGCCCCTGTGGAGGTGTCAGGGGACACAGTTGGGGCCCCTATACATTAGAAGATGACAAGTACTGAACGAGGGGTAACATTGCTATAGCCGGCAGCACTGATGGAGCGCGGAGAATCCTACAGGGAGGATGTATAGAAGTCAATTGTTAGATCATCTTCTGTACAAGCAGCCTGCCCATACATGCACCAACATTCAACTGGACCCCGCTGAGCCGGCTGAATCTCCATCCATGGAGGGCGGCTTTAGGGTGGCAGTGCTGGATGTAGAATTCCTCCAATGTGTTGTGGGGATGTGGAGGAGGAAGCGATGGAGGATTTGATGTCATTGTGATGTTAGTTTGTATGGTGTGATGTGTCGGCTTCCTTTATAGAGTCCTGTGTGTCTGATTGGTGCTGTAATAAGAACCTTCACATGAGAGCCGCTCTATTGGCTCATTCCATATGCAGCCTCTGCTTCCTGCTTAGTAGATCTGCACAATGCATGTGTCCTGCTGAGCCCTCATCTCACTGCCAGCCTACCACACAATACTGGACTGTCCTCAGACTGGAAATATGAAGGGGTCATACAATTGGGGGGACTCCATGATGGAGAAGGATCTGGGGGGGTCACACTTCTATCTGATAGAAAAGAGAGAAATGAATGCAGCTCTGTGTTTATGAAGACATCATGCAGACAGTGGAAGGATCTGAAGCTGACCTGGTATCAGCCTCTTGTAGTCCCTGTACAGCCACATCCTGAGTAGAAAGGCCTGTCCCCGGCCAGCATGATGCAGAGAAGGAGCCTTGCTCTCTGTGTGGAAGCAGTGGTCTCTCTGCAGAGGTCTGACACACCCCCTGCTGACTCAGAGACCTCCAATCAGCTGATGGAAATGTATACATGTAAAATGATTGGCTCTATAGAAATAAATAAATCAATGAGGAGGGTGAGCTTTGCTTATTGCAGAGCTAGAGATGTGACTCAGCAGGGGGTGTGTCAGATCTCTGCAGAGAGACCACTGCTTCCCCACAGAGAGCAAGGGCTTTAGACATATGCGCTTCATTATGTTCAGAATTCAAATATGGACAAACTTTTTGTTATTTGGAATTTCAGATGCATCCGAATTTCCAAATTACAATAGGAATGAATTTAAACGAATCCGAAATAACAAAACCAAATTTCGGCTGAAATTCAAATTCAAAAAGCTTTTGACTCAAATTCAAATTTTTTAAAATTCAAATAGTTTTCAGATTCAGATTTTGAACTGTTTTCAAATCAAATTCAAATTTCCGAAGAGAAAAAAATAGAATAGAAAATAAAGGAATAGAATTGAAAAGAATATAATATAATAGAAAGGAAGACATTAGAAAAAATAGAATAGAAAATAAAATAGAAACGAATAGAGTAAAAAAGAAGAAAATAGAATAGATATAAAAAAAAATAATAAAAAAAGAATATAACCAGCTTCTGAAATTCAAATTTCAAATAAAAAAAATTGAAATAGCACAGAAAATAATAGACTAGAAAAGAGTAGAATAGAAAAAAAAGAATAGAATGAAATAGAATAGAATAGGATAGAATGAAGTAGAATAAAACGGCCTTCTGAAATTCTGATAGAATAAATTCAAATTTGAATAGAATAGAAAATAAAAGAATAGAATATAACCATTCCCAAAATTTAAATAGAATAAATTTGAATAGAATAGATTAGAATATAAAATAATAGAATAGAACAAAATAAAAGGAATATAATCCTCCGAAATTAAAATTTTGAATAGAATAGAATAGAATATAATAGAATAGACAACAGAATTGAATAGAACATCAGAATTGTTTTCCGAAATTTAAATTTTGAATGGAAATCTATTGAAATACAATTTGAATGGAATTTGATTTGAATTTGACCGCAATCGGAATTTTCTGAATTCTGTGAAATTGGGTTCAATTCGACTGAATTCTGAAAATTTTAATAGATTTGAATTTGAATAAATAAAACAAATTTGGAATAGAAATGAAATGATTTGAATGAATGTAACAAAATAAATTGATGTAAATAACGAATTGAAACAAAACAAATGTTTGCGCTCTGGGGGTGTGGCTATTTCCACAGACAATAATGGGCGGGTCTTTGGACACGCCCCCTGGAATGTATAATGGGCGGGTCTTTGGACATGCCCCCTGGAATGTATAATGGGCGGGTCTTTGTACACGCCCCCTGGAATGTACTTCTCAGATATAAACCCAGAAATGTTGGATATCGCAGATCACCGATCATTAGATGTGGCGGCTGCATTCCTTTTCTTTAGTCTTTTCTCCTCTTCTGTTCTCACCTGGTGATCTGACCAGTAACACCCCTCCTGTATTAGAGCCCCTCCCCCCACTCTGGAGGAAGGAGCACAGGGGGCACCTATGGAAAGCAGCATTGTCAGTCTGGGGGGAGGGGAGGGTTAGACGGACTGGCAGATTTAGATACACTAACAAACTGAAGCCAAACTCCATCTCACACTTTATAATCAGTTACAGCGACTTTTTATATTTTGGGATGAAGGTTTTCCATCAATAAATAAAATCTGATCATTGTAAGCACCCCTGTCAGTGGTGAATGGTTTGTCTCATTATGGAGGGCGGTAAACATACAGCTAAACCCCCACATTTTACCATCCCCCTCCTTCCCAACCAGAAGTGTAGGCGGGGCCTCAGGCTCCAATCACATCTCAGGGTTTTGTGTATTTTTTGCGCACATTTCTGAAACACGCTAAAAACACGCATTGCGTTTTGTGGTTTTATTCATTATTAATGGCGCCCCAAATGCGGCGAGAAGACGCACATTTTGTCATGCGCAAAAATACGCAACAAATGCTGCAAAAGTGACGGCGGCAGAAACGTCCATGAGAGACTTTCCCACATGAAGGGCGTCCCATTGAAATGAATGGAGTGTGGGGTGTGGGGGATGGGAATGGGGGATGGGAAGGGGGAATGGGAATGGGGGATGGGAATGGAGTGTGGGGTGCGGGGAATGGGAACGGGGGATGGGAACGTGGGATGGGAACGTGGGACGGGAATGTGGGACGGGAATGTGGGATGGGAATGGGGGTGGGAATGGGGGATGGGAATGGAGTGTGGGAATGGGGGATGGTACGGGGGGGTGGGAATGGAGGATGGGAATGGGCGATGGGAATGGGGGGTGGGAATGGGGGATGGGAATGGAGTGTGGGAATGGGGGATGGGAATGGGGGATGGTAATGGGGGATGGGAATGGGGGATGGGAATGGGGGATGGGAATGGAGGATGGGAACGGGGGGTGGGAATGGAGGATGGGAATGGGCAATGGGAACGGGCGATGGGAATGGGGGATGGGAATGGAGTGTGGGGTGCGGGGGATGGGAATGTGGGATGGGAATGGGGGATGGGAATGGAGGATGGGTATGGAGTGTGGGGTGCGGGGATAGGAATTGGGGATGGGAATGGGGGATGGGAATGGGGGATGGGAATGGGGGATGGGAATGGAGTGTGGGGTGCGGGGATAGAAATTGGGGATGGGAATGGGGGATGGGAATGGCTCCTCAGGGCTGGGAGAGGATTTCTACATCAGAAGGATGAGGTGTCCAGTCTTATCTGTACTTTGTATATTCATCAATAACGGAGAAGAAAAGTCCATTCATTTTATAAATGTTACTCGGTGTCTCTAGCTGTGGGGGGCGCCATCCCTGGAGGGGACATTTCTATGGAAGATGAAGGAGAAGATTTCCCTCCAATGAGCTCTGACCTGACACAAGATGGAGGACGGCTCCTCACTCTGAGGTGTCACTGAGAAATCCTTCCCCCCCCACACACAGAGCAGGAAGTAGAGTTCCCCCTTCTAGTGTTGTGTGGAATGTGTCCCCCCTCTTCCCTCCTCTTATTACTGTCCAGTGTAGATTGCGGTGTATTCCCTGTCAGGGAGCCCCACACACGCTCTATACACACTCCTATACAAGTCAATGGCTGGGCCTAAACTACCTCACCACAGCTGTGCGCCCACATTTCTCCTCCCCCCCACATCTTTCTAGTCAGGTAGTTGTGTGTATTGGTGGGCGGTGATTGGCGGCTGTGTGCGGCACCTGTGGGCTCCCTGGAGGGTGAAGAGGTCACATTTATACTACAGGCCGGACACAGCCGTCTACAGGAGTCCAAACAAGGCCACACCCTCTTATTATGGGATGTATGACATCATAATAGGGGGGGAGGGGACATCTCCATCCATGGCGTGTGTGGGGGATGGGCAGGCCTTCTGTGTATGGCTGTGCAGGGGCTCCCATTCAAGTCACGGCTCCCATTGTACATCCCAATGGAGGGAAACCCTGCAGGTGAGCCGTGCTTTTACCACCCCTCAACTGATTCCTCCTTTATCTGCAGAGGCCGCGGCCGGGGGGGTAAACATGCCATGAATTCTACCCCCGCTCACTTCCACCAAACACCACCTATTCAAGTGAATAGGACTGCAACCATGTGCAATGTATGAGAATGTGGGGTGCTAGTGCGGGGTCCAATCATCTCCTCCCCGCCTGTCACATGACCTCTGAAGAGCGATCTGAATGTGGATCACTCATCAGAATGCAGCCCTATGTGAATGAGCCCTTAGGCTGCATTTATACCTGAGAGACGCGACTTTCAGGGTTTTATACAGAGATTGAGATTTGATGTTTTTATTATCCAATAGAGAAAATTATCATCTGTTGTATCTTTTCTTATCATTTCTTATCATTTCTTATCAATTGTTATCATTTGTTACTACGACTGTCAGATTTATTATTATTATTATTATTATTATTATTATTATTTTATATTAGTGTAAGGGGTTAGAGATAAGGTGAGGATTATTTATTTTTTAGGGTGTTAATACTACTACTACTACTACTACCATTCATACTCCTACTAATACTACCTATATTACTACTACTCATACTACTACTACCCATACTAAAATTACTATTCCTACTACTTCTCATACTACTACTTCTACTCATACTACTACTAATAATACTTCTCATACTAATAATCATTCTACTACTACTACTACTAATGCTACTACTCATTCTACTACTACTACTCATACTACTATTGCTACTCATAGTAATACTACTAATTATTCTACTACTACTCCTCCTACTAATACTACTACTGCTACTCATACAACTACTACTACTACTACTACTCATACTACTATTGCTACTCATACTAGTACTCATCCTACTACTACTTCTCATACTACTACTAATGTTCATTATACGTCTCCTCATACTACTACTACTACTCATACTGCTACTCATACTACAACTCATGCTACTACTATTTCTTATACTACTACTACTACTATTACTACTGCTACTCATACTACAACTCATGCTACTACTATTTCTCATACTACAACTACTACTACTATTACTACTGCTACTCATACTACTACTCATCCTACTACTACTACTATTGCTCATTCTGCTTCTCATACTACTACTGCTACTTGTACTACTGCTTATACTTCTACTACTACTCATACTACTACTGCTACTCATGCTACTACTACTTCTCATACTACTAGTAATACTTCTATTGCTTATTCTACTTCTACTCATACTACTACTCATACTAATACTACTACTACTACTACTACTACTCATACTACTACTACTACTACTACTACTACTGCTACTCATACTACTACTATTGCTCATTCTATTTCTCCTCATACAACCCCTGGCAAAAACTATGGAATCACCAGTCCCTGAGGATGTTCCTTCAGTTGTTTATTGTTGTAGAAAAAAAGCAGATCACAGACATGACCAAAAACTAAGGCATTTCAAATGGCAACTTTCTGGCTTTAAGAAACACTAAAAGAAATCAAGAAAAATAATTGTGGTGGCCAGTAACAGTTAGATTTATAGAACAAGCACAGGGAATAAATTATGGAATCACCCTGTAAATTTTCATTACAAACACTAACACCTGCATCAGATGATGTAAAAGGAGTGATCACACCTTGGAGAGCTGTTGCAACAAGTGGACTGACATGAAGCATGGCTCCAACACCAGAGATGTCAATTGAAAAAAAGGAGAGGATTATCAAACTGCTTAAAGAGGGTAAATCATCAGGCAGTGTTGCACAAGATGTTGGTTGTTCACAGCCGGCTGTGTCTAAAACATGGACCAAATACAAACAACATGGGAAGGTGGTTAAAGGCAAGCATACTGGTAGACCAAGGAAGACATCAAAGTGTCAAGACAGAAAACCAATCATCCACAGTCCACGATTGCCTTTCCTTAGCCCATTGTAACCTTGTTTTTTTGTGTTTAGGTGTTAGAGATGGCTTTCTTTTAGCTTTTCTGTATGTAAATCCCATTTCCTTTAGGCGGTTTCTTACAGTTCGGTCACAGATGTTGACTCCAGTTTCCTCCCATTTGTGCCTCATTTGTTTTGTTGTACATTTTCTGTTTTCAAGGCATATTGCTTTAAGTTTTCTGTCTTGACGCTTTGATGTCTTCCTTGGTCTACCAGTATGCTTGCCTTTAACCACCTTCCCATGTTATTTGTATTTGGTCAATGTTTTAGACTAGGGATGAGCTTTGTGTTTGAGTCAAACCCATGTTCGACTCGAACATCTTCTGTTCGCCCGTTCATCGAATTGCGAAATTCATGTGGCGCGTCACGGCCCATAATTCACTGTGGTATCGCAGTGCATTACTGGCTGATGATTGGCCAAGCATGCACTATGACCCGCATGCTTGGCCAATCACAGCGCCGTCAGTAGAGAGAGCTGTAATTGGCTCAGGGGGTTTAGAACACGCCCCACACTATATAAGGCCGCCTGCATGGTGGCCCTGTGTAGTGTGTGTTCCGGCGTTGAGATACATAGATAGACAGAGAGACAGTGTCATTTCATTTGAGTTAGCTAGATTAGGCAGGACAGTCAGTGAGTTAGCTGCACTTACAGTGTATTGTGTATATATATATGCATCCCTGGTGTTGCATATATATACACTGTATTCAGTTTAGCTAGATCCGTTCCTGTTATCTTCTTACTGACAGGCAGGCTTGTCTTGTTACAGTATATAAAGCTACCTGAAGAAAATTGCTGGTGTTCTTTTGATCCTATTAGTACCACAGTCAGGCAGTTAGTGCAGTGCGTCCTGCTGACAGTGTCCAGCTAAAACTATAAGTTAATGGGGTGCGTCCTGCTCACAGTGTTCAGCTAAAACTACAAGTTAGTGGGGTGCGTCCTGCTCACAGTGTTCAGCTAAACCTACAAGTTAGTGTAGTGAGACCTCTGCACAGTGTTCATCTAAAGCTACAAGTTAGTGGGGTGCGTCCTGCTCACAGTGTTCATCTAAAGCTACAAGTTAGTGCAGTGCGTCCTCCTCACAGTGTTCATCTAAAGCTACAAGTTAGTGGGGTGCGTCCTGCTCACAGTGTTCATCTAAAGCTACAAGTTAGTGGGGTGCGTCCTGCTCACAGTGTTCAGCTAAAACTACAAGTTAGTGGGGTGCGTCCACCTCACAGTGTTCAGCTAAAACTACAAGTTAGTGGGGTGCGTCCTGCTCACAGTGTTCAGCTAAAACTACAAGTTAGTGGGGTGCGTCCTGCTCACAGTGTTCAGCTAAAACTACAAGTTAGTGGGGTGAGACCTCTGCACAGTGTTCAGATAAAACTACAAGTTATTTTTTTGCGAGCTCTGCACAGTGTTCACCTAAAGCTACCTGTAGAAGGTTGGTGGTGTTCTCATACTACAGGCAGGCAGTTGATTTTGCTAGCTGCAGTATCAGTATATATATATATATATATATATATATATATATATATATATATATATATCCCAGCTTAGTGCAGCTACAGGCCATTAGTATGTCTGGAAGGCCAAGAAGGAGAGGCAGACAGTCACAAGCCAATAAGAGAGGGCAAGCAGGCTCTGTGTCTAGTTCTGGTCATGGAGACGGTGCATCCTCATCAGCACGTGGCCGTGGGACACGCTTGGCCTTTTTTTCGGCAGCTGGCCGCGTTGAGCCGCAACATGCGGAAGACTTGGTCGAGTGGATGACCAAGCCGTCCTCATCCTCCTCATCCTCTCTCACCCATGCCCAGGGTACTTTGTCTGGAAAAGCAGCGGCCTCTTCCCTTGGCTCAATGTCATCAGTGACTCCTTCCCAAGCCCCACCATGTCCTCCTGAGGAGTCCCTCGAACTGTTTGACCACAGTGTTGGGTACATGCTCCAGGAGGATGCCCAGCGTTTGGAAGGCTCTGATGATGATACTGAGCTTGATGAAGGCAGTAACGTGAGCACGGACAGAGGGGGTGCCCAAGAAGGACAGCAATCTGGCAGTCATGCTCCCCCTGCTGCAGCATACTGCCAGGTTTGCTCCAGTGATGAGGAGGGAGGGGATGATGAGGTCACTGACTCAACGTGGGTGCCTGATAGGAGAGAGGAGGAGGAGGAGGCGGCACATCACCAACGAGGCAGGATGCCCTCCAGGGGCCAGCCTAAGGGCAGCACCTTGACTGCATCACACCCCAAAGCTTCACATGTGCAGGGCGCTGCACATTATTCAAAAAGTTCTTTGGTGTGGGCCTTTTTTGAGACGAGTGCATCAGATCGCACTGCTGCTATTTGCAACATATGTCTCAAGCATATCTCGCGTGGCCAAAACATCTCCCACTTGGGTACCACATGCGTGACCAGACATATGTTGACCTGCCATGCAGTTCCTTGGCAAGCGTATCTAAAAGACCCACACCAAAGAACAAAGAGGACCACTCCTTGCTCCTCATCAGCTGAGATCTCCAACCCCACTATACCTTCAGTCCTCTCTGAGACCTGCACTGAGAGGAATGAAGGTGTAGAATTAGGTGTGTCACAGTACAGTACTTGTGGGCAATCTGCTTTTGGTACACCAATGTCAGATTGTACCAGGCAAATTTCCCTGCCCCAGCTGCTGCACCGCCAAAAGAAGTTTTCTCCCAGCCATCCACATGCCCAGCGGTTAAATACTAGCTTGGCAAAATTGCTAGCACTTCAACTGCTGCCTTTTCAGTTGGTAGACTCTGCCCCCTTCCGTGAGTTTGTGGAATGTGCCGTTCCTCAGTGGCAGGTACCCAAACGCCACTTTTTCTCACGGAAGGCGATTCCGGCTCTCTACCGGCATGTAGAAGGCAATGTCCATGCCTCGATGGACAGGGCGGTCAGTGGTAAGGTGCATATTACCGCTGACTCATGGTCCAGCAGGCATGGACAGGGACGTTACCTAAGTTTCACGGCGCATTGGGTGACTCTGCTGGCAGCTGGGAAGGATGCAGGACAAGGTGCAGTAGTGTTGGAGGTTGTTCCGCCACCACGCCTCCAAAATGCTAATGATTGTGACACACCTCTCTCCTCCACCCCCTCCTCTTCTTCTTCCTCCATGGCCTCTTCCTGTGCTTTGTCCTCGGAACCAGCGGTGCTCCGTAGCCGTTCAAGGGGCTACGCAAGTACGCAGGCCAAAAGATGCCATGCGGTGCTTGAGCTGGTGTGCTTGGGGGAGAGGAGCCACACTGGGGCAGAGGTTCTGTCAGCTCTGCAGGGGCAGGTTCAGAGGTGGTTTACGCCACGCCAACTTAAGGCAGGAATGGTGGTTTGCGACAATGACACCAACCTCCTCTCTGCCCTCCGACAGGGACAAATGACCCATGTGCCCTGTTTGGCTCACGTTCTTAACTTGGTGGTGCAGTGGTTCTTGGGCAGGTACTCAGGCTTACAGGATGTCCTGAGGCAGGCCAGGAAAGTCTGTGTGCATTTCCGCCGGTCATATAATGCCAGTGCTCGGCTGACGGACCTCCAAAAGGAGTTTAACCTGCCCAAGAACCACCTAATCTGTGACATGCCCACCAGGTGGAACTCAATGTTGGCCATGCTGCAGCGGCTGCACACGCAGCAGAGGGCCATCAATGAGTACCTGTGCGACTATGGCACCAGGACAGGGTCAGGGGAGCTTGTTTTTTTCCCCACACCAGTGGGCCATGATCAGGAATGCATGCACTGTCCTGTCACCATTTGAGGAGGCCACGAGGATGGTGAGCAGTGACAGTGCATGTATCAGTGACACTGTCCCCCTTGTCCACCTGTTGGAGCACACGCTGCGTGGAATAATGGACAGGTCACTTGAGGCAGAACAGAGGCAGGAAGAGGAGGACTTCCTTAGCTCTAAAGGCCCTCTTTATCCAGACAGTGTTCCTGCATGCCCGCAGATCACACAGGAAGAGGACGAGGAGGAGGAGGAGGAGGAGGAGGAGGAGGAAGATTGTGTCAGTATGGAGGTGGAGCCTGGCACTCAGCATCAGCAGCAGTCTTTAAGGGATCAGTCCCAAGAAACACATGGACTTGTACGTGGCTGGGAGGAGGTGGCTGCGGACCATGTCGTCCTTAGTGACCCAGAGGACTCCGGACCGAATGCCTCAGCAAACCTACGCTGCATGGCCTCCCTGATCCTTCAAAGCCTGCGTAAGGATCCTCGTATTTGTGGTATCAAGGAGAAGGACCAATACTGGCTGGCAACCCTCCTTGATCCACGTTACAAGGGTAAGGTTGCGGACCTTATCTTGCCATTGCAGAGGGAGCAGAGGATGAAACATCTTCGGGAGGCCTTGCAGAAAGGTCTGTGCAACGCGTTCCCAGAGACTGGGAGGTTACAAACTCCTGTTTCTGGACAACGTCTTGCTGAGGCTTCGGTCATTCAAAGAAGGAGCGGTGGAGAAGGTGGCCGTCTAACCGATGCGTTCAGACAACTTTTTGGTCCACAGCCCCAAGGTCTGATCGGTTCCAGCAACCATCGCCAGCGTCTGTTTTACATGATGCAGGAATACCTAGGGGCAAGATCTGACTTGGACACCTTTCCCACTGAAAATCCTCTGGGTTACTGGGTCTTGAGGATGGATCACTGGCCAGAGCTTGCACAGTATGCAATTGAGCTACTGGCCTGTCCTGCATCCAGCGTTCTTTCGGAACGCACATTCAGTGCTGCTGGAGGCTTTGTAACTGATCACAGGGTGCGTCTGTCCACCGACTCGGTCGATCGACTGACCTTCATAAAAATGAATCAGTCTTGGATCACCACCAGCTACCAAGCACCTGATGCTGATGTAGCCGAATAATTTTTTTTGAAATCTCAGATCCCTTCAAAGACTGCCTATGCTGATGCTGAGTGACTATCCCTGAGTAATTATCCTCTTCCTCCTCAATCATCACGCTGATAGCTTGTAAGAACATTTTTGGTTCTGGGCGCCACCACCAGTGCCTAAGGCCCAATTTTTCAGCCCCTGTTTAACAGGGGCGTGTAATTACAATTTTTGATGCAATACTTTGCAGCAGGGCTCGTTTCTGCGTACCAACTAGAGTATCTGTGAGGGGTTGCAGTGTTGTGGCACCAGCACCAGTGCCTAAGGCCTAATTTTTTAGCCCCTGTTCAACAGGGGCATGTAATTACAATTCTTGATCTAATATTTCACAGCAGGGCCCATTTCTGCACCCACCAAGAGCGAGTGAGGACTTACAGTGTTGTGGCACCAGCACCACCACCAGCACCACCAAAGGCCCAATTTTTCTGCCCTTGTTCAACAGGGACATGTAATTGCAATTCTTGATCTAATATTTCACAGCAGGGCCCTGTGAGGGCTTACAGTGTTGTGGCCACAACAACACCTAAGGCCCAAATTTCTGCTGAGTATATAGGGCAGGCCCCTACTTTCAAACATCCAACTTACAAACGACTCCTACTTGAAAATGGAAGGAGACAACAGGAAGTGAGATGAAATCTACCCCTAGGAAGGGAAATTCTCACCTGTAAGAGTTAATATGGGAAAAAACATTTCTCCTTTCCACTGATGCTTTCCAATCTTTGTTCCACAAAAAACCCCACATTTTCAAAAAACATTTGTCATTGGGACAAAAAGTGAGGTGAAATCTTCTGAAGAGGAGCACAGACAGCAAAACAAATGTCACAGGGGTGATAACCCTTCCCTATGTTTTCCAAAAAGCTTAAAAAAGATTTTTTGGCTGGAGCTAAACACATTAAAAATGTACCAGTTCAAAATTACAAACAGATTCTACTTAACAACAAACCTACAGTCCCTGTCTTGTTTGTACCGCCTGTATACTGCTGTTCAGAGTATATAGGGCCTGGTGGCCCTACACCTTTCCTTATTTTAATCTGGGTGCGGGGTTCCCCTTAACATCCATACAAGACCCAAAGGGCCTGGTAATGGACTGGGGGGTACCCATGCTGTTTGTCTCACTGATTTTCATCCATATTGCCAGGACCCGACATTACATTAAACCTGCAAGTAGTTTTAAATAAGATTTTTTCCTTTAAAAATGACATTTTGTGCAGGGACTGTTCTAAACACGGGAAACACGCGCCACTTTACAGGCATACTATAGACACACCCCAGGTACGATATTTAAAGGAATATTTCACTTTTTTTTTTACTTTAAGTATCATTAAAATCACTGCTCCCGAAAAAACGGCCGTTTTTAAAACTTTTTTTTGCATTGATCCATGTCCCCTGGGGTAGGACCCGGGTCTCCAAACACTTTTTAGGACAATACCGTGCAAATTAGCCTTTAAAATGAGCACTTTTGATTTTGAACGTTTGAGTCCCATAGACTTCAATGGGGTTCTAACGTTCGTTCGAATTTTCGGTCCGTTCGCAGGTTCTGGTGCGAACCAAACCGGGGGGTGTTCGGCTCATCCCTATTTTAGACACAGCCGGCTGTGAACAACCAACATCTTGTGCAACACTGCCTGATGATTTACCCTCTTTACCTACATAATAACAAGCAGATTTAATCTGATGCAGGTGTTAGTGTTTGTAATGAAAATTTACAGGGTAATTCCATAATTTATTCCCTGTGCTTGTTCTATAAATCTAACTGTTACTGGCCACCACAATTATTTTTCTTGATTTCTTTTAGTGTTTCTTAAAGCCAGAAAGTTGCCATTTGAAATGCCTTTAGTTTTTGGCCATGTCTGTGATCTGCTTTTTTTCTACAACAATAAACAACTGAAGGAACATCCTCAGGGACTGGTGATTCCATAATTTTTGCCAGAGGTTGTACTACTACTACTACTACTACTACTACTACTACTACTACTACTACTACTACTAATCATACTAATACTACTACTTATACTACTACTGCTACTCATACTAATATTACTTCTCATACTACTATTATTGCTCATTCTACTTCTCCTCATACTACTACTACTCATCCTTATACTACTTCTCATACTACTACTATTGCTCATTCTACTTCTCCTCGTACTACTACTACTACTACTACTACTCATACTACTGCTAGTCATACTACTATTTCTCATTCTACTTCTCATACTACTACTACTAATACTCATACTACTGCTACTCATACTACTACTACTTCTCATACTACTACTACTACTACTACTACTCATACTACTACTCATCCTACTATTAATTCCCATACTACTACTACTTTTGCTCATTCTGCTTTTCCTCACACTACTACTGCTACTCGTAGTACTACTACTACTACTACTACTGCTACTCATACTACTACTACTACTCATACTAATATTACTAATAAAATAAAAAACCCAAGAAGAGGGTTAACGCTGCGCTGGAACAGTGTAAATTGATAAGTGAATTGTAAAAGCTGCCAGCACTAAAAGTCCAATACTAAACTCCAAAACACCAAAAAAACAGAATGAGTGCAGCGCTAAAACTAAATATGAATTGTATATCATACTAAAAATAACCATAAAAAAGTGATTGATCCACCAAAAATGAAATATAAAATACACAGAACAAGTCTCCCATAAAAGACAGAGACAAATGTCTCACCATATATCACATGTGAGAAATTATAAAATGAAAAAGTGATATAATAAGTCCCAATTATAAATATTACAAAAAATCAAAAAAGTCCATAAATAAAGTGAGTAGATGATCAAAGTGCATATATTCAGGAGAGATGTGACACAGGTGAATCCAGCATCCAAAGTGACTTGCACCCAAGTGAGGTATGAGGCTCCTTACCAGCTCAAGATGACCACTATGACAGTGGTCTCACCAGGCATTTGGGAAATTATCAGGTCACCCACAACCTATGCCGATCTATCCAGTAGTAAATGTGGAACTCAGAAGACAAAATCAAGAAAAAGCTCCCATAGCGTAAAATTGCAAAACAGTGTGATTTATTGAGCTAAAAAATTGCACTTACAAGAATCTTCCTTCAAAGACAGCGTGCAACCGAACATAACGATCGCGGCATCTCCACGAGCTTCTGCCTGCTTACTGTGTATGTCCCATCAATCACAGAGAAAACGTAATGACGTCAGCGTCACAGGCTCCTCCCTACGTGTTTTGTCACAATAGGACGTCGTCTGGGGATTGGCCGAGTGACACGGTCATCACGTTTATGGTTTAAATAGTCCCGCAGCGCCATATTGACTACTGGCTACTCAGACCAAGGAGATGGGAACAAAACAAGCGCCACCATATTGACTTCTGGCAGCCTCTATAAGCCACATAGGGAACATACAAGTAAGAAGAAGTATAGAAATTCCACCATCTAGTGGTAGCTAGTAATAATACCAATGACGAGTATTTATAAAAAGGGGGAAACAACGAGTGGAATAGAGTTCTCGCCATCTAGTGGACAAAAACCATACCACTTATAAGCCGATGGGTCATACACACCAGCAGGCTGAAACCTCATGGACAACACAAAGCCATACCGCAAGAAATATGTTTACATATTGCATAAAAATAGTTATGATAGTTACACTTCTAGAATAATACAGAATCACTTTAAAAATATATGATCATTAAAAGGATTAAAAAATTACAAAAATTGCAAAAAAGGAAAAATAAAAATAAAAAATAAGAAAGGAAAAATAAAAATAAAGGTCAAATACAGGAATAAGATAAAATTACGAATTATTGATAAAACAATTTATGTCCCAGTCAACATTAAGGCCTAGGGGTACATAAGATTTAATCAAAAAAATCCATTTCGTTTCACACCTAGATATGGCTCTCACTTTATTAACACCCCTCCAGTGGGGCTGGAACTTATCCAAAGCAACAAACAAGGTCCCCTTAAGCTGTTTATTATGGTCTTTCGCATAATGTCTAGAAAGGTTATGTTTACTAAAGCCACGTTTAATGTTCCCTATATGCTCAGAAAGGCGTACCTGCAGGGCTCTCTTGGTACGCCCTATATACTGTTTGGAGCATGGACACTGGATCATATAAACTACACACTCCGTCGAGCATGTAATAAAGGACTCTATATTATACGATTTGTTGGTTTGGGTAGATTGAAAAGATTCACACCTGCGTCCTCTAAAATAGTTAATATGGCATATTTCACACTTCCTGCAGGGGTAAAAACCCTTCATGCTTTGAAAAAAGGAGATGGTTTTGGGGGGGTTTACAACATTGGGGGCTATCCTATGGCGCAAAGAGGGTGCTCCTCTGAAAATAACTACAGGATGGTCAGGGAGAACTGGACCCAACACTTTATCATTCTTCAGCAGGTTCCAATACCTCTTAAAGATCTTACTGACTGAGAAATGCTGGTTGGAATATCCTGTCACTAGGGAACAAGCAAATTTATTAGTATCTCCCTGGTTGATCCTACTGGGTCCTTGAAGCATAGTGTCCCTGTTCATATTGCCAACACTGATAATGGTTTCATTAATCTCCCTCTCATCGTATCCCTTATCCAGAAATCTCACTTTAAGGATCTGGGCCTGTTGCTGATAATCTGATAAGTTGGTGCAATTACGCCTAATCCGCTGGAACTGCCCTTTAGGAACTGCCCTAAGCCAAGAGGCATGATGACAACTGTTGAGCGGAATATAGGCATTACGGTCGGTTTCTTTGAAGTGAGTAGTTGTAATCAATTTACCATCCTTGACACAAATATTAAGGTCTAGGAAATGAATTTGAGTGTGGCTAGTCTCATACTGCAGGGAGATCCCTCTGTCATTTGAATTGAGCTTGTGAAAGAAAGCCTCAAGAGAAGGCAAATCGCCCTCCCACAAGAGAAGGACATCGTCGATGTACCTTCTCCAAAGGCGTAGCTCTTTAGGGAGATTAGCATCAATTTCTTCACTTTCCCAGCGGGTCATGAAGAGGTTCGCTAGGCTGGGCGCAAACTTTGCCCCCATAGCCACACCGACTGTCTGCAGAAAAAAATCCCCCCCAAACCAAAAATAATTATGACTGGTAGCAAAAGTCAAAAGATTTAAAATAAATTCCCTCTGATTGGCAGGTAAGGATTGATCCTGTTCCAAGTAAAATTTAGCAGCTTCAAAGCCATGTTCATGAGATATGACAGTATAGAGGGAAGCAACGTCGGCAGTAGCCAAAATGCAACCCTCTCTCCAGTCACACTGAGCTACAAGTTTGATTACTTGAGTTGTGTCCCTCAAATAAGCAGGTGTTTTAACCACAAGGGGTTGCAAAAAACTGTCGACATAACGGCCTATTCTTGATGTAATCGAATCTATGCCACTAATAATAGGGCGACCAGGTGGCTTTATTAGACTTTTATGGATTTTGGGCAGATAATACATTACTGGTACCCTTGGTGCTGAGGGCACCAGATGTAATTTTTCTTTTTTACTCAAAATGCCCATTTGAAATCCAGAATCAACCAATGATAGAAGTGCTTTCTTATACTTAAAAGTAGGATTCGACCTTAATTTAGTATAGGTTACACTATCAGATAAAAGTCTGTTCATTTCATCTAGATAGTCTGTTTTGTTGAGAACGACAACGCCACCACCCTTGTCAGCGGGGCGTATAATAATATCATTACGTGCACAGATTTGTTTGATATTATGTTGAAGATCGTAATTGCTGCCAGATCTTGGTGTCTTGAGAGCAATTAAATCCTTAATCACCATTTCTTTAAACACTTGAAAAGAAGGGGCTACAAATCCAGGAGGGTTGAACAATGAAGCATTAGCCAGATTAGTGTGTCTGATCTGAACCATACTTGCTTCTGCCAATCCACCAGTAGATGTAAGATTAGCCTCTTGATTAGCATCAGAGGTAGTATTAGTAGGGGCCACATTAGTATTATGATATGCATTAGTGGAAGCCACCTGACTCCGATTGCCAATCGGATTTAGCAAAAAGTGTCTTTTTATGTTCATTTTCTGGATGAATTTATGGACATCTATAAATGTTTCGAATTTGTTTAGTGCACGGGGGGGTGCAAACTTAAGTCCTCGACTGAGGACAGCTTGTTCCCCTTGAGAGAGTTGGGCTGAGCTTAGGTTAAAAACACCAGTAATATCTAGTATCTTCTTTTCTTTGGACCTGACCCTCCTCCCCCCTCTAGTGCCTCTTTTTCTTCGAACCCCCTTTTTGGCCTGGTGTTGCCCATGGGAAAAAAACGATTTTGTTCCATCCGGTCAAGGCTATAAGGGGATTCTTGCTGTTCATTCCTTTGTTCCGAATATCGGTCATTAGGATGTCTCAAAATGGCAGATTCTGAGCCATAATTTTCTTCCCGGTAGAGTGGGGCAAACCTATTACGTAGGGGAACACCCCTATCGCCGGGTGTACCCCTATTTGGCCTCCCCCTATGGGAATTGACAAAATCCCTGGGGTCTTCCCTCAAATCCCTGGGCCCCTGATGTTTATAAACATTTCTATGGGGGGTCCTCAGGGAGGGGGGATAATTGCTATAAGGTGTCCCCTGTGTTGGAAAGTTATTTCCATAGGAAGTCCTCTGAGGGTACATCCCATGTCTCCCAGGGCCATTGCCATACTGATGAGGCAATTGTGAACCTCCAAGATGTCTATACTGATTGTGGTTATTTTTCTTATTTTTATTGTTATGTTTCGATCTAATGGAACCATAACCGTTATAGTGGTCCTGAGAGGGATGTCCTCTAGATCCCCTCATATTGCCTCCATCACCTTGTATTGGAAGTATCTCGGTGTTAGGCAAAGGAGGGGGGGTGGTTGTGTTGGTATAATGGGTAAGTCCGTGCCTGCACCCTCCGTAGGTTCATCCATTTTAATCTGCCATTTAAAGACAACCTGATTGGAGTAATCCGGTAGGTCACAATTATATTTTTTCTTTTTCTTAGCCTTTTGTTCCACATCTTCTTTCTCAAGAAAGAGTCTCAATTGGCCAGATTTCTGTTTATACAGGCCTTGACCCTTGAGAGGAGACAGTTTGTCTCTAACAGAGCAAATTTCATCATTTGACTGGGACATAAATTGTTTTATCAATAATTCTTAATTTAATCCCATTCCTGTATTTGACCTTTATTTTTATTTTTCCTTTCTTATTTTTTATTTTTATTTTTCCTTTTTTGCAATTTTTGTAATTTTTTAATCCTTTTAATGATCATATATTTTTAAAGTGATTCTGTATTATTCTAGAAGTGTAACTATCATAACTATTTTTATGCAATATGTAAACATATTTCTTGCGGTATGGCTTTGTGTTGTCCATGAGGTTTCAGCCTGCTGGTGTGTATGACCCATCGGCTTATAAGTGGTATGGTTTTTGTCCACTAGATGGCGAGAACTCTATTCCACTCGTTGTTTCCCCCTTTTTATAAATACTCGTCATTGGTATTATTACTAGCTACCACTAGATGGTGGAATTTCTATACTTCTTCTTACTTGTATGTTCCCTATTTGGCTTATAGAGGCTGCCAGAAGTCAATATGGTGGCGCTTGTTTTGTTCCCATCTCCTTGGTCTGAGTAGCCAGTAGTCAATATGGCACTGCGGGACTATTTAAACCATAAACGTGATGACCGCGTCACTCGGCCAATCCCCAGACGACGTCCTATTGTGACAAAACGCGTAGGGAGGAGCCTGTGACGCTGACGTCATTACGTTTTCTCTGTGATTGATGGGACATACACAGTAAGCAGGCAGAAGCTCGTGGAGACGCCGCGATCGTTATGTTCGGTTACACGCTGTCTTTGAAGGAAGATTCTTGTAAGTGCAATCTTTTAGCTCAATAAATCACACTGTTTTGCAATTTTACGCTATGGGAGCTTTTTCTTGATTTTGTCTTCTGAGTTCCACATTTACTACTGGATAGATCGGCATAGGTTGTGGGTGATCTGATAATTTCCCAAATGCCTGGTGAGACCACTGTCATAGTGGTCATCTTGAGCTGGTAAGGAGCCTCATACCTCACTTGGGTGCAAGTCACTTTGGATGCTGGATTCACCTGTGTCACATCTCTCCTGAATATATGCACTTTGATCATCTACTCACTTTATTTATGGACTTTTTTGATTTTCTGTAATATTTATAATTGGGACTTATTATATCACTTTTTCATTTTATAATTTCTCACATGTGATATATGGTGAGACATTTGTCTCTGTCTTTTATGGGAGACTTGTTCTGTGTATTTTATATTTCATTTTTGGTGGATCAATCACTTTTTTATGGTTATTTTTAGTATGATATACAATTCATATTTAGTTTTAGCGCTGCACTCATTCTGTTTTTTTGGTGTTTTGGAGTTTAGTATTGGACTTTTAGTGCTGGCAGCTTTTACAATTCACTTATCAATTTACACTGTTCTAGCGCAGCGTTAACCCTCTTCTTGGGTTTTTTATTTTATTTGCGATTTTTGGTACTGCAACGTTGCTGCTGAATTATCGTTATGGATATTTTTGATTTCAGATCTCAACACAATATTGATACTGAGGGTGTGTTTAATGGTAAAGGGGAGCAGAATGACGAAATAGGGGGCCTTTTCCTGAGACTTAAGAATCTCTTAGTCTCAGAGTTACATACTAGTTGGGACATAGCATACCTTGAGCAGTATGTTGTGCAAAAAATGGTACCCCGTAGCCTAAGATGGGAGGTGAGCCCGCAAAAGGGTGAGACAGATTTAGAGGGCTGGTTTGTCTATTTTAACGATATTGGCATTCGGTTTCTTCAGTTTTTGGTGGGGAAGAAACGAGATAAGCTTAAAACCCTCAATGATGAAATTTGCTCTGTTAGAGACAAACTGTCTCCTCTCAAGGGTCAAGACCTGTATAAACAGAAATCTGACCAATTGAGACTCTTTCTTGAGAAAGAAGATGTGGAACAAAAGGCTAAGAAAAAGAAAAAATATAATCGTGACCTAGCGGATTACTCCAATCAGGTTGTCTTTAAATTTTACATAGTAGGTGAGGTTGAAAAAAAGACACAAGTCCATCAAGTCCAACCTATGTGTGTGATTATGTGTCAGTATTACATTACATATCCCTGTATATTGCGGTCATTCAGGTGATTATCTAATAGTTTCTTGAAGCTATCAATGCTCCCCGCTGAGACCACCGCCTGTGGAAGGGAATTTCACATCCTTGCCGCTCTTACAGTAAAGAATCCTCTACGTAGTTTAAGGTTAAACCTCTTTTCTTCTAATTGTAATGAGTGGCCACGAGTCTTATTAAACTCCCTTCTGCAAAAAAGTTTTATCCCTATTGTGGGGTCACCTGTACAGTATTTGTAAATTGAAATCATATCCCCTCTCAAGCGTCTCTTCTCCAGAGAGAATAAGTTCAGTACTCGCAACCTTTCCTCATAACTGAGATCCTCCAGACCCTTTATTTTATTTTTTTATTTTTTTCAAAATTTTTTTGTCTTTATTTATTTGTTGTGCAAAAAAAAAAAAAAAACAGAGGTGTTCAAATACCACCCAAAGAAATCTCCATTTATATATCTCTACAAAATAATAAAAAAATGTGTTTGGGTACAGTGTGGCACGTCCGCGCAATTGTCATTCAAAGCGTGGCAGGGCCGAAAGCTGAAAATTGGCCTGGGCAGGAAGGGGGTGTAAGGGCCTGGTATTGAAGTGGTTAAAACTGAACTCAAGGCACAAAAACATTCAATATCATTCAAGTGCCACAAATGGATATACATCCACTTTTTGTGCACCATATGCCTTTTGAAACCCAGATATTACCTTGTAAAAGTAGAAGTGGCATCATCACTGTAATGTACTGTACGGCCTGTGCAGAGAGCAGAGCTGAACCCTATCAGGCTCCAACCACTACAGTCTGCCTGCAGAAAACTACGGGGGGGGGGGGGGGGGCAGATCCAAGACCAGTCATCCTTCACATGTACAGAGATAAGCAGTGATTGGTTCTGCATACAGGCAATGTTTCACACTAGATTACTGCCCAGATCTGGAAGAACTATAAAAAACACACATCAAGATTCAGGTATGAATACACACGCATCTTGTATTTAGACAATATTCGCTTATTCTGGAATTCAGCTTTAGGTTTGCACCCTAATTTATACATAACCTAGACATCCATAACCTAACACAAGGCCACTTTTAGCTGCACACAATTTCAGTATTATTGCCTGTTTTACTGTTAGTTATTTCTTTTTGCAGTTTCTTTGAATTGCAAACATCATGTATACTAAGAAGTTAGACGAAAGGACATGACATTGAAAGCTCTTAAAGCTCAAAAGACTAGGATATTCAAAAAATAGTTTTTTTTTTTTTTTTTTTTTTCCACATCAGCAATCTTTTAGAGAGTTTTTAAGTCAGCTGCGTCATTTACGCTGCGCCCCCTCTCTTTTTCGCATCATTGTGGCTTAAAGAGCGTTATACTAATTTTAATACAAAAACTTTAAAGTACATTTTCTCTTTCCCTTGTATCCATTGAAAATACCAACATTTACTTATCTATTTTTCTCCCCTCATCCCCCCTCCCCCACACAAAAAAAAAAAAAAAAAAAGGGGGGGAGAACAAGATTTAGCTTTGTCCTCCCTCTCCTCGTCCCTCTCTCTCTCCCCCTCAAGCATCCATAATTATCACGTATCTTTCTGTATTCCTATACTCATGCCATCTTGCCCACGTCTTAATATATTTATCTCGTCGCCCTTCCATCGAGTGTCTTGCTTCTTCCATTCCTCTAACCCATTCTACTCTTGTTATCCAATCCTTCATCCTTGGGGTTTCTATATCCTTCCAATGACACGGGATCAGTGCTTTGGCTGCATTTAAGAGGAATGGGATTACTGACTTTGTGTATTGGGGGATCTCTCTTTCCGTGTCATGAAACATGCACGACCAGGGGTTTTTATTAACCTGCTCCCCCGTTATCTGTTGTATTTCATCTAAGACTTCTCCCCAATATTTCTGGACTTTAGGGCATTCCCACCATAAGTGGGCAAGAGTACAAACTTTTCCACATCCCTTCCAACAGGTTCGAGGGGTCTCCTTATCGTATTTATGTACCTTTTGGGGCGTCCTATGCCATCTTGCTATCATTTTATAGGCCATTTCATATGTCCGAGAGTCTTTTGCCGTTAAGTACACCATCTTTAGGATCTTGTTTCTGTGATCTAAACCTTCTAGCCCCCCTATTTCCTTTTCCCACTTCTCCAGAAAGGTGGGATATCCTTTACTCGCTTCCCCCCTTATAATGTTGTATAATTTTGAAATACTTCCTTTCACGCACATTGGGGAGCTTAGTAATTTTTCTATGGGCCTTAGCTGATCTTTTCCTCTCAGTGGTTGTGGTAGTGAACGTGTAAAGTGCTGCATCTGGGCGTACCTCCATTTGTCTAGTGGTTTGTTCCCCCAGGCCTGTGTGATTTCAGTGTAAGTGTATAGTTTATTTCCTCTCATTACATCTTGAAGTTGTATTGTATCTTTTTTTGCCCATCTCGTGAAATATAAATATTCCTCCTTCCCCGGTAAAAAATAATCCGTGTTTATTAGTGATAATAAAGGTGAGTTAAATTCCCAGTGGCAACTCTTACCTACCCTATCCCATATTCTAAAAGTGTTTCTAGTCAAAAAATTAGCTCTATCACCCAAATCCCTATATTGTGGTGGGTTCCATATTAATTTTTCTATATCCGCCCCACTCAGTGTTACTTCTATGTTCACCCAGCTTTTCTCCTGTTTATTGTGTAACCAGTCAATTATCCTAGCCATTACAACCGACTGGTAATATTTTTTTAAATCCGGTGCACCTAACCCTCCCATTTCTTTATCCTTCGTTAAAGTGTCATATGCTACCCTAGGGTGCCTACGTGCCCATATAAATCTCACCATTAAGGATTGCAGTTTGGCAAAAAAATTAGGGGGGATTTCTATTGGGACCATTTGGAAGGTATATAATAACATGGGTAGCACAAACATTTTAATCAAATTTATCCTGCCGATCCATGACAGGGCCTTGTATCTCATCCTGCCTAATAGGTCTTTAGTTTTGTTAAGTAGGGGTATATATAGCTGGGGGGAGGATGACGTGAGACGTCAGAGGAAAGGGGAGGGTCTGGAGGTGTGCCAGTGAGTCAGCGCTTCAGCGGCATCTCTCCGACGGCATGACGGGTGCACGGGGCGGGCTGTAGTGAGAAGCGAGGTGAACTGAAGAAAGCCGCGCGCCGCGCTTGTATACCGCCGTCACGGAGCCTGTCACCTGAGACACAACGAGGACGGCGATACCGCCGAGGCAACAACCCCTCCTTCCCAGCGGGGGCCCCTCGCATCCTCTCTCCCCCCCCCCCCTTCACTGAGACTGGGCTGCAGGACGGGTGGAAACCGTCAGAAGACGCCAGTCATATTGAACCAACTAAGCCGGCAGTGTATCCCGGCCGAATCTTCCACACAGCTGACACCGGACCACGATCCATGGAATAAGAGTGTAATGATGCTCAGGAGGTGGTAAGATACATATTCCCTACCCATCCCCCACAGGTAAGATAAGGATTTGAAACCTATTCTTAAATGGGAGAGAAATATTCAAGATATGGCAGATGAAAAATAAGAGGTCAAAGGGACATTTGTGTATGGCTACATATACCAAGGAAAATATTCTGAAATAACTCTTTAGTCTGCATACCTTTTCTATTGCCATCATAGGGTGCTTTATACTCAGAATTAATTCAAAATATCTTGCAACACCTGCAATACCCGCACTGATACTGTTACTTGGAAAAAATAGCGACAGGTTGTAATTACGGGGAGTACACTACTGGTCATCTTGTTTATCAGTCCCTCGCTCTGCTTTGCATTCTGGTACGCCAATAATAAGCAGGTGAGGCGACGCTGAATAGCGCAGTTATGACCTGGAATCGCACTAACTGAAACACTGTCTCCTGGCGGACAACTGGAAAAGGAGGGTCGGAGGCATAATACACTAAGGTACACGGTGGAGCACACAGACACATTTATTCAGTGGCGCTGGTGCAGTACCCCTGGACTCGAATTGTCGGTGGTGCTAGCAGTAACACTAATGTTAGCGGTGAAACTTGGGAGTTGTGCGATAAGATATTCTGCCGTGAAGGAATGCTATTTTTTATAATAGCATTTCTCTGATAGCATCACCTAATTACTACCTGCATGATATAACAGGGGAAACTACGCGAAGTAGAGTACAAGATATAGGAACAAGGCACATCAAACCTCGGCATAATAAATATTGACGGGACTCCAGTACCTAGAAGCTAGAGTACTCGTAAAAGAACAGATAACTGGCTGAAGGCTTGATATAAAAAAGTAGCCCCTGCATTATTAAAACAAATTGTCCAAAACCCAATAAGTCATCAAATTAGGGTAAAACGATGAGTAGAAACTCAAACAAAACTGGGAAAGGGGGACCACCAAAGACACCAAAGGATAACCCCACCGGAAGTGCCACGGGTAGCACAATCAAGCAATATTTAACCAGGGGGGGGGAGCCCGGGGAGCGCCCACCAAGGAGCCCAAATGCCTACTACGGGGGATAAAAAGAAAAAAGGACAAAACGGAAAGGGAGAACAGACCCCCGTCCAATCAAGAGAGACGTCATTAATTGAAAATGCACCTGATACCTCCGGAACTGCGGAATATAGACAAGACCTTGACCTCTCCCTGAAAAATGAAATCGCAGAGATGTTCAAAGAACTAGAATCCTCAATCAAAACAGAGATAAAAAAAGAGATAAGTTTGTTAAGGACAGACCTAGGAAATCTACTGGCCAGAGTTGAGAGAGCAGAAGACATAGCAGACCACCAAGAGAGAGAAATCGCTGAGCTAAAAGAACAAATCAAGATAACCCAACAAAACCAGATAAAAATATGTTACAGGTTAGAGGACCAAGAGAATAGAAGTCGCAGACAAAACCTGAGAATCCGTGGAGTACCGGAAAAAAGGGGTGAAGATCTGAGGAAGACCGTAGAGTCTATTTTCTCTCCCCTCTTGGAACTAGAGGGAGAAGAGTTCCCAAAAATCGAGAGAGTACACTGGATTGGAAGGCGGGATACCAGCCGAACAGAAAGAAGTCACGACGTTATTGTAAGGTTTAGGTTCTATGAGGACAAAGAAAAAATATGGGTAAAATTAAGAGGTCAAACACCACTCCAATTTGAGGAGGCAAGGATTCAAGTATTTGCAGACCTAGCCAAAGACACACTCGCGAGAAAACGCCAGTTAAAGCCCCTTTTGGAACAAATGATAAACCAAAACATAAAATATACATGGGGATTCCCTGCCTGCTTGCTGGGTAGTAAAGATGGCAGAACTGCTAGGCTAAGATTTCCAGAGGAGCTAGAGGAATTTTGCAGGAAACTGGGCCTACAGGTGCCTGCAGCAATGGACTGGTCCAGTGAGCGATGGATTGAACTGGGGGTGGGGGCGGTGTAGGGGGGAGAGGGCGACGGGGGGGGGGAATGGGGAGGGGGGCAGTGGAAGAAAGGAAAACTAATAGATAGTAAATGTAATAGATGGAGAGATGCTAGAAGTTTAACATATCTGGTAACCAGAAGAAAACCAATAGTCGAACTGACACACCAATAGTCCCACCTCTGGAGTTGGAGACCAATGGCGGGCCACGAGTTATGTGACCCACACTGGCCTAAGGGGTTAGTTAAGACCAGGGGGGAGGTAGTCGAGGGGGGAGGGGATCTTGGGGGGGGAGGGGGGGAAGGGGGAGGGATAGGAAGGGGGTTCACATCTCAATTATAATAATGAAAATGCGGGGTATCTCTCCAGGGCCTAAGGTAAAGGGTGGGTGGACGAAGGCTGAAAAATGAGCCCTGACACAATAAAATGCATAACATACAATGTCAAAGGCCTAAACATGGCACATAAAAGACGGAGCATCTTCAACGAGCTTAGACTGCTCAGACCAGATGTGGTGTTCCTCCAGGAAACGCATATCTCACATCAAACGAGATTGAGATTATTCTCAGGAGAGTACCCGGTCTGGTACCAAGCAGATACTATCTCAAGTAGAACACGGGGGGTGGCTATTGGACTGGCAAAAAGAACTAGGTTTGTGCTGGAGGAGCGCTTGGTGGATGTAGAAGGCAGATATCTATTCCTGAGAGGCAGACTGAACGAAAGTGAATATACACTGGCCAATATTTATGCCCCAAATAAAAACTCAAGGAAGTATGTGGCAAAAATTCTGGAAAAATTAACGGAGTTTAGGAAAGGACACATAATATAAATGGGGGACTTTAACTTTTGTATGGACCTGGACCTAGATAGTACCGCCCAGGCACAGGGAAAAAAGAGTGTACAAGTAAGAAAGTTCAAGCAAAAACTTGTCAGCCTTCAGATGGTTGATATATGGAGAGTGCAGCACCCTCGAAAAAGGGACTATACGTTTTTTTCCCCTGTGCACGGGTCATACTCCCGCATTGATTATGGACTGATCGACCATAGAGACATTGATAAGGTGGTGGACTCTTGGATAGGAAATATAACTTATTCAGATCACGCACCAATGTCCATGGAAATAACAATAGGAGAAGAGGGAAGGCCTTCAGGGCAATGGCGCCTAAACGAAGAACTGATAAGAGGGAAAGAAGGGCTCAATAGAATCAGCAGAGAACTAGAGGAATACTTTATGGTAAATGATTCCGGAGAGGTATCTGGGTCTACCTTATGGGAGGCTCATAAAGCCTACATAAGAGGAGTTTGTATCGAGATGGGAGCAAGGAAGAAAAGGGAAAAATGCGAGGAAATACAAAAATTAACAGAGGAGTTAGAAAGTCTAGAACAGAAACATAAGAGACAACCGGGACACCTCACTCAAGTGATATACAAACAGATAGTAATTAAAAGGGCGGAGCTGAAAACATTAATGGAACACGAAGCCAGAACAAGACATGCTAGAATTATACGGGAGAGATACCACTGGGCTAATAAATCAAGTAAATACTTAGCAAAAGTAGTACAAAAGGTTAAAACTAAAAATTTTATAGAAAAAATTCAGACTAAAGACGGTAATTTAGAGTACTCTTCCAGAAAAGTAGCAGAGGTCTTTAAGAATTACTATCAAGAGCTATATTCAGCCCCTAAACAAGATACCAAGGTTAATAATAAGAGCGAGAGAAACAACAAATACTTAATGAAGACAGCTTTGCCTAAAGTTACAGACACGGAAAGAGAAGTGATGGAAACTCCAATTACTGAAGAAGAAGTTAGGAAAGCAATAGAAGGAATGGCCTCGGGGAAGAGTCCTGGCCCAGACGGATTCACTCTAACTTACTATAAAACGTTTAAGGAATTGTTGATCCCGAGATTGTGTCGGTATTTTAATGGATTGGGAGAGGAATATGAGATGAGCAGAGAGGCATCAAAGGCTTCCATTACGATCATACTGAAAGATGGAAAAGAGAAAACATTATGCTCAAGCTATCGCCCCATCTCCCTCCTTAATACCGACACAAAACTATATGCAAAGATACTTGCTGAGAGGCTAAAGGGATCAATGAATTCCCTGATTAACCCCGACCAGGTGGGATTTGTCCCGAAAAGAGAGGGTAAGGACAATGGGGTGAGGACATTGCTCCTGTTGCACAGAACGAGGGAGAATGAGCCCCCAAGCCTTCTACTATCGGTCGACGCCGAAAAGGCCTTCGACCGGGTGGACTGGGGGTTCATGTTCCAAACTTTGGAGATCATGGGTCTTGGACCCAGAATGATACAGAGGGTTAAAACCTTGTACCACCACCCTATGGCAACGGTGGGTGTAAACGGAGCGATGTCCCAGCCATTTGAAATGGAAAGGGGAACCAGACAGGGATGTCCCCTGTCCCCGTTACTTTTTGTTCTGACTATGGAACCTCTCTTGGCAACAATCCGCGCAGACCCAGAAATTAGAGGTATTAAGATCGGCGAAGATGAACAGAAAATTGCAGCCTACGCCGATGATGTGTTATTTTACATATCAGACCCAGAATCGACCATGCCCAAATTAGTGAAAGCCCTCAGGGAATACGGGGAGGTTTCCAACTTTCAAATTAACATGGTAAAATCAGAGATATTAAATATAAACTTAAACAAAACAGAAAGAGAGAAATTAAAAAGTGTGTATAGTTTTAGATGGACTAAAGAACTAAAGTATCTAGGAATTAAGTTGGCTAATTCATCTGAGAAGATGTTCACTATAAACTACCTACCCCTACTAGATACAGTCAGACTTGACTGTAAAAATTATGCCGGGAAAGCCCTTTCATGGATAGGTCGTATAAACATTATTAAAATGGTCCTACTCCCTAAGGTCACATACTTGTTCCAGATGATCCCGCTTCCCCTACCCCTATACTATTTAAGAAAGTTAAATAAAATAATAATGAGTTTTATATGGAAAAACAAAAAACCAAGAGTCTCTTTTAGAACTCTAAAACAAAAGAAAATAAATGGTGGTCTAGCAGTACCAGACATCCAGATGTATTATAAGGCCATAGTTCTGTCTAGAATGGTTGAATGGGCAAAAAGAGAGAATGAAAAAAGGTGGGTAAGAATAGAGGGAAACCTCAGTAAAGTTTCACTTGGTAGAATGATTTGGAACCCCCCACACACTAGAAATTTAGATAAAAGTACACATGTAATAACACGCAATGTTTTTAAAATCTGGGATGGGGTACACAAGGAAGTTAACGGAGAATATAATTCACCTTTATTATCACTAACTGAGAGTAATTTTTTCTCTCCAGAGTTAAAGGAAACGGGTGGAAAAGAAGTATTTTGGGGTGCGACACAATTAAGACACATCATTAAAGAGGGCAAAATCATGACACTGCAAGAATTAAGATTAGGGAGAGAGGCACGGGGGATAGATGAGTGGCGGTACCTCCAGCTGTGTCACTTCATAGGTAAATTATCAAGTCCGATTAGAGCAGGGGATAAACTTACGGACTTCGAGAAGCTATGCGACACAGAAGATCCAAGAAACTTAGTCTCCAAGATTTATAAAATATTTATGAAAATGGATCAGCTGGAGATCCAGCCATATATAAGTAAATGGGAGAGTGAATTAGGCACTAAAAAAGATGTAAACACAATTAGAAGAGTTTTGAGAATGATTGGTAATTCAACAATAGATACACGAACGACAGAAATGAGCTATAAATGCATAAGTAGAAGCTATTTAACCCCAGAAATAACAAGTAAATTCCAAAAAGGGTCGGCGTACTGCTGGCGAGGTTGCCAGGAGATAGGAACAATGGCACACCTTTGGTGGCTATGCCCGAAAATAAAAAACTTCTGGAGGATGATACTCACCCTGGTCAGGAAAATAACAGGAAAAGAAGTGTCAGAAGACCCTTGGGAGGTTTTGTTCCATGGGGGGGAGGGAGACATAAACAAATATAAGCAGTCACTAGTTCCCCATCTACTGAACGCTGCAAAGCGAATAATACCGAAGAACTGGCAAAGGAGGGAGACCCCTGAAATCTGGGAGTGGATAGACGCAGTAGAAGAAACATATAGTATGCAGACAGGGGTTGGTTCAGTAGGGGATACGAGTAAGGTGAACTTAGGAGAGTGGGAACATTGGAAAAAATTTAAAAAAACGTGGTGCTACGCCGAAGAGTTGACAGCCTCATAGCAGAATAGGAGAAACGGTTACATTAGACCTTGGAGAGACGGGGTTGGGGTGGCGAGGGGGGGAGGGGGGGTGGGTAAGGGGGTGGTGGGGACTTATTCTATTCTATTTATGGCAAAGTGTCACGATGATGAGACAAAGACGAGAGGGAGCGGAACTTAAATGAACTACAAAGTTGATTTATGCCTCTCAAAACGGTCGACTGATGTGACAAAAAAAAAAAAAAGTAGGGGTATATAGTTAGCGGCAAATAGATTCCTCGGTGAGGGTGGTATTTTTATACCTAAATAGGCCAGTTCCCTCTCACACCATGCAAATGGGAGCCCAGTTTGCAGTGCTCTCTGCTCTCGCTTTGGGATTGTTATATTTAGGAGCTCTGACTTATTCATGTTTATTTTGAAGTTTGTCAGGCCCCCATACCACTCAAATTCCTTTAGCACCATGGGGATTGTTGTTCTAGGGCAAGTAATAAAGCATAACAAATCATCAGCAAATGCCGCTATCTTGTATTCCTTCGATCCAACCTTGATTCCCTGAATGTCCCCATTCTCACGAAAAGCCGCTAGGAGTGGTTCTAGGGATAAAACAAACAGAATTGGGGAGAGGGAGCAACCCTGTCTTGTCCCGTTAAAAAGTTCAAGGGGACAAGACAGGGTTCCGTTTACTCTAATCCTTGCCTTGGGATGTCTATATAATGAGAGTATCCATTTCATCATCCCCTCTCCTAGTCCTAGGTATTTCAGGGTTTCCGTCATAAATCCCCAATCCACTCTATCGAATGCCTTTTCGGCATCAATTGATAGCAGGGCTGCTGGGGTATTGCTCCTGATTACTTCCTGCATGAGGAGAAGTGTTTTTAAGGAATTGTCTCTCCCCTCCCTGCCCGGGACAAATCCTACCTGGTCATTGTGTATCCATTGTTTTAAACCCATTTTCAGCCTGTCTGCGAGTATTCTAGAAAAGATTTTTGTATCTACATTCAAGAGTGAGATTGGTCTGTAGCTCCCAGGGGAGGATGGGTCCTTTCCTTCTTTCAGGATCAGGGTGATGTACGCTAATAGAGATTCTTCTCGGGACTCTTCATTCTCCCGGAGAGCATTTAAATAATCACATAGTTTGGGTGCAAGTATTTCAGAAATTTTTTTATAATATGCTACGGAGAATCCGTCGGGGCCCGGGCTCTTCCCCAGGGCAGTGTTTTTTATTGCCTTTTCTACCTCCTCTTGGGATATGGGAGCATCCAGACGCTCAACCATATCCTTCTCTGCCCTGGGGAGGTACTCCCTTATTCTTTCCTTCCTCTTGTCACTCCCCCTCTCTCTCTGGCCTACTTTGTAGAGGGCACTGTAATAAGAGTGGAATATCTTAGCGATTTTTGGCGTAGAGAATTCTAAGTTCCCCTCTTCGTCTCTTATTTTAGGTATAAAAGTCCTATTCTTTTTTTCTCTGACCCTTCTGGCCATCCACTTTCCTGGTTTGTTCCCTTCTCTATATGCGTCTCTGTTTATCATGTCAAAAGCACACTTCCTTTCCTTCTCCAGCAACTCACTCAGGTCTCTTCTTTTCTTAAATAATTCACGCTTTTCTGGTAGCCCCCTAGGTCTTGTACTGTCAGAGAGCGTACCTCGGCAGGCAGGGTGCTCGCGGCGGTGTGCGGCAGGGCGCTTCGGCGCGCGTTCCTGTGGACCCCGCTGTGCGTGTTCCTCGCGGTGCTGGTGTGTGTGTCCAGGGTCGCCCTGCTGTGCACGCCGGCGTGCGGGGGCGCGCGCGGGCGTTGGCGGGTGCGCGCGCCTGTGTGTGCTGGGGCGCGCGCGTGCACGTCGTTTGGCGCCAAAAGATGCATTTAAGCTGGCGTGTCTCTGTGACCAGTGCTGCCTGATCAACAGCTAGTCGTCCCAGTGCCTGACCCTGTATCTGAACCGTTCCTGATTACCTACTGACCCGGCCTTGTCTCCTGGACCTCTCTTTGAACTCTGCCTGTACCTGACTTCTGCTTGTTTTGACCATCCGATTGCCTGCTCCACTGTACCTTTGCTGTCTGTCTGTTACCGAACCCGGCCTGCCTCCTGACCATCCGTCTGCCTGTTTCCTTGGACTTCAGCTGCCTGTCTGTTGTCTGCCCAGCCTGCTTCCTAACTACCTGCTCAGTCTTGTGCCTGTGCTCCAGCCAGCTTCAGCCTTCTCATCTGTTAACCCTGCAGTATCTGGACAGTGCATACAGGCTCTCATACCACTCCGTACTCTCGTGCCTTCTGTTTACTCTACCAGGGGCCGTTAGTCGGACGCGTAAGGGAGCCTACCCTCTGCCCGATTGGACTCGCCGGTCTGGTAAGTAGGAGCCTGACAGTATCAGGCAGCCATGACCGAGTCCGGGCAGGGGGCTTCTCCCATGGATGAACTCTGCAGACATCTGGCGGGTCTAACCCAAGCGGTAAAAAGCCTACAAGAGGGATATTCAAGCCTGGAGGAGCGTGTACAGGCCTTATCCGCACCTTCCGGCCCTCAGGGGTCCGCAGCTGCAACCTCAGCACCCTCCGTGGTCATGTTACCTCCAGAGCCAAAAGTACCAGTACCTGAAAGATTCCTTGGTGACCGAAGTAGGTATCGTGCTTTCCGGAATGCCTGTAATCTCTACTTCGCCCTTCAGTCACGCACATTCTCTCTAGAAGCCACTAAAGTGGGCTTCGTTATCTCCTTACTATCTGGCGAACCTCAAACATGGGCCCACCGACTTTTGGAGCAAAAGTCTGCTGTCTTGGAGAGCCTGGATGCTTTCTTCGACGCTATGTCTCAACTGTACGAAGACCCCCAGCTAACTGCCACCGCTGAAGCCACCTTACATGCCCTTCGTCAAGGCCGTCGAGCGGCAGAGGATTATGCCGTCGAGTTCAGACGCTGGAGCTCTGATACGGCGTGGAATGACGCAGCTCTGCGCCACCAGTTTAAGATGGGGTTGTCAGACCCTCTCAAGGATGAGTTAGCACGGGTAGGGGTACCTCAGACTATGGAAGAGCTAATCAACCTGTCCATCCAAATTGACCGTAGGTTGAGAGAACGACGCACCGAAAGAACTACCAGTACCTTTCGTCCCACCTGGATGCTCCCACAAGTACCCTGTCCTCCCAGCAGATTTTCCGCTCCCCCACCAGTTCCGGCCAGTGATGCACCAGAACCTATGCAGCTTGGTCTGCTTCGTCCTGCCTTGACCCCAGAAGAGAAGTTACGCAGACGGGCACATAACCTTTGCCTCTACTGCGGGGAACCCGGGCACTACGCCAGCGGTTGCCCCAACAAGACGCGTAAGTGTCGCTCTGCTGTTCGTACCTGTGCTACTATTTTACCCACTGCTAGCGCACACCTAACTATCTCTGTCACTTTACAGCTTCCCGGAAAGGCTATCCAAGTTCCAGCCATTATTGACTCAGGAGCCTGCAGTTGTTTTATCGACCGGACCTTCGCTTCTCAACATGACATCCCTCTCCAACCCAAGACTCAAAGCCTGGCTGTTCATCTTGCAGATGGCTCTGCTCTCTGTTCCGGTCCGGTCACTCAAGAAACCGTCCCCTTAGAAGCTATTATGGGCCCTCAACACCGGGAATATCTCTGTTTGGATGCCATCTCTTCACCCCTTTTTCCAGTCATCCTAGGAATACCATGGCTACAGGTTCACAACCCTCAAATCAACTGGGCTGCTGGCAATGTTGAGTTTCTCTCAGGATATTGTCAACAACATTGTCTGCAAGGGGTCGACCGTGAGGTTACCCAACTCCTCTGTGTACATCCTGATGTTAACCTGCTCCAAGCTATTCCTGAGCCTTACCAAGATTTTGCGGATGTGTTTAGCAAAAAGGGTGCAGAATTATTACCTCCACACAGGCCCTACGACTGTCCTATTGAACTGTTACCAGGAACCGAGGTACCCTTCGGCCGGACCTTTCCACTGACTGAGCAGTACCTAGATGAAAACTTGAAGAAAAAATTTATCCGCCCGTCTACTTCCCCGGCAGGTGCTGGATTATTCTTTGTAGAGAAGAAAGACCATTCTCTACGGCCATGCATCGATTACCGCAAATTGAACAAGATAACGATTAAGAATCGTTACCCGCTTCCCCTAGTACCTGAGTTATTCCAAAGGCTGGGCACTGCCAGAATTTTCACTAAATTGGATCTTCGTGGTGCATACAATCTAATTCGCATCCGAGAGGGTGATGAGTGGAAGACCGCCTTTCGCACTCGTTTCGGGCGTTTCGAGTACCTTGTTATGCCCTTCGGTCTTTGTAATGCCCCAGCCACGTTCCAGCACTTTGTGAACGACATCTTTAGAGAATTCTTGGATCTCTACGTCATTGTTTATCTGGAGGACATTCTCATCTTCTCCTCTTCCTTGGCTGATCACCGCAGGCACGTCCGGAATGTTCTTGCTCGGCTCAGGCAACATGGCCTATACGCTAAACTTGACAAATGTGAATTCGAACTTCAAAGTATCCAATTTTTGGGACTCATTATTTCTGTGGAAGGTATTAAGATGCACCCACAAAAAGTGTCTGCCATCCTGGACTGGCCTGCACCTACAGACAAAAAAGGGGTCCAACGCTTCGTAGGATTTTCTAACTTTTACAGAAAATTCATTAAAGACTTTTCTAAAATCATTGCTCCCATTACGGAACTTACAAAACAGGGATCCCGATTCTGTTGGACGTCCAGGGCACAATCAGCTTTCGAGAAATTAAAAGGACTGTTCACATCTGCCTCTATCCTTAAACACCCTGACCCTGCTCTACCGTTTGTGCTGGAAGTTGATGCTTCGGAGATCGCAGTGGGGGCAGTACTTTCTCAACGCCAGGGCCCCAAAGCCCTTTTGTTCCCAGTAGCATTCTTTTCCCGCAAACTCTCGTTGTCAGAAAGGAATTATGATGTGAGAATGGGGAACTTTTGGCCATCAAGGCGGCTCTGGAGGAGTGGCGCTATCTTCTGGAGGGTGCTGTACATCCTGTTCTCATCTATACCGATCATAAGAACTTGGAATACCTAAGGTCAGCCAAGAGACTTAAACCACGACAGGCTAGATGGGCACTTTTTTTTTCCCGCTTCTCCTTTCACATCACGTACAGACCCGGCTCCAAGAATGGGAAACCAGATGCTTTGTCTCGAATGTTTCATGATTCCAAAAAAAAAGGGCTCATCCAGACACTATCCTGCCAGTGGGAAATTTTTTACTTCTCCAGGGAGATTTAATTTCCAGAATTAGGCAAGCCTCCTCAGAAATTCCTCAACCTACTGGGACCAGTTTAAGTGATGGGCTGCTCTGGTACGAAGGCAAGATTTTGGTTCCTGAAAAACTTAGAGTGCTGGTATTGGAATTGTGCCACGACCACAAGCTGGCAGGTCACTTCGGGGCCCGGAAAATGACTGAACTGGTGCAACGCACCTTTTGGTGGCCACAATTATTGGAAGATTGTAAAAATTATGTAGGTTCTTGCCACACTTGTGCTCGGAATAAAAGCAACCGCACAAGGGCCTGGGGTTTGTTGAAACCCTTACCGATTCCTGACAGGCCTTGGAGAATGTTATCGATGGACTTCATCGTGGAGCTACCCACATCTTAAGGTTTCTCGACCATCTTTGTGGTAAACGATAGACTGTCCAAGATGGCACACTTTCTCCCCATGAAGGGTACACCCACAGCCGTAGAAACGGCGAAGATCTTTGTCAAAGAAATAGTGCGACTACATGGGGTACCCGCTAATATTGTATCAGATCGGGGTGTCCAGTTCACCTCCCGGTTCTGGAGGGCACTGTGTGGTGCTCTTGAAATTGAATTGGCATTTTCTTCGGCCTATCACCCTCAGACAAACGGCCAGACAGAAAGAACTAACCAGACGCTGGAGCAATACCTCCGTTGCTTTTCTGTGTTTTCGCAGGATGACTGGGTGTCCCTGTTACCAGTCGCTGAATTTTCATACAACAACTCCCTACATTCAGCTATCAACCAGACTCCGTTCTTTGCCAATTATGGATTCAACCCTTCCTTCCTTCCCAGTTCTATTCCGGAATGTACCCTGCCTGCGGTAACTGAAACAATGGAGTTCTTCTCTAATAACTGTAAGATCTTGCAGGAGACCATGGCCCAGTCCCAGGCATCCTTCAAGAAGATGTTTGACAAGAAAAGACATGGAGAACTTGTCCTTGAACCTAGTAACCAAGTGTGGCTATCCACAAATAACTTAAAATTGGCTTGTCCCTCCAAGAAATTGGGACCTAAGTTTTTGGGTCCTTTTCTGGTGAAAAGAAAAGTGAATGATGTCGCATATGAACTTAATCTGCCGGAGTCCCTTAGAATTCACCCGGTCTTTCATGTATCATTGTTGAAACCAGTTGTTCCTGATTCCTTTTCTGATCGTAAGGCCAAGCCACCGGAGTCTGTTATGGTCAACAATGAGGAGGAATTCGAGGTCGAGGCAATCCTGGATTGTAGAAAGAGGCAGAATCAGTTCCAGTACCTCATTAAATGGAAAGGGTATGGACCCGAGGATAACTCTTGGGAGCCTGAAAGTAATCTCCATGCTGATGAATTGTTACAAGCCTTCAAGGACTCCCATGCAACCAGGTTGGCCCAGCTGGGCATCTGGAGGCTGCCCTTGAGGAGGGGGCACTGTCAGAGAGCGTACCTTGGCAGGCAGGATGCTCGCGGCGGTGTGCGGCAGGGCGCTTCGGCGCGCGTTGGCGCGCGCGTTCCTGTGGACCCCGCTGTGCGTGTTCCTCGCGGTGCTGGTGTGTGTGTCCAGGGTCGCCCTGCTGTGCACGCTGGCGTGCGGGGGCACGCGTGCGGGCGTTGGCGGGTGCGCGCGCCTGTGTGTGCTGGGGCGCGCACGTGCACGTCGTTTGGCGCCAAAAGATGCATTTAAGCTGGCGTGCCTCTGTGACCAGTGCTGCCTGATCAACAGCTAGTCGTCCCAGTGCCTGACCCTGTATCTGAACCGTTCCTGATTACCTACTGACCCGGCCTTGTCTCCTGGACCTCTCTTTGAACTCTGCCTGTACCTGACTTCTGCTTGTTTTGACCATCCGATTGCCTGCTCCACTGTACCTTTGCCGTCTGTCTGTTACCGAACCCGGCCTGCCTCCTGACCATCCGTCTGCCTGTTTCCTTGGACTTCAGCTGCCTGTCTGTTGTCTGCCCAGCCTGCTTCCTAACTACCTGCTCAGTCTTGTGCCTGTGCTCCAGCCAGCTTCAGCCTTCTCATCTGTTAACCCTGCAGTATCTGGACAGTGCATACAGGCTCTCATACCACTCCGTACTCTCGTGCCTTCTGTTTACTCTACCAGGGGCCGTTAGTCGGACGCGTAAGGGAGCCTACCCTCTGCCCGATTGGACTCGCCGGTCTGGTAAGTAGGAGCCTGACATGTACTCTGTTCCGCTTCCTGAATCTCTCTATATAATCGTGTCAAGTTTTCCCCTCTCTCTTTTTTTTTCCTTGTTCCCATAGCAATCCAAATCCCTCTTATGTAGATTTTGTGTGCTTCCCAAAGAGTGGATCTAGATATATCCTCTGTATCGTTGATCTTAAAGTAACTTTTTAATTCCTGCTCTATTTTCTCAACTACATCTGGGTACTGCATCAGGGAATCATTAAGTTTCCAGTTTATCCTAGGCCGATCTGCACCAGCGATCTCCACTTGGATTTTCACCGGTGCATGATCGGATAGGGTAATAGCCTTTATTTCTGCTACCTTCAAGAAAGGGACCAACTGATGTTCTTTTAAAATATAGTAGAGTCTCGAAAATGACTTGTGTACCTGGGAAAAGAAAGTGTAGTTTCGATCTTTTAAGTGACTTATCCTCCATGCATCTATCAATTGCATGCAATTTAAAATTTTCTTAAGTGTCCCTCCCTGTGTGCCCGATCTTAACTCACTCCTTGATGTATCCACCTCAGGGTCCATACACAAGTTCAAATCTCCTGCGACTATTAGCATCCCTTTTTTAAAAGATTCTAGTTTCACCAAGACTCTCTTTAGGAAGTTCTCCGGGTTTCTATTTGGAGCATAGATATTTGCCAATGTGATCCATGTTTCAAACATCTTCCCTTTCACAAACAAAAACCTGCCCCTAGGATCGGCCAGTCGCTCCTCTTCTTCAAACATTATTGTTCTATCGAACCCAATAGCCACTCCCCCTGAGTGTACTGAGCTAGCGTCCCAATAGCGCCATTCTGGGAACCAATAAGATGCAAGTCCCCTACTTGAGTGTGTTACATAGGTCTCTTGTAGGAACACCACGTTTGCACCTAAGAGGTGCAATTCTTGATTGATTTTATACCTTTTTTTTCCGTATTCAGCCCCCTCACATTATAGGTGACAAGATTTATTACTCCCATTTTATATTACTGGAAGGAACGTCTGGCCAATCCCGTGCGGCATAGCAGGGGAGAGAGAGAGGAATACAGAACACAAAAAAAAAAAAAAAGAAAAGGGGGGGGGAAACCGCCCAGACACCAACCCACCCCCCTCCCCCCGCCCCCACCTTCCCCAACCCCCCCCTCCCTCCCCCCCGCCCTCCCTCTGGAACAGGTCGCCTATTCTGGCGGGGCAGATTCCTCTGTTCAAAACATGGATCAGGTGGTCGTCCTCAATCAGATGCCATCCCGCATCCATCTTCCCCATAGGGCTCATGTCGTGAGGATTCCCCGTATCGCCCCAGCGCCTTCCCCCCTCCCCCCGCACCGCTCATATCGGCATTGCCCTTCTCCCCTTGGCTATGCCTCTTGGATACTAGCTTGCGTTAACCATTATGCCCCTACCCTCCCTCCGCCATGTTTTATCTTGCGCTGGGGTTAAAGTCTCCTCCACGTCCCAGCCAGGGATACTTGGGGGGGCAATATCTAGCTTGTAGCAAAAGTCCTCGAGGTCTTCTGGGAATCTGAGCACAGCCGTTCGTCCATTCTTTTTTCCAATTAAGCAAGCCGGGAACCCCCATTGGTATGGTATTTCTGTCGTTTTCAGCATGCTTGTCAGTGGTTTTAGTAGCCTCCTTCTTGTGAGGGTCTCTGCAGAGAGGTCTAGGTAGACCTGTATCTTTGCCCCTTCAAAGCTTAAGCCTGATTGATGTCGCAGCTTTCCCAGGATTTTGACTTTTTCCTCCTCATAGTGAAACTTCACTATCACATCTCTTGGGTTCTCTGATGTATTTCTGGGGTATCGTGCAACCCTATAGGCTCTGTCAACTTTCAAGAGGGCCGTAACTTCTCTATCTAGCAATGGGTTTAGCAATTTTTTTATCGGCACCAGCTCTTCCTTCCCGGCTTTCTCTGGGAGGCCCTTGAATCGCAGATTTTTGCGTCGGCTGCGATTCTCCCGATCTTCTAATTTATAGAGGAGGCTTCTATTCGCTCTTTGCAGATCCCTTATTTGCGTGTTCATACCTTCCAGCCTCCGCTCATGTTCTTCCAGTCTGTCTTCCGTCTCTTCCACCCTTTTCAACACATGCCCAATATCTACCCTTACGGTCGCAATCTCTTTTTTGAGGGAGGTCTCCAGTTTCATTAGTAATTCAGTGAGCATTTCTCTGATCTGTGGGGCCTCTTCCTGTGTGAGCTGGGGTGATGGTTTGTTCCCCCCTGTGAGATCCTCCTCCTCATATCTCCCATGAGGGCCTTCCTGTATCTCGAAGCCATGCATCTGCTGGCTTCCGCTGGTCCTTACTCTTGCGCTTTTACTTCTATTCTCTTCTGGTGCTCCTTTCTGTTTGTTTATCCCTGGACGTGAGGGTGCTCCCAATCTGGGGCTCCCCTGGGGTTCTTCCAACATGCTGGCCTCAGTTGACATATATCGCTGAATCCCACCTGGGCTGGGAGCGGTTATAGTTCCTTTACTACCCTTATTTGCCTTCCCCCTCATCTCCCCGGGCCTCATAATACTCCGCCCTGCCCCAGAAAAATTAGTGCGAGCCCAGGTGTGGGTACCGGCAGCTGTGCCCAAGTTACTCCTTTGTGGGATCAGGAGCCAACTACCTCGGTTCCCTCTCCTGGCCCTCCAATATAATTGGGCCAATCGCCCACACCCGCTCACACCCTAGCTCCTGTACTGGTTCCACAAGAAATCCCCTCGATCCACTTGGATCTATGGGGGGTCCTGCGTAGAGGCTATACTCGCCACCAACCCTATACGTCAGGTCTGAGCGGGTGTGTTTACCTCCCAGCAGTATCACAGGGCGGCTATCTAATCCTTTCTAGACTCTATCTAGCGGGGAGACAAGTGAATCTAACCGCCAGCCCCCAATTTAGGGTAGGATATATGTTTCTTTTTGAGCTGATCTTACCCCTGCCTCTCTACCCTTCTGTCCCTATGTCGGGTATTCACTTATATAGTCCAGGTAGTCCTGAGTGGCCGGTGTCCCTACCAAGTACTTTGTCCTCTTGGCCTTTGGCTATCAAGAAGGGGGTCAAAAAGGTGGTCCCCGCGTTTAAAAATAGGAAAAAAGAGCGAAGGCAACCAGGCCTTCTATTTTAGATCATCTGCAGTCTACTATATGCGTCCTAGAGGGTTAACACTGTTAGCGCTGTTATAAAGAATGTCACTTAAAGTTGAAATCCTTACTTCTTCCGCTCAGACTATTCCTCTAGGTATGAAGCCAACTCAGTTCTTTTTGAGGTTTATAACATCACCAAGATGGATGAGTGTAAAAACGCACAGGTGTTCACATTAGATAGATAGGTAAATCAGTTAGTATGTAAATCAGGTAGTAGGTAATCAGTTCATCTGCCCCGGATATCTGTATGTAGATAAATACATCCCAAACACATCTCCACTATTCGCTGCTGTTCTGGGGATATTTCCCTCAACCTTTACTATAAGTCCTAGGTCCAGATAACTCAACAGTGCCAAGAAGGGTTAATTTCCAGGGAATGTATATGCAGAGTAAAGTTTGATTTCTTACCCTGTTTTCCAGCTGTTTCTCTAGAGACTTCACAGGGGGGGCCGGGGGGACACAAAAGGGGATATCAGCTTACACGGAGCCTCTCCTCAGCTCTCGCCTCTCCCTGCTCCTATTCCCGTGTGTCTCCCTCCAGGCTACCCCCCTCCAGCTGCGGCGTTACCTTATTGTTTGTTTAGCAGCTCCAACTTCCAGGGCTCTCTCCCCCCTCCGTTGCTTCAGAGCTCCCGCTCCAGATATCCGTGATGGTTGCGGTGTTAAGGGCTTATCCCAGCAGCAGCAGCGGCAGCAGTAAGGACTAGCGGCTATCCTCTCTTCTCACCCTCCGCGCCGTACCGGTATCATCTCTCTGTGCCGGCGTCTTTGCGGCTTCCCAGCTTCCTCCTCTCTGTTTGAGCGGATATGCGGGGAGGGCGATGGCGCCAGGCCTCCTACGCAGCGCTCCTACGTAGCGACGCTCCGCCCCATCTCCTCACCCTCCACTGCGGTTAAAGCACTCTCCTCCAGACCCTTTATTAGCTTTGTTGCTCTTCTTTGTACTCGCTCCATTTCCAGTACATCCTTCCTGAGGACTGGTGCGGGCGGACCAGAGTCTTGTAGAGCGGGAGAATTATCGTTTTATCTCTGCAGTTGATCCCCCTTTTAATGCATGCCAATATTCTGTTTGCTTTATTAGCAGCAGCTTGGCATTGCATGCCATTGCTGAGCCTATCATCCACTAGGACCCCCAAGTCCTTTTCCATCCTAGATTCCCCCAGAGGTTCTCCCCCCAGTGTATAGATTGCATTCATATTTTTGCCACCCAAATGCATTATTTTACATTTTTCTACATTGAACCTCATTTGCCATGTAGTCGCCTACCCCATTAATTTGTTCAGGTCTTTTTGCAAGATTTCCACATCCTGTGGAGAAGTTATTGCCCTGCTTAGCTTAGTATCATCCGCAAATACAGAGATTGAACTGTTTATCCCATCCTCCAGGTCATTTATGAACAAATTAAATAGGATTGGTCCCAGCACAGAACCCTGGGGGACCCCACTACCCACCCCTGACCATTCTGAGTACTCCCCATTTATCACCACCCTCTAAACACGCCCTTGTAGCCAGCTTTCAATCCATGTACTCACCCTATGGTCCATGCCAACACACCTTATTTTGTACAGTAAACGTACAAAATAGCAGATGGCAGATTAAAACGGATGAACCTACGGAGGGTGCAGGCACGGACTTACCCATTATACCAACACAACCACCCCCCCCCCCTCCTTTGCCTAACACCGAGATACTTCCAATACAAGGTGATGGAGGCAATATGAGGGGATCTAGAGGACATCCCTCTCAGGACCACTATAACGGTTATGGTTCCATTAGATCGAAACATAACAATAAAAATAAGAAAAATAACCACAATCAGTATAGACATCTTGGAGGTTCACAATTGCCTCATCAGTATGGCAATGGCCCTGGGAGACATGGGATGTACCCTCAGAGGACTCCCTATGGAAATAACTTTCCAACACAGGGGACACCTTATAGGAATGATCCCCCCTCCCTGAGGACCCCCCATAGAAATGTTTATAAACATCAGGGGCCCAGGGATTTGAGGGAAGACCCCAGGGATTTTGTCAATTCCCATAGGGGGAGGCCAAATAGGGGTACACCCGGCGATAGGGGTGTTCCCCTACGTAATAGGTTTGCCCCACTCTACCGGGAAGAAAATTATGGCTCAGAATCTGCCATTTTGAGACATCCTAATGACCGATATTCGGAACAAAGGAATGAACAGCAAGAATCCCCTTATGGCCTTGACCGGATGGAACAAAATCGTTTTTTTCCCATGGGCAACACCAGGCCAAAAAGGGGGTTCGAAGAAAAAGAGGCACTAGAGAGGGGAGGAGGGTCAGGTCCAAAGAAAAGAAGATACTAGATATTACTGGTGTTTTTAACCTAAGCTCAGCCCAACTCTCTCAAGGGGAACAAGCTGTCCTCAGTCGAGGACTTAAGTTTGCACCCCCCCGTGCACTAAACAAATTCGAAACATTTATAGATGTCCATAAATTCATCCAGAAAATGAACATAAAAAGACACTTTTTGCTAAATCCGATTGGCAATCGGAGTCAGGTGGCTTCCACTAATGCATATCATAATACTAATGTGGCCCCTACTAATACTACCTCTGATGCTAATCAAGAGGCTAATCTTACATCTACTGGTGGATTGGCAGAAGCAAGTATGGTTCAGATCAGACACACTAATCTGGCTAATGCTTCATTGTTCAACCCTCCTGGATTTGTAGCCCCTTCTTTTCAAGTGTTTAAAGAAATGGTGATTAAGGATTTAATTGCTCTCAAGACACCAAGATCTGGCAGCAATTACGATCTTCAACATAATATCAAACAAATCTGTGCACGTAATGATATTATTATACGCCCCGCTGACAAGGGTGGTGGCGTTGTCGTTCTCAACAAAACAGACTATCTAGATGAAATGAACAGACTTTTATCTGATAGTGTAACCTATACTAAATTAAGGTCGAATCCTACTTTTAAGTATAAGAAAGCACTTCTATCATTGGTTGATTCTGGATTTCAAATGGGCATTTTGAGTAAAAAAGAAAAATTACATCTGGTGCCCTCAGCACCAAGGGTACCAGTAATGTATTATCTGCCCAAAATCCATAAAAGTCTAATAAAGCCACCTGGTCGCCCTATTATTAGTGGCATAGATTCGATTACATCAAGAATAGGCCGTTATGTCGACAGTTTTTTGCAACCCCTTGTGGTTAAAACACCTGCTTATTTGAGGGACACAACTCAAGTAATCAAACTTGTAGCTCAGTGTGACTGGAGAGAGGGTTGCATTTTGGCTACTGCCGACGTTGCTTCCCTCTATACTGTCATATCTCATGAACATGGCTTTGAAGCTGCTAAATTTTACTTGGAACAGGATCAATCCTTACCTGCCAATCAGAGGGAATTTATTTTAAATCTTTTGACTTTTGCTACCAGTCATAATTATTTTTGGTTTGGGGGGGATTTTTTTCTGCAGACAGTCGGTGTGGCTATGGGGGCAAAGTTCGCGCCCAGCCTAGCGAACCTCTTCATGACCCGCTGGAAAGTGAAGAAATTGATGCTAATCTCCCTAAAGAGCTACGCCTTTGGAGAAGGTACATCGACGATGTCCTTCTCTTGTGGGAGGGCGATTTGCCTTCTCTTGAGGCTTTCTTTCACAAGCTCAATTCAAATGACAGAGGGATCTCCCTGCAGTATGAGACTAGCCACACTCAAATTCATTTCCTAGACCTTAATATTTGTGTCAAGGATGGTAAATTGATTACAACTACTCACTTCAAAGAAACCGACCGTAATGCCTATATTCCGCTCAACAGTTGTCATCATGCCTCTTGGCTTAGGGCAGTTCCTAAAGGGCAGTTCCAGCGGATTAGGCGTAATTGCACCAACTTATCAGATTATCAGCAACAGGCCCAGATCCTTAAAGTGAGATTTCTGGATAAGGGATACGATGAGAGGGAGATTAATGAAACCATTATCAGTGTTGGCAATATGAACAGGGACACTATGCTTCAAGGACCCAGTAGGATCAACCAGGGAGATACTAATAAATTTGCTTGTTCCCTAGTGACAGGATATTCCAACCAGCATTTCTCAGTCAGTAAGATCTTTAAGAGGTATTGGAACCTGCTGAAGAATGATAAAGTGTTGGGTCCAGTTCTCCCTGACCATCCTGTAGTTATTTTCAGAGGAGCACCCTCTTTGCGCCATAGGATAGCCCCCAATGTTGTAAACCCCCCCAAAACCATCTCCTTTTTTCAAAGCATGAAGGGTTTTTACCCCTGCAGGAAGTGTGAAATATGCCATATTAACTATTTTAGAGGACGCAGGTGTGAATCTTTTCAATCTACCCAAACCAACAAATCGTATAATATAGAGTCCTTTATTACATGCTCGACGGAGTGTGTAGTTTATATGATCCAGTGTCCATGCTCCAAACAGTATATAGGGCGTACCAAGAGAGCCCTGCAGGTACGCCTTTCTGAGCATATAGGGAACATTAAACGTGGCTTTAGTAAACATAACCTTTCTAGACATTATGCGAAAGACCATAATAAACAGCTTAAGGGGACCTTGTTTGTTGCTTTGGATAAGTTCCAGCCCCACTGGAGGGGTGTTAATAAAGTGAGAGCCATATCTAGGTGTGAAACGAAATGGATTTTTTTGATGAAATCTTATGTACCCCTAGGCCTTAATGTTGACTGGGACATAAATTGTTTTATCAATAATTCGTAATTTTATCTCATTCCTGTATTTGACCTTTATTTTTATTTTTCCTTTCTTATTTTTTATTTTTATTTTTCCTTTTTTGCAATTTTTGTAATTTTTTAATCCTTTTAATGATCATATATTTTTAAAGTGATTCTGTATTATTCTAGAAGTGTAACTATCATAACTATTTTTATGCAATATGTAAACATATTTCTTGCGGTATGGCTTTGTGTTGTCCATGAGGTTTCAGCCTGCTGGTGTGTATGACCCATCGGCTTATAAGTGGTATGGTTTTTGTCCACTAGATGGCAAGAACTCTATTCCACTCGTTGTTTCCCCCTTTTTATAAATACTCGTCATTGGTATTATTACTAGCTACCACTAGATGGTGGAATTTCTATACTTCTTCTTACTTGTATGTTCCCTATGTGGCTTATAGAGGCTGCCAGAAGTCAATATGGTGGCGCTTGTTTTGTTCCCATCTCCTTGGTCTGAGTAGCCAGTAGTCAATATGGCGCTGCGGGACTATTTAAACCATAAACGTGATGACCGTGTCACTCGGCCAATCCCCAGACGACGTCCTATTGTGACAAAACGCGTAGGGAGGAGCCTGTGACGCTGAAGTCATTACGTTTTCTCTGTGATTACTGGGACATACACAGTAAGCAGGCGGAAGCTCGTGGAGACGCCGCGATCGTTATATTCGGTTACACACTGTCTTTGAAGGAAGATTCTTGTAAGTGCAATTTTTTAGCTCAATAAATCACACTGTTTTGCAATTTTACGCTATGGGAGCTTTTTCTTGATTTTGTCTTCTGAGTTCCACATTTACTACTGGATAGATCGGCATAGGTTGTGGGTGATCTGATAATTTCCCAAATGCCTGGTGAGACCACTGTCATAGTGGTCATCTTGAGCTGGTAAGGAGCCTCATACCTCACTTGGGTGCAAGTCACTTTGGATGCTGGATTCACCTGTGTCACATCTCTCCTGAATATATGCACTTTGATCATCTACTCACTTTATTTATGGACTTTTTTGATTTTCTGTAATATTTATAATTGGGACTTATTATATCACTTTTTTATTTTATAATTTCTCACATGTGATATATGGTGAGACATTTGTCTCTGTCTTTTATGGGAGACTTGTTCTGTGTATTTTATATTTCATTTTTGGTGGATCAATCACTTTTTTATGGTTATTTTTAGTATGATATACAATTCATATTTAGTTTTAGCGCTGCACTCATACTAATATTACTATTCATACTACTACTGCTACTCATCCTATTACTACTTCTCATACTACTATTATTGCTCATTCTACTTCTCCTCATACTACTACTACTACTCATACTACTACTACTATTGCTCATTCTACTTCTTCTCATACTACTTCTACTACTACTACTACTACTACTCCTACTACTACTTCTCATACTACTACTATTGCTCATTCTACTTCTCCTCATACTACTACTACTACTACTCATACTACTACTACTGCTACTCATACTAATACTACTTATCATACTACTACTACTGCTACTACTCATACTACTACTCATCCTACTACTACTTCTCATACTACTACTACTATTGCTCATTTTGCTTCTCCTCATACTACTACTGCTACTCGTACTACTACTACTACTACTACTACTACTACTCATACTACTATTATTTCTCATACTACTACTATTGCTCATTCTACTTCTCCTCATACTACTACTACTACTTATGCTACTACTATTTCTCATACTACTAGTACTACTACTATTGCTCATTCTACTTCTCCTCATACTACTACTACTCATGCTAATACTACTACTCATACTACTACTGCTACTCATACTACTACTACTCATACTAATATTACTACTCATACTACTACTGATACTCATACTTCTACTCATCCTACTACTACTTCTCATACTACTACTATTGCTCATTATACTTCTCCTCATACTACTACAGCTACTCATACTACTACTTCTGCTACTCATACTACTTCTCATATTACTACTACTATTGCTAAATCTACTACTACTTCTACTACTACTCATCCTACTACTACTTCTCATACTACTACTATTTCTCATTCTACTTCTCCTCATACTACTACTGCTACTCATACTACTACTCATGCTACTACTGCTTCTCATACTACTACTACTACTACTACTGCTACTCATACTACTACTCATCTTACTACTACTTCTCATACTACTACTACTATTGCTCATTTGCTTCTCCTCATACTACTACTGCTACTCGTAGTACTACTGCTACTCATACTACTACTACTACTACTACTACTACTCATACTACTACTTATGCTACTACTATTTCTCATACTACTAGTACTACTACTATTGCTCATTCTACTTCTCCTCATACTACTACTACTATTACTACTACTGCTACTACTACTACTCAAACTACTTCTCCTCATAATACTACTGCTACTCATACTACTTCTCATACTACTACTATTTCTCATTCTACTTCTCCTCATACTACTACTACTACTACTACTACTACTCATACTACTACTCATACTACTACTACTTATCATACTACTACTACTACTACTACTACTCATACTACTACTACTGCTACTCATACTACTACTACTACTACTACTACTACTGCTACTACTCATACTACTACTCATCCTACTACTACTTCTCATACTACTACTACTATTGCTCATTTTGCTTCTCCTCCTACTACTACTGCTACTCATACTACTACTACTACTACTACTACTACTACTACTACTACTACTACTACTACTCATACTACTACTTATGCTACTACTATTTCTCATACTACTAGTACTACTACTATTGCTCATTCTACTTCTCCTCCTCCTACTACTACTACTACTTATGCTACTACTATTTCTCATACTACTAGTACTACTACTATTGCTCATTCTACTTCTCCTCATACTACTACTACTACTACTACTCATACTACTACTGCTACTCATACTACTACTGCTACTCATACTAATATTACTGCTCATACTACTACTGATACTCATACTGCTACTACTACTACTTCTACTACTACTACTTCTCATACTACTACTACTACTGCTACTCATACTACTACTCATGCTACTACTACTACTGATACTCATACTACTACTACTACTCATACTACTACTACTATTGCTCATTCTGCTTCTCCTCATACTACTACTGCTACTCGTAGTACTACTGCTACTCATACTACTACTCATACTACTACTTATGCTACTACTATTTCTCATTCTACTTCTCCTCATACTACTACTACTACTCATACTTCTACTACTGCTACTCATACTACTACTTATCATACTACTACTACAACTACTACTACTCATACTACTACTACTGCTACTCATACTACTACTACTACTTATCATACTACTACTACTTCTGCTACTACTCATACTACTACTCATCCTACTACTACTTCTCATACTACTACTACTATTGCTCATTTTGCTTCTCCTCATACTAATACTGCTACTCGTACTACTACTACTACTACTACTACTACTACTACTACTACTCATACTGCTACTTATGCTACTACTATTTCTCATACTACTAGTACTACTACTATTGCTCATTCTACTTCTCCTCATACTACTAATACTACTCATGCTAATACTACTACTCATACTACTACTGATACTCATACTGCTACTACTACTACTTCTACTACTACTACTCATCCTACTACTACTTCTCATACTACTACTATTTCTCATTCTACTTCTCCTCATATTACTACTACTACTCATACTACTACTACTACTGCTACTCATACTACTACTCATGCTACTACTGCTTCTCATACTACTACTACTACTACTACTACTGATACTCATACTACTACTCATCCTACTACTACTTCTCATACTACTACTACTATTGCTCATTCTGCTTCTCCTCATACTACTACTGCTACTCATAGTACTACTACTACTCATACTACTACTTATGCTACTACTATTTCTCATACTACTAGTACTACTACTATTGCTCTTTCTACTTCTCCTCATACTACTACTACTCGTACTACTACTACTACTACTACTACTACTACTACTCAAACTACTACTACTGCTACTCATACAAATATTACTACCCATACTACTACTGATACTTATACTGCTACTCATCCTACTACTACTTCTCATACTACTATTATTTCTCATTCTACTTCTCCTCATACTACTACTACTACTACTTCTCCTCATACTACTACTACTACTACTTCTACTCATACTACTACTATTGCTCATTCTACTTCTCCTCATACTACTACTACTACTACTTCTCCTCATACTACTACTACTACTACTTCTACTCATACTACTACTATTGCTCATTCTACTTCTCCTCATACTACTACTACTACTCTTTCAGTCCTACTTTCAGTAGTCTGAATCCCGGACACATGGTGTAAACCCCAGTGTGTCGGGGTGAATGGGGGAGGGGTGGTACTCCTAGTTGTATGGAGGGAGAATGAAGTCACTCAGGTGGGTGATATCAATGTATAAATGGCGGCAGAACCAGCAGAACAGCGGATTGTCAGATCAGCTTTAATCAATAGTTAGACAGGAAAACTCGTCTGTCATACAAAGATGAAGCAGCCAATCTGGAGACTCGGAAAGCCCCCGCCGGGGACAAACACTCCCAACTACTCCATACCAAATATGGAGACCAGAGAAATCTACATCAGAGAAGAGAGAAAACAGGGGGGGAGGGGAAACAGCCCAAGACCCCGTCTAAGAGCCCCGCCCCCCCCCGATTCACAAATTATTATTATTATATTATTCGATCGATGGGGGAATGAATAGACGGGGGATTTCCAATGTATACAGGATGATGATGAGGAAACCCGGTGCCCCCTGGAGGGGGGAATTGGAACTGATCAGTTATTGGTGGAAACAATGAGAAGTAAAGTCTTTGATTCCATTCACTCGTCTTCAATGGACAGAAGGATGAAGGAAATGAATTAGAAATGATGAATGAAGTGGAATGACGTCCCGATAAGATTGTATACAATCAGTCCGGACCCCTCCCCTTTATGTTGGGGGGGATGTGGGGAGGGCGGAACACACGCCCATATATGGTGGCAGCGTCCCCTAATTCACCCCTATTGGAGGGAAGGATTGGATCGGATGATGTGATTGGATCAGATCCCTGGCAGTGCCAGTTCCATGTAACGGGGATGACAAGGAAGATAATATGGAGCAGCAATTCTTCCATTCCTGCTGAATGCAGCAAAGACATTAATTCCGAAACAATGGAAATGAAAGGTGATCCTGACAATAAAGGACGGGATAAGGGAGGGAGATAAAATCAGATTCATGGAAGACGTAATACATGTGCAGAATAATTCTGAAATAAAATGTCTCAGTACTTGGAGGAGTTGGTTGGAATATTAAACAATCCCGGGTTTATGTGATTATATGGGAAGTAATTAGGTTTTCCCCCCTCCCCCCTTTTTTAAGGGGGGGGGGGTTGTTGTGTTTTTTGTTTTGTTTTTTTCCCGGACATGACACTTCTAAAGAGGAATTTTTAATAGGTGATAAAAGTTGAAAGAATTGTTTTTTTTTCTTCTCATAATTCAACAAAAATGGACGGGATTTAGGTGTCGGTTTTATGAAGTAGTGAAGAGCTGTGATCCCCGAGGATCGCCGCCGATCGCTCTTCATAAACAGTTTATGAACCAGAGATAATCAGGGTGAGAAGTGATTGTACTTGTTCTCCCGCCGATGATCTCCAGACACTGATGCCGCATACACACGATCGGAAATTCACCCAGCAAAAGACCGATGAGAGCTTCCGGTGGGAAAATGCGCCCGTGTGTGCGATCCATCGGACTTTTCCTGGCCGAAGTCCAGACAGCAAAAGATTCAGAGCAGCTTCTCTATTTTTAGCTTCTCTATTTTTAGCTTCTCTATTTTTAGGTCCTCTATTTTTCGGTCCAGAAAAAGTTCCTATCCGAAAATGCGATCGTCTGTATGCAATTCCGACGTGCAAAATTCCTGCACAAGCTGGGAAACAATTTGACGCATGCTCGGAAGCATTGTACTTCGTTTTCTCGGCTTGTCGTAATGTTGTACATCACCGTGTTCTTGGCAGTCGAAAGTTCAGCGAACGTTTGTGTGACAGTGTATATGCAAGGCGAGTTTGAGCGGAATCCCGCCAGGAAAAGCTGTCGTATCTTTTTCCGACCAAAATCCCGATCGTGTGTACGCGGCATGAGAATCCTCATTGATCGACACAGAAATGGCCAGTTTATGAAGCTGCGATCTCAACGCTTCACCGGAGATCAGAGTCAGATTCACAGCCCAGATTCACATCCCAGATTCACCTGACACACTGCTCTGTCCGGCAACATGTCTCCCAGAGTTATTTCTGAGTATCACGGGCTCCAGCAATGTGATTGGCCAGAGTAGCAATAACATCACTCCCACGCATGTGTGCCGGAGCCACCAGTAATGGTGTGTCAGCTGAAGCAACAGCAGGAACATTGGCACATGCTGATACAAGGGATATCTCTTAAACTGTGTAGGTTTAGGAGATATCCACGGTAGCCACAGGTAAGCCTTATTATAGGCTTACCTGTAGTGAAAAGTGGTTTGTAAGGGTTTATAAGAACTTTAAAATCATGTAATTTCTGTGCGAGGGCCGTCCTCAGACAAATGATCCTTGTGATCGCCTGTCTGATTGATGGTGATGCCATCACTGAATGGGCTCCCGATCACCTGACACCCTCACGCTCCTTGGATTGGTTATACCAATCACATGGATGTCTCTCATACACCTTGCTACACACATATAAAGCCGTCTGTTTCAGACTGCAGACAGACTACCTGGAACTTGTGAGTGTCTTCCTTGATGACAGGACATACATTTCAATGCTGTCATTGCATTTGGTTACTATGATTACCATTTTTTAACATCTTTGGCTAGCCGTTCTTTCATTCTTGTATTTATTGCATACATATAATCCATGTTACCATCATGTTTTGCTGCTACTTGCTTACCAGTAAATTATCCAGAGAGTTATTTCAAGCTTCTGTTTGTCTTTCTGCCAAACAATACACTTTCTATAATCTTGTATATTTTTTATGCCAGGGCCGTCCTCAGACAAAGGATCCTTGTGAGCGCCTGCACAGCTACAGCAATGTTATTCATACTTTCTATATATTCTTTTTCATCTCGCCTGTCTTCACTTTTTGTAGAGTCTGTTTTTTGGACTTAAACTCTACCACTCTACCTCTAGGGGCATTTCCCCTCCTGCTGGCAGAGCTCAGATACAACGGGACAATTTGGAGAGCTTTAACCTCATGATCCACGTTGTGTTTTTATATCTGTCAATGGTAGCCACCATGTGAGTATTTTTCAGATGAGAATGCCATTTTGATGTTATGTTTGCTATTTGTCATGCCTGCTTTTACTTTCTATATACCATATTTTTTCTGATACTCTGTTATTATATTACCAGATGTCACAGCTTTCTCTGACCATCCCCAGAAGATGGAATTTAAATGTATATTCCGAAACATGCTAGGATTTCTTTTGCAGTTATGGCCTCTTATGCCCCGTACACATGGTCGGATTTTCCGATGAAAAATGTGTGATAGGACCTTGTTGTCGGAAATTCCGACCGTGTGTGGGCTCCATCACACATTTTCCATCTGAATTTCCGACGCACAAAGTTTGAGAGCAGGATATAAATTTTTCCGACAACAAAATCCATTGTCAGAAATTCCGATCGTGTGTATACAAATCCGACGCACAAAGTGCTACGCATGCTCAGTATAAATTAAGAGATGAAAGCTATTGGCTACTGGCCCGTTTATAGTCCTGACGTACGTGTTTTACGTCACCGCGTTCAGAATGATTGGATTTTTCGACAACTTTGTGTGACCGTGTGTATGCAAGACAAGTTTGAGCCAACATCCGTCTGAAAAAATCCATGGATTTTGCTGTCGGAATGTCTGATCAATGTCCGATCGTGTGTACAGGGCATTACTGTGAGATTAACCGTGTGTCATAGAATTCAGCTGTATATTATCTATATATGATTACCATTCATGTATAGTAAATGTGATATTCTCGTCTATTGTTAGACGTTTTTTATCAATAAAATTTGTACATTTTTTATTATACTTCTTTACGCTTTTTTCTGGTTTCCAGCCTATGCTTATAAAGTCTCAGGGGGCATCTCCTTTGTTTTTTTTTGTTAGTCCTTCCCTGGTTCAACCCCTCTGGTGGTTTTGGAATAAGGCACAGTTCTCTGGCTCGATGAGAAACTCTGGTTGCCAGGCACAATGGCCGGCAGGTTAACCATGGGCAGATATCCAGGACAACACCCCCATATGTAGCGCTACCCCCACGGGAGCCGCTGGTGAATGAAGGTATCTTCCCACCCTCCACGGCCTGACACACAGAATCTTCCACACACACTGGAGACAAGAATCAGTCCTTGCAGCTTTGTTTTTGTATTTTATTAGAGGTATTGAACTTGGATAGGGTTGAGGGTATTTATGGGATGCCCACTAGATCAAGGTAGTAGCAAAACTCTTCAGGGACACAACTATATACAGCCTGTATACACTCTTCTCCTTCTACCTCCAGCACATGCTTATAGAACTACAACTCCTAGGACCAGCTGGCACTGTTTGGATGATCTAAATAAGGCTCAGTTAGATCTGTAGCAACCACCCTTTATGGGCAGGGACCAAGGGCCTCTCTAGTAGTGTAACAAAATTTGCTAGTGCCCAGCAGCGCCGACCTAAGTATAGTACTGAAGCATAAACATTTTACTTCAAGTTGAAATGCACTCACTCAGAGTAAGGTAGATACAGGCACATCAGGTAAAAAAATCCGTGTGTGTTGCACTTGTCTGTTTGTCCCGTCTGGCGGCGCCAGTGGTAACCAGTGTCACAGGCTGGGTTGAGACAGGCACAGCGTGGATCGTCCGTTCGTAGTTGTATTTCCCAGGTATCAGTGACACTGGGGGCGTGCACGCATTCGGAGCATGCATGCTCCTTCATCAGGCATAGCATCCATTCATTTTGGAAGAGGTATAAGAAGGGCGGGTGGGCGGGCCAGTTAGAGCATTGGCTCCGCCTACCTGGTATTGGGCTTAAGGGAGCCGTGGGAGGGGTAGACTGTGTTGAAGAACATGATGACAGAATAGGGGGTAGAGAGTGGAGGAGACGAGGAGAAAATAGCAAGAACAAGTGTGTGATGGGAGGGAGAGAACAGCAGAGGGACGTGATACATGGATATGTGCTATTAGAAGGCAGTTGTTATGAGGTGGATGAAGACGGGATGAATAGTGGGAGGGTGGGATTGGGTGATATTATGCTCATGGGATGAAGAGGATAATATGTGGAAAAAAGAGAAAATTAAAAAATTGGAAAAATTAGAAATAAAGGATAAAAAATATATATGTAATAACAGGGAAAGATGATGAGATAAAAATGGGAGAAATAGGAGGATTTTTTTTATATTGTGGGAGTTGTGAGCTTATAGATGGGTAGAGAATTGTATATAATAAAATATATGAAAAATGTAGAAAAGAAAGAATGTATATAAAAAAAATATATATAAAGATATATATATTTAAAGAATAAAATAAAGAATGTAAGAGATATAAAAAAATATATATCTATGGATAAGAGACATATACATACATACATACATATATATATATATATATATATATATATATATATATATATATATATATATATATATATATATATATATATATATATATGTGTATATATATATATATATATATATATATATACATATACATGCATACATATATATATACATGGAGAGAATTGTAAAAAAATATGGGAAAAGTTTACATAAATATGTGTGTCCATATATATGCATATATGGATCGGATGAGTAGGGATGAGGTATGGGAGATGTAAACGCAGGTGCATGCGTTAGGTGTATGGGCGCATGCCGCGATGGGTGTGGGTTCCTAGTGGGATATGGGGGTAGAATCTTAAAGTGGAAAAAATTATAAAGGGGGGTGGGGTGGGAGGGGGGGAGAAAAAAAAAGAGAAAGTGGGGCAAAAGGGAGGAGAGACATGGGGGTATATAGGGGGGGTGTTTTTTGGGGGGAGGGTAGTGGGGGAGATGTGAGCTGTGTGTTGGGGCTGTAAAGGACGGATCTAGGCATGGTTGAGGATGGATTTTTAGAGGACTGGGTTGATTTCTATTTCTTCATTCAGGCCTCCAGGCGCAAGGGCGTCAAGGGTATATATCCAAAAAGTTTCTCTTTCACAGAGACGTTTGAAACGCTCTGTAGGGGGGAGAGTCCTGGGTATTTGTTCGATGACCCATAATAGTATACCATTGGTGGAGCCTTGATGGTACACTTTGAAATGTCTAGGGATGGTTAGATTAAGGTTTTCCTCTATTGATCTGCGGTGTTCTCCAAATCTTTTCCTAAGTGTTCGGATGGTTCGACTAATATTGGTTGCAAGGGCAACGGATGCCATAAATTACAAAGTCTCAGGAACAATTGAAATATTCTCTGAGTTGGTAGGTGATGCGATGGGGGACAAATTTGCAGGTGAGACATTTAAGCTTTTTGCATTGGTACATGCCGTTTAATGAGAGGAAAGTTTGAGATGGGGTGGGTCTGTTACGTGTTGTTTTAAGCTTGCTTGGGGCAATAAGGCTTTTTATGTTTCTGGCTTTGCGGTATGTGATCTTAGAGATCTTTTTTTTTTTTTTTTTTTTTTTTTAAATCTTTATTTATTTTTCAAAATACAAAAAACCAAAACGAGGTATCATACATATTCATATTCATAATTACTAAGGGGGGAGGGGACACCCGACCAGCAAAGCGGGGCTTCATACCCCCCCTCAACGCCTTCCGGGGCTGCCTCTCCCCCCTACACCTCCCTCCCTCCCCCCCCCTTCCCCCCCACCCCCCGCAGACACGTACCCTCTTCCCTCTTCCTTCATATCTCCGCCCCACTCCCCGGCACTATCTTGACACTATCTCCACATATTTCTCTGTTTTTTTAAAAATCCCCCATGGGTACCATTTCCCTTGATCTCTTTCTTGCCTCCCCTCTGGGGCCTCTTTTTCCTCTATGTACTCTAATCTGTAGATTTCGTCTACCTTATTGATCCAGTCTTTTATCATTGGGGGTTCTGTTTCTTGCCACTTCTTTGGGATAACGTTTTTGGCTGCATTAAGTAAAATTGGTGTCAGAGAGGAATTATATCTCCTCTTCCCTCCCTCCTGGCCATGAAACAAACAGGTCCAAGGGTCCTTTTTAATATTTTTCGCTATTATTCCTTCTATCAATCCTATCACTTCCTGCCAGTAGGGTTGAATTTTAGGGCAATCCCACCAGATGTGTGCCATTGTGCCCAGGCCTCCGCACCCTCGCCAACAGCCAGGGGATTTATCTAGTGAGAATTTACTCACCCTAGCTGGGGTCATGTACCACCGGGCTAAGCATTTATAGTTACTCTCCCTTGACTTCATATCCACAGCTGTTGTATGTGTGGCTTCCAAGATGTTTTTTTCAGTGTCTTCGTCGCATAGTAATCCCAGATCCTCCTCCCATTTTCTAATGAACGGTGGCGAATCCTGTCCACTCCTACCCATCAATATTTTGTACACCTTTGAAACCGTCCCCTTTAATTCTTCTCTAAGTGCCAATTTCTCTAATCCCCTATATTTCTCCTCCTCCCTTAAGGGGCCTGGGAGACTAGTAATAAAGTGTTTTAATTGATTATACCTCCACCCATTTACTGTTAACCTCTGCCCTTGTGCCTTTAATTCATCCAGTGATTTTAATTCCCCCCTACTTATTATGTGTCTTATTTGTGTGTCCTTCTCCAAAATCCAATTTCCTCCTATTTTCCCCATTCCTGGAGGGAAGAACGGGTTATTCTTTAAATAAATTAGTGGTGAGTTGTAGCCCCACTTATTTAATTGGTGGATCTGGTCCCAAACTTTAAGTGTGTGACGTGTGATATAGTGTGTTTCTATGCCTAACTCCCTATACTGTGGTGGGTTCCAGATTGTCTGGTTCAAAGATACCTTACTTAACCCTATTTCTAGATTCACCCATTTTTTTGTATTAAAACTTCTACCCCACTCCAGTGCCCGTGTTATTACAATCGCTCTATAATAATTTCTAAAGTCAGGGAGGGCTAACCCCCCACGTGCTTTCTCTCTACATAACACCCCGTGCGCTATTCTCGGTTTCTTTTGGCCCCAAACATATTTATTTATCATCTCTGATAGTACCCTAAAAAAATCTCGGGGAACTGGGATAGGGAGCATTTGCATTTTGTATAATATTTTCGGTGCAAGAACCATTTTTACTATATTTATTTGCCCCATCCACGAGGCTGTACCATGGGCTATTCTTTTTATTTCCGTTTTTATTTCATTTAAGAGGGGTATATAATTTATTTTATACAAGTCCCTTCTGGAGCTCGTTAATCTCACTCCTAAGTACTTTATGTTATCCCTCCATGGAAAGCGGAAGACCTCGGCTAGTCTACTGGCCTCCAGTTTGTTTATGTTGATCTTTAGAGCTTCAGATTTTTCTATGTTGATTTTAAAATTTGATAATGCGCTATACCGCCCCATAATTGCTAAAAGATTAGGGATTGATATTCTGGGTTTTGATATATAAAATAAAATATCGTCGCCAAATGCCGCTAGTTTGTGCTCTTCCTCCCCTACCACACATCCGCTTATGTCAGGGTGTTTTCTAATTATACTAAGGAGAGGTTCCAGGGCCAGGACAAAGAGGAGCGGGGACAACGGACAGCCCTGTCTAGTACCATTCTGCATAGTAAAACTGGAGGAGGGGATGTTATTCACCCTAACAAAAGCTGCAGGATGGTTGTACAAGATTTTTATTCTTCTTAGCATTGCTGGCCCTACTCCCATTTCCTCCAGTGCACTGAACATAAATCCCCAGTCTACCCTGTCGAACGCTTTTTCGGCGTCAATCGACAGGAGTAGCCCTGGGGATTTGCCGGCTTTAAGTGCCTCCAGTACCAGTAGGGACCGCACCCCATTGTCTCTTCCCTCTCTTCCGGGTACAAATCCCACCTGGTCCGGATTTACCAGGTGGGGCATTTTCCCTCTCAGACGGAGAGCCAGGACTTTTGCGTACAATTTGGTATCTTCATTTAATAACGCAATCGGCCGGTAACTTGAGCATAGGGTGCGGTCCCTCCCTTCCTTGAGGATCAGTGTCACTGCCGCCAGCAACGCGTCCCTGCACATTTCCTGGTCTCCCAGGCCATTCCACATCTGGCAAAGCCTAGGTACCAGGGTTGATTTAAATTTTTTATAGAAATTGGTCGTGAAGCCGTCCGGCCCGGGGCTCTTACCCCCTGGGGATTGCTTCAAAGCTCTAAAGACCTCCTCCTCTGATATTGGCTTTTCTAACTCCAGTGAGTCTATTTGTGACAGAGTGGGCAGGGCAGCTTCTTTTAGAAATTCCTTTACCCTTTTTTCTCTTTTCCCCTCCTGCTCTACCTTTCGCTCAACCGCGTAAAGGGAGGAAAAATATTTTTGGAATTCTTCTGCTATTTCTTTTGTTGAATGTCTCATCTCCCCTTTTTTGTCTTTCACCTTCTCTATATAGTTTTCCAATCTTTTCTTCTTGGTAGTTGCCGCTAAATGTTTCCCTATTTTATTCCCCTGTATATGGAAGTTCCTGTTGTTTTTATATTTCCTTTTGAGGGCTTCTGTCTCTAATAGGTCTCTTAACTCATCTCTTTTTACTGTTAGTTCCTTTAATACCTCTCTGCACACCTCCTTGCTTGTTTTATGGGTTTGTTCTAGTTTGGCTATTTGTTCTAACAATTCTTTTTGTTTTTTCGCTCTTTCCCTCTTCTCCCCTGCACCAATTGAGATTAGTATCCCTCTAATGTAGGCCTTGAAGGTTTCCCACACAATAGTTGCCGGGACCTCATTGGTCTCGTTTATGCGGAAGAAGCCCTCAATTTCTTTTTGGACCCTTTTAACAACCTGTTTTTTATTAATAAGGAATTCGTTCAGGCGCCAGGTGTATGGGATCTTGTGAAGCCCTTTAAATAATAATGTCATAACTACTGGGGCATGGTCTGAGAGGGTCATAACCTCAATTTTTGTTGCTCTTACTGAGTCCAACAAACTATGTTCCACCAAGAAATAATCCAGCCTTGCATAGGTCTTATGAACCTGTGAGTAATATGTGTAGTCCCTCTCTTTGGGATGTAACACTCTCCACACATCAATCAGCTGCTGGGCTTGTAGTTTTTTCCCTATTCTGGCGCATGCCCTTTTATCCTCCCAGTGGGATTCTGCTGACCTATCCAAGGCTGGATCTATACAAAAATTTAGGTCTCCTGCTAAAATCACCTCCCCTTCTTTGTATTCCTCCAATCCAGTCAGGATTCGGCCAAGGTACCCCATCGGATCTCTATTTGAGCAGTATATATTTGCCAAAGTATAAATTTTTTCGTTAATTTTCCCTTTCACAAACAAAAATCGTCCTTCTGGGTCCACTCTCTTATCTAACAAATTAAATTTTATCTGTTTCGAGAATCCGATGGCCACCCCCTTTGTCCTTTTGGATGGGGAATCCCCATATATCCATAGTGGAAGGCTTTTTGATGTTAATTTAATACCCTCCTCATGCACTAGATGAGTTTCCTGCAGGAAAGCTATATCGATATCCAATCTCTGTAATTCCTGAATCAGTTTCCCCCTTTTCCCTGGTGAGTTGAGGCCTTTGACATTATACGATAGGCATCTGACTTCCATTGCCATTTACTCTTTGTTTCTGCCCTCACGTCCCTTTTGGAAGCCTTTTAATTTACCCTGGGTATGACCTCTTCCCTTACACCAGGCAATACCAAAGTTATAACCGTAGGGCCTAGGAAGGCCAAACCTAAAGGGAGGATATATGCCCTTAAATTTTTTCCCAAATCTAGGGAAACGGGGAAATAGGTGCGTAGAAACACATAGGGTAGATCTTTTGGGTTGTACTCTCTGTCTGCGGGTACCCTTCCTCCCCCTCCTCCCACTCTCACCCCCCCTCCCCCCCCAAAAAAAAGCTTAAATGTCTCACCTGCAAATTTGTCCCCCATCGCCAAAAATCCTTTACCACAAAAGGAAACACCTACCGATCCATATATGCATGTATATGGACACACATATTTATGTAAACTTTTCCCATATCTTTTTACAATTCTTCCCATGTGTGTATATATATATATATATATATATATATATATATATATATATATATATATATATATATATATATATATAATATGTATATGTGTGTGTGTGTATGTGTGTATATATATTTTATATATATCTTTATATATTTTTGTCTATATACATTCTTTCTTTTCCACATGTTTCATATATTTTATTATATACAATTCTCTACCCATCTACAAGCCCACAACTCCCACAATATAAAAAAATCCTCCTATTTCTCCCATTTTTAACTCATCATCTTTCCCTGTTATTACATATAAATTTTTTATCCTTTATTTCAAATTTTTCCAATTTTTTAATTTTCCCTTTTTTCCACATATTATCCTCTTCATCCCATGAGCATGATATCACCCCATCCCACCCTCCCACTATTCATCTAATCTTCATCCACCTCATAACAACTGCCTTCTAATAGCACATATCCATGTATCACGTCCCTCTGCTGTTCTCTCCCTCCCACCTCCCTTCACACACTTCTTCACCTCCCTTGCTATTTCCTCCTTGTCTCCTCCACTCTCCACCCCCTATTCTGTCATCATGTTCTTCAACACAGTCTACCCCTCCCACGGCTCCCTTAAGCCCAATACCAGGTAGGCGGAGCCAATGATCTAATTGGCCCGCCCACCCGCCCTTCTTATAACTCTTCCAAAATGAAAGTACGTGCCTGATGAAGGAGCATGCATTTTCCGAATACATGCACGCTCTCAGCGTCACTGATACCTGGGAAATACAACTACGAACGGACGATCCACGCTGTGCCTGTCTCAACCCAGCCTGTGACACTGGTTACCACCGGCGCCGCCAGACAGGACAAAGAGACAAGTGCAACACACTCCAGCATATAGGATCGCCCCCTATGGAGCCCTGCTGCCCACCACACAGTCTCCCGGACGGATTTTTTACCTGATGTGCCTGTATCTACCTTACTCTGAGTGAGTGCATTTCAACTTGTAGTAAAATGTTTATGCTTCAGTACTACACTTAGGTCGGCGCTGCTTTTCTTCCTTTTTATCTCCCTCCAAAGGTGAATTCTGCCCTTCAAGCATGCTGCCTCCTGTGGTTGTATCTGTGTCAGTATCTCTCCCCCTGAGGTCATAGACCTATACTCTGTATTCCCCCCTCCTCCCCCCCACTCATTTTAACCCAGTTTTTATGCCTGGACTACTGTTCATCAACCCAGCACCATCCCTGGACTCTTTTTATCATTTTGTATCATTTTTTATTATTTAAATGTATTGTAATTCATACATAACTGTTATATAATTGATATCTCTTACAAGCTATTCTTATAATTTTTTTTATCAACTTTTTATATAACTTATTATCCCTTTGTATATTGCTCACCCCTATCCACAGCTGTCTTCCCCTAGTGCAACAAAATATTGTAAATAAAGCTTCCACTTCCACTAGCCCCATAGGTGTGCGCAGGGGGTGTGCCAGGTGTGCCTGGGCACACCCTAATCATTACGTGTGGTGCAGATTCCCCCTACTGCCTGGCTACCCCTCCCCCCTATGTTGCCCCCACCCGCCCCACAGTGCTGCTGGCTTCCCTCCTCTCCTCTCAGCTGCTGCAGGGCATGTTTCAGAATGGAGATTGGGGGAAGGGGCTGGTAAATATGTAATTTACCGTCCCCTTCCCCTTCTAAATGAATACAGTGAACACAGTCACTCACTGTGTCCATTCATAACTGTGTTTACTATGCTTCAGTTTGTGAATGTACAGGAAGCTGGTTAGCACAGATCACTTCCCATTCATTCATTATCCAGTGCAGCTGGGGCTGCAGAGAAAGGTGTGTGTGTTTTGAGGTTTGGGGTGCACACCCTAATGCAATTGTCTGTGCACACCTATGACTAGCCCTCCTGACTAAGACTTTACAGTCTTCCCAGACTGACTCTGCATCTATCCCAGACTTCTCTCACTCAGTCCTCTCATGGAATGCTTCTCAGCCCTCTTTGCTGCAACACTCACCAGCCCATCTTCTTTCCTGGAGATTTGTCTGGCAGTGTTCTCCTGCTGTCTTCCACTGGACAGGACACCCTCATACACCGTAAAGAAGGTTCCTCCTGCACCCAGGCCCAAGGTCACCCCCAGACTAGGGGGCACCCCTCCTGGGCCATCGACAGCCTAACATTCCATCTCTATCTTCCACCCAAACTTCACACTGCCCCAGCTGGTCTGACCCAGAGTATTTGAGGGGGCCTGCCCCCTGCCAACCCATGTGTTGGGGATTGGTCAGGGCCCTCATGAATACTCCAAACAGCTCCTCCACTCCCATTCTTCTAGAATCTTCCACTAGTTTCTAGAAATAGGGCAAGGTCTTAAAGATGTTGCCTGTGAGTCATACCAGCCTCCCTGAGTCACTCACCTGACCCAGATAAACCAAAACAACACAGGCTTGGCTGTCAGCCAAGCCTGCCAATTTACCTACACTTAAAGTGTTACTAAACCCAGCAATATAAAAACAAATCATACACCCCCCCACAGTGCAAACAGCTTCTAAATCTTCTCTTTATATCCAAATACTGCTGCTATATACAGTCAGGTCCATAAATATTGGGACATCGACACAATTCTAATCTTTTTGGCTCTATACACCACCATAATGGATTTGAAATGAAACGAACAAGATGTGCTTTAACTGCAGACTTTCATTTTTAATTTGAGGGTATTTACATCCAAATCATGTGAACGGTGTAGGAATTACAACAGTCTGTATATGTGCCTCCCACTTTTTTAAGGGACCAAAAGTAATGGGGCAGATTAACAATTATCCATCAAACTTTCACTTTTTAATGCTTGGTTGCAAATCCTTTGCAGTCAATTACAGCCTGAAGTCTGGAACGCATAGACATCACCAGACGTTGGTTTCATCCCTGATGATGCTCTGCCAGGCCTCTACTGCAACTATCTTCAGTTCCTGCTTGTTCTTGGGGCATTTTCCCTTCAGTTTTGTCTTCAGCAAGTGAAATGCATGCTCAATCGGATTCAGGTCAGGTGATTGACTTGGCCATGGCATAACATTCCACTTCTTTCCCTTAAAAAACTCTTTGGTTGCTTTCGCAGTATGCTTCGGGTCATTGTCCATCTGCACTGTGAAGCGCCGTCCAATGAGTTCTGAAGCATTTTGCTGAATATGAGCAGATAATATTGCCCAAAACACTTCAGAATTCATCCTGCTGCTTTTGTCAGCAGTCACATCATCAATAAATACAAGAGAACCAGTTCCATTGGCAGCCATACATGCCCACGACATGACACTACCACCACCATGCTTCACTGATGAGGTGGTATGCTTTGGATCATGAGCAGTTCCTTTCCTTCTCCATACTCTTCTCTTTCCATCACTCTGGTACAAGTTGATCTTGGTCTGTCCATAGGATGTTGTTCCAGAACTGTGAAGGCTTTTTTAGATGTTTGGCAAACTGTAATCTGGCCTTCCTGTTTTTGAGGCTCACCAATGGTTTACATCTTGTGGTGAACCCTCTGTATTCACTCTGGTGAAGTCTTCTCTTGATTATTAACTGACACACATACACCTACCTCCTGTAGAGTGTTCTTGATCTGGCCAACTGTTGTGAAGGATGTTTTCTTCACCAGGGAAAGAATTTTTCGGTCATCCATCACAGTTGTTTTCCGTGGTCCTCCGGGTCTTTTGATGTTGCTGAGCTCACCGTTGCGTTCTTTCTTTTTAAGGATGTTCCAAACAGTTGATTTGGCCACACCTATTGTTTTTGCTATCTCTCTAATGGGTTTGTTTTGTTTTTTCACCCTAATGATGGCTTGCTTCACTGATAGTGACAGCTTTGGTTCTCATATTGAGAGTTGACAGCAACAGATTCCAAATGCAAATAGCACACTTGAAATGAACTCTGAACCTTTTATCTGCTCCTTGTAAATGGGATAATGAGGGAATAACACACACCTGGCCATGGAACAGCTGAGCAGCCAATTGTCCCATTAATTTTGGTACCTTAAAAAGTGGGAGGCACATTGTTGGAATTCAACATGAATATCAGATTTCTGGATTTTGTATATATGTTTCATTACTCCCAAGAGAAGCCAGACTTCCATGGTTTTTGAAAGAATGAGAGTTTCACACTTTCGGGAGGACAGGATGCTGCCCCCCAGGTTGGAATGTAGCCCGTTAAGCTTCTAACTGCGCATGACAATGCTGGCTCCGATCTGTCTATGAAAATTTCCTAATTAGCTGCTATGCAAGCGAACGTCAAAGAGAACCTAATTGACAGGGATGATAAATGAGTTGGGATACAGGAAATCAAGAACCCAGGTATCTGTGGAATTTGACACCAGTCGGATAATGACCGTTCATGGACAAACACTTCCCCCCAGAGGCCAGTTATGGCAAGATGGTCAATGATATAACCTGTTGAGGAAACACCCCAGAGACACTGTGATTCATCCAAAGGCAAAGTTGGTCAGACAATGGGGGGGGTCTGGATGAGGTGTGTTTGTGAAAAAGGAATGTTTGCAGGCAGAACTCCTCTCTTGCAACACCTGGAGACCGGCCGATAAGATGTGTTAAGTATAAGGCTCGTATTGTGTTCTGATTGTAAGCTTTGTAACATTGCAGTTTCTTGTAATTTCTTGTAATACCTTTATGTTAGTTTTTTCCTAATTCTGCTGTTTTAGTACAATCCTATTTTATTGGGAAATAAATGTAACTTGTTTACAAAGCAGAAGTGTTTGTTATATCATTGTGCTTATCAGACTCTTACAGATTAGCAACTATAGGGATTAGACAAATTAATACATGTATGCAATAGGAATGAGCCGAACACCCCCCTGTTCGGTTCGCACCAGAACATGCAAAAAATTTGTTTGAACACGCGAACACCGTTAAAGTCTATGGGACACGAACATGAATAATCAAAAGTGCTAATTTTAAAGCCTTATATGCAAGTTATTGTCATAAAAAGTGTTTGGGGACCCGGGTCCTGCGCCAGGGGACATGGATCAATGCAAAAAAAAGTTTTAAAAAATGGCAGTTTTTTCAGGAGCAGTGATTTTAATAATGCTTAAAGTGAAACAATAAAAGTGTAATAATCCTTTAAATTTCGTACCTGGGGGTGTCTATACTATGCCTGTAAAGGGGCGAATGTTTCCCGTGTTTAGAACAGTCTGACAGCAAAATGACATTTCAAAGGAAAAAAAGTCATTTAAAACTACTCGCGGCTATAATGAATTGCCGGTCCGACAATACACATAAAAGTTAATTGATAAAAACGGCATGGGAATTCCCCACAGGGGAACCCTGAATCAAAATTTAAAAAAAAAATGACGTGGGGGTCCCCCTAAATTCCATACCAGGCCCTTCAGGTCTGGTATGGAATTTAAGGGAAACCCCGGGCAAAATGTTAAAAAAATGGCGTGGGGTACCCCCAAAAATCCATACCAGACCCTTATCCGAGCACGCAACCTGGCAGGCCACAGGAAAAGAGGGGGCATGAGAGAGCCCCCCCCCCCTCATTTTTAACATTTTTGACACTTTTTTGTGAAATGGTAGGGGTACTTTTATTCCCCTCACCATTTCACATAGGATCTGGGGGTCCCCTTGTTAAAGGGGGCTTCCAGATTCCGATAAGCCCCCCGCCCCTAGACCCCCACGACCACCGGGAAAGGGTTGTGGAGATGAGGCCCTTGTCCCCATTAACATGGGGACAAAGTGTTTTGGGGCCTACCCCAAAACACCCTCCCAATGTTGAGGGCATGTGGCCTGGAAGGGTTCAGGAGGGGGGGTGCTTTCTCCTCCCCCCTTTTTCTGCAGCCAGCCAGGTTGCGTGCTCGGATAAGGCTCTGGTATGGAATTTAGGGGGACCCCCACATCATTTTTTTTTTAAATTTTGGTTCGGGGTTTCCCTGTGGGGAATTCCCATGCCGTTTTTATCAATGAACCTTTATGTGTATTGTTGGACCGGCAATTCATTAATAGCTGCGAGTAGTTTTAAATGACTTTCTTTCCTTTGAAATGTCATTTTGCTGTCAGACTGTTCTAAACACAGGAAACATGCGCCCCTTTACAGGCATACTATAGACACCCCCAGGTACGAAATTTAAAGGAATATTACACTTTTATTGTTTCACTTTAAGCATTATTAAAATCACTGCTCCTGAAAAAACTGACATTTTTTAAAACTTTTTTTTTGCATTGATCCAGGTCCCCAAACACTTTTTATGACAATACCATGCATATAAGCCTTTAAAATTAGAACTTTTGATATCTCCTATAGACTTTTAAAGGGTGTTCCGCGGCTTTCGAATTTGCCACGAACACCCCAAATTGTTTGCTGTTCGGCGAACTGGCGAACAGCCAATGTTCGAGTCGAACATGAGTTCGACTCGAACTCGAAGCTCATCCCTAGTATGCAATAGTTATATAGTAGACATGTACATTCGTTTTCATCCAAATGCATTTTTGTCCGAATTTCAGGTATTTTCGTTATCGTTTTATCAAACGATAACGAAAGTGCAGAATCCGAAAAATGAAAGATCCAGCATAAACAAAAGCTTTATTTTTGTTTTCGTTGCTGCAACAGTTCGATATAGATAGGAGATTCGACATGATGATGACAATGACAATCTGTGTCCATCAAACCTGTGGTCGAATGTGCCTAACCTTAACTCTATTAGTCCAAGATTATTCTACATAGAGAGAAAAGATTCGACATAGAGAGAAAAGATTTGACGTAGGGAAGAAAAGATTTAAAAATAATGATGATGATGATGAATGTTATTGGCTGATTGTAACCAAAGAGGAGGAGCAGTAAAATAGCTAGAACTAAGTACACACGTACTTTGGCTTATGGTGTCTGTTGAAAGTTCTAAGAAGATTCGACGGAGCAGGTAAACTATACGGCGTCGTACAGTCTAGCTGTTCCGTCGAATCTTCTTTGAACATTCGACAGACACCATAAACCTTCAATGTCAGATTCAACGTTAATTTGGATTTTTGGACGAATGCAATTTTTAACGAAAAAAATAAAATAAAAACGAATTTCGAGAGTAACTAAATACATTTATTTTTCGGACGAAAACGAAATTCCAAAACGAAATATTTCAGTGTGCACATGTCTATAATATATAGGATATATTAGATTGTATAATATTGCACCGATTTGAGGCGTTACACAAGCTTGATGCTGGGATGCGTGGCTGGCATATCTAAAACTGGATACAAACAGGGGTTCCTTCACTTCTAGCCTCAGTATATTGCTCTGGCCTGCACGCATCCGGGAGGGACGGGGGTAGGTGAGACACCTTGCCCCATTTAATGGGACCATCATTGAGTAACTTTACTTAAATACCAACCACGATTGTTCCAATGTTAACAACCTTACCAGCAATAACGCCCTATGCTTCTCTGATTTTGGAGTTTTAAAGTAACTCAACGAACCATATTATAAATGAATTGCTCTTTTCTGCTATATCCCTGAAGAAGGACACAAAAACATTGTTTATTCCGAAACGCATCGGATGTGATAAAAAGAGCCCTCAAATAATCTTTGTTTCATATCAACATCAAAAGCTATTAACTCTGTAATATGCTCCGTTGAATGTACGATACATTATGTTTTTAATCTATATCCTGTTGAAATAAAAAATTTGTTTATTCTTTACACTCTGTCATATATACTTATCATTTAAATACTTATGAGCAAGTGCCTTTAAAGTCCACTCAGGGGAAATCCTTTTCTTGTATACTAATGTTTTATTGGATGTGGCACTGCCGATTTTGACCTAGGGAAGCAAATCACCCCATAGTAACGATATTGCACCGATTACTTCATTTGGCACCCCCAGAGAGCGTGTGAATTTTATTTTTACACAGAATCCACAAAAACCTCATGTATTTTTTGTCTTGAGTCCCTGTAAGCATAAATCCTCAAGTACACCCAGAACTGAAAATCATCTCTAGTGTGGACAAGATTGGCGCTGGCTCGCAAATTCTGAAACCACACCTGGATGGTCATGAAGATTCTGTAAAATATTTAATCAGGGAAACGTAGAACCTGGTGAGATCTTTGGCTGATATATGTATATATGTTAAAAGTTTGCATCGGTAATGTGCTTTAGGCCTGTAACCAGCCAAGGGTGCTGGCGAGTAAAAGGGCTGATCACCCTTGGTTAGAGATTGACAGGAATTACCATACATCTTTGAGGAAAAAGTGGGAGAAATATGTTATTTTAAAAAACATTTTAGTCCTCTGGGAGCTCAGGAGTGTCTTGAGGACAGGAGCGGAGCATCGCAGCATTGCCAGCCGGCCGGAAGAAGAACCCTGCACATCAGAGTGGAGTCTCCTGACAGCATTGTCCTGGTTGGGTGAGAGGGCTGAGGCCCACAAGTTTCTTTCTTTCATACATCAGTTTACACAAGATAGAGTTGCTGGGACCTGTAGTACCACAAGCAAAGTCAAGAGGATTCAACACTAAGTCACTGCATCAAAGGTAGTTATAGCTCTGCTGCATCAGGACTTTGCTTTATTTATCAGGTTACTCTGTTAAGGAATCATTAACTCTTGAATTACAAAATTACCTTGTTGCTAGCAGAAGAAAAGAAGAGAAAGAAGGACTGTTAAGTAACAAATAAGGCCTTGGGTTATTTTATTATATCAGGGGGTGTGATATTACCGGAGGGAGCTCCCTAGTGTTGTATTACTAAATCAAGTCGACATTTGATTTGGTATAGCCTTAAGCACGCAGAAAATAGGACAGTGCTTAGAGTGACATACACTCACTCTGACGGTATCCTATTTACTTTGTTATACCTCTCATATATTATTTCAGACATTATACACCTGTATTGTACCTTTGTAAAGTTTAGTTGTCTGTCAGACTATGTTGGTCTGACAGTACAACCATTGTGGTTTAACCCTTCTAATACAACTACAGTAAATACTGTTATTATTTAAGTACCCCTGTGTGAGTGTTGTTTTACTCTTCATCACCAGCCAAGAGGAGGGTAAGGTAACTACAAACAGGTATATTATATTGAGTATCGTGAACTTGTCTTTGTGATTTCGTTCTAACTGCTCACTATTACACCACAGCTGTGTCAGGGGGACTGAGATATTCAAGGGAGTATAAAGCAGAGTACAGGTCCAAATAACTCAGCAGCTCCTTCAAGGGTCCGTGCTACACGTGGGGGCTTGTCCGGGATTACTATTACTCTGCAAGCAAGCCCATGCCCTTGGCACCAGTATGGACCCGTCCACTGTGGTTCAGTGGTGCACAGCAGAAGGCGCCCGCTCGGAAGCGAGCGTAGCGATTGAGCTCCCTGGTGAGGCCTGGGAAAAAGAACGGATTAGTCAAATTGTAAAGACATTATCCCCAGATAGAAAAGCATGAGTGATTGCCATCAAACAAGATGAAGAGACTTCTCGCACTTATGCACTGTTGGAGTGGAGAGAAGGAGTACCGGAGAGCTTCAAGGGTGGAAGTGTACAGCTGGGAAATAAAACAAGGTTTTACATAGTACACCCAAAAGTCTCAGATGGGGATCCCATCAGTGCTCCCCACTGGGACACTACTAGAGGAACGATCCCTCCTCCGGCGCCCCTGGCCATGATCGGGCCAGAACTCCTTGCAGCTTTGGGAGACTTTGTGTCAAAATGCCAGAAGAACAACACAGTATGGATAGAAGCTGGGTACAGGAAGCTGAGATTTTTTTCAGGAGAACAGCCTGTGCCGGCTGGAGAAGAGGAATTTGATGTATGGATAGAGCAGGCCATGCAGGCTCTGGAAGAGTGGGAACTGCCAGAAGCTCAAAAGAAACAGCGCATCAGCGAAAGTCTGCGAGGAGCTGCTGCAGAGGCTGTCAGGAACCTGAGGTTCAGTAATACCACCTGTACAGCCTACAATTACTTAGTTATGCTACAAGAGGAGTTCAGGCAGCTGGAAAAGGCAGCCGATTTAATCTACCAGTTTGAACATACCCTCCAACGCCAAGGTGAATGCCTTTCTGAATATACAAGACGACTAAATAAGATGTTATACCAGATTGTGTTGAAGAAAGAGATGAGGCCCTCTGCCATAGACCAATCCAGAATACAGCAAATCCTCAAGGGGGCTCTACGTTCTGTGTGGCTCCATTTGAAAACCTCAGTGGGTGCCATGTTACTCAAATACCCTGATCTCATCAGAGTGGTAAGAGATGAAGAAGCCATGTTAGATGATCAGCAAGCGACTGTTCACTCAGCCTATGCATCTCTAGTTGAAGCAAGGCCTGTGAGGGCAGTGGAACAAGATTCTGAAATTGCCACTTCGAAATCTCAAATGGCACAAGTGATGGAGATGATGACCACATTAATGGCAAAATTCTCAGAGGAAACCACAGAAGGAGAGACCGTGGCCAAAGTACCTCAGAGTAAATCCACTGGCTCGAACCGGAGGTCAGTGTGCAATGAAGTCTGTTTCAATTGTGGAGGAACCGAGCATTATTGGCGAGTGTGCCCAAGCCCAGTGAAGCCTGAGGCATTACTTCAGAAGCCGGCGGGAAACTTCAGAGGGCCCCGGTGAAGGAGTCAACTGGGTGCCCTGTTGTGTCAGCTAACTCCTAAAAACATAATGAAGTAAAGAGACCACAGGAGGGGTCGAAATGCACAGGGAAGGCTCCCGTGATCATCCCAAAGCAACCCAGCACCTCATCTTTTCCCACCCAGGTTACTAAAAGAGGAGGGGTTAATGCACGCCAGACCCAGAGGGTCACACAGGAAGCCACGCGGAGCACAAAGGGGTGCAGGTCAAAGTCACTAAACGGGCCAAACCGGCTACCCCCATTAAATTACCTCCCAGACTAGTAGGACCTTCTCCCGTTGTTCCCATTCAGGTGGAGGGAATCTACACCAGAGGTCTCCTGGATACTGGGGCTCAAGTGACTCTCCTTCACAGGGACTTCTATGATAAGTACCTTACACACCTGCCACTTCAAAAGTTAAAGAGCTACAAATATGGGGTATTGGGACTCAGAGCTTTCCCTATGATGGCTACCTACCCATCAGACTTACCTTCGACCCTAGTGTGGCAGGAAAGGCAAAAACTTTCGACACCTTGGCAGTGGTGTATCCTCACCCTCTGGGGGCTGATGGAAGTTCCCTCATTATTGGGACCAACACTGATCTGGTGAGAAGACTGCTCACACTACTTGTGCAGGGGAAGAGCACTTCAGCCAAGAGTGTACACCCCATGTTAACACGGGTGTACCAAGATCTTGTGCAGGAACAGAAGGCCCCACCCGAAGGAGTGGGAAAAATCTGGCATCTAGACAAGAGTGAAAAGCTGGTCCAACCGGGTGAAGTAGTCTGCCTAAAAGCCTCTGTCAAGCTAAGTTGGAGACAGCCTGGTCCCTTCATCGTCCTTGAGACGGACAGGCAGAGAGAAGACAAGGGCCTGGAAGTTATCCCTGAAGTTAGAGAGAAGACTGCTTTTATCACCGCTGTAGGGTTCTTTGAGTTTAATCGAATGCCTCAAGGTATGTCTGGAGCCTCAGCAACCTTTCAGCGATTAATGGAGAAGACAGTGGGTGATATGAACCTGATCGAGGTGTTGCTCTATTTAGACAATGTCATAGTGTTTGGCAGAACACTGGAGGAGCACGAAGAGTTCCTGAAGAAGGTCTTGAAGAGACTTCATGATGAAGACCTGAAGCTCTCCTTGGAGAAGTGTCATTTCTACCAACCCTCGGTGAACTACTTGGGCCACATCGTATCCGCTGAAGGAGTGGCAACCGACCCACAGAAATTGAAGGCTGTTACCTCCTGGCCTAGACCAACTAGATCCTGAACTTAGATCCTTTCTAGGATTCTGTTCTTATTACAGGCGGTTTGTGGAAGGGTTTGCTAAGATAGCCAACCCACTCACCGAGCTGTTGAAGAATCAAGATGGAATTGGCTTAGACTCAGAAGATTTGGGGAAGCCAAAGGAAGGTCACAGAAAGAAGAAAGAGTCCATCCAAGAAGAATGGACTTCACAGTGTGAAGAGGCTTTCAGACAGTTGAAATGGAGCCTTACCACTGCTCCGGTTCTAGCTTACGCAGACCCTACTAAATCCTATGAATTGCATGTGGGTGCCAGCTGAGACGGGCTGGGTGGAGTGCTTTTACCAGGAGCATAATGGACAACAAAGGCCCATAGCCTACGTGAGCAGAAGTCTAGTTCCCGCTGAGCGGAACTACCCCACTCACAAATTGGAATTCCTGGCCTTAAAATGGGCTGTGGTAGATAAACTCAAGGATTACTTGTATGGTGCAGAGTTCGTGGTTAAGACAGACAATAACCCACTCACTTACCTACTTACCACAGCAAAGTTGGATGCTACGGGCCATAGGTGGTTGGCTGCACTTTCAGCGTTCACATTCAGCTTGAAATACAGACCAGGAATAGGAAATAGAAATGCAGATGCATTATCAAGATGACCTCACTGTTCCTAGGGTCAAGAAGAAGAATGGACTCACCCCAGAAGGAGTGAGGGCCCTTTGTGATGGAGCACAACGGCAAAGTAAAGGTGGGGCTAGAGCTGAAGAAGTTGGAATGTTCTTACCGGAGAAGTACCGAGAGAAGGTATTGATCACGCTACATAACCATAACGGCCATATGGGAGCAGAAAGGACTTTCCAGCTGGTGAAGGACAGGTTCTACCACCTGTATACACCTGTATTGTACCTTTGTAAAGTTTAGTTGTCTGTCAGACTATGTTGGTCTGACAGTACAACCATTGTGGTTTAACCCTTCTAATACAACTACAGTAAATACGGTTATTATTTAAGTACACCTGTGTGAGTGTTGTTTTACTCTTCATCACCAGCCAAGAGGAGGGTAAGGTAACTACAAACAGGTGTATTATATTGAGTATCGTGAACTTGTCTTTGTGATTTCATTCTAACTGCTCACTATTACACCACAGCTGTGTCAGGGGGACTGAGATATTCAAGGGGGTATAAAGCAGAGTACAGGCCCAAATAACTCAGCAGCTCCTTAGGGGGTCCATGCTACAAGTGTAAAGTAAGAGAAAGTTGCATTACCTCTTTGAATCAAAAAGAGGCTGAAAATTTGCAAGTTATCACACTGCTTAGGGAGGAATTACAGGGTGCACAGGCAGCCATAAAGGAGTTATCCTCCAAACCTGCAATAGCCAAATGTGCAATGGTGGAGGTACCCTCCGCACATGCGCAGTGCTCAGCAAAGATAGAAGTGAAACATGCAGAAAAACCAGACGCTCTTATTGCTGCAAGTGATGTTGCTATGACAGAAATCAGTGGTGGAGATGTAAATAAAAGTGTGATAACTGCGCTTGAAATTGATTCAGGAGTTGAAACTTCTGATGACTACTCAGACGATGAAAGTGTAAAGTCTGGTTATTCCAAGCATAGTAATCGTAGTAATAATGTCCAGCGATGTGAGTTTCCAGTGCCAACTGTTGTTGGATTCGACATTTATATAGGAAGGTCTCACATTTATCTATACAAGTGGAGGGAAGAATTGATGGTAAGGTCTCTTCATACATGGTAGAGGCTTTGCTGCCAGTTCAGAACCCTGAAATACCACTGACGTGCCAGAATTGAGGTAGGAAAGGCCATTGTGAGCGAACCTGCCTAATCCCGGCCCGTATCTACAATGAGGAGGTATAGGAGGTTGGGAATGGGATGCGTAGTCTGATGGATCATAGGTATATATGTATATATTATGGTAATGGGTTGATTTCATGTTATGCTATAGTGTGATAATGGTGTATTTTAGGCCAGTAATATGGGCAGAAGGCCCTCCTCGAGACTCTATATCTGAAAACTGGTTAAGATGCTGCTCTGGGTGTGTGCTGGTGAATGGTGAGTGTATAGACACCCCTTGAATGTATTATACCCCTTCATGAAGATGTCAGGAAGAAGGAGATACAGAATGGTGACATGGAAGCTGTCACAGAAGAATGATGTTGGTGTGTAACCCAGTAACATAGCGGCACGTGTGGGGAAGCGCAACACGGTAAGACCCTTATGGACTGTTCCATAGAAGCTGTTTCTGAAGCACATGTTGAAAACCACAACGCAGTAAGACCCTTATGGACTGTTCCATAGGAGATGTTCCTGTTGAAAAATGCAATACGTTAATACAGTTAAGGGCTGTTCCATAGGTACTGGTTCGGAAACACATGTTGGGGAGCAACACACGTTAAGACAGTTATGGCTGTTCAATAGGAGCCGAGTCTGAAGAAGGGTGGTATGCACCCTTTAGGCGCAAAGCTGCATATGTTGGAATTCAATATGAATATCAGATTTATGGATTTTGTATATATGTTTCATTACTCCCAAGAGAAGCCAGACTCCCATGGTTTTTGAAAGAATGAGAGTTTCACACTTCCGGGAGGACAGGATGCTGCCCCCCAGGTTGGAATGTAGCCCGTTAAGCTTCTAACTGCGCATGACAATGCTGGCTCCGATCTATGAGAATTTCCTGATTAGCTGCTATGCAAGCGAACTTCAAAGAGAGCCTAATTGACAGGGATGATAAATGAGTTGGGATACAGAAAATCAAGAACCCAGGTATCTGTGGAATTTGACACCGGTCGGATGATGGCAGTTCATGGACAAACACTGCCCCCCAGAGGCCACTTATGGCAAGATGGTCAATGATGTAACCTGTTGAGGAAACACCCCAGAGACACTGTGATTCGTCCAAAGGCAAAGTTGGGCAGGCAGTGGGGGGGTCTGGATGAGGTGTGTTTGTGAAAAAGGAATGTTTGCAGGCAGAGCTCCTCTCTTGCAACACCTGGAGACCAGCCGATAAGATATGTTAAGTATAAGGCTTGTATTGTGTTCTGATTGTAAGCTTTGTAACATTGCAATTTCTTGTAATTTCTTGTAATACCTTTATGTTAGTTTTTTCCTAATTCTGCTGTTTTTAGTGCATTCCTATTTTATTGGGAAATAAATGTAACTTGTTTACTAAGCAGAAGTGTTTGTTATATCATTGTGCTTATCAGACTCTTACAGAATAGCAACTATAGGTATTAGACAAATTAATACATGTATGCAATAGTTATATAGGATATATTAGATTGTATAATATTGTACCAATTACTTCGCACATATACAAACTGTTGTAATTCCTACACCGTTCACCTGATTTGGATGTAAATACCCTCAAATTAAAGCTGGAAGTCTGTTCGTTTCATTTCAAATCCATTGTGGTGGTGTATAGCGCCAAAAAGATTAGAATTGTGTCGATGTCCCAATATTTATGGACCTGACGGTACCTTTTTTTCTTCTTCTGTATATCATGGTAAACTGCAGGGTCCCAGTGATTCCAGAGTGTTCATGTAGGAAGAGATTTCACTCTCCTCTGACGAAACTTCCTCTGTATCAGTATACCCTCACCCACGATCTAGCCAGCGCTGATTGGCGCTGTGCCAATGACATGCTCGGTGCTCAAAAAATTTTCTTTTCAGCATAAAAGACACAACTGAGCATGTGCAGGTTGGCTACTGCCTGTGTGTTAGCTGGCCTTTCCAAGATAGACAATGCAAGAAGGGGAGGATATGTGCATACAGGATAAGACTTACTTTTTACACAGTGCAGAGGATTAACCCCTAAAGTTCCACGGTGAGTATAACAAGCATGCTATTCTGCTTATACAGACAGATTTTACTGTTGCGGTTTAGTAAAAAACCTATTCTACTTCTAGTACACTAGAGGGTGCTACACTAGCATTGCCTCGCTAGTATATACTGTATATATTTCACAGGATATCATCTGCGACAACTCTACAAGACCCATGGTCCTACCTTTTCTCTGGTTTTAATCCCCGGAGAACCTAGTATCCTCATTGTTGCTTCACACTTGGATTTCTCTCTCTTGAGCTTTAATTTGTGAGAGGTTACGCAGTGATCCTGCTACCATACCTATCTGTAATTATTCTACTATGCTACCTATAGCTTTTTGCATCTGTAAGAAATGAGATGTTTGATCCTCCTGAATGTACCCCCCGCAAACCTTATTTCTTTAACCACTTCATTACCCAGCCATAGTCATATGATGGCCTCAGATGGTATCTCCCATCCTGGGTGGCCGTCATATGACATCCTGGGGTTCCCGGCCGTCTCGGGGGCATGCGTGCGCGGCCGCCGCGTTGCTCGGGACCCGGTGCGTGTGCCCGGCGGCCGCAATGTCCACCGGGCACCCGCGATTGCCCGTTAACCGAGCAGGACCGTGGATCTGTGTGTGTAAACACACAGATTCTGTGTGTGTAAACACACAGATCCACGTCCTGTCAGGTGAGAGGAGACCGATCTGTGTTCCCAGTACAGAGGAACACTGATCGGTCTCCTTCCCTTGTGAGTTCCCACCCCCTACAGTTAGAATCATTCCCTAGGAAACATAATTAACATAATTAACCCCTGGTGTCCCCCTAGTGGTTAACCCCTTCCCTGCCTGTCACATTTACACAGTAATCAATGCAATTTTATAGCATTGATTTTATAGCACTTTATAGCATTGATCGCTGTATAAATGTGAATGGTCCCAAAAATGTGTCAAAAGTGTCCGATGTGTCCGCCATAATGTCGCAGTCATGAAAAAAATCGCAGATCGCCGCCATTACTAGTAAAAAAAATGAATAAAATTTTTTTTAAAATGCCATAAATCTATCCCGTATTTTGTAGACGCTATAACTTTTGCGCAAACCAATCAATATACGCTTATTGCAATTTTTTTTACCAAACATATGTAAAAGAATACGTATCGGCCTAAACTGAGGAAAAATTTTTTTATTTTTTTTTTAAATTGGGATATTTATTATAGCAAAAAGTATAAAATATTGTGTTTTTTTTCAAAACTTCTTTTGTTTATAGAGCAAAAAATAAAAACCGCAGAGGTGATCAAATACCACCAAAAGAAAGCTCTATTTGTGGGGAAAAAAGGACGTCAATTTTGTTTGAGTACAGCATCGCACGACCGCGCAATTGTCGTTTAAAGTGCGACAGCGCTGAAAACTAAAACTTGGTCTGGGAAGGAAGGGGGTGAAAATGCCCTGTATTGAACCGGTTAACCACCTCAATACCGGAAACTGACACTCCCTTCCTGCCCAGGCTTTCAGCGCTGTCACATTTTGAATGACAATTGCACGATCATGCTACACTGTAACCATGTGAAATTATTACCATTTTCTTCACACAAGTATAGCTTTCTTTTGGTGGTATTTAATCACTGCTGGGTTTTTTATTTTTTCCAAAAAAAAGACCAAAAAAAAATTTTTTTTTCTTAGTTTCTTTTAGTAAATTTTGTAAATAAGTAATTTTTCTCCTTCACTGATGGGCGCTGATGAGGTGGCACTTATGGGCACTGATTATGAGGCACGAATATGCCGCACTTATGGGCACTGATAAGTGTCACTGATATCTGGCACTGATGAGCACTGATAGGCAGCACTGATGGGTGGCACTGGGCACAGATAGGCGGCATGGATAGGTGGCACTGATGGACACTGATGGGCAGCAGTGATGGCCATTGATGGGCAGCAATGATAGCCAGCAGTGACTGGCATCACTAATGGCCTCTGATTGCTGGCACTTGTGGTCTCAGATTGTGGGCACTGGTTGGCACCGATTGCTGGCAGTGGTGGGCAATAATTACTGGCACTGGTGGGCACTAATTGTAATCAGAGCACTGATGATCAGTGCCCTAATTACATACCTAGCTGTCCTCTGTGAGGAGATGCCACTGATCGGCTCTCCTCTCACTCTGTCAGTGTGAGGCAAGGAGCGCCGATTACCGGCATCTCCGTGTTTACATGTGACCAGCTGTGATTGGACACAGCTGATCACATGGTTAAAGAGCTGCGGCACTTTACACAGATCGGGGTCGCGCCTTGTCCTAGCAACATGGTGCAGCCGTGATCACTGCACTGCATGCCTCTTGGGGAATGCGAGAGCGGTCGTTTTGGGAGGCCATCATATGAAGCCCACCCAGAACGAGAGCCGCACCGCCCAGCCTTCATTTGACGGTGGGTAGGCGGGCGGCAAGTGGTTAAGGGGTGCGTCCCTCTCATTGCATTATGGTATATCCTTTCCTATCCTCTCTATCGATGGGAATTTTCTCTTTTGCTCCTTATCTATGTATACTTATTCTATTCTTCAAAATTCTAATCAGCCACTCAGCTGGTAAGAATTATTACACCCCAGTACACCATGATAATTGTATTAAATGTATGACCATCTCAGCCCGCTTTATCTACTCAATAGGAATCCTCACATTACAGGGAGATGATAAATGTGTTTATTTTACAATGTATCACCAGCCAGGTTCTTAGGAGTAAGGCCCCTTTCACACGATCAGACCGATCGGATCCACCTGTCCCTTTTTCAGGCCACCCATTGACTTCTATGGTGAGACGGATGTCAGTAGATCTGTGTCTGCTGACACCCACCTGGCATCCGATCCGACAAGATCTGCTGAAAACAGATGCATAGCGATACGTTCGCCATCCGTCCAGTGGGTTGGATGGGATCGAATAGAAATGGACAGGCGGTCGGTTTTAATCGGATCTCCCCATAGAGGAGAGCGGGACTCTTCCAGGTCCATCTCTGCACAGTGATCGGATCCGCCCGTGTAAAAGGGGCCTAAAAGTTAAAATGACATTTTATTTATTACAACTTTATTCCACATTAAATTGTATCAAAACCCCTGAATGTCCCTCTGATATGATGTGCAGTATATGGTCTGCGCTCCATTAAATGTTCCTAAATAATATCACTGCACTAATAGCTGCTTCTCTATTTTGTATTCCATTAAAATATAGAATGTCACTCAGTATTATAGAAAATAAAATCCCAATCCCTGCTGTGTATGTAATGATGAATACATAGACTGATGATATACAGTAAGATTATAATAAATTTCCATCCCATCCCCCATTGGGGTCCCCCAGCACTCTTCAAGGGCTCCTCTGTCCCCTGATTTGGGGGCTCCCAGGCTGATCGATTGTCTGATGAGTCCTCCTGTATTGTCCTCCTCCAGCACACAGCTTCATACAAACCCAGTTCTGATCTCTCCTGCAGGGATCAGTCCATATGGGTGACACGGAGTCCGTGTGGAAAGGCCGGCAGTGACACATCGGGGGGAGACTCCATTCAGAGAACAAGGATCCCCCCACCATGGGGGAGGGGGAGGGGGAGACTCCATTCATAGAACAAGGATCCCCCCACCATGGGGGAGGGGGAGACTCCATTCAGAGAACAAGGATCCCCCCACCATGGGGGAGGGGGAGGGGGAGACTCCATTCATAGAACAAGGATCCCCCCACCATGGGGGAGGGGAGGGGGAGCCGGCTGTGTAAGATAAATAGCGGGATGACAGATAAATGCCGGCTGTGTTCCCTGAGTCAGATTATATAAGAAATGTTCAGTTTTTATCTTCTTCATTGCAAAACAGAATCCCCCATCCTGTCCTGGTGTATTACTTCATCTGTGATGATCCATTCTCCTATTGGGTCGGGTTTGCTCAGATTTATATCTCATCCTCATCCAGAGCAATGTCCCCTCCCCCTCCTCCATTCACAGCAATGTCCCCTCCCCTCTCCTCCATTCACAGCAATGTCCCCTCCCCCTCCTCCATTCACAGCAATGTCCCCTCCCCCTCCTCCATTCACAGCAATGTCCCCTCCCCCTCCTCCATTCACAGCAATGTCCCCTCCCCCTCCTCCATTCACAGCAATGTCCCTTCTCCCTCCTCCATTCACAGCTGTAGCCGAGTCTCCTTCTCCGGCGTCACCAGATAGAAATCTCCAGTCCTGGTCGAAGCTTTTTCAGATTTTCTAGTTCTCTTCTTGATTCGTCTGACAAGGAGCGATTGCTGATCCTAGAAGAGAGGATATAAAGAGTCATCAGATCTCAGCAGAATTCTCTCCACTATTTCCCAGCATCCTCCAGGATATCTAATACTCACCACACACATTACAGTCTGATTGTACAATCTCTGTTTGATCTTCCAACAAGTATGTAGAGTAAGGATCTGTCTGATTGTATAGAGACTGATATGATAGTTTAGGTCGGTCCTCATATTACATAGTTCTGGAAGATATAAAGCTGATTGTATAAAGATTGTATGGCCAGATTGTACTGTGTGTGATGATCTTACACCATCCTGTCACCTTCTTGTTGGACTTTACCAACTAAGAAGTGACACTGCACAATGGAGACTGATGGGAGATATCAGATTATATAACCACTTGCCAACCGCCTCATGACGATATACGTCGGCAGAATGGCACGGGCAGGCAAAGTAACGTATGGGTAGGTTACTTGCCTCCCGTGGGCGGGGGGTCCAATCGGACCCCCCCTGGTGCCCAAGGCAGTCGGCATCGTTCCCTGAGCGATCCGTGCCATCCATTCATGGCCACCCCCTCGCGATCGCTCCCAGCCAATGACATTCTTCCTCTGCTGTTGTAATGTAAACAGCGGCAGAGGAAGTGATGTCATCTCTCCTCGTGACGGTCTTTTTCGCACCGAGGAGAGAAGACATCTAAGTAAGTGCACCAACACCACACGTACAGTAGAACACTCTAGGCACACATTTCACCCCCGATCACCCCCCTGTACCCCCTGTTACAGTGACACCAATAGCAGTTTTTTTTTCTGATTATTGCATTGGTGTCATTTGTGACTGTTAGAATTGTTAGGGCAGTTAGTGTTAGCCCCCTTTAGGTCTAGGATACCCTCCTAACCCCCACTAATAAAGGTTAACCCCTTGATCACCCCCATCGCCAGTGTCACTAAGCGATCGTTTTTCTGATTGCTGTATTAGTGTCACAGATGACGCTAGTTAGGAAGATAAGTATTTAGGTTCGCCGTCAGCGTTTTATAGCGTCAGGGACCCCCATATACTACCTAATAAAGGTTTTAACCCCTTGATTGCCCCCTAGTTAATCCTTTCACCAGTGATCACCGTATAACTGTTACGGGTGACGCTGGTTGGTTAGTTTATTTTTTATAGTGTCAGGGCACCCGCCGTTTATTACCTAATAAAGGTTTACCCCCTGATCGCCCGGCGGGTGATATGAGTTAAGTTTTAGGGTCAGATAGGGTCTGCATTGCCCCAGGCAGCGTCAGGTTAGTGCCAGTACCGCTAACACCCACGTACGCAGCATATGCCTCTCTTAGTTGTATAGTATCTGAACGGATCGATATCTGATCCGATCAGATCTATACTAGCGTCCTCAGTAGTTTAGGGTTCCCAAAAACACAGTGTTAGCGGGATCAGCCTAGATACCTGCTAGCACCTGCATTTTGCCCCTTGGCCCAGCCAGCCCACCCAAGTGCAGTATCGATCGATCACTGTCACTTACAAAACACTAAACACATAACTGCAGCATTCGCAGCGTCAGGCCTGATCCCTGCGGTCATATATACAAATATTCCGCGCTCAGGACAGATACCAATACGGACTGCAGCCCCCCCAGAAAAGGAAAACACCTAGGTGAAGTCCAAGTACTATAAACTAAAAAAGGGGAATTGGCGCTGTTCACTATTCAAATAATGATAACATATCTCACCATAAGGGAATGCATGTGCAACAAAATATATCATCAAGCTTGGTGAAAAAATCAGTGAAAAATACTGAAAAAATGTGTTAAATGTGTGTGATCACATAAATATTAAATGTGCAAATCACCCCAAAAAATATGTAAAGAAATAATGAAAATTGCCATAAGTATGGCTAAAACACCAATAATCCTAAAAACTGCTCATAATAAAAATAAAAAATATTAAAACATCTGAGAGCAACCTAAAAGAAAACATTAAATTATAAATTGAAACAGTCCAAATTGTGTTGTAAAAATGTGTATATATATAAAAAACTAAAATGTGGCTGTACAAAAAGTGAAAAAATAGTGAAAACATTAAAAAGATATTAAGTGATGATTATCCGTGCAAACAAATACTTCAAAGGTGTAATGTATATGTCCAAAGATTGTCCTATGTGTAAAAAAATCCTTGTGCAAAGATTTCCAAACGATCAATGTCCCCCTCACCGACTCCTTCCCACTTGTGTCACCGCTGTGTTTTTAATAGTATCCACCGGGAAGTTTCCATATGCATGGAGAAGAGAAGAGCCTCATAGCGTAAATCCAAAGATTTTTTATTTAGCTAATCCAGCTTATAATTAAAAGGTTTATAAATAAAATTAAAAACTAGCAACGTTCTGCCGGATGGCTCCAAGCCAAAGGCCGCAAACAGTGACGTGGTAGCGGCGTGCGTTCCACGACCCGTCTACCAATCAATGACTTCCATTTAATGGTAGACGGGCCGTGGAACGCACGCCGCTACCACGTTACTGTTTGCGGCCTTTGGCTTGGAGCCAGCCGGCAGAGTGTTGCTAGTTTTTAATTTTATTTAAAAACATTTTAATTATAAGCTGGATTAGCTAAATAAAAAATCTTTGGATTTACGCTATGAGGCTCTTCTCTTCTCCATGCATAGGGAAACTTCCCGGTGGATACTATTAAAAACACAGGGTGACACAAGTGGGAAGGAGTCGGTGAGGGGGACATCGATTGTTTGGAAATCTGGCCACTGGATTTACATTCACATGCCCGTTACCCCTGCAGGGGTTGGGCACTCCGGTGAGGGAGGGCACAAGTGGGGGTTCCACGTAGGACGGTTTATACCAGCCACAGCAGACCTATCTGGGATCGTTTGGATGCACACCATATTTTTGCACAAGGATTTTTTTACACTTAGGACAATCTTTGGACATATATATTACACCTTTGAAGTATTTGTTTGCACGGATAATCATCACTTAATATTTTTTTAATTTTTTCACTATTTTTTCACTTTTTGTACAGCCACATTTTAGTTTTTTATATATAGACACATTTTTACAACACAATTTGGACTGTTTCGATTTATAATTTAATGTTTTCTTTTAGGTTGCTCTCAGATGTTTTAATATTTTTTATTTTTATTATGAGCAGTTTTTAGGATTATTGGTGTTTTAGCCATACTAATGGCAATTTTCATTATTTCTTTACATATTTTTTGGGGTGATTTGCACATTTAATATTTATGTGATCACACACATTTAACAAATTTTTTCAGTATTTTTCACAGATTTTTTCACCAAGCTTGATGATATATTTTGTTGCACATGCATTCCCTTATGGTGAGATATGTTATCATTATGTGAATAGTGAACAGCGCCAATTCCCCTTTTTTAGTTTATAGTACTGATCCCTGCGATCGCTAACAGTTTTTTTGGTAGCGTTTTGATACAGTCCCTAACAGTCAGGAGCTTTTCTGCCTGTGAGTCTCACTAGTGTACCACTAAATTTAGAGCCCAAAATGGCAAATCGAAGGTACACTAGTGAAGAGGTCTACATGTTTTTTGAGCATGACAGATAGTGAAGAGGAAGTCACTCATCTGTCAGATTCTGGCTCAGAATACGATCCTGTAGACGAAAGCGGCTCCATGACAGATAGCTCTGACAATGGAGTTGTGGTCCCTGCCAAGGTCAGGCGTACCAGACCCCAATCTTCTTCTGCTGTTGTTGAGGTGCAAGAATCGCAGGTCCCTCGTATGGAGCAGAACAGTACTAGCGCCACTATTCCTTCTGGTGAACTGGCAAGCACCAGCGGCCTAGTACACCCTGGTCGTACATCCAGCACTGCAGTAACACTTGGTGACGTGGCGAGTCCCATAAGTACAGGTCAAGCTGGTGAGGTGGCAAGCACAAGTAGTGTCCCGCTGCCACCAAGAAGAAGACGAACACAGGCCCGTCGTGCCCATAGTGCACTTCCTGCTGCATTCGCCAATCCTAATTGGGAACCCACCACTTCTGCAGCACCCGTACTTCCCCCATTCACTGGCCAACCCGGCATTCAGGTGGAAACAGTTGATTTATGACACTTGATTTTTATTCGCTGTTTTTCACCGAAGATCTCTATAGATCTATTGTGGACCAAAGCAATTTGTACGCTGGTCAACACATCGCCACTATTCCCCAGTCCTCCCTTGCCAAAGATTGGAAACCAATTACGGTTTCTGAATTTAAGATCTTTCTGGGCCTTTCCCTCCTCATGGGCATAACTAAAAAGAGTGAGTTGCGGTCATATTGGTCCACTGACCCAATTCAGCATATGCCCTTGTTCTCTGCCTCCATGGCCAGGGCACGATACGAGCAGATTTTGCAGTTCATGCACTTTAACAACAATGAACTCTGTCGTCCTCGTGGAGACCCTGGATACGATCGGCACTACAACATTCAGCCCCTCGTAAACCACTTCAACCAACGTTTTACAGACTTGTTTACGCCCCATCAAGTTGTCTGCGATGATGAGTCCCTGATTAAGTTTTCTGGTCGCTTGTCATTCAAACAGTACCTTCCCAGCAAGCGTGCCAGATACAGGGTCAAGATGTATAAACTCTGTGACAGGGCCACAGGCTATACATGTAGTTTTATGGTTTACGAGGGAAAAGATAGTCACGTAGAGCCGACAAACTGCCCTGACTACATAGGAAGCGCTGGCAAGATTGTGTGGGACTTGGTGTCACCCTTATTCATAAAGGGGTACCACTTGTTCGTGGACAATTAGTACACGAGCGTGCCACTTTTTATGCACCTGTTTGATCATTAGATTGGAGCATGTGGCACAGTGCGACCTAATCACCAGGGCTTTCCCCAGCGGCTTGTAGATTCCCGTCATAGGCTGGGGGAGAGCCTACTTGAAGTGTAATAACTTGCTCGCTGTGAAGTGGAGGGATAATAAGAATGTTTTCGTTCTTACCTCCCTTCATGCAGACACGATGGTCCAATTTCCTACGGCAAATGGTGTTGTGGAGAAACCCCTCTGTGTCCACGAATATAACCTTAACATGGGAGGGGTGGACCTCAACGACCAGTTGTTTGCGCCATACCTAGTTGCCCGTAAGGCCAGACGCTGGTACAAGAAAGCATCCGGGCAGGCCAATAATAGCTGGGATGGATAGTCTAGTAATCTGGGCTCTTACATTGACTATTTTTTACAAGACACTGTAACCAATTTACCATCCTGCGTAAGAGACTCTAGTCACATGCTTGAGATCCTGTCCAATTACAAATGGCAACCTAGCTATAGATGGCTTTCCTAGATGTGGCTTCCTTGTACACATCCATTGACCATACACATGGCCTTAGAGCCATGAATCACTTTCTACTAGAGGATGATAAATTCAATCCCTCACAAGCCAAATTTTTGTTGGACTGTGTCAGGTTTTCCCTTGCACATAATTATTTTTCTTTTCTGGGCGAATACTATCTGCAAACTAGGGGCACAGCTATAGGGGCAATGTTTGCCCCTAGTTATGCCAATATCTTTATGGGCCTTTGGGAGAACACTTATATATGGAAAAACAATCCTTTTGGTGCCAATTTGTTGCTGTATGCCAGGTATATTGATGATATCTTAATCATATGGGACGGGTCAGATGATGATCTTAATAACTTTTTAGAGTATTGTAAGAACAACTCCTTTGGCATAGAATTTACACATGTTATAGATAGCAAGTGTTTGGTCTTTTTAGATCTAGAACTCCAGGGAGATCCCAACGGTGACATCTGTTCCAGAACCCACTTTAAACCTAGTGGAGGCAATTCGTACCTATATGCCAAAAGTAATCACCATCCAAGGTGGATACAAAATGTCCCCTATGGTCAATTTTGTCACTTGAGGCGTACATGTACAAAAAAAGAAGACTTAGAACAGGGTAAGCTTCTTATACAGAAGTTTAGAGAAAAGGATTATGATGCAAGCCATATTGAAATGGTTTTTATTAAATATCTGGTTCTCTATGATAACCCATCAGATGACACCACTGGTCCCCGATGCCATATTACACCTGATACCCAACAGGTTAGATTCTCCACCCAGTATACGAACAAAGCCTTTTAGATCCAGAACATCCTGAAGAGAAATGGGAATATTCTCAAACATGACCCTGTACTAGGTGACACACTCCCAGACCATCCAAATGTGTTCTGTAAACCACGTGACCTTAGGAGCCTGGTTGCACCTAGTAGGGTAAATAACACTACCATTAGACCGACTAGCCTTTGGACCACAATATTTGATCAGAAAGGGAGCTACAAGTGCGGCGTAAAAAACTGTGGCACATGTATGTACACGTGGCACATAAAGAAAACCGTTGTAGGGAGAGATGGAAGGGTCCACAAACTCAAAGAGTTTATGAACTGGGGGACTCAGTATATAGTCTATGGCATTGTTTGTCCCTGTGGCCGTCTCTATGTCGGCCGCACTCAGCGCCCTATGAGGGTCAGAATAGGAGAGCACAAGTGTGGCTTTATTAATTTAAGGGATAAATATCCAGTTCCCCGCCATTTTGTAGAAGCCCATCAAGGAAACCCTGCAGGTATGAGGGTATTTGGTATCGAGTCGATTGGGGGTGATTTAGACTTTCACCCTCAAATGTCTCGCACCCGGTGGCCTCAATGAAGACCCTGAGATACATAAAATAGTGTGACGGTGGTTTTAGGTATCCCCCCAACCCATCCCATTTTTCCATTTTTTTCCATCCATTTTTTCATTCATTGATTTATTTTCATATCCATCTTCTTCCTTTGCAATTTGTTATCCCTCTTCCATTCACCCTTTCCCCCATTTTCGCCCCCTCCCTCCCCCTCCTCCTGATTCCATTTCTTTCTTTCTACACATGCTCATACATATATGCATGTGACCTTCAGTATTCATTCTACACATATGGCCTTTATGTTTATTTAGCCTTCAAGAGGCCTATAGGTGTGTATACATATGATTATATGTATGTATATTCTAGTTACGATAATACGCACAGGCTGTGCGGGTATATGTATGGTTTCATACTTCTGTTCTAATAATTATTTTGGTCCGGTATACTGCGCATGTGGGCATGTGTGCACTCGCACGTGTACGTGGGTGTGTGCGTATGTATATATGGGAGTGTATGCGCATGGGTGTATGTGTATATGGACATATGTTTGGCTAATTTTCCATAGACATTTATTGTGATTCCCCCCCCCCTCTGTTTTCTCCTTTTTGCTGTTAAAAGGTCTCTATAACGATAATAATAGAGTGTTTAAAATGTATTCATTGGCAAATATTCATTCTATCTGGGAACCTTTTTATTTATCTATTTATTTATTTGTTTTTAATCTGTTTCATTTACTTACTGGAATGCTATTGTATACCATTTTTAATGACAACCTGCGCTCATTTATATGTATCATATATATGTAATATTTATATACCTTTGTAATTGGAGTGCAGGTTTTCATCTCTTACTCACATGTGTCGTGCGGCGTGCATGCGTTTATACGCACGCGCACATGGGCGTACGCGTGTATGTCTATGGGTGCTTGCGTGTGAGTGTGCATGCCCTGTTGACTATTTGGCCATATTCTTTTATTTAACTACAATACTGACCAACACGCTCCCTTTGTATACATGTAGACATGCATTAGTTGTGTGGGGTTGCGGGTTATACAAGTGCACGGATGGTATTGGAAATTAGACATTTGTTTTTGTCCCATGTTTTTCTATCCCCTTGATATGGTATTTCATTTAGCCACCCAATATGTGTCTGCCTTCAGCCTCTATAGTTGGTCTTCCCTTATATGGCTGCTTGTATCTTTACTGCTGACACAGCCCATGTTTTTTCATCCCCTTGATATGGTATTTCGTTTAGCCACCCAATATGTGTCTGCCTTCAGCCTCTATAGTTGGTCTTCCCTTATATGGCTGCTGGTATCTTTACTGCTGACACAGCCTAGAGCGACAGCGGGCGCACAGGAAGCGATACGGAGCTTCTACTTTCGCCCCCTGGACCGCACTACATGTAATGAATATGGCGTGCGTTCCTACTGCCGCCTGCAGCTACACAGCGTCTTTGAGGTAAGATCTGTGATATATTTTTACACGCTATGGAGATTAAATTATTCATCTCCTTGGAGGACAAGTGTGGATGGGTCCTGGTTATTCATTCATTCATTTATTTATTTATATATCATAGTCTCATGTGAAGTCTATTGTGCGCTGTTCATAGTGCAGATTATTGTATTTGATCTTGTATTTAATTTGATAGCTAGGTTTCTTTGTTTGCGCAGGTGGCCACATTTGTAAGATTTAGGATTGGAGATTGCCTGGTTGTCTGGTGTACTGTATCGCACACTATGCGCACATTACAAACACCCCTTCCCGCCCCTCTTTATGATACTCATCACACTATAGATCCGTGCACTTGCGCTCCCCGCGCACACACACACATATATATATATTTTTTTGTGTGCATTTTTTGCATGCATTTTTTTTTGTGCGTTTTTTTGTGTGTTTTTGTGTGCGTTTTTTTTTTATATGTATATGTGTATACAAATGGTTACTATGGTGCTGTGTCAGGGCCCGCCTCTTGACTGCCCACTTTATGGGAGTGGCTCCTAGGTCAGTTTGGTCTGTGCTCCCTTGATGAGCACATTATTTAAGGTACCGTAAGAGATGGATACTGTTAGGCTCTGAAGAAGTAGGTGCTACCTTCGAAACGCATCAGCCAGCAGCGGTCTGCACGTCTTGTCCATAGGTCTGGAGACTGCTACCATCATTTGACTATTATGCGTGATTTTTATCTACCCTTGTGAGTAGTACTTTTACGTTTTCTGTTTTAATAAACCTTTTTAAAGATAATGCACTAGGCCTGTGCGCCCTCTCTTTTCTGTTTTTTGTTGGTACAAGAAAGTGTCTGTCTATTTATTTCAATTTGCTTTGCTGAACGCTCATGTGCTATACAGAGCTTCAGGACGGAATGGATACTTTCTTAAATTCCAGGAAAAGATCATCAGAGCCCTTCTGTATCCAGATGGTGCTCCACCTCACCTTCCCAATCCAAATGCAGTAAGCCAGCTGCATGAGAGGCATTTTTCTTATGTCCTCCCGAGTACCCCTACCCAACGAGCCCCCCCAAAAAAGATGTCGTATCTGCAGCAAGCGCGGATATAGGCATGACACCCGCTATTATTGTCCCTCCTGTCCTGACAATCCTGGTCTTTGCATTGGTGAATGTTTTGAACGCTACCATACACTAGTTGAGTTTTAGCATAGGGTACAGCACCGTACAGACTAGGCACACTTTCACAGGGTCTCCCAAGATGCCATCGCATTTTGAGAGACCGAACCTGGTACCAGTTACAAAAAAAAGTGTAAAAAAAAAAGTAAAAAAAATAACACAAAAATATATAATAAAAAAAAAACAAAAATAGTTGTCATTTTATTGTTCTCTTTCTATTCTCTCTCTATTGTTCTGCTCTTTTTTACTATATTCTATTCTGCAATGTTTTATTGTTATAAGGTTTTATCGTGTTTGCTTTTCAGATATGCAATTTTTTTATTATACTTTACTGTTTACTGTGTTTTATTGTTAACCATTTTTTTTTTTTCAGGTACGCAATTCAGCTGCAGCGTGGATTTATTTATCTTGACAGCAACCGCGTTTGCTCCCATGATACATAAAGCCATGACTCCAGCGCTGTAGGAGTCATTTCACCACCACAGTTAAAAAAAGAGCATATATGCCGAAGCATGGGGGCAGCAGGGGCGGAGGAGCGATTTGCTCCTACCTTTTGGGGCGGATGCCCCCATGCTTCGGCATATATACACAGTGCATGTATGTCCATAATTAGAAGTGGGTGGATGAAGGGAGGTATTCTAATGGTGAGCATACCCACCAATTATTCTCTTTTTTTCGTTCAGCTCACAGGCTGCATGAAAAAAAGTTTACAATATATGCCCAACAAGGACCAGGCATCGTACTGGTATGTTGCTGGACTTTGAGTGGTTATACCAGAATGATGGGACAATATATGGTAAACGTTCCGCGCTACCCCCAACTGTGATAAACCAATGTGAAATTTAAATTAGTGAAAATCTATTTTAAAAGTGCATAAAAAACACACAAAATCGCAAATATATGAAACATAAATAATCCTGAGTGCTGCAACTAAAAAACCCTGAACATGAGGTTTTGTACAGTATAAAGAAAAAAGTTCAGTGCGCTACTCAAATAATAATGTGAAATATAAAAAAATGAAAAAATTATAGTTCATATGGAAAATGATGGTATCATAAACCGGAGTGGTGATTCCTCTTTAAGTCTTCAGTAAATCTTCTATGGATCTTCTAAGACAGTGCAGAAATAGGAAAAGGGGGCTGCTTACCAGATTTGATGGATCCCCACCACAGAGATCATGCGAGCCTTAACAAACTCCTCTCGGGGTCAGGAACAGCTGGTCTTTGAGTAGAGACAGACTTCCCTCCACGCCTGGTAGTAGAAATTTCAGAGACGGCAATCAGGAACACTCTCATCAATTAGCTGCTCCAGCAAGACCACTCGTAGCAGGAAATAGTATTTCAACTACCAGGCGTGGAGGGAAGTCTGTCTCTACTCAAAGACCAGCTGTTCCAACCCCGAGAGGAGTTTGTTCAGGCTCGCATGATCTCTCTGGTGGGGATCCATCAAATCTGGTAAGCAGCCCCCTTTTTCTATTTCTGCACTGTCTTAGAAGATTGATAGAAGATTTACTGAAGACTTATATGAACTATAATTTTTTCATTTTTTTATATTCACATTATTATTTGAGTAGCGCACTGAACTTTTTTCTTTATACTATACCAGAATGATGCCTGCAGGTTTAGCTATCATCTTGGTATCATTCTTTTCAGTCAGTGGTTGGCTTTCATGTAAAAGCAATCCTAGCAGCTAATTAGCCTCTAGACTGCTTTTACAAGCAGTGGGAGGGAATGCCCCCCCTCCCACCGTCTTCCATGTTTTTCTCTGGCTCTCCTGTCCCAACAGGGAACCTGAGAATGCAGCCGTTGATTTGGCCAGCTGACCATAGAGCTGATCAGAGACCAGAATGGCTCCAATCATCTCTATAGCCTAAGAAACCTGAAGCCACGAGCATTTTATGACTTAGATTTCACCGGATGTAAACAGCGCCATTGGGAAATTGGGAAAGCATTTTATCACACCGATCTTGGTGTGGTCAGATGCTTTGAGGGCAGAGGAGAGATCTGGGGTCTAGGGTCTAATAGACCTAGACCAATTTTTTCAAAAAAGAGTACCTGTCACTACCTATTGCTATCATAGGGGATAAAAATGCTAAAAAAAATTAAAAAAATTAAAGGAACACTTTAAAAAAATAAAAATAAAAGCACCCCTGTACCCCCCCCCGCTCTCGCACAAAGGCAAACGCAAGCGTCGGTCTGGCATCAAATCTAAACAGCAATTGCACCATGCATGTGACGTATCACTGCGAAGGTCAGATCGAGGACAGTAATTTTAGCAGTAGACCTCCTCTGTAAATCTAAACTGGTAACCTGTAAAGGCTTTTAAAGGCTTTTAAAAATGTATTTAGTTTATCGCCACTGCACGTTTGTGTGAAATTTTAAAGCATGTTAAGCATGTCGTGTTTGGTATCCATGTACTCGGCCTAAGATCATCTTTTTTATTTCATCAAACATTTGGGAAATATAGTGTGTTTTAGTGAATTAAAATTTTAAAAAGTGTGTTTTTTTCCAAAAAAAATGCATTTGAAAAATTGCTGCACAAATACTGTGTGAAGAAAAAAATGAAACACCCACCATTTTAATCTGTAGGGCCTTTGTTAAAAAATATATATAATGTTTGGGGGTTCAAAGTAATTTTCTTGCAAAAAAATTTTTTTTTCATGTAAACAAAAGGTGTCAGAAAGGGCTTTGTCTTCAAGTGGTTAGAAGAGTGGGTGATGTGTGACATAACAAACAAAAAGGAGACAATAAGCCCTACTCCAATCCTCCTATCTCTGCGCTAAAGGATATTCGGTATATACAGATGGAAGATGCTCTTTGAAAAAGTCTTCCTGACGAAACTAGTCAGAGCACGATACCACGGTAACCATTATCATGTGAGGACGCAGTGTGTTTCTAGCCTGAAGCTTCAGACACGAGAGGGAGGAAGTGCGGATCAGCTGTGCCTGGTTGACATGCAGTGCGCTCCAAGCTTGTAGTTGTATACTAGTGGAATGAAGGACTGATCAGCTGTGAGTGTGTAACATCCATCCAGTCTGCAACCAGTACCCTTGTGCTTTGAGAGAAGCAGTTTGAGTTATCCACTATTACCAACCAACTGAAAGCTAGAAGGCTATCCTTTGTAAGGAACTGCGCCCACTGATTTTTACAGTGTATTTACTTTATTAGTTTTTTTTCTCTTATTTGTGACTTACAATAAATTATCAAAATGGTACTGGACTATTCGGGGTCTCTTTTTTACATGTGGACATTGTTGCTGTTATCTGATCATCAACCCTGGAGGACTTCGGGAGTAAACAGAGAGAGGATTTGATCCAAGGATTGTTAACCTCCTGGCTCCGGTGAGTTTGAACCCCTATGGGGTGTGTGCAGCACAAGGTGTCCCAATAGATGGTGAAAGGTGCACTCATCAGATCTACTATTCATATAAGGGAATCCAGACCGAGCTCCAACCGCTGTGTCTTTGTTGGAATTTACCTGCCTGCATGTGTTTTGCTTGCATTTACAAAGACTTTGTTTTATCAGTCAGCATTGAGGACTGGAAATAGCGCTGCTTTGATGGGTTAATTGATGTGTGACATAAGCTTCTAAATGTTGTGCATAAAATGCCAGGACAGTTCAAAACCCCCCAAATGACCCCATTTTGGAAAGTAGTTTTTTTTTTTGCACAAAGTTGTCACTAAATGATATATTGCTCGAACATGCCATGGGAATATGTGAAATCACACCCCAAAATACATTCTGTTGCTTCTCCTGAGTTCGGGGATACCACATGTGTGGGACTTTTTGGGAGCCTAGCCACGTACGGGACCTCGAAAACCAAGCACCGCCTTCAGGCTTTCTAAGGGTGTAAATTTTTGATTTCACTCTTCACTGCCTATGACAGTTTCGGAGGCCATGGAATGCCCAGATGGCACAAAACCCCCCCAAATGACCCCATTTTGGAAAGTAGACACCCCAAGCTATTTGCTGAGAGGTATGGTAAGTATTTTGCAGACCTCACTTGTCACAAAGTTTTGAAGATGGAAAAAAGAAAAAAAATACATTTCTCTTGTCTTTCTTCATTTTCAAAAACAAATGAGAGCTGCAAAATCCTCATCATGCCTCTCAGTAAATAGCTTGGGTTGTCTACTTTCCAAAATGGGGTTATTTGGGGAGGTTTTGTGCTATCTTGGCTTTTTATGGCCTACGAAACTGTGATAGGTAGTTAGGAGTGAAATCAAAAATTTACGCCCTTAGAAATCCTGAAGGCAGTGATTGGTTTTCGGGGCCCCGTATGCAGGTGGTTCCCAAAAAGTCCCACACGTGGTATCCCCATACTTAGGAGAATCAGCAGAATGTATTTTTGTATTTTGGGGTGCAATTGCACATATGCCCATGGCCTGTGTGAGCAATATATCATTTAGTGACAACTTTGTGCAAAATAAAAAGTTTGTCACTTTCCCGCAACTTGTGACAAAATATAAAATATTCCATGGACTCAACATGCCCCTCAGCAAATAGCTTGGGGTGTCTACTTTCCAAAATGGGGTAATTTGGGGGGGTTTGTGCCATCTGGGCATTTTATGGCCTTCAAAACTGTGATAGGTAGTGAGGAGAGAAATCAAAAATTTACGCACTTAGAAATCCTGAAGGTGGTGATTGGTTTTCGGGGCCCTGTACACGGCTAGGCTCCCAAAAAGTCCCACACATGTGGTATCCCCGTACTCAGGAGAATCAGCAGAATATATTTTGGGGTGCAATTCCACATATGTCCATGGCCTGTGTGAGCAATATATCATTTACTGACAACTTTGTGCAAAATAAAAAGTTTGTAATTTTCCTGCAACTTGTGGCAAAATATAAAATATTCCAGGGACTCAAAATAATCTATAGGAACCGCGCTACAAGATTGAATTGGTATACTAATGTGATTAAGACCAAACAAAATACAACATAAAATTGAATGAGCATATATAAAAATCAATCATTTAAAGTGACAGTAAATAATAATATAAAATGTGTATTGATAACAGAAAAAATAAAGTCCCAAAACCAAATCGTGGTTTAAGTGGTGAGAAACCAAGATAAATTGTGATGACATAAAATTGTAAGGATGAATGACGATGATTAAAGGAAAGGAGATCCCTGTAGCCAAATCCATGTTCGAATGGTGACTAATATAAATTTATCGGCAAACACCCAGTGCAAAAATCCACCACCTGTAAAAATGCACGCTTACCAAAGGCAAGCTATAAATCAGCTTGTATGTAGATATCCACTCAGTGGAGACAAAACCTTCAATCTCCTCACAGAGGATGGACAGGCAGGACCCTCCATCCAGTGAATCCAAATGGTCAGCAGGGGAGACCCAGAGAAATAAAAGATATATTCTCCATAGTGTGAATAGGTATAAAAAATTTATTTAAAGAGGGGATAATTGCACTTGCATCAAAAAGCACGGATAAAAGCATATACGAACAAAACAGCCAGCCGGACTGTGTACAGCCGTTCAAGACGAGATGAGAAACGATGACGTCAGCCTTCCGACATACGTTTCGTCCTATTGGACGTCGTCATGGGAACTGGTGACGCACTGACTCATCGCTACTTATAACACTGACATAGAACCATACCTCGCTCTGAAACTCGGGTGGCGACAACACAAAATCCTCATTGAGAACAGGAAGTGTATGATTATGTTGGGAATATCGAACCCGGACTTAAATTGATATATAATACCAAGACAGGGAAATTAAATTATACTAAACAGCATATATAATTAAAAATCGATAAAAATAAGATAACAAGAAACGACCTGAAACATCCATAGATGTTCCGCTATGCCATCTAGTGGAAAGATGAAAGAAGACATATAAACTAAATATAAAACGACTATGGGGAATTACGTATAGTACATAGATATATGAGTATATGAGGTTCCCATACGGCCTCTTCTCTATGTGGTATTAGGAAGCCCCATAGGCCACACATCCTTATAAAGCCTTCAAAAATGAGTAATATACATTAAAGAAATAAACCCCAATGTACATTTTAAAAAACAAAAAGTTGATGAAATTTATTTTAAACAGTAATTATCCCAAAGATCAATTAATAATCTCAAGAATATTTTTCTAATTCTTATTTAAGTAATGTTGCAGTTGGGATAATTACTGTTTAAAATAATTTTCATAATTTTTTTGTTTTTTTAAAATATACATTGGGGTTTATTTCTTTAATGTATATTATAATGTATATTACTAATTTTTGAAGGCTCTATAAGGCTGTGTGGCCTATGGGGCTTCCTAATACCACATAGAGAAGAGGCCGTATGGGAGCCTCATATACTCATATATCTATGTACTATACGTAATTCCCCATAGTCGTTTTATATTTAGTTTATATGTCTTCTTTTATCTTTCCACTAGATGGCATAGCGGAACATCTATGGATGTTTCCGGTTGTTTCTTGTTATCTTATTTTTAATTATATATGCTGTTTAGTATAATTTAATTTCCCTGTCTTGGTATTATATATCAATTGGATGTTGTGGTGTCGCCACCCGAGCTTCAGAACGAAGCATGGTTCTATGTCAGTGTTATAAGTAGCGATGAGTCAGTGCGTCACCCGTTCCCATGACGACGTCCAATAGGACGAAACGTACGTCGGAAGGCTGACGCGCTGACGTCATCGTTTCTCATCTCGTCTTGAACGGGTGCACACAGTCCGGCCGGCTGTTTTGTTCGTATATGCTTTTATCCATGCTTTTTGATGTAAGTGCAATTATCCCCTCTTTATATAAATTGTTTTATACGGATTCACACTATGGAGAATATATCTTTTATTTCTCTGGGTCTCTATTGCTGACCATTTGGATTCACTGGACGGAGGGTCCTGCCTGTCAATCCTCTGTGAGGAGATTGAAGGTTTTGTCTCCACTGAGTGAATATCTACATACAAGCTGATTTATAGCTTGCCTTTGGAAAGCGTGCATTTTTACAGGTGGTGGATTTTTGCACTGGGTGTTTGCCATTGAATTTATATTAGTCACCATTCAAACATTGCTTTGGCTACAGGGATCTCCTTTCCTTTAATCAATGTCATTCATCCTTACAATTTTATGTCATCACAATTGATCTTGGTTTTTCACCACTTAAACCACGATTTGGTTTTGGGACTTTTTTTTTCTGTTATCAATACACATTTTATATTATTATTTACTGTCACTTTAAATGATTGATTTTTATATATGCTCATTCAATTTTATTTTGTATTTTGTTTGGTCTTAATCACATTAGTATACCAATTCAATCTTGTAGCGCGGTTCCTATAGATTATTTGGATTTATGTATTTGTGTATGCCTCACATTTAGAACTGCAGCTTATGTATTTTTCACATCTGGGAAGAGCGTTTATTTTGATATTTTTCTATTCCATGGACTCAACATGCCTCTCAGCAAATAGAAGATTAGATGCAGCTAAATATATTTTGGGGTGCAATTCCACATATAACCATGGCATGTGTGAGCAATATATCATTTAGTGACAACTTTTTGTACTTTTTTTTTTATCATTATTCAATCACTTGGGTCAAAAAAATTTAATATTCAGTGGGCTTAACATGCCTCTCAGCAATTTCCTTGGGGTGTCTACTTTCCAAAATGGGGTCATTTGGGGGGGGGGGGGGGTTGTACTGTCCTGCCATTTTAGCACCTCAAGAAATTAGATAGGCAGTCATAAACTAAAAACTGTGTAAATTCCAGAAAATGTACTCTAGTTTGTAGACGCTATAACTTTTGCGCAAACCAATAAATATACGCTTATTGACATTTTTTTTACCAAAGACATGTGGCCGAATAAATTTTGGCCTAAATGTATGACTAAAATTGAGTTTATTGGATTTTTTTATAACAAAAAGTAGAAAATATAATTTTCTTTCAAAATTTTCTGTCTTTTTCTGTTTATAGCGCAAAAAATAAAAACCGCAGAGGTGATCAAATAACATCAAAAGAAAGCTCTATTTGTTGGAAGAAAAGGATGCAAATTTAGTTTGGGTACAGCATTGCATGACTGGGCAATTAGCAGTTAAAGCGACGCAGTGCCAAATTGTAAAAAGTGCTCTGGTCAGGAAGGGGGTAAATCCTTCCAGGGCTGAAGTGGATAAACAGGAAATATTCCTCCTCATTGGTCATTTGTCCTGTAAGATCTGTTCTGTGATGTCCCAAACCCACCAATCACAGTCACACTTCTCTTTCTTTCTCATCCAATGAGGGACACAGCAGTTCAGATAAGTTTGGGTTATACTGCCACCTACAGGAGAATCTGACACTGGCAAACAAAAAAATTGTGGGCGGGGCCAGGATAATCCCTCCTACTCCCAGCATGTCTCGGTTTTTTTGCTGGTGTCCTAGGAGAATGGATGTCTTTTCTCTACTCTGATGAGAAAAGTTTAAAGCGTTATTAAACCCAAAAGCAAACATTTCTTATATTGCAGCTCACCAATCCTTAGATGTGACGGCTGTAAAAGATTTCCTTTTTTTGGCTTTCTTCTATATTTATTTTGTGAACCAGCCAGCAGGTCTTTTCAAAAGCACAGGATCTCCAGCAGAATGTATCAGTTTACATGGATGAGACAAACCATTTAGCACTGGCAGTGGTGATTAATATGATCAGCTTTTGTTTATTCATGCAAAACTTTTATCCCCCAAAACTGTTTGTTGTAACTGAATATAAAGTGTGAGCTGGAGTTTGGCTTCAATTTGTTAGTGTATCTAAATCTGCTAATACATTTATCACAACCCTTCAGCTGACTAAAAATGCTACTGTGCCTCCTTTTCTCATTCCTCCAGAGTGGTGTCTCACTAATACAGGAGATATCTTACTGGCCAGACCACCAGGACATAACAGAAGGGGAAAAAAAATAATGCAGCCACCACATCTAATGATTGGTAAGCTGTGATATGATATTTTTGGCTTTGGGTTTAATACCGCTTTTACTTTTTTGCAGCATTTTTCTTCCATTCAATAAAGATTGTTGTAGATTATTGATGATCTGATGTATAAATACAGATAAGTGGATCCTCCCCATGAGACTGGAGATGTGTGAAGGATGTGTGTTCCCCGGTGTCTGGTCTCTCTCACCTTCTGTCTGCAGGAATTCTATTACTTTGCTGATCTGAACTCTCTCTACAAGCTTGAGCTGTTTTCTGTCCTCTGCTCTGTACATTCCAGCTTTGGATATCTCAGAGTCCATCCCAGGGGCGGATCCAGAGTCTAGTCTTGGGAGGGGCAATGCCAGAAAATACCTTTTTTTTTGCGGGCAATTTATCGGGGAAACGGCTGGTGTTGGCGCTTCAATCATTATGGTACCATGGTTATTATAGAATCAGGATGATTGAAGCGCATTATTTCTATTCTTGCATTGTAATATAAAATGAAATATTTCAACTCACCATAATGCAGAATCAGTGGGAGCCCTGAGTGTGTCACTTTCCACGTTGCCTGCCACCAAATGCTGATTGTCACTTGCCACGTCACCTGCTACACTTTGTGGATTGTCACTTGCCACGTCACCTGCCACACGTTGTAAATTGTCACTTGCCACGTCACCTGTCACCAGATGAAGATTGTCACTTGCCACTTCACCTGCCACACGCTGCGAATTGTCACGTCACCTGCTACACATTGCAGATTGTCACTTGCCACATCACCTGCCACATGCTGTGAATTGTCACTTGCCACGTCACCTGCCACCAAATACGGATTGTCACTTGCCACATCACCTGTCACCAGATGCAGATTGTTACTTGCCACGTCACCTGCTACATGTTGTGGATTGTCACTTGCCACGTCACCTGCCACATGTTGTGGATTGTCACTTGCCACGTCACCTGCTACATGTTGTGGATTGTCACTTGCCACGTCGCCTGCTACATGTTGTGGATTGTCACTTGCCACGTCACCTGCTACATGTTGTGGATTGTCACTTGCCACGTCACCTGCCACACATTGTGGATTGTCACTTGCCACGTCACCTGCAACACATTGCAGATTGTCACTTGCCACACGTTGCAGATTGTCACTTGCCACGTCGCCTTTTACCAGATGCGGATTGTCACCTGCCATGTCACTTTCCTGCTAAGGTGGTCTCTTGCTATGTCCCACAGTCAGGCAGCAGAGAGATGATGTAATCTCTCTGCTGCCCACAGCTGCCTTCACAGTGAGGGCGGAACTGCAGGGATGCAGGGTGGTGAGAAATGATGTCATCTCTCTGCTCCCCTGCCTGACGGCTCGCTGATTGGCCAGCAGCCCACTCACAGTCACACATGGAGCCGCCCAGCTACCCCCCCTCTCTCACCCGCCCACTCACCGACCTAGCCGCCCACACTGTCACCCACAGCAGAGCCACCCACACTGTCACCCGCACCAGAGCCGCCCGCACTGTCACCCACGGCAGAGCTGCCTGCACTGTAACCCATGGTGGAGCCCACACTGTCACCTGCAGAGCCGCCTGCACTGCCTGTCACCCACATTCTCGGAGGGGGCATTTGCCCCATTGCCTCCCCTGGATCCGCCCCTGGTCCATCCACTGTCCATGTTGTAGTTCTTATTATCTAATCATCAGTCAGATTTACATGTCATAACTATCACCAACAATCCGATCTTCTGTGGAGGATTATCAGCAATCTATGCTGGAGACTAGAGGGGACTTCCTCAGACTGCACTTGAACTTTAGCATAGTACCAGTACTGGTATGGGGGATGGGTGTTGTACAGTGGGGACGGAAAGTATTCAGACCCCCTTAGATTTTTCACTTAGTTATATTGCAGCCATTTGCTAAAATCATTTAAGTTCATTTTTTCCCTCATTAATGTACACACAGCACCCCATATTGACAGAAAAACACAGAATTGTTGACATTTTTGCAGATTTATTAAAAAAGAAAAACTGAAATATCACATGGTCCTAAGTATTCAGACACTTTGCTCAGTATTTAGTAGAAGCCCCTTTTGATCTAATACAGCCACGAGTCTTTTTGGGAAAGATGCAACAAGTTTTTCACACCTGGATTTGGGGATCCTCTTCTATTCCTCCTTGCAGATCCTCTCCAGTTCTGTCAGGTTGGATGGTAAACGTTGATGGACAGCCAATTTTAGGTCTCTCCAGAGATGCTCAATTGGGTTTAAGTCAGGGCTCTGGCTGGGCCATTCAAGAACAGTCATAGAGTTGTGTGAAGCCACTCCTTTGTTATTTTAGCTGTGTGCTTAGGGTCATTGTCTTGTTGGAAGGTAAACCTTCGGCCCAGTCTGAGGTCCTGAGCACTCTGGAGAAGGTTTTCATCCAGGATATCCCTGTACTTGGCTGCATTCATCTTTCCCTCAATTGCAACTAGTTGTCCTGTCCCTGCAGCTGAAAAACACCCCCACAGCATGATGCTGCCACCACCATGCTTCACTGTTGGGACTGTATTGGACAGGTGATGAGCAGTGCCTGGTTTTCTCCACATATACCGCTTAGAATTAAAGCCAAAAAGTTCTATCTTGGTCTCATCAGACCAGAGAATCTTATTTCTCACCATCTTGGAGTCCTTTAGGTGTTTTTTAGCAAACTCCATGCAGGCTTTCATGTGTCTTGTACTGAGGAGAGGCTTCCGTCGGGCCACTCTGCCATAAAGCCCCGACTTGTGGAGGGCTGCAGTGAAGGTTGAATTTCTACAACTTCCTCCCATCTCCCGACTGCATCTCTGGAGCTCAGCCACAATGATCTTTTGGGTTCTTCTTTACCTCTCTCACCAAGGCTCTTCTCCCCCGATAGCTCAGTTTGGCCGGACAGCCAGCTCTAGGAAGGCTTCTGGTCGTCCCAAACGTCTTCCATTTAAGGAATATGGAGGCCACTGTGCTCTTAGGAACCTTAAGTGCAGCAGAAATTTTTTGTAACCTTGGCCAGATCTGTGCCTTGCCATAATTCTGTCTCTGAGCTCTTCAGGCAGTTCCTTTGACCACATGATTCTCATTTGCTCTGAGATGCACTGTGAGCTGTAAGATCTTATATGGACTTAAATGAAGGTGTAGAACCATCTCAAGGATGATCAGAAGAAATGGACAGCACCTGAGTTAAATATATGAGTGTCACAGCAAAGGGTCTGAATACTTGTTGCATCTTTCCCAAAAAAGACTCATGGCTGTATTAAAAGTGTGCTTCTACTAAATACCGAGCAAAGGGTCTGAATACTTAGGACCATGTGATATTTCAGTTTTTCTTTTTTAATAAACCTGCAAAAATGTCAACAGTTCTGTGTTTTTCTGTCAATATGTGGTGCTGTGTGTATTAATGAGGAAAAAAATGAACTTAAATGATTTTAGCAAATGGCTGCAATATAACAAAGAGTGAAAAATTTAAGGGGATCTGAATACTTTCCGTCCCCACTGTATGTAAGGCTAGGGTGTGACAATGCTGTCACCTTTTATGTTCATAGGGGGTTATTTTTGATAGGGGTCTTCAGTCCATTATCCACTATTGATACAACACGCGCCAGCGTATAACACGCACCCCAAGTTTAGGAGGGAATTTTAAGGAAAAAAACTTTTAGGAGGAAAGTTTAAGGAAAAAAACTTACATTTAAATGCCTATCAATGCAGCCTCATCAGTGTCCATCTGCAGCCTTGTCAGTGTCCATCTGTAGTGTTGTCCCTGATTGCAGCCTTGTCCCCCATTGCAGCCTTGTCCCCCATTGCAGCCTTGTCCCCCATTGCAGCCTTGTCCCCCATTGCAGCCTTGTCCCCCATGGCAGCCTTGTCCCCCATTGCAGCCTTGTCCCCCATTGCAGCCTTGTCCCACATTGCAGCCTTGTTAGTGTCCACCTGTAGTCTTGTACCCGATTGCAGCCTTGTCAGTGTCCCTCTGTAGCCTGTGTCGTTTGCATCTTTGAAAATGGAGCCGCCGTTCTCGGCAGCTCTTGGCCGCTTTCGGCCATTCTCGGCCACTCTCGGACGCACTCGGCTTTCGACGGCTCCCGCGGGACTGCGAGAGGCGCAGAGAATGGCCGAAAGCCATCGAGAATGGCCGAGAGCCGCCGAGAATTGCCAAAAGTGGCCGAGAGGCGCCGAGAATGGCCGAAGGCAGGCGAGAGCCGCCGAGAATGGCCGAGAATGGCGGCACCATTTTCAAAGCCGCCATGAAAAGCCAAAAGCCACTGAGAGCGGCCGAAAAGCTCACAATCGGCGGGGGATCAGCGTATAACACGCACCCACGATTTTCCCCTGATTTTCAGGGGAAAAAAGTGCGTGTTATACGCCGATAAATACGGTATTTCGTACATGAGCTTCCCATTGTACCATTTTATATTCCTCTTTTTGTCATTTAAATGATATCTAATCCCAAGAAGAATACTTGAATGTCTTGTATCTCCATCATGTGTCCTCCTCCTCTGATGTATCTAGGAAGGATTTCAATGCAGTCATGCAGCACTGAGGATTTCTGACTCTGACAGCAAAGGCCATAAGCTCCTCCCCCACCTTCCCCTGCAGAATCTCTATCTGATCTGCACACAGCATCAGCAGCCTTTCATCTTTCATCTATATAGACTCTATTGGATGCCGAGTCTCTAAAGCCCATGAGAGATGAACCTGTACCTGAGGAATCAGTCCTCTGCCATTACTCCCAACATAAAAACTCTAAGGGCACTTTCACACTGGGGCGGGTGAGTGTCGGCGGTAAAGCTCCGCTGTTTTTAGCGGCGCTTTACCGTCATTTTTGTGGCACTTTTTGCCCGCTAGTGGGGCGCTTTTAGCCCCCGCTAACGGGCAAAAAAGGGTTAAAAGCGGGTAGGGGCACTTTAGGAGCGGTGTATGCAATGCTCCTACAGCGCCTCAAAGATGCTGCTTGCAGGACTTTTTTGAGCAGTGTGAAAGTAGCCTTATTAACCGGTTCAATACCGGGCATTTTCACCCCCTTCCTTCCCAGACCAATTTTTAGTTTTCAGCGCTGTCGCAATTTAAACGACAATTGCGAGGTCATGCGACGTTGTACCCAAACAAAATTGATGCCTTTTTTTCCCCACAAATAGAGCTTTCTTTTGGTGGTATTTGATCACCTCTGCGGTTTTTATTGTTTGCGCTATAAACAAAAGAAAAGAGCGACAATTTAAAAAAAAACACAATATTTTTTACTTTTTGCTATAATAAATATCCCAATTTTAAAAAAAAACAACAATTTTTTTCCTCCGTTTCAGCCGATACGTATTCTTCTACATATTTTTGGTAAAAAAAAATCGCAATAAGCGTATATTGATTGGTTTGCTCAAAAGTTATAGCGTCTAGAAAATACGGGATAGATTTAAGGTATTTTTAAAAAAAAATATTTATTTATTTTTTTTATTAGTAATGGCGGCGATCGCAATTTTTTTTCGTGACTGCGACATTATGGCGGACACATCGGACACTTTTGACACATTTTTGGCACCATTGACATTTATACAGCGATCAATGCTATAAAATTGCATTGATTACTGTGTAAATGTGACAGGCAGGGAAGGGGTTAACCACTAGGGGGACACGAGGGGTTAATTATGTTTCCTAAGGGAGTGATTCTAACTGTAGGGGGAGGGGATGCACAAGGGGAGGAGACCGATCGGTGTTCCTCTGTACTGGGAACACAGATCGGTCTCCTCTCAACTGACAGGACGTGGATCTGTGTGTTTACACACACAGACCCACGGTCCTGCCCGCCGGGCACACGCACCGGGTCCTGAGCAACGCGGTGGGCGCGCACGCACCCCCTAGATGGCCGGGAAGCCCAGGCCGTCATATGACGTCCACCCAGGATGGGAGATCCCATCTGTGGACGTCATTTTACTATACGCCGGTAATGAAGTGGTTAAAGTGGTGAGCACCACTTTAAACCTTGGAGAACAGCCAGTCCCCTCCACCAGTGCTCTCCCCAGTCTAGGCTCCTTAGGGGCTCCTAAGACCACCAAGGCCTTTCCAGTGCATCTTCTGGTTGCAGTCTTCCTTTATGGAGAATGGGAAAATCCTGACAAGCTCATTGTGCCTCCCAAGCAATCTGCCATCCTTGTAACCAGTTGAGAAAGAATTTGTTAAAAAGTGGTGTGCCCCCTCCATGGAGTCAGCAGTATGACCCATCACTTGAAGTATCTGGATCTAATCCTAGACTCCCTAGAGTATTTCATAGAGTATTTCTTCCTCAGGTGAAACTTCAATCTCTCTGCTCCCAGACCGGGACTCTTCAGTCCAGGAGTCTTTTATGAGGGGCTCACCCATAAGTGCAGCTAGATCTCTTATAACTATGAGGTGTAAATGTTTGAAAAGAGTTCACATTGTCCTTAGTGGTTGTTGATTTTTGAAGAATTTTGGATTGCACATGATGTTTCACTTTTGCACTATAAATATACAAATCACTAATGTGGTATGTGTTTATATTCATTAACTGCAGTTTTACAGAAGGTTCCTAAAGTGTTATAAAAGATATACATCTTATACCAGGATATTTTGTGGAGTGCGCACTGGTGGTGGACATTAAGGCTCCACACCTCAGCGATCCAAATCTGGGGCGGAATCATCGCAATTCTGCCCGCAATTCAAAATTGCAGCAAATCACGGGACGCTTGTGTGATGCCAATACTTCTTAATAGCACTCCAATCGTGGTGCAATTTTGCCATGAGATGAATTGTGCTGCAATTGCGGAAAGTTGCAACATGTAATGCTTGTCGCTCTAAAAGGAGAAGGAGCTTCTTTTGAGCAACACCATTGTGTGTTGCAATTTGCTGTGATTGCAGCAATATTTATCACGTGACAATCATAGCAAAATTGTGCCACAATTGGGGTGTCATTAAGAGGTATTGGCATTGCACAAGCATCCCGTGATTTGCCACAATTTTGAATTGCGGGCAGAATCCCAGCGATTCTGCCCCAGATTTGGATTACTCAGGTGTGAATGGAGCCCAATGTAAAAATGTTGGTGTGTTTTCTTGTAAGGGAATAATACTTCCCTCATGTCTCACTTTGGCCGGCTCCCTTCATCTGTGTGACTGATCCCCCAAAGCCTCTTGTCTCAAGCACTCTGGCAGATATATGAAAGAATGTATGAGATGCACTCCCCTCTTAGCTCCTCTTGCCATGTTTATTGATTGTCAACATGATGACTGCATAGAACAATGTCTCCACCTGAGAACCAACCTTCTTTGACACATTTCCCCACTTCTGGCTTGCTGACAATGATAGGATCCACAGAGAGTGAAAGTGGTTGTAAACCCATTTTTGGGACTTCTACCTATAGGTAAGCCTATAATAAGGCTTACCTATAGGTAGTGGAAATATCTCCTAAAACTGCGCCGTTTAGGAAATATTTTACTTGTAGTCCGCCGATAAAGTGAACGACGCATTAGCGGGGAAGAAACAACTCCATGCCGTTTCTTCCCTAGCGTGTGCCATTACTGTGCACATGCGCGGGAGTGATGTCACACGGCTCTGGCGAATCACAGACCCGGAGCCTGCAGCCCGAGCTTTTTAATTTGCAGGCTACACAGGGAGCAAAAGAGGAAGTAAATCAGACTATAGGGGGCAGAACCGCATTTTCATTGTATAAGAGGGATGAGTCTTGAGCAGAGCTATGGATTTGGCTCTGGCAGACAGTCACACAATGATGTAATAAAGTACAATGTAGAGCTAATGGTCCTACATTGTAGGTGAGGATGGTGAGGAACCACTCATAAGCTGGAGCATCAAATAGAAAAGGAAAGCTCTGAATCCTGTCAGAGTGTAGAATAGGGAAATATCATTCCGTATTCCTCTAACACTCTGCTTTTTGAACCGAGGGGCCTAACTGTAAGGGTGGATTTTTTTTACTGTGTTGGGTCTTATGGGGATTTAACACATTATGACGTTTGGGAAAATGGGCTACACATTCAAAGTTTTATAGTAGACAAGGTTGAAAAGAGACACAGGTCCATGAAGTTCAAACTTTGTGTGTGAGTTATATGTGTTTGATCCAGAGGAAGGCAAAAAGCCCGACATGAATAATCTAATTTTCTGAGGTGGCAAAAAAAACTTCCTTACTTTATTGGTGATCAGAAAAATTCCCCCAACAACCTCCTATCAAATGTAACAATTTCTATTAGACTGTATTGTGCCCACTGAGGAAAATATCTACTTTTTTAAAATTCATTCCCCTCCCAGCTAATACCACAACCTGGGGGAGGGAGTTGCTCATTTGCACTGCTCTAACAGTAAAGAATCTCTTTCACAGTTTTAAGATTAAATCTTGTTCCATCTAGTTTTAAATCATGGCCATGGAGGTCAGGGAGCTTAGAGTAAACAGGTTGTTACAGTTTATATAAACACCTTTTAAATACAGTATTTATACATTGTGTCATATTCTTCTTTACTTAAATTAGAATTGTTAATATTGCATAATAATAAGATCTCATACACTACTCTAATAACATCCTGTACTACTTCAACTTTACATATGAACACATCATACTGTAGCGCCAGCATTTTTACCTATTAATGTAATACAATTAGTATATGGACAGTATTATAATTAGTATGTGGCGCCATCTAGTGGCCATATTGTGAATGGACTGTATTTTATTTTCCTTATTCAAGAATGGTACAGGAAGTGATTGTTTATTTACTTTTCACAAGAACTGACCTACTCATAATGCCGAGTGTTTTTACCCAGCAAGACTCAGTACTGAACTGCATGCTGGGTAGGCTATAAAAAGCCCTTATGCAGCCATCTTAGGTCTCTTCTGGATGCATGGCCTGCCTGTGAGGACCTGTGCAGAGGTGTTCCAGAGAGCGCGGCCTAAACCTACTGTGGAGCGACTCTGCTGTGCATCAGTGAGCTGTAGAGACACTGGGACAGGACTGAGAAGGATCCAGAAACACCTGTCGGAGCCATCAGAGGGTTCCGGTCCATCTTGCGGAGCAGAGCGGTATAAGGGCGCCGGCCGGCTGGAAGCAAGACCAAGTGTACCAGAGCAGAGCTGTCCTGCTACACAGACCTGGTTGGGTGAGAGGGCTGCTGCCCAAAGTTTCCTATCACACTTTTACACACCTGAATTCTGTAACACAGTGTGCTGGGATCTGTAGTCCCACACAGGAGAATAGAAGGAACTAGAGACTGAGTTCAAATAGGCCTCAAGTCTGCCCTTCACGGCACTAATAGCACTGTGTTACACAAAGTGAATTGCATTGGAGACAGTTACAAGTTACTACACTACAAGAATAATCTTCAGCATCTATCTTATCTAACCCTGGTTTATTTAACCATTGGATTACTACTCATAAATAGCTAGCAGAAGACAGAAGACAAAGAAAAGACTGCCTTTTTCATTACAAGGCCTTGCATTCTATTTCTGATTAATAGAGAGTTTACACTCTAAAGCAGGGGGAGCTCCCTAGGGATTGCATTTGTGCTTTATCTATTAACATTGTCTTATTGTGTTACAAGGGTGCACTGGAAGTGGGAAGGTGCCCAGAATTATGGTATTTCTCATTCTGGCATTAGTCCCACTTGGAGACGCACTTCTAAAGACCACTGAATATAACTTTATGTGTACCAATTATTGTGTGTGCTTATTGGGCTGTTGCACTATGTTTGTGTGACAGACCAAATATTGTTATACTACTTTTACACTGATTCCAGTAAAAGATACATTCTTGGTTAAGCACATCTTGTGTGGAGTGTTGTTCCTTTTTCTAGCAGATGGAACATCGGATACCCAGGTAATAACAAAGGTATACTGTTATTATATTGTACCTTGTGGAGTTATCTTTCATTATTAGCTTCACACTCACATTGCACCACAGCTGCGTCAAGGGGATTGAGTCATTGAGGGTGTTAAAGCAGAGTACAGGCCCAATCAAATATCAGCAGCTCCTTCGGGGGTCAGTGCTATATGTGGGGGCTTGTCCGGGATACTGTTACTCTGCAATCAAGCCCACCCTCCTCTTGACACCAGTATGGACCCTATCACAGTGGCCCAGTGGTGCGAAGCGGAAGGCACACGCTCAGAAGCGAGCGTGGTAATTGAACTCCCAGGGGAGGACTGGGAAGAAAAACATGTTAAAGAAGTTGTACAGGTGTTGTCCCCAAATAGGAAGGCCTGGGTGTTTGCTGTGAGACCGGACTATGGGACCTCTCGCACTTATGCACTGGTAGAATGGAGGAAGGGTGTCCCTGAAAATTTACAAGGTACCAATGTGAAACTGTCTGACAGAACAAAATTTTGCCTGGCACACCTGAAGAGAGCAGGTGAAAGCCCTACCAGCTCCGCACAAGTGAAACCAGTCAAGGCAAAAGTTCGTTCCGGTCACGTTCGACCACAGTTGAACCAGAGCTCTTTCCAGCCTTAGGGAACTTTGTAGCAAAATGCCAGAAGGGCAATCCTACATACCCTGGAAATGCATACCAGAAACTCAGCATTTTCTCTGGAAGACAGCCCGCACCCCCAGAGGAAGGCAACTTTGAGGAGTGGTTGGAGCAAACCACCCAAACCCTGGATGAATTGGACATCCCTGAGGCGCACAAGAAACAGTGGATCGCAGAGAGCTTAAAAGGGCCTGCTTCAGAAGCTAACCGGAACTTGAAGCTCAGCAAGCGAAACTGCGTGGCTCAGGACTACTTAGACATCCTACAGGATGTGTTTGGGTGGACAGGGAAGATTCTCGACTTGATCTACCAGTTGGAACACACTTATCAAAATGAGGGAGAAAAGCTGTCAGAATACATGAGGAGTTTGGATAAGATCATACACCAGATTTTGTTGAAAAAGGGACTAGACCCTCGAGAGGCGGATGAAGTGCGAGCCAAACAAGTCCTGAGGGTTGCCCGGCCATTGGACCCCATCATGCTTCAGTTAAGAACCTGTCAAGATGGTGGCATCCTGAAGTACCCGGACCTGATTAGAATTGTGCGGGAAGAGGAAGCCATCCTTGAGAGAAAACAAGAAAAGATCCAAAGGCCAAAATCAGTCGTTGGAGTTAGGACGGCTAATGCAACTAATGGCAACCCTCAGATCAAGCTTCAGACACAGGTGGCACAGATGATGGAGATGATGGCTCTGTTGACTGCAAGGCACACCATTCCACCCAATGGAGAAGTTCAAGCACCCAAAGAAATGTTAAGACCCACAGTTGGGGAGAAACATAAGTTCTGTTTCAACTGTGGAGGAGTTGGACATTACAGGCGAGTATGCCCAAGCCCAAAAGCAGAAACAAACCACCAAACACCGGCGGAAAATTTCAGAGGGCCCCAGGGAAGGAGTCAACTGGGCGCCCTACTACAATAGCCAACTCCAATCCGACCTGTACACCCCAGACACCTGCAATCACAGCTGGACCAAAGCGGAAGAAAAGGGATCCACGGAAGCCAAGTGTAAAGGTACAAGCCACCAAGCAGACCAAGAGCGCCGCTTCTCATGAATTCCCTTCCAAGTTAGTGGGATCTTCCCCAATTGTCCCTATTCAGATAGAAGGGATATACACTATAGATCTATTTGACACTGTCACAAGTGACTCTGTTATACAGAGACTTCTACGAGAAATATCTCAAACACCTGCCATTGCAGAAGCTGGAGGAATTGGAGATATGGGGTCTAGGTACACAGAACTTTCCTTATGACGACTACCTCCCCATCAAACTTACTTTTGACCTGAGTGTGGCGGGAAAGGCTGAAACCTTTGATACCTTAGCAGTGGTGTGTCCTCGCCCTCCAGGGGCTGATAGAAGTTCCCTCATCATTGGGACCAACACTGATCTGGTAAGAAGACTGCTTACACTACTAGTACAGGAGAAGAGCACCCCAGCCACAGTTGTGCACCCTATGCTAACACAGGTGTACCAGGATCTTGTGCAGGAACAGAAGACCCCACCCGAAGAAGTGGGAGAAATCTGGCGCCTAGACAGGAGTGAAAAGCTGGTGCAACCGGGTGAGGTTGTCTGCCTAAAAGCCTCTATCAAGCTGAGTTGGAGACAGTCCGGTCCTTTCATCGTCCTTGAGAAGGACAGGCAGAAAGAAGACAAGGGCCTGGAAGTTGTCCCTGAAGTGCTGTCAAGCAAGGCGCTGAAGAGAAGTAAGGGAAGAATCTCAGTCAGTGTTTGCAACACAAAAGCCTTGCCTGTCAAGATGCCTGCCAGAGTGCTGCTGGGACAGGTCAGTCTCAGAGTGATATTGTGGGAGGACAAGAGGGAGAGATTCCTCTGGAAGAGTTTTACCCGAAGAACACACCTCTTACACCTGCTTGGATGGAGAGAGCCAAGACCCAGCTTCTGAGATGGAGAACTGCTTTCTCAAAAAGTGAGTTTGATGTGGGGCTTGCAAAGTGTGCCGAACACAAAATTTGTTTGGAAGAGGACAAACCCTTCTGAGAAAGGGTCAGATGGATTCCTCTAGGGGATCTGGAGGACCTGAGGGAACAGCTGGCTGAGCTGAGGAGGACGGGGATTATCAGAGAGTCCCGGAGTCCATATGCCTCCCCAATAGTGGTAGTCAGAAAGAAGAATGGGTCTTTAAGGTTGTGTATTGACTACAGGACACTGAACCGAAGGACCATTCCTGACCAATACACCACACCTCGCATAGAAGATGCCCTACAGAACCTGTCAGGGGCGAAGTGGTTCAGCGTGCTAGATCTAAAAAGTGGATATAACCAGATCCCCATGTGCCCTGAAGATAGGGAGAAGACCGCTTTCATTACCCCTGTAGGATTCTTCGAGTTCAATCGCATGCCACAAGGTCTGTCTGGGGCCCCGGCAACCTTCCAGAGACTAATGGAGAAAACCATGGGCGACATGAACTTGATTGAGGTGTTGGTGTACTTGGATGAAGTCATAGTGTTTGGCAAAACACTGGAAGAACATGAAGAGCGCCTGGAGAAAGTCCTGAAGAGACTCCATGATGAAGGCTTGAAGCTCTCAATGGAAAAGTGCCAGTTCTACCAACCCTCAGTAAACTACCTAGGACACATTGGGGGTCATTTACTATAGCGCTAATTCGCGCAAATTGCAGCGAATTAGCGCTTATTCGCGGCAATTTAGCGCGAATTAGCGCTAATTCGCGCTAAAACGGTATTCACTATAGCGCTGGTGAGAAAATTCTCCCAAAATCGAATTTACTATAGCTCCCTGAAACTAAATAGAGCCCAAACCCTTACTCTGCTAAAACCTAGAGAATTGCACATGGAAATAATGTTTAGAGCATGATATAATTGCCTAAATAGTACTGAAATATGCGGTATATTATTTAAAGATTATCTGCTTTTAAACTGTGTGAAAAAGTGACTTCTACACTGAAATATCTTTAAAAGTCTGAAAAGTGAAAAATTCCCCGTTTTGGACAACTAGGTGCCAACACAACTGAGCATGCTCAGACCTGAATATAACTCTCATTTTAACTCAAGTGTCTTTTTTACCTGGAGCTATAGTAAATACCAAAATGAGAGCTAATTAGAGAGCATTTTTTGGGAGTTAAAATCTGCTCTAATTTAGTCCAAATGAAGTTTCAGTCACTGATTCTAATGGAACAATTCTAACTTTCACAAAAAAACCTTTTAGGCTGGGTTCACACTGCTGCGGTGCGGGAACGCAGCGAATTTACTGCGGGTTCCCGCATCGCACCAACTCGCACGGCAGTTCACACTGCCATATGCGAACTGCTGGGGAGTGTCATACAATGTTAATGACACCCCCAGTTCAGCCCGCATATCGCAATGCGAACTGACAATTTGGACATTTTCGGATCGCATAGGTGTGAACACCCATGCGATCCGATTTTGGTCCGAACAAAAAAAAGGGTCCTGTGCGGTGCGATATCAGCCATACTATCTGTATGGCTGATATCGCACAGCACAGACATCGCATGTGATGTGAACAGCAGTGCGCTGCGAATCACATGCGATGTCTGCCACCGCAGCAGTGTGAACCCAGCCTTAATGTTGAGATGAAATGTATCTTTCTGTGAAATAAATTTTCCTTTGCAACATTGTTGCTTCTACTTAAAATATTTTGATTTTAAGAATGTTACAATGTGGAATGTTTTGATGTTTTGATAAAATATATTTTTCTCTGTCACTTTCACTTGTTACTCTCCATCTCACAACAATCTTTAACCTAAACTCACATAGGAGTCTTTATAATCCACAAACAATACCATTGCTGATGCAAATTTAAAATGAATCACATTTTTTTGTGCCTTGTATTATTTCCAAATATTCATAATTTGAGCCCAAAAAATGTGATATGTGTACCAACATCAGAAATCAAAATGTAATTCCCCAAAATTTAAGGGTAATATTCTACTCTCACCCACAAAAAAACACTAAATATCACAGAATAAATCAAGAAGAATAACTCTTGAGTAATGTAATTCCATCACTTGTATGTCCATAGAAATGCAGTATTTATGTGTTTTTATGTGTATTTATGTGTAGTTATGTGTAGGAGGGTCTCACACGTGGCAGCTCTGTGGCTTAGAGGTTAGAACTTCTGCTTAGTATCTCTGAGCCTCTGGGTTCAAATCCCAACCATGTTACTTCATGTAGAGAAGTTGTCTTGTCTCCCAGGTCTTATAACTATGTCTAATTGTAGTAGTTGTGTGTAGGAGGGTTCCACCACCATTGTAAGTCTTTTCCAGATACACTATATAGCCAAAAGTATTGGGACGCCTGCCTTTACACACACATGAACTTTAATGGCAGCCCAGTCTTAGTCCGTAGGGTTAAAATTTGATTTGGCCCACCCTTTGCAGCTAGAACAGCTTCTGGGAAGGCTGTCCACAAGGTTTAGTCTGCCTTAGGCTCGGTTCACACTGGGGCGACTTGTCAGGCGACCTAGTCACCTGACAAGTCGCCTCCCGTTCTGTGCTATGGAACCGTTCTAATCGGAGCGACGCAAGTCACTCCGACTTAGAAAAAGGTTCCTGTATTACTTTGGGGGCGACTTGGGGCGACTTGCATAGACTTCTATGCAGAAGTCGTCTCGCAAGTCGCCCCGGCAGTCGTTTGCAGGTCGCCTCGCTGAGGCGACCTGCAAGTCGTGCCGCCCCTGTGTGAACCGGGCTTAAGGGAATGTTTGATCATTCTTCCAGAAGTGCATTTGTGAGGCCAGGCAATGATGTTGGATGAGAAGGCCTGGCTTGCAGTCTCTACTCTAATTCAGCCAAAGGGTGTTCTATCGGGTTGAGGCCAGGACTCTGTGCAGGCCAGTCAAGTTTCTCCACCCCAAACTTGCTCATCCATGTCTTTATGGACCTTGCTTTGTGTACTGGTGTGCAGTCATGTTGGAACAGGAAGGGGCTTTCCCCAAACTGTCCCCACAAAGTTGGGAGCATGAAATTGTCCAAAATGTCTTGGTATGCTGATGCCTTAAGAGTTCCCTTATCTGAAACTAAGAGGCCAGGCCCAACCCCTGAAAAACAACCCCGCACCATAATCCCCCTCCACCTAATCATTTGGACCAGTGCACAAAGCAAGGTCCATAAAGACATGGATGAGTGATTTTGGGGTGGAGGAACTTGACTGGCCTGCACAGAGTCCTGACCTCAACACAACAGAACACCTTGGGGATGAATTAGAGAGGAGACTGTAGGTCAGGCCTTCTTGTCCAACTTCAGTGCCTGACCTCACAAATGCACTTGGAAGAATGGTCAAACATTCCCATAGACACACTCCTAAACCTTGTGGACAAGAAGATTTGAAGCTGTTATAGCTGCAAAGGGTGGGCCAAATGAGTTTTGAACCCAATACTAATACTGGGATGCCATTACAGTTCATGTGCATTTAAAGGCAGGCATCCCAATACTTAGGCCAATATACTGTATATTGCTTGTGACACTGAGCATGGCTATGGACTTAGGGCTGGTTCACACACAGAGATGCAGAGAACATGTGTGGGGCTGCCTGGTGGCTCAGTGGGTAGCAGTTCTTTCTAGCAGCACCTGGGATGTTGGTTCAATTCCCCAACATGCTAATGCTTGTGTTGAAGTTTATATGTTCTCCCTGTGTTGGTTTCTCACCACAATCCAAAGACATGCTGGCATTTTATTTGTCTCCTGTCGAAATAGGTTCTAATGTAAGAAAGTTAATTTTGGACTTTATATTGGAAGCTCATTGCAGCCAGGGACTGATGTTAATGTTTATTAGCACTAATCATGCCCAGGGACTTGGACATTTCAAATTTTAGGGTTTACACTGCACAGGTACATATGCTTAGAAAACTGTTGCTTTGTTTATGTGGATGCAAATGGACTTTGATCTTTGTCCTGTAGTTGGAGATTTGATGCACATAGCCAAGGGCTAACACATTTGCAAATACTATTATGTGTTCCTGCTCATCAGGTGCAATCACTTTAGACATACATGAAGAGACAGATTGAAAGATACTGGTGGGCGTGTACTTCTATTGGGTGTGTCAGTGTTCTAACAATAAAACCTCTCTTATATAAAGGCCTGCAGTAGGGGGGTTCGTTTGGCCTGAGAAGGTCAGGTTTTTTGCTGTGATTTGTGGGGAGGAGGGCTAAAATCTTCCTTCCGGAGTGCTGCTCGGCTTCCTAACTTAAGATCAGGTGTTATATTTGCCTAGGTTTTGAGTTGGGGGTGTTCTGGGGACCCCTCTTCGGGGGGGACCCCCGGATAAACGAGAGGCCAAAGAAAGGCAGAACCAAAAAAGGACGTTGCCATGTCGCGAGGTCCGATGCGTTTGCGAAATTCTATGAGAATCCAGGTAAAGCCTGAATATCGTGGTGAAGTGGGTCTGAAGACAATCGCTGTGGATGTTTTACAGAAGTTGCTGAATTTACAGGTCAGTGATATATTTGCTCTCCAAGATTTTGTGGTCAGTGGTCAATACGATGTTTCTTTTCATACTGAGGATACCTGCCAAGCTGCATATGAGAATTGGGTGAAGGCGGATCTGGGAGGAAATTTGCTAACTAAGAAGATGGACGTCAGTTTATTATTTGATCCTGGATTGAAGACCATGACTGTACATTGTTATAATCCTTTTTTGGAGCCGGAATTGGTGAGACAATTTTTGTTGCGGTATTGTGTGGGGGCTGATCGAGGAGAGAAGCTTTATAACCAGTATGGCATGTATAGAGGTAAACTGCGTTTTAAAGTACGCATGAAGAGGGACGCATCAGGTTTTTGTGGAGTGTGTCACCCTCCCCCGGCATTTACCATTGCTGGGGAGCGGTGTACTGTATTCTATTCTGGGCAACCCCATTACTGCAGGGGGTGCTTTCAGTATGGACATATTCGTGAGGACTGCCCTTCTAAGCTTTGCTGTAGAGTGTGCTTGAAGCCGGGACACAATGCAGCGGAGTGCAAGGAAAAGAAATGTGATCTGTGTGGTTCAGGGGAGCATATGGTCAGAAACTGTCCGAAAATAGTGGGGAGGAAGATGTTCTCGTATGCGGAGGCTGTGCAAAGATGACGGTTTACAGGGCAGAATGTGAGCCGAGAACCGGAGGAGCAGGAGACTGAGCGGGCGGATGACGGGGGTGAGCAGGTGGCCGGCACGGAAGGTGGAAAGGCGCCGACCCCCCCAGACGCTGAAAACCCCAGTAGTAGCTCCAAGGAAGGTGTGGGACAGGAACTGCAAGGGAGTATGGGTAAAAGTGGAGTGAATATTAATCTGACAGGGGGGGATAATGAGATGCAGGTTGGTGAGGCGGAAGAAGCTGTGGCGGATGAAGGCATGGAGGGGGGGAGGGAGGTAAGTGGAGTGTGTGAAGAGCTGATCGCTTTGATAAAACAGGTGGAGGCAGAACAGGAGAGCCAATATGTAGATGAGGAGCCTGGTGAGTGGGCTGAGGATATGGAGGTGCTGGAGGTGAGGAGGAAGGAGGGGTCAGGATCAAAAGACCTTTTAATGGCTACTCAAAGACCAGGGCCTGAGGTGGAGCAGGAGAGTGAGGCACGGAGAAAGAAGCCTAAATGGGACTTGTCTCTGGGTTCGAGCCCAGGTGGTGGTGGGTGTGTACTGCCAAGTTTAAGTATGGATTCACAAGTGTCAGATGATTCAAGTGGAGCAACATCACCATTGGGCTTGGTAGGTGGGCCTGCCATGCAATATTTGGAGAGTGAGTCAGTTGATCCTCTTGAAAAATGTACAGGGAACAGAAGTGGAAAACAGCTTCCTGATGGAGGTGTTTAGTGTGTTCTGCAGGATTTTTTTGATCCTTCTCATGGCTTTGTCTATATGTAGTGTGAATGTGCGTTCGATTGGATCTGTCTATCGTCGTGCAGCTGTTTTGTCTGAGTTGGCTAAGATTGAGTGTGATGTCTTGTGTTTGCAAGAGTGTGGTTTGTGGTATGCTCCAGGCCATGGGGACTGGTCTGCAGGACCAGCGATTTGGTCTTGTGCTGCGGAAAATAGAAGTGAAGGGGTGGGGGTGCTCTTTAAAAACCCAGAAATTAAAGTTGAATCATGGGGGGAAGTGGTGATGGGAAGAGTTCTGAGTGTAATGTTTACCTACCTGGAAGAATCCTTTAAGTTGATATGTGTTTATGCACCAGTGCGAAAAAATGCCAGGATGGATTTGTTGGAAATTTTGAGGCTTCACCTTGTGGGGAGAGTAAAGGCCATTGTTGCTGGAGACTTTAATCTTATTAGGACTGCTGAAGATAGAGTAGGCCAAGGTGAAAGTCAGACCGATGTCACCAGCACAGCTTTTAATGCAATTTTGCAGGATTTTTGTTTGCAGGATGGAGCAATTTGCTACTATGGAAATGGTAAAGCCCCAGCAACCTTTTTTTCAGATAAGGGAAGTGTGAAATCCCGAATTGACTTTATTTTAGGTTCTAGGGCACTGAAGGTCGCAGAGTGGAAGCAATGGGAGGTGTCTTTCTCCGACCACCAGGTTTTGGTGGGAAAGTTTATTTTTGATCAAGATGTCAAGACTGGGAGAGGAATCTGGAAATTAAATAATCTGTTATTTGGAAGACCAAGGGATTTTTGATAAGTTTGCTCTGCAATATAAAGTGTGGTTGGGAAGGAAGGGGGATTTTGAATCCTTTTTCGAGTGGTGGGACTGGCTGAAGGAGCGAATCAAGCTCTTCTTTCTTCAAGCAGGTGTAAAGAAGGCAAGGAAAGAGAAACAAGAAGGGAGGGCTCTCCAGCGTAGGTTGAGACTCCTGCTTAAATTAAGGCAGGGAGGCTGGGAGTTAGAAGAGGAGATTGGAAAGCTTCGGGAGGAGATAAAGAAAGCTTGGGTGATGAGAGGGAAGAAGCTAATCTTCCAAGCTAAAGTGAAGGACATGGAGGAAGGGGAGACATGTTCACGGTTCTTCTTCAAGAAACTCTTGAGGGGACGCAATGTGATGAAATCGGTGATGGTGCAGGGACAGGAAGTAAATGGTGAGAAGGTGATGGAGGCGGTGAGTGAGTTTTATATGGATTTGTTTGCAGGTGGATGTGGAGTAAGTGCTGAGGAGATGCGAGAGTATTGTGAGAAAGTGGATGCAAGATTGTCTGAGGAGGATAGGTTTGGTATGTGTGAGGTTGTGTCTGAGGAGGAAGTGAGGCGAGTGATAGATGGGATGAACCGGAATAAGACACCTGGGAAGGATGGGTTGACTGTTGAGTTCTTTTGTAAAGCGTGGGAGGTGATGAAGAATGAGGTGTGTGAGTTGGTGAGGCTGGTGTTTGAAGTGGGGGAGATGCCAAAGTCCTTAAGGGAGGGGGTGATTACCCTCATCTATAAAAAGGGCGACAAGAGAGACATTCGGAATTGGCGGATAATTACACTGTTGAACGTTGACTACAAGATTGTGGCAAGATTGATTGCAGATCGAGTCAAGCGTGTGATTGGTGAAGTGATTGGGGAGCAGCAGGTGTGTGCGGTTCCTGGTCGACGAATTTCCGACAATCTATCATTACTGAGGGATGTCGTATACTACGCGCAATCTAACAACTTGCCGCGCCTTCTAGAGTCGATTGACCTTGAAAAGGCCTACGACAAAGTCTCCCATCAGTTTCTGTTTCAGATTCTGGAGGTCCTAGGGTTTCCAGACCAGCTGATGAAGGTTATCAGAGGACTATACAAAGGTGTCTCAAGTCAGGTTTTGGTCAACGGTACCCTAGGGGGGAGTATCCCTGTGATGTCTGGTGATAGGCAGGGGTGCCCCCTATCGCCTTTGATGTTCATCTGCGTGATGGAGCCATTACTGAGTGCAGTGAAGAAGGACAAGGCATTCAAGGGTGTGTTTGTGCCTGGCAGTGGTGGAAGGAGTGTGAAAGTGTTGGGGTACATGGATGATGTTGTGTTGGTGGCTGGTGGAATGGCTGATGTGCAGCGTGGAAGATTGCAGGTGAGTCTGTTCTGCAGTGTGTCTGGGATGAGTGTGAATTGGAGTAAGTGTCAGGTGTGTAGTGTGGGCCGTGAGGTGGAAGTGAATGAGGGACGCAGTCAGAAGGTGGAGAGGATGCAGGTGCTGGGTGTGTGTTTTGACAGGGAGTTGAGGGGAAGTCGCAGTTTTCAGAAGGTGACTGAGCGAGTGGAGGAAAAGTTGTCTATGTGGCGAATGCGTGAATTGTCCTGCACCGGGAAAGTTCTGATCATCAAGTCAGTGATCCTTCCAATTATGTTGTATGTCTCTGTTATATTCCCGCCTCCTGATGATTGGGTGAGGAAGATGACAAGGCTACTGTTCTTGTTCTTTTGGGGAGGGAGGATGGAGAAGTGTGTAAGGGAGAAGATTACTAAACCAAGGGCCAAAGGTGGCTTCGGACTTCCAAAGATCGGGGAATTTTTGATGCTGCATTACTGGGTGATGTTGATAAGGACCCTAAGAGGTAACGGAATCGGGAAGGAGATGATGCAGTACCTTGGAGGAAGATTGTTTACAAAATGGGGACTCTACAGGTGGGCCCTAGAAAAGCCACAGGCATGGGTCGTTCCTCAGTATTTTTTGGTCCTAACCAAGATCTGGGAAGGATGGAGGTTGGGGGGTCTGGGGAGGGAGGTTGGTGATAAAAAGAAACTTAAAGCTTGGATTGCTGGGGAGATTTTTCCTAATGGGATACAGTACTTAAGAGAGAAGGAAAGTGTGCAAATCTGGAAGAGTATGAGCACAAGAGGAGTGACTAACCGCCAAAGGGACATATCCTGGATGACCTTTATGGGGTGTCTGACGACCATGAGTTTTCTGAAAAGTAGGGATTTGGTAAGATCGGAGTTGTGTCCAAGGGAGGGCTGTGGGGGAGTGGAGGACGTGTTCCACTTGTTTTGGAACTGTGTCTTCGCTAAAGAAGTGCTGGGAAAGTTGAAGAGCTTCCTGAGGGAGGTGGTGGGGGTGGTTTTTGTAAGGGAGGAAATGGTGGTTCTGGGCTTGTGGAGATTGGAGAAAAATGCAGCCAGGAAGGTGTGGTGCTTTTCTGTCGTCTATAAGGAAGTAATGTGGGATGTTAGGAATATATGGGTAGGAAGGAAGAGGTTAATTTCTGTAGAAGATGCGGTGAGGATATTTTTGGCTAGGATGTATATTGTTTATCTTTTTGATGTGAAAGGGATGGGTGAGGAAGAAGCTGGGAGATATTGGAAGAGGGATAAGTGGAATGTCTTTTGATATATTTGCATGATTAAAAAATGTGCTCTGTATTATTAATTTGTTTTGTCATATGATGTGAAGGACACAGTCACTAAGTACTGACAGTATATGTGTGTTGATGTCCATTTACTGAATTGACAAAAAAAAAAAGGGAATGATATTGGGAGATTTGATTAAATTCTTGTGCATTTTTTCAATCAAAAGTGGGTTTATGTGGCCATGCTGTCAATGTTGTGTGTGTATTGTTCCTGTCTGATCATGCAAACATCGTTTGGAAGCATCTGCTGACCTACTCTTTTTGATCTTGTTTAATCGTGTACACCGAAATGCAGCTTCCAGCAGAACATGGTCATCAATGTATGTATGCGGATTGTGGGCTGGTGGTGGGTGTTTTGAATAAGTCTTTTGCAATATTATGTTGGAATGCTTTGTAAGAATGACTGTTAAGTATGTTTCTATAATCTTACAGATAATAATGTGATGTGTTGCCCGTTATACACTGAAATTAAAGCTGTATCCACTCTAAGGTTTTGTCTAATTTTAGATTGTAAGCTCCTATGAGCAGGGCCCTTAAAATTCCGTTGCTAAATGTAGTACCATATATTCTGTCCAAATTTTTTTGAAGCTAGTAAATGTAAATTAATTTTTTTTTCTGCTGGTAAAATAAAAGTACATTAAGCTTTTGTTGTGGTGTGTGTGTGTGTGTGTGTGTGTGTGTGTGTTTGTTTTTTTTTTTTTTTTCCCTTCTACTTTTCTTTTTTTTTTTTTTTTTTAGGTTTTGTGGGTGGTGGTTTTGGGAAATTGCAATATCTTTTATATTTTATTTCAATATGTATTTGTGCACCAAAAAACTAATCTCTTTGCCCTGGTTCACATGCTACTTTGAAATTGAGCTACTTCACTTGAAGTAGCACGATTTCAAAGTAGCAAGGTCAGCGTGATTTCAGGTGGCTTCATACACAAATGTCTATTGAAATCGCACCTGAAATCGGCAAAAGTAGTGCAGAAACTAATTTAGCAAATTGATGCGGTGCCACAAAAAAAATGTTGCATCGATTGGAACAGTGCCATTGCCAATAGTTATGTGATTTGATCTCTCAAACCGCATGACCAATCGCTCCAATGTAAACCTAGGCTTCTGCACAACAGCAAGTTATATATAAAGGTTCCACCTTTATCATTAACAGCTGTGGAGAATTGCAGGTAATGAATTCAACTGGTGGATAGGCAGTGTTTGAATGTGTCAGCTCTGGTTCACATTGGTGTGATTTGACATGTCAAATCTGTGGCAATTGCACTGTTCTAATTGGTGCGATTTGTATTGATATTGGTGCAGAAACCTGCACCGATGTCTCTGATGTTGCCCCCCACAGTCGGGACTGACATGCAGGAATTAAATTGTGGGAGTTCAGCTGAACGCTTTCCTCCCTCTGTCAGTGTGAACCAGGGCTCAAACTGGGCCTTTTGCCTTTGTAATTCACCTGCTGCTAACCCAGGGACACCATTTCTTAGCAAACTCCCTTAAGTTTACCTTCAAATATATGTAGAAATACAGATTTGCATATCTGAAAATAAAAAATACTAATCATGGTTGAGATCAAATATTCGCAGCTGCAATCAAAAGCGTGGTTTCACCTTCTGACCTGGAAATTATTCATTGTATGCACCCGGAAGTTCCTGTGCTGGTCAGGATCTCCATCTAGGTGGACATGGCGAGGTCTCTTTAGCAGAGAGGAGGCGCTGCTCATTGGCCGGGTAAGTGTAGGATATGTACTTGTACTTAATCAATGCGGGGGTGGATGTCATAGTTAGATTTGGTGTGGGTGGGGTTCATTGATTTGTTTGGCATCACCACACATTTGCTTCCGTCCCATGTGCACACATCACTTCCTGCATTTGTTCTGCTGATGTAAATCAGTAAGGACTATGCAAGTATAAATGAGAGCTCCTTTTATTAAAATATATATGACTTGTTTCACAGTTGGGCGAATTTTCCAGCAAATTTGGACCTCTGAGTTGCATGACAAGTTGTACCCCATGATTCTCAATGACAACCATTCATATCTGTGCTACTTTAAGTCGCACCAACTTCAAAGTAGTCCCTGTACTACTTTGGTGTGACTTTCATGTGACTTTCATGTGACTTGAGGTATATCGGGTACAATATTACACAGGCATTCCCAGAAGTTGGGGCCAAGTTGCAGCGGCAAAGTGGCAGCAAAATAGTGTGACTTTCAGGTTGCAGCAGTGTGAATGAGATTCAAGGATAACACCTTTGAATTTGGCCCTATTGTCACTTGTGCATCCTGAAGGTGTAGCAAATTTGTCCCTGCACTACCTTGGTTTGACTTTGATGCAATTTGAGGTCCATACACCACAAGATTACACAGACATTACTTCAAGTCATGACAAAGCTGTGCAATTTTAAGGTCGCACAAGTGCAAATGGGGCCTTATTCAAAGGTGTTATCAATTAATCTCATTAGGTTACTTTCACACTTGGGTGACTTTTCATGGAGCTTTGGACCTCAGAGTCACATGAAAAGTTGTCCCCCTTGATTTCCATGCATATTTATTAGAGCTGCACGATTAATCGTCATTGTGATTTTTTTCCCCTTTACGATCTTGAAAAAAGAGTTTCACAATTCTTGCTATGTAAAGAACTCTCTCTGCTCTTCTGAAGCCACAGCCGAAAAACCAGGAAGTCTGCCAAGAATTAGAACATTCTTTATCAGTGAACTTAACTAGAACCTTGTAACAATTTGTCAATGAAATAGAATTCTGTGTAAGTAAGGAAAGTTTAACCACTTAAACACTAAACATTTTTCTGACATTTGTTGGTTTCAGGTTAAAATCATTTTTTTTTTAATAGAAAATTACTTAAAACCTCCCAACATTATATATATATTTTTAGTAGAGACCCTAGAGAATAAAATGGTGGTTGTTACAATATTTTATGTCACACTGTATTTGCGCCTTTCAAATGCATTTTTTTTTGGAAAAAAGTACTTTAATGAATTAAAAAAAAAAAAAAAAAAAAAAAGAAAAGTTAGCCCAATTTTTTGTGGGATAATGTGAAAGTTTTTACGTCGCGAGAATCGTGATCTTTTTATTCTAAGCAAAAAAATTGTGATTTTCATTTTGGCCAGAACCGTGCAGCTCTAATATCTATGCAACTTCACCCATGTTCACATAGGTCTGAATTGACATGTCAAATTGTAGGCCAAATCGGCGCCTATTGATGGCAATTGAACTGTCCGAATTGGTGCGACGCCACAACGATTCCCAAAAGTAGTTCCTGCACTACTTTGGGCGACTTCAGGGGGCGATTTCTTACCTCCCAACTTTTTGAGATGGGTATAAGGGACAACTATTAGCAAAAGTAGGTAGGCATAGGACACCTTCTTAAAGGAGAACAGTTGGGACCTATGTGATTTCACTAGACATCTGTGCAGGAAAGTGCACTGATGTCTCTGAAATCGCTGACAAAGTCGGGCTGAGTCACACTTGTGCGACTTTGGACATCAGAGTCGTATGACAAGTCATACCCCATGATTTTTAATGTGTACCATTCATATCTGTGCAACTTCAAGTAACACTGACTTCAACGTAGTCCCTGTACTACTTTGGTCTGACTTTAATGTGAGTTGAGGTCCATAGACCTCAAGTTTACACAGGCATTCCCTGGAATTGTGGCAAAATTGCTGATGCAAAATCATGGGAAAGTTGCGTGTCTTTCCCTGCGACAAGTGTGAAAGGTGCCTAAGTCACTGTGCTGAGTACTATTTTATACCTAGAATATAAAGTAGTCCCACCATCAAACACTAGTAAACATATGTTCTCAATATAATTGTGCTCAAATGGCTGAAAATCACACAGATGGTATCACCTACTGAAAGCTTGCATTGTACTCAGCAGCATATGCTGAAAAGAGGCAAATGCCTATTAGCCAATGCCACATCGGCACGAGCATGGTTGTTACTATAATATTAATGCCTGAAATGCAAAACATTATTGTATTGAATCAAACATTAGTAAATGTATTTTCTCTGTAGGTAAGTGCTCAGCTCTGTAGCATAGCGGTATACCCTACTGCCCCCAAAAGTTCAAGCCATGAATTCAAATCCCACTGACAGCATCACCTCCTGGAAGTGTGCATTGTACTCAGAAGCATATTTAGCCAAAGCACATCAGCTTGCTTTATTCCATATTTTAACTCTTCAAATGCATGCAATGGTATGCACTTATTCAATAATATGGTATGGAATTCCAAAATTCAAGGAAAAAAATGTCGTAGGGTCCCCCCAGTACATACCAGGCCCTTCGGTATGGACTTTAAGGGGAACCCCACACCGAAATGTAAAATAAATTTGATGTGGGGCCCCCAAAATCCATACCAGACCCTTATCCAAGCATGCAGCCTGGAGGTCAGGATAGGGGGGGACGAGTGAGCACCCTCCCCTTCTGAACCTTACCAGGCCACATGCCCCAAAGCACCTTTTCCCCATGTTGATGGGGACAAGGGCCTCTTCCCGACAACACTGGTCGGTGGTTGTCGGTCTGCAGGCAGGGGTTTTATCAGAATCTGGAAGCCCCCTTTAACAAGGGGGCTCCCAGATCCTGCCCCCTATGTGAATAGGTATGGGGTACATTTTACCCCTACCCATTCACCAAAAAAAGCAGTGAAATGTAAAAAAATTAATAGCCGGTTTTTGACAAGTCCTTTATTGTAGAATAGCTCCGAGCTGTCTTCTTCCCTGAGCCATCTTCTCCAGACGCTGTCACTCCCTCCTCCATCTTCTCCCTGAGCTGTATTCTCCCAGAGCCGTCTCTCCTGCCGCCGCCATCTGCTGTGTTCTTCCGCACCGCTGGTTACCCGCTAATAAAAAAAAGCTGCTCTTCTTCCATGGTGGTCTTCCTCCGCTGTGTTGTCACCCGCTGTGTGGCATCTCTTACATAGCCATGGAGCGGACTCTCCGGGTGACATTATCGGTTGGCCACAGAAGACCGCCACAAGAAGAGCGGCTTTTTTTTTTATTAGTGGGTAACCGGCTGCGCTGAAGAACACATCAGCGGGAGAAGATGGTGGCAGCAGGAGAGACAGCTCAGGGAGAAGAAACATCAAACACTAGTGAATGTATTTTCTATGTATGACTGTGCTACACCCAATAGGCTAGCGGTCAGCACTTCTACCTTGAAGAACTCATGGGTTCAAATCCCACAGAGAAATACTAAAAGATTGAATTGGTGAAAAAAAAGCAAATGACTATTAGCCAATTAGCCAAAGCAGCATATGCTGAAAATAGGTGAATGCCAACTGGTATTTGAACTTGTACCGTGAGTGCTGTGGAGACATCTGAGCAGACTACTAAGCCATTGTGCTAAGTATGAGACCTGCATAATAGTATAGTATGATTAAAGAATGAATATAAATAATTACCGCTTTATAGTCACCTAGATTAAAAAATAAAAAACAACATACAACAAATAAGTAACCTAAATGTTTAATACATGTAACTTTACAGAATAGCAGACATTACTATGTAATAATCATTCATAACTGCATTAGTTAGCAAAAGAAGGAAAAAACTAGGAATACTTATTGCAACATACATCAATAGATGCACACGAGGTAGAGCACATCTCACATAAAATGTTTCTTTCACATACATGGATCATGATTACAGTGCAGTACTATATAACAACTTGGTAGGAATTGGCATTTGCATATACGCAGAAGCGCTAATTAGCGCCAGCTTAGAATTTACTAACATGTGTTTCTCGCTAATAGCGCTAGTTTTTCATTCGCACATTCGCCTGTTGAAATTTTATTTGGCTAAAATGGGAGCTATTATTTGCCATAGTGCCCAGTACTTCCTGGCACTATAGTAAATGACCCCCATAGACTTTAACGGTGTTTGCGTGCTCGAACAAACTTTTTTCCTGTTCACATGTTCTGGTGCGAACCGAACGGGGGGGGGGGGGGTCTGCTCATCGCTACCTAGCAGTAAAAAGGGTCGCTGGTTCGTATTCCCAACCACACCACAAGACTACCTGCCTGGAGTTTGCATGTTTTCCCTGTGCCTGCGTGGGTTTCCTCCGGGTACTCCGGTTTCCTCCCACACTCCAAAGACATGCTGGCAGGTTTATTGGCTTCTGTCTAAATTGGCCCTAGTATATGAATGTGAGTTAGGGACCTTAGATTGTAAGCTCCTTGAGGGTAGGGCCCATATTAGTGTATAATGTATATGTAAAGCACTGCATAAATTGACGGCACTATAAAAGTACCTTAAATAAAAATAAATAAGTCTTCACTAATATTATGGTGTGAATCTCCAAAACACCATACACTAGCTAACAAGTAGTTTACATTTGATAAACTTTATTGTATGGTATATAAACCATCAAACACTAGTAAAAGTATTTTGTATATATAATTGTGCTCAGCCCAATAGGCTAGCAGTTAGCACCTCTACCTTCAAATATTCAGGTATTGAAAGACTCATGGGTTCAAATCCCACAGAAGAGTCCTAAAAGATTACTATTGGTGGAGTAAAGGAGAATGCCAGTTAGCCAATTAGCCAAAGCAGCATACAGTGAATGCCAAGTAGCCAATACACTTTAATGTGGTTGATATTATTGTATTAAATCTTCAAATGCTTGCAATGGTATGTAAGTATTCACTAATATTATGGTGTGAATCTCCAAACACCACACACTAGCTAACAAGCAGTTTACATTTGATAAACTTTATTGTATAGTATATAACACATCAAACACTAGTAAAAGTATTTTGTACATATAATTGAGCTCAGCCCAATAGGCTAGCGGTTAGCACCTCTACCTTCAAACATTCAGGTATTGAAAGTCTCATGGGTTCAAATCCCACAGAAAAATCCTAAAAGATTGTATTGGTGGGAAAAGGAGAATGCCAGTTAGCCAACTAGCCGAAGCAACACAAATATACGTGTATATATATATTTACTGAAAATAGGTGATTGCCAAGTAGCCAATGCAGTTTAATGTGAAAGTTTTTATTGTATTAACTCTTTAAATGCATGCAATGGTATGTAAGTATTCAATTATATTATGATGTGACATTCCAAACACCACACACTAGCTAAAGGGCAGTTTACATTTCTTTGTTTGTTTATTTTAATTCACTTGTGCACTGAAAAATAAACACAGCTGGTGGATGGTAGGTTGGCTGTTGTTTGAAATCATACCATGAGTGGTGTGGAGATATCCAAGCAGACCACTAAGCCATTGTGCTAAGTACAAGACCTGCATAATAGTGTAGTATTATTGAAGAATGAACATAAGTAATTACTGCTTTATAGTCAACTAAATTAATAAATAAATCAAAAACATGAAAAAAACAACATACAACAAATAGGTAACCTAAATGATTAATACATGTAACTTTACAGAATAGCAGACATTACTATGTAATAATCATTCAGAACTGCATTTCTTAGCAAAAGAAGGAAAAAAAACTAGGAATAATAATTGCAATATAAATCAATAGATGCACGGGAACTAGAGCACATCTCTGATAAAAAATGTTTCTTTCACATACATGGATCATGGCTACAGTACAGTGCTATATAACAACTTGATAAGAATTGGCATTTGTATATACGCGGAAGCGCTAATTAGCGGCAATTTAGAATTTACAAACGTTTGTTCTCTGCTTATATCGCTGGTTTTCATGTGCAAATTCGCCGTTTTGTTTCCATTTGGCTAAAATGGGCTCTATTATTTGCCATAGTGCCCAGTACTTCCTGGAGTTATAGTAAAGGACCCCCATTGTGTCTGCAGAATGAGTAGCAATGGACCCCAAGAAGCTAAAGGCTGTCACCTCTTGGCCCACACCCACAAATGTGACTGAGCTTAGATCCTTTCTAGGTTTTTGCCCATACTATCAGAGGTTTGTAGAAGGGTTTGCCAAGATAGCTCACCCGCTCACTGAGCTATTGAAGAACCAGGAGGAAGCTGATCTAGACTCAGATAAACCTAGTAAAATGAAGGAGGGGCCCAGGAAGAAGAGAGAATCCATTCAGAATCAGTGGGCTACACAATGCGAAGAGGCCTTCAGGCAGCTGAAGTGGAGCCTTACCACTGCTCTGGTTTTAGCCTACGCAGACCCCACTAAAGCCTACGAGTTGCATGTGGATGCCAGCTGAGACGGGCTTGGCAGAGTGCTCTACCAAGAATATAACAGGCATTTAAGGCCCATTGCCTATGTCAGCCATAGTCTAGTCCCTGCTGAGTGGAAATACCCCATTCACAAACTTGAATTCCTGGCTTTGAAGTGTTCTGTGGTTGTCAAGCTAAAAGATTACCTGTACGGTGCAGAGTTCATGGTCAAGACGGACAACAACCCCCTTACATACTTGCTCACCACCGCAAAGCTGGATGCCACCGGCCACAGGTGGTTGGCTGCCCCCTCAGCATACCTTCAGCCTGAAGTACAGACCAGGAGTTGGTAACCGAGATGTGGATGCATTGTCGAGAAGACCTCACTGTACCCAGGGCCACTCAGAAGACTGGACCCAGCTTACCCCTGAAGGTGTAAGAGCTCTCTGTGAAGGGGCAGAACAGCAAGGAAAAGGAGGAGCCAGAGCTGAAGAGGTCGGAGTGTCAGCCGCTGGGGTGCCTAAATGCTACTGTAATGTTGCTCAGCTCACAGAGGAGGGTCTACCCAAGTTAACTAGAAAGGACCTTTGGAGAGACCAACAGGAAGATCCACTTTGCAGCCTGGCATTGAAGGCTTTAGAGAGTCGACACCCTGATTTACTTCTCAAGAGCACTCATAAAGAAGCTCACTTACTACACAAAGAGTGGGATCGCTTGCAGCTACAACAAGGGGTGGTCTACCGAAAGGGCCCCTCTGAAGATCCTGAAGAGAAGTGGCAATTGTTTCTGCCGAAGAAACACAGATAAAAAGTACTGATCGCCTTGCATGATCACCATGGCCATCTGGGATCAGAAAGGACTCTACAGCTGGTAAGGGACAGGTTCTACTGGCCCTACGTGAGGACCGAAGTGGAGAGCTACTGTCATTCCTGCCTCAGGTGCATACAGAGGAAGACCTTACCCCAGCAAGATGCTCCAATGGGACACTTGGATTTAATCTGCATGGACTTCTTGTGTTTAGAGTCTGACCTAAGCGGGCAAGGAAACATTTTAGTAGTCACCGATCACTTCACCCATTATGCTTAGGCATTTCCCACCAAAGATCAACAAGCTGCTATGATGGCGAAGATTCAGGTGGTCCAATATGGTTTACCTCAACAAATCCATTCAGACCAAGGGAGGGATTTCGAAAGTACTCTGATTAAAAGACTGTTGGATTTACTAGGTATCTAGAAGTCCAGAACTACTCCCTATCACCCACAAGGAGACCCTCAACCCGAGAGGTTTAACAGAACGCTTCTATACATGCTGGGGACCCTGACCTCTGAACAAAAACCGTATTGGAGCAAGCATATCACTGCCTTGGTGCATGCCTACAATAGTACCAAGCGTGATACTACAGGATATTCACCTTACCGGTTAATATTTGGGGGAGAGGCCAGGCTACCGATAGACTTAGCCTTTGGAACTTCCTTGGACCACACCTTAAAGAGCTCTCATCGAGGGTATGTGGATAGGTTGAGGAGAAGTTTGAAGATAGCCTATGAAAAGGCCCAAGCTACATCAGACACCAGAGGAAGTAGGAACAAAAGGAACTTTGACTTAAAAGTACGGGTTCAGGATCTACAACCCGGTGACCGAGTCCTACTAAGAAATCTGGGCATCCCCGGCAAGCACAAGTTGGCCAATCGCTGGAGGTCACAGCCATATGTGGTATGCAGACAACTTCCAGGACTTCCAGTGTATGAGATCAGGCCGGAAGGGAACGCTGGACCAGTAAAGACCTGGCATAGGAACCACCACCTACCCCTCACAGAAGCAGTCAGGATAAATCTAGAAGAAAACTCACCTTCTACATCCACTGCTGTGCATAGGCCAGTAACGAGATCTCAGCCTAAAGCCCCAGAGGCTGAAGTGGGAGAAGAGATGGAAATAAGTTGGCTATGGCCATCTGAAACACCAGGAGTTGAAGTGGATGTTTCACCTCAGCCAAGAAGTGGAGATAGTGGGACTCTTAGACATGAAGCCCCAGAATTTGTACCACTGACTGACTCTGAGGAATACTTGTTCCCCACTGGCATTGAGATGCAGGAGACTGAAATGGAGGAAAGTAATACTTGCCCAGAAGTTGTGGCCATACCAAAAAGACAAAGAGAAAAGAGATACATTCGGCCCCCAAAAAGACTAACATGTGATACAATGGGCGAATGCTCTGAAGTGACTCAAGTTACCAGTAAGAGAAATACTGAAGTGCCTGGTCCCTCTACTGTCAGTTCGGAAAGAGATAACCCCATCTCACCCCTTGACACATCTGTACCAGACACTATAGTGTCAACTCTGAGCAAACAGAACAGTTCCCCATCACCTGAGAATTGGTGAGAGGCTCCTCTGTCAGTCTTATGCAATCGCCTAGAGGCAAAAATGTGCAATAGGACTAAAATTTTGAACATCTTTGGGGACCAAAGACTCAAAGCAGAAGGAATATGTAACGCAAGCATTTTTACCAATAATGTAATACAATGTTAGTCTATGGACAGTATTATAATTAGTATGTAGTGCCATCTAGTGGCCATATTGTGAATGGACTGTATTTTTTTTCCTTATTCAAGAATGGTACAGGAAGTGATTGTTTATTTACTTATTTCACAAGAACTGACCTACCCATAATGCCGAGTGTTTTTACCCAGCAAGACTCAGTACTGAACTGCATGCTGGGTAGGCTACAAAAAGGCCTTGTGCAGCCATCTTAGGTCTCTTCTGGATGCATGGCATGCCTGTGAGGACCTGTGCAGAGCTGTTCCAGAGAGCGCGGCCTACACCTACTGCGGAGCGGCACAATCAGCGACTCTGCTGTGCATCAGTGAGCTGTAGAGACACTGGGACAGGACTGAGAAGAATCCAGAAGCACCTGTCGGAGCCATCAGAGGGTTCCAGTTCATCTTGCAGAGCGGAGCGGTGTAACGGCGCTGGCCGGCTGGAAGCAAGACCAAGTGTACCGGAGCGGAGCTGTCCTGCTACACAGACCTGGTTGAGTGAGAGGGCTGCTGCCCAAAGTTTCCTAACGCACTTTTACACACCTGAATTCTGTAACAGTGTGCTGGGACCTGTAATCCCACACAGGAGAATAGAAGGAACTAGAGACTGAGTTCAAATAGGCCTCAAGCCTGCCCTTCACTGCACTAATAGCACTGTGTTACACAAAGTGAATTGCATTGGAGACAGTTACAAGTTACTACACTACAAGAATAATCTTCAGCGTCTATCTTATCTAACCCTGGTTTATTTAACCACTTGCCGACCGCCTCACGACGATATACGTCATCAGAATGGCACGGGCAGGCAGAATCACCCCCCCGGTGCCCGAGGCGGTCAGCGTTTGTCCCCCGGCAATCGGAGGTGAGGGGGAGGCCATCCATTTGTGGCCCCCCCCTCACGATCGCTCCCAGCCAATGGGATCATTCCTCTGCTGCTGTATGCTAAACAGCAGCAGAGGAAATGTCATCTCTCCTCGGCTAGGTATTTTCCCACCGGCGCCGAGGAGAGAAGACTGCAATGTGAGTGCACAACACACACACAGTAGAACATGCCAGGCACACAATACACCCCCCTTTACCCCCTGATCACCCCCCAATCACCCCCCCTGTCACACTGACACCAAGCAGTTTTTTTTTTCTGATTACTGCATTGGTGTTAGTTTGTGACAGTTAGTGTGGTAGGGCAGTTAGTGTTAGCCCCCTTTTAGGTCTAGGATACCCCCCTAACCCCCCCTAATAAAGTTTTAACCCCTTGATCACCCCCCGTCGCCAGTGTCACAAAACGATCATTTTTCTGATCGCTGTATTAGTGTTGCTGGTGACGCTAGTTAGGGAGGTAAATATTTAGGTTCGCCGTCAGCGTTTTATAGCGACAGGGACCCCCATATACTACCTAATAAATGTTTTAACCCCTTGATTGCCCCCTAGTTAACCCTTTCACCAGTGATCACCGTATAACTGTTACGGGTGACGCTGGTTAGTTAGTTTATTTTTTATAGTGTCAGGGCACCCGCCGTTTATTACCTAATAAAGGTTTAGCCCCCTGATGGCTCGGCGGTGATATGCGTCACCCCAGGCAGCGTCAGGTTAGCGCCAGTACTGCTAACGCCCACGCACGCACCGTACACCTCCCTTAGTGGTATAGTATCTGAATGGATCAATATCTGATCCGATCAGATCTATACTAGCATCCACAGCAGTTTAGGGTTCCCAAAAACGCAGTGTTAGTGGGATCAGCCCAGATACCTGCTAGCACCTGCGTTTTGCCCCTCCGCCCGGCCCAGCCCACCTAAGTGCAGTATCGATCGATCATTGTCACTTACAAAACGCTAAACGCATAACTGCAGCATTCGCAGAGTCAGGCCTGATCCCTGCGATTGCTAACAGTTTTTTTGGTAGCATTTTGGTAAACTGGCAAACACCAGCCCCAGGCAGCGTCAGGTTAGCGCCAGTACCGCTAACACCCACGCACGCACCGTACACCTCCCTTAGTGGTATAGTATCTGAACAGATCAATATCTGATAAGATAAGATCTATACTAGCATCCCCAGCAGTTTAGGGTTCCCAAAAACGCAGTGTTAGCGGGATCAGCCCAGATACCTGCTAGCACCTGCATTTTGCCCCTCCGCCCGGCCCAGCCCTGCCCACCCAAGTGCAGTATCGATCGATCACTGTCACTTACAAAACACTAAACGCATAACTGCAGCGTTCGCAGAGTCAGGCCTGATCCCTGCGATTGCTAACAGTTTTTTTGGTAGCGTTTTGGTGAACTGGCAAGCACCAGCGGGCTAGTACACCCCGGTCATAGTCAAACCAGCACTGCAGTAAAACTTGGTGACGTGGCGAGTCCCATAAGTGCAGTTCAAGCTGGTGAGGTGGCAAGCACAAGTAGTGTCCCGCTGCCACCAAGAAGAAGACAAACAGGCCCGTCGTACCCATAGTGTCCTTCCTGCTGCATTCGCCATGCCGTGTCTGCAGCAAGCGTGACACCCGCTATTATTTTCCCTCCTGTCCTGACAATCCTGGTCTTTGCATTGGTGAATGTTTTGAACGCTACCATTCACTAGTTGAGTATTAGCGTAGGGTACAGCATTGCACAGACTAGGCACACTTTCACAGGGTCTCCCAAGATGCCATCGCATTTTGAGAGACCCGAACCTGGAACCGGTTACAGTTATAAAAGTTACAGTTACAAAAAAAACACAAAAAAATATGAAATAAAAAAAAATTGTTGTCGTTTTATTGTTCTCTCTCTCTCTCTATTCTCTCTCTATTGTTCTGCTCTTTTTTACTTTATTCTATTCTGCAATGTTTCATTGTTATTGTTATTATGTTTTATCATGTTTGCTTTTCAGGTATGCAATTTTTTTATACTTTAGGCCCCTTTCACACGAGGCGGACTCTGCTTCCACGGAGTCCGCCTCTGTCCGCCGACTCAGCGGGAGACCTCTCCATTGAGCTCTGCTGAGCCGGCGGATGACAAGTCCCTCTCTGCTCACTGAGCGGGGAGGGGCTTGTCAGGCGCCACTGCCGCCTAGGGAGGGATTGGATGAAAACGGACAGCATGTCCGTTTTTATCAGATCTCACCCGATCCGCCAGCGACGGACCTGGACTTAGGGCCATTCGTCTGCTTTTTGCGGATCGGACCGGGTCGGATGTCAGCGGACATGTCTCCACTGACATCCGTCGCTCCATAGGCTAACATGGAGCGCCCGTTCGGGTCCGCCATCAAAACTGACAGGTGGACCTGAACCGATCATGTGAAAGGGGCCTTACCGTTTATTGTGTTTTATTGTTAACCATTTTTTTGTCTTCAGGTACGCCATTCACAACTTTGAGTGGTTATACCAGAATGACGCCTGCAGGTTTAGGTATCATCTTGGTATCATTCTTTTCAGCCAGCGGTCGGCTTTCATGTAAAAGCAATCCTTGCGGCTAATTAGCCTCTAGACTGCTTTTACAAGCAGTGGAAGGGAATGCCCCCCCAACCATCTTCCGTGTTTTTCTCTGGCTCTCCTGTCTCAACAGGGAACCTGAGAATGCAGCCGGTGATTCAGCCAGCTGACCATAGAGCTGATCAGAGACCAGAGTGGCTCCAAACATCTCTATGGCCTAAGAAACCGGAAGCTACGAGCATTTTATGACTTAGATTTCGCCAGATGTAAACAGCGCCATTGGGAAATTGGGAAAGCATTTTATCACACCGATCTTGGTGTGGTCAGATGCTTTGAGGGCAGAGGAGAGATCTAGGGTCTAACAGACCCCAATTTTTTCAAAAAAGAGTACCTGTCACTACCTATTGCTATCATAGGGGATATTTACATTCCCTGAGATAACAATAAAAATGATTATAAAAAATGAATGGAACACTTTAAAAATAAGATAAAAAAGAAAAAAAAAATAAAGAAAAAAAAAAAAAAAAAAAAAAGCACCCCTGTCCCCCCCTGCTCTCGCGCTAAGGCGAATGCAAGCGTCGGTCTGGCTTCAAATGTAAACAGCAATTGCACCATGCATGTGAGGTATCACCGCGAAGGTCAGATTGAGGGCAGTCATTTTAGCAGTAGACCTCCTCTGTAAATCTAAAGTGGTAACCTACAAAGGTTTTTAAAGGCTTTTAAAAATGTATTTATTTTGTTGCCACTGCACGTTTGTGCGCAATTTTAAAGCATGTCATGTTTGGTATCCATGTACTCGGCCTAAGATCATCTTTTTTATTTCATCAAACATTTGGGCAATATAGTGTGTTTTAGTGCATTAAAATTTTAAAGTGTGTTTTTTCCCTAAAAAATGCATTTGAAAAATCTCTGCGCAAATACTGTGTGAAAAAAAAATGAAACACCCACCATTTTAATCTGTAGGGCATTTGCTTAAAAAAAATATATAATGTTTGGGGGTTCAAAGTAATTTTCTTTCATGTAAACAAAAAGTGTCAGAAAGGGCTTTGTCTTCAAGTGGTTAGAAGAGTGGGTGATGTGTGACATAAGCTTCTAAATGTTGTGCATAAAATGCCAGGACAGTTCAAACCCCCCCCAAATGACCCCCCCTAGCTATTTGCTGAGAGGCATGTCGAGTCCATGGTATATTTTATATTGTGACACAAGTTGCGGGAAAGAGACAATTTTTTTGGCACAAAGTTGTCACTAAATGATATATTGCTCAAACATGCCATGGGAATATGTGAAATTACACCCCAAAATACATTCTGTTGCTTCTCCTGAGTACGGGGATACCACATGTGTGAGACTTTTTGGGAGCCTAGCCTCGTACGGGACCCCGAAATCCCAAGCACCGCCTTCAGGCTTTCTAAGGGCGTAAATTTTTGATTTCACTCTTCACTGCCTATCACAGTTTCGGAGGCCATGGAATGCCCAGGTGGCACAAAACCCCCCAAATGACCCTATTTTGGAAAGTACGCACCCCAAGCTATTTGCTATCTCAAGGCGGTGATTGGTTTTCGGGGCCCCCTACGTGGCTAGGCTCCCAAAAAGTGCCACACATGTGCTATCCCCGTACTCAGGAGAAGCAGTTGAATGTATTTTGGGGTGCAATTCCACACATGCCCATGGCCTGTGTGAGCAATATATCAATTAGTGACAACTTTTTGTAATTTTTTTTTCTGTCATTATTTAATCACTTGGGACAAAAAAAATAATATTTAATGGGCTCAACATGCCTCTGAGCAATTTCCTTGGGGTGTCTACTTTCCAAAATGGGGTCATTTGGGGGGGTTTGTACCGCCCTGCCATTTTAGCACCTCAAGAAATGACATAGGTAGTCATAAACTAAAAGTTGTGTAAATTCCAGAAAATGTACCCTAGTTTGTAGACGCTATAACTTTTGCACAAACCAATAAATATATGCTTATTGACATTTTTTTTTACCAAAGACATGTGGCCAGGGGCGGCTCCAGACAATTTTTTTTGGGGGTGCTGTGTGGGTGCTGTGAGAAAAAGTGGTGGAGCTAATGCAGAGCACGCAGTGCATCACAGTCTCGTGGGTGTGGCCAGAAGTGGGTGTGGCCAAAGGTAGGCATGACTAAAAATTGGGTGTTTCTTCACAGCCTCTCCTCTTTATATAGACAAAATAGTGCCTTTGGACACACAGAATTGATTACTGGAGTAAAACAAGCCCAAATGGGAATAACAATGATAACCCCTAGCAAGTGTCAAGGTCAGCAATAGCTCCCCAGTAAGTATAAGGGCCAGATAATCTCCAGTACATGTCAGGGCTAGCCATAACAACCAGCAAAACATAATAACTAACCCCCGGTAGAGAACAAAAATAAACCCCCAGCATAGCACAAAAATGAACCACAAGCATGGCACAATAAACCTCCAATATTGCACAATAATTAGCCCCTTAGCATGGCAGAACAATTAAATCCCAGCATGGCACAATAATGTACACAGCAATAAACCCCCTAGGAATATGCATTAATAACTACCAGAACTACACAATTAACCCCCAACACTGTACAATAATTAATCTCCAGGATAATAGCAGTCAGTGAGTCCCCTTTATTGTAAAACTTACAACAGAGAATACAAAGTGAAGAGGTCAGCACTATATGTGGTCACCATAAGTGCCCAGATTAGAAGTGACACCCTAGGATGCCTAGAGCAGGAATGACCCCTAAGATCACAGTGCCCATCTAGATCAGGCTTGCTCCTTAGAATGCCCAGAAGAGGAGTGCCCCTCAGAGTATACAGAGCAGAAAAACTGTCCCCTCAGAGTACCCAGAGCAGCAGAAAGTCCTCTTCAAATGCCCAGAGCAGGAGTATCCCATCAGAGTTCCTAGAGCAGGAATCACCCCTTAGATCAGTGCCCATATAGACCATGCTTCCCTCTTAAAAGTGCCACAATTAGGAGTGCCCCTTTAGAGCTTCCCCCCATAGACTGTCAAGATTAGAGTGCCCAGACCAGGAGTGACCCCCTAAGTGTACCCAGAGCAGGAGTGACCCCCTAAGTGTATCCAGAGCAGGAGTGACCCCCTAAGTGTACCCAGAGCAGGAGTGACCCCCTCAGAGTGCCCAGAGCAGGAGTGACCCCCTCAGAGTGCCCAGAGCAGGAGTGACCCCCTCAGAGTGCCCAGAGCAGGAGTGACCCCCTCAGAGTGCCCAGAGCAGGAGTGACCCCCTCAGAGTGCCCAGAGCAGGAGTGACCCCCTCAGAGTGCCCAGAGCAGTAGAGTGACCCACTAAGTGTACCCAGAGCAGAAAAGTGACCCCCTCAGAGTGCCCAGAGCAGGAGCGTGACCCCCTAAGTGTACCCAGAGCAAGAGAGTGACCCCCTCAGAGTGCCCAGAGCAGGAGAGTGACCCAATCAGAGTGTCTAGAGTAGGAGAGTGACCCTGTAAGTGTACCCAGAGCAGGAGAGTGACCCCCTTAGAGTGCCCAGAGCAGGAGAGTGACCCCCTTAGTGTACCCAGAGCAGGAGACTGACCCCTTAAGTAGACCCAGAGCAGGAGAGTGACCTCCTAAGTGTACCCAGAGCAGGAGAGGGACCCCCTCAGTGTACCCAGAGCAGGAGAGTGACCCCCTCAGTGTACCCAGAGCAGGAGAGTGACCCCCTAAGTATACCCAGAGCAGGAGAGTGACCCCCTAAGTATACCCAGAGCAGGAGAGTGACCCCCTCAGAGTGCCTAGAGCAGGAGAGTGACCCCCTAAGTGTACCCAGAGCAGGAGAGTGACCCCATCAAAGTACCCAGATCAGGAGAGTGACCCCCTCAGAGTACCCAGAGCAGGAGAGTGATCCCCTAAGTGTACCCAGAGCAAGAGAGTGACCTAAGTGTACCCAGAGCAGGAGAGTGACCCCCTAAGTGTACTCTAAGCAGGAGAGTGACCACCTCAGAGTGCCCAGAGCAGGAGAGTGACCCCCCTCAGAGTGCCCAGAGCAGGAGAGGGAGGGACCCCCTAAGTGTACCTAGAGCAGGAGAGTGACCCCCTCCATCCCTCCCTACAATGTATCCCCATCCAGCATCATCCATCCCTCTCCAGGATTCTAGCGGGGATGTGGAGTTTCCAGAGCAGGAGAGTGACCCCCTAAGTGTACCCAGAGCAAGAGAGTGACCCCCTCAGAGTGCCCAGAGCAGGAGAGTGACCCCCTAAGTGTACCCAGAGCAAAAGAGTGACCCCCTCAGAGTGTCCAGCGTAGGAGAGTGACCCTGTAAGTGTACCCAGAGCAGGAGAGTGACCCTCCTCAGAGTGCCCAGAGCAGGAGAGTGACCCCCTAAGTGTACCCAGAGAAGGAGAATGGCCCCCTAAGTGTACCCAGAGCAAGAGAGTGACCCCCTCAGAGTGCCCAGAGCAGGAGAGTGACCCAATCAGAGTGTCTAGAGTAGGAGAGTGACCCTGTAAGTGTACCCAGAGCAGGAGAGTGACCCCCTTAGAGTGCCCAGAGCAGGAGAGTGACCCCCTTAGTGTACCCAGAGCAGGAGACTGACCCCTTAAGTAGACCCAGAGCAGGAGAGTGACCTCCTAAGTGTACCCAGAGCAGGAGAGGGACCCCCTCAGTGTACTCAGAGCAGGAGAGTGACCCCCTCAGTGTACCCAGAGCAGGAGAGTGACCCCCTAAGTATACCCAGAGCAGGAGAGTGACCCCCTAAGTATACCCAGAGCAGGAGAGTGACCCCCTCAGAGTGCCTAGAGCAGGAGAGTGACCCCCTAAGTGTACCCAGAGCAGGAGAGTGACCCCATCAAAGTACCCAGATCAGGAGAGTGACCCCCTCAGAGTGTCCAGCGTAGGAGAGTGACCCTGTAAGTGTACCCAGAGCAGGAGAGTGACCCTCCTCAGAGTGCCCAGAGCAGGAGAGTGACCCCCTAAGTGTACCCAGAGCAGGAGAATGGCCCCCTAAGTGTACCCAGAGCAGGAGAGTGACCCCCTCAGAGTGCCCAGAGCAGGAGAGTGACCCCCTCAGAGTGCCTAGAGCAGGAGTGTGACCCCCTCAGAGTGCCTAGAGCAGGAGAGTGACCCCCTCAGAGTGCCTAGAGCAGGAGAGTGACCCCCTAAGTGTACCCAGAGCAGGAGAGTGACCCCCTAAGTGTACCCAGAGCAGGAGAGTGACCCCCTCAGAGTACCCAGAGCAGGAGAGTGATCCCCTAAGTGTACCCAGAGCAAGAGAGTGACCTCCTAAGTGTACCCAGAGCAGGAGAGTGACCCCCTCAGAGTACCCAGAGCAGGATAGTGACCCCCTCAGAGTACCCAGAGCAGGATAGTGACCCCCTAAGTGTACCCTATGCAGGAGAGTGACCCCCTAAGTGTACCCTAAGCAGGAGAGTGACCCCCCTCAGAGTGCCCAGAGCAGGAGAGTGACCCCCTCAGAGTGCCTAGAGCAGGAGAGTGACCTCCTCAGAGTGCCTAGAGCAGGAGAGTGACCTCCTCAGAGTGCCTGGAGCAGGAGAGTGACCCCCTCAGAGTGCCTAGAGCAGGAGAATGACCCCCTCAGAGTGCCTAGAGCAGGAGATTGACCCCCTCAGAGGGGCTGGCACTGCCTGGCGTGGGGAGGGGCTGGCACTGCTTGGTGTGGGGAGGGTTGGCACTGCCTGGCGTGAGGAGAGGCTGGCACTGCCTGGCATGGGGAGGGGTTGGCACTGCCTGGCGTGGGGAGGGGCTGGCACTGCCTGGCGTGGGGAGGGGCTGGCACTGCCTAGCGTGGGGAGGGGCTGGCACTGCCTGGCGTGGGGAGGGGCTGGCACTGCCTGGCGTGGGGAGGGGTTGGCACTGCCTGGTGTGGGGAGGGGCTGGCACTGCCTGGTGTGGGGAGGGTTGGCACTGCCTGGTGTGGGGAGGGTTGGCACAGCTTACTGACAGAAAAACAATCCTTATCCTTCCTCCATTGATTAGGACTAGAGTAGCACTGCCTGTCCCTATCCCCTCCCATCTCAGTAGCTCCATAATAAGGATCAGGGCCAGACAGGTGATAATGTGATGGTGAGGGGGCGGGTGCACTCTACTTACATTTCCAGAAGAAATCCTTCTTTCTCTGGGGCTGGGATAGAAAACTTCCCTCTTGTCCTGATCTTGGCTCAGCCCACAGCAGCTCCATAGAAGCTCCATAGAAGCGCACACAGCTCCTGTCTGCCTGGTGGTGACGAGGAGGAGGGGTGGGCGTGGCTTCCATGCAAGGAGAGAGAGAGACTAATTCCTTCCTCCACGGCTCAGCTGGGCTGAGAGCTTCTCCCTCCTTCGTTTCCTTAGTGCGGCTGGCAAGTACAGTACTGAGATCAATCCGCCACTAATGATGCCGGGACCCACTGAAGATCAGCGGCTTATGCGGCTAGAGCTGCAGTATCCCTCCTCTATATGAAAGAGTCCCCAGACTTTTTTTCTCACACAGAGCACACAGGTAAAAATTTATTTAAAAGAATTCCGTGACATATATTGGAAATTCAAGTGTGTAGATTTTGGGGGTGCTTTGAGGGTGCTTAAACAATTTTTGAGGGTGCTTTAGCACACCCAAGCACCCACCTGGTGCCGCCCCTGCATGTGGCCGAATACATTTTGGCCTAAATGTATGACTAAAATTGAGTTTATTGGATTTTTTTTATAACAAAAAGTAGAAAATATCATTTTTTTCAAAATTTTCGGTCTTTTTCTATTTATAGCGCAAAAAATAAAAACCGCAGAGGTGATCAAATACCATCAAAAGAAAGCTCTATTTGTGGGAAGAAAAGGACGCAAATTTCCTTGGGTACAGCATTGCATGACTGCGCAATTAGCAGTTAAAGCGACGCAGTGCCAAATTGTAAAAAGTGCTTTGGTCAGGAAGGGGTAAATCCTTCCGGGGCTGAAGTGGTTAACCATTGGATTACAATTTATAAATAGCTAGCAGAAGACAGAAGACAAAGAAAAAACTGCCTTTTTCATTACAAGGCCTTGCATCCTATTTCTGATTAATAGAATTTACACTCTAAAGCAGGGGGAGCTCCCTAGGGATTGCATTTGCGCTTTATCTACTAACATTGTCTTATTGTGTTAGGGCGCACTGGAAGTTGGAAGGTGCCCAGAATTAAGGCATTTCTCATTCTGGCATTAGTCCCACTTGGAAACGCACTTCCAAAGACCACTGAATATAACTTCATGTGTACCAATTATTGTGTGTACTTATTGGGCTGTTGCACTATGTTTGTGTGACAGACCAAATATTGTTATACTACTTTTTCACTGATTCCAGTAAAAGATACGTTCTTGGTTAAGCACATCTTGTGTGGAGTGATGTTCCTTTTTCTAGCAGGTGGACCATCGGATACCCAGGTAATAACAAAGGTATACTGTTATTATATTGTAACTTGTGGGGTTATCTTTCATTATTAGCTTCACACTCGCATTGCACCACAGCTGTGTCAAGGAGATTGAGTCAAGTCATTGAGGGTGTTAAAGCAGAGTACAGGCCCAATCAAATATCAGCAGCTCCTTCGGGGGTCAGTGCTATAATACTATTTAGGGATAAGCTCCATGTTTGGGTCAAACATGAGTTCGACTCGAACATCGGGTGTTTGCCCTTTCGCCAAAGAACGAACATTATGGGGCATTCGTGGGAAATTTGAGTGCCCGCGGAACGCACCATAATGCACTGCGATCTCTGCTGTAGGATGATTGGCGAAAGCATCCACCTGACCTGCATGCTTTGGCCAATCCCAGTGCCCTCTGCTAAGACAGCCATAATTGGCCAAAGGCAGGGTGTCTTTGGCCAATCATGGCTCAGGGGTACTAAGTCCATGCCCCATATAATCAGTCAGTCTAGTATGTATGCATGTATGTATGTATGTATATGTATATATATATATATATATATATATATATATATATATATATATACTCTGCAGCATCCAGTCAGTGTAGCCTAGATCTACATTCTATAGTGCATTCTGTGGGGTACTATTTCTAATCTACTTCAGGTGGTGTATTTGATATAAATATATATATATAATCTACAGTGCATTCCGTGGTGTACTGTTTCTACTACTTTTCTGGTGGTGTACACAGTATACAATACAGTGCAGCCGGAGTGCAGTTGCTACTACTTTTCTGGTGGTGTACACAGTACACAATACAGTGCAGTGTGGTGTTGCAAAACAAAATTTACATCATGTCTGAAAGGCCACCAAGGAGAGGCAGACGCTCACAGGCCACTAAAAGAGGACAAGCAGGCTCTGTCTACAGTCAACAGTGCTGGTCGTGGACATGGTGCATCCTCTGCAGGTGGCCGTGGGGCATGCTTGTCCTTTTTCTCTGTTGCTGGCCGTGTTATTGAGCCAGAACATGCATAAGAGTTGGTGGAGTGGATAACAAAGCCGTCCTCATCCTCCTCATCCTCTGCCACCCAGGCTCAGAGTAGTTTGCCTTCCAATGCAGCTGCCAAAGTGACCTATTCCACCGGCTTCTTGTTCACAGTCACTCCGTCCGTAGCCCCACCATCATGCACGGAGGAGTCCCCCGAACTAGAAGTGATTAGAAGGCCTCGATGTTGGTTCCCAGGTTGAGGAAGGGAGTAACGTGAGCCTAGAGAGAGGGGGTGCCCAAGAAGGACAAGAAACTGGCAGTCCTGTTCCCCCAGCCGCAGCATACTGTCAAGTTTGCTCCAGTAATGAGGAGGGAGGGGATGATGAGGTCACTGACTCTACTTGGGTGCCTGATGGAGGAGGAGGCACAACTCCAATGAGGCAGGATGTCCTCTAGGGGGCAGCTTAAGGGCAGCCGCCCTTCTGCATCACACCACAGAGCTCCGCAGGTGCAGGGCGTTGTTGACTCCCTGCTGAAAAGTTCCTTGGTGTGGGCTTTTTTGGCACTTGTTCAGCAGATCGCACCGTTGCTGTTTGCAACCTATGTCTGAAGCGGATCAAGCATGGCCAGAACAGCAGCCGCTTGGGCACCACATGCTTGACCAGACATATGATGACCTCCCATGCAGTCCGTTGGCAACAGCACTTGAAAGACCCACATCAAAGAAAAAGGTGGACTTCTCCTTGCTCCTTATCTGGGATCTCCAACCCTACTATACCTCCAGTCCTCTCAAAAACCTGCACTGAGAGGAATGAAGGTATAGCAATAGGTGTCCCAAGTACTTGCAGCCCATCTGCTATCAGTACACCTCCATCTGATTTTAGCAGGCAAATTTCCCTACCCCAGTTGCTAAATAGGGATGAGCTTCATGTTCGAGTCAAACCCATGTTCGACTCGAACATCGGCTGTTCGATTGTTCGCCGAATTGCAAACGATATGGGCCGTTCATGCCAAATTCGTGTGGCGCGTCACGGCCCATAATTCACTGCGGCATCACAGTGCATTGCTGGCTGATGATTGGCCAAGCATGCACTATGACCCGCATGCTTGGCCAGTCACAGCGCCGTCGGTAGAGAGAGCTGTAATTGGCCAAAGCCAGGGTGGCTTTGGCCAATTATGGCTCAGGGGGTTTAGAACACGCCCCACACTATATAAGGCCGCCTACTTGGCGGCCCTGTGTAGTGTGTTCCGGCGTGCTGAGAGATAGACAGAGACAGTGTCATTTCATTTGAGTTAGCTAGATTAGGCAGGACAGTCAGTGAGTTAGCTGCACTTACAGTGCATTGTGTGTATATATATGCATCCCAGGTGTTGCATATATATATATATATATATATATATATATATATATATATATATATATATATATATATATACTGTATTCAGTTTAGCTAGATCTGTTCCTGTTATCTTCCTAATGACAGGCAGGCTTGTCTTGTTACAGTATTTACAGCTACCTGCTGGTGTTCTTTTGATCCTATTAGTACCACAGTCAGGCAGCTAGACTATTTACAGTTAGTGTAGTGCGTCCTGCTCACAGTGTTCAGCTAAAACTACAAGTTAGTGTAGTGAGACCTCTGCACAGTGTTCAGCTAAAGCTACAAGTTAGTGTAGTGCGTCCTGCTCACAGTGTTCAGCTAAAACTACAAGTTAGTGTAGTGAGACCTATGCACAGTGTTCATCTAAAGCTACAAGTTAGTGTAGTGCGTCCTGCTCACAGTGTTCAGCTAAAACTACAAGTTAGTGTAGTGAGACCTCAGCACAGTGTTCATCTAAAGCTACAAGTTAGTGTAGTGCATCCTGCTCACAGTGTTCAGCTAAAACTACAAGTTAGTGTAGTGAGACCTCTGCACAGTGTTCATCTAAAGCTACAAGTTAGTGTAGTGCGTCCTGCTCACAGTGTTCAGCTAAAACTACAAGTTAGTGTAGTGAGACCTCTGCACAGTGTTCATCTAAAGCTACAAGTTAGTGTAGTGCGTCCTGCTCACAGTGTTCAGCTAAAACTACAAGTTAGTGTAGTGAGACCTCTGCACAATGTTCAGCTAAAGCTACATTTAGTGTAGTGCATCCTGCTCAGTGTTCAGTTAAAACTACAAGTTAGTGTAGTAAGAACTCTGCACAGTGTTCATCTAAAGCTACAAGTTAGTGTAGTGCGTCCTGCTCACAGTGTTCAGCTAAAACTACAAGTTAGTGTAGTGAGACCTCTACACAGTGTTCAGCTAAAGCTACAAGTTAGTGTAGTGCGTCCTGCTCACAGTGTTCAGCTAAAACTACAAGTTAGTGTAGTGCATTCTCCTCAGTGTTCAGCTAAACCTACAAGTTATTTTTTTGCGAGCTCTGAACAGTGTTCACCTAAAGCTACCTGTAGAAGGTTGGTGGTGTTTTCCTGATCCTATCACTACCGCAGGCAGCTAAATAAGCAAAAATGTAGTTTTTTGCGAGCTCTGCACAGTGTTCAGCTAAAGCTACCTGTAGAAGGTTGGTGGTGTTCTCATACTACAGGCAGGCAGTTGATTTTGCTAGCTGCAGTATCTGTATATATATATATATATATATATATATATATATATATATATCCAGCTTAGTGCAGCTACAGTCCATTAGTATGTCTGAAAGGCCAACAAGGAGAGGCAGACAGTCACAAGCCAATAAAAGAGGGCAAGCAGGCTCTGTGTCTAGTGCTGGTCGTGGAGATGGTGCATCCTCATCAGCACATGGCTGTGGGACACGCTTGGCCTTTTTTACGGCAGCTGGCCGTGTTGAGCCGCAGCATGCGGAAGACTTGGTCGAGTGGATGACCAAGCCATCCTCATCCTCCTCATCCTCTCTCACCCATGCTCAGGGTACTTTGTCTGGCAAAGCAGCGGCCTCTTCCCTCGGCTCAATGGCATCAGTGACTCCTTCCCTAGCCCCACCATGTCCTCCTGAGGAGTCCTTCGAACTGTTTGAACACAGTGTTGGGTACATGCTCCAGGAGGATGCCCAGCGTTTGGAAGGCTCTGATGAGTTTACTGAGCTAGATGAAGGCAGTAACGTGAGCACAGACAGAGGGGGTGCCCAAGAAGGACAGCAATCTGGCAGTCATGCTCCCCCTGCTGCAGCATACTGCCAGGTTTGCTCCAGTGATGAGGAGGGAGGGGATGATGAGGTCACTGACTCAACGTGGGTGCCTGATAGGAGAGAGGAGGAGGAGGCGGCACATCACCAACGAGGCAGGATGCCCTCCAGGGGCCAGCCTAAGGGCAGCACACTGACTGCATCACACCCCAAAGCTCCACATGTGCAGGGCGCTGCTGTCTCTGCGCGTTATTCAAAAAGTTCTTTGGTGTGGGCCTTTTTTGAGACGAGTGCATCAGATCGCACCGCTGCTATTTGCAACATATGTCTCAAGCGTATCTCGCGTGGCCAAAACATCTCCCGCTTTTGTACCACATGCTTGACCAGACATATGTTGACCTGCCATGCAGTTCGTTGGCAAGCGTATCTAAAAGACCTACACCAAAGAACAAAGAGGACCTCTCCTTGCTCCTCATCAGCTGAGCTCTCCAACCCCACTAGACCTTCAGTCCTCTCTGACACCTGCACTGAGAGGAATGAAGGTGTAGAATTAGGTGTGTCACAGCCAAGTACTTGTGGGCAATCTGCTTTCGGTACACCGACATCAGATTGTACCAGGCAAATTTCCCTGCCCCAGCTGCTGCACCGCCGAAAGAAGTTTGCTCCCAGCCATCCACATACCCAGCGGTTGAATGCTAGCTTGGCAAAATTTCTAGCACTTCAACTGCTGCCTTTTCAGTTGGTAGACTCTGCCCCCTTCCGTGAGTTTGTGGAATGTGCAGTTCCTCAGTGGCAGGTACCCAAACGCCACTTTTTCTCATGGAAGGCGATTCCGGCTCTCTACCGGCATGTGGAAGGCAATGTCCATGTCTCGCTGGACAGGGCGGTCAGCGGTAACGTGCATATTACCGCTGACTCATGGTCGAGCAGGCATGGACAGGGATGTTACCTAAGTTTCACCGCACATTGGGTGACTCTGCTGGCAGCTGGGAAGGATGCAGGACAAGGTGCAGTAGTGTTGGAGGTTGTTCTGCCACCACGCCTCCAAAATGCAACTACTAATGATTGTGACACACCTCTCTCCTCTACCCCCTCCTCTTCTTCTTCCTCCATGGCCTCTTCCTGTGCTTTGTCCTCGGAACCAGCGGTGCTCCATAGGCGTTCAAGGGGCTACGCATGTACGCAGGCCAAAAGATGCCATGCGGTGCTTGAGCTGGTGTGCTTGGGGGACAGGAGCCACACTGGGGCAGAGGTTCTGTCAGCTCTGCAGGGGCAGGTTCAGAGGTGGTTGACGCCACGCCAACTTAAGGCAGGAATGGTGGTTTGCGACAATGGCACCAACCTCCTCTCTGCCCTCCGACAGGGACAAATGACCCATGTGCCCTGTTTGGCTCACGTCCTTAACTTGGTGGTGCAGCGGTTCTTGGGCAGGTACCCGGGCTTACAGGATGTCCTGAGGCAGGCCAGGAAAGTCTGTGTGCATTTCCGCCGGTCATATAACGCCAGTGCTTGGCTGGCGGACCTCCAAAAAGAGTTTAACCTGCCCAAGAACCACCTAATCTGTGACATGCCCACCAGGTGGAACTCAACGTTGGCCATGCTGCAGCGGCTGCACATGCAGCAGAGGGCCATCAATAAGCACCTGTGCGACTATGGCACCAGGACAGGGTCAGGGGAGCTTGTTTTTTTTCCCCACGCCAGTGGGCCATGATCAGGGATGCATGTACTGTCCTGTCACCATTTGAGGAGGCCACAAGGATGGTGAGCAGTGACAGTGCATGCATCAGTGACACTGTCCCCCTTGTCCACCTGTTGGAGCACACGCTGCGTAGAATAATGGACAGGGCACTTGAGGCAGAACAGAGGCAGGAAGAGGAGGACTTCCTTAGCTCTCAAGGCCCCCTTTATCCAGACAGTGTTCCTGCGTGCCCACCGATCACACAGGAAGAGGAGGAGGAGGAGGAAGATTGTATCAGTATAGAGGTGGAGCATGGCACTCAGCAGCAGTCTTTAAGGGATCAGTCCCAAGAAACACATGGACTTGTACGTGGCTGGGAGGAGGTGGCTGTGGACCATGTCATCCTTAGTGACCCAGAGGACTCCGGACCGAATGCCTCAGCAAACCTACGCTGCATGGCCTCCCTGATCCTGCAAAGCCTGCGTAAGGATCCTCGTATTCGTGGTATCAAGGAGAAGGACCAATACTGGCTGGCAACCCTCCTTGATCCACGTTACAAGGGTAAGGTTGTGGACCTTATCTTGCCATCGCAGAGGGAGCAGAGGATGAAAAATCTTTGGGAGGCCTCGCAGAAAGGTTTGTGCAACGCGTTCCCAGAGACTGGGAGGTTACAATCTCCTGTTTCTGGACAACGTGTTGCTGAGGCTTTGGTCAGTCAAAGAAGGAGCGGTGGAGAAGGTGGCCGTCTGACTGATGCGTTCAGACAATTTTTTAGTCCACAGCCCCAAGGAATGATCGGTTCCAGCAACCATCGCCAGCGTTTGCTTTACATGGTGCAGGAATACCTAGGGGCAAGATCAGACTTGGACACCTTTCCCACCGAAAATCCTCTGGGTTACTGGGTCTTGAGGATGGATCACTGGCCAGAGCTTGCACAGTATGCAATTGAGCTACTGGCCTGTCCTGCATCCAGCGTTCTTTCGGAACGCACATTCAGTGCTGCTGGAGGCTTCGTAAACGATCACAGGGTGCGTCTGTCCACCGACTCGGCCGATCAACTGACCTTCCTAAAAATTAATCAGTCTTGGATCACCACCAGCTACCAAGCACCTGATGCTGATGTAACCGAATAATTTTTTTTGAAATCTCAGATCCCTTTAAAGACTGTCTATGCTGATGCTGAGTGACTATCCTGAGTAATTATCCTTTTCCTCCTCAATGATCATGCTGATAGCTTGTAAGAACATTTTTGGTTCTGGGCGCCGTCACCAGTGCCTAAGGCCCAATTTTTCAGCCCCTGTTTAACAGGGGCGTGTAATTACAATTTTTGATGCAATACTTTGCAGCAGGGCTCGTTCCTGCGTTCCAACTAGAGTATCTGTGAGGGATTGCAGTGTTGTGGTACCAGCACTAGTGCCTAAGACCCAATTTTTCAGCCGCTGTTCAACAGGGGCATGTAATTACAATTCTTGATCTAATATTTCACAGCAGGGCCCGTTTCTGTGCCCACAAAGAGCAAGTGAGGACTTAGTGTTGTGGCACCAGCACCACCACCACCAAAAGCCCAGTTTTTCAGCCCCTGTTCCACAGGGGCATGTAATTACAATTCTTGATCTAATATTTCACAGCAGGGCCCATTTCTGCGCCCACCAAGAGCGAGTAAGGACTTACAGTGTTGTGGCACCAGCACCACCACCAAAGGCCCAATTTTTCTGCCCTTGTTCAACAGGGGCATGTAATTACAATTCTTGATCTAATATTTCACAGCAGGGCCCGTTTCTGCACCCACCAAGAGTAACTGTGAGGACTTACAGTGTTGTGGCACCAGCACCATCACCAAAGGCCCAATTTTTCTGCCCCTGTTCAACAGGGGCATGTAATTACAATTCTTGATCTAATATTTCACAGCAGGGCCCTGTGAGGGCTTACAGAGTTGTGGCCACAACAACACCTAAGGCCTAAATTTCTGCTGAGTATATAGGGCAGGCCCCTACTTTCAAACATCCAACTTACAAACGACTCCTACTTGCAAACGGAAGGAGACAACAGGAAGTGAGATGAAATCTACCCCTAGGAAGGGAAATTCTCTCCTGTAAGAGTTAATATGGGAAAAACGTTTCTCCTTTCCACTCATGCTATATCACCAATCCTTGTTTCACTAAAAACCCCAAATTTTCTGAAAACAAATGTCATTGGGACAGAAAGTGAGGTGAAATCTTCTGAAGAGGAGCACAGACAGCAAAACAAATGTCACAGGGGTGATAACCCTTCCCTATGTTTTCCAAAAAGCTTAAAAAAGATTTTTTGGCTGGAGCTAAATACGTTAAAAATGTACCCGTTCAAAATTACAAACAGATTCTACTTAACAACAAACCTACAGTCCCTGTCTTGTTTGCACCACCTGTATACTGCTGTTCAGAGTATATAGGGCTTGGTGGCCCCACACCTTTCCTTTTTTATAATTTGGGTGCGGGGTTCCCCTTAATATCCATACAAGACCCAAAGGGCCTGGTAATGGACTGGGGGGTACCCATGCCATTTGTCTCACTGATTTTCATCCATATTGCCAGGACCCGACATTACATTAAACCCGCAAGCAGTTTTAAATAACATTTTTTCCTTTAAAAATTACATTTTGTGCAGGGACTGTTCTAAGCACGGGAAACACGCGCCACTTTACAGGCATACTATAGACACCCCCCAGGTACGATATTTAAAGGAATATTTCTTTTTTTTTTAGTTTAAGCATCATTAACCACTTCAGCCCCGGACCATTTGGTTGCCTAAAGACCAGAGGACTTTTTCCAGTTTGGCACTGCGTCGCTTTAACTGCTAATTGCGCGGTCATGCAATGCTGTACCCAAACGAAATTTGTGTCCTTTTCTTCCCACAAATAGAGCTTTCTTTTGATGGTATTTGATCACCTCTGCGTTTTTTATTTTTTGCGCTATAAACAGAAAAATACCAAAAATTTTGAAAAAAAATGATATTTTGTTATAAAAAAAAGTCCAATAAACTCAATTTTAGTCATACATTTAGGTCAAAATGTATTCGGCCACAAGTCTTTGGTAACAAAAATGTCAATAAGCGTATATTTATTGGTTTGCGCAAAAGTTATAGCGTCTACAAGGGTACATTTTCTGGAATTTACACAGCTTTTAGTTTATGACTGCCTATGTCATTTCTTGAGGTGCTAAAATGGCAGGGCAGTACAACCCCCCCCCAAATGACCCCATTTTGGAAAGTAGACACCCCAAGGAAATTGCTGAGAGGCATGTTGAGTCCATTGAATATTCATTTTTTTGTCCCAAGTGATTAAATAATGACAAAAAAAAAAATTACAAAAAGTTGTCACTAAATGATATATTGCTCACACAGGCCATGGGCATATGTGGAATTGCACCCCAAAATACATTCAGCTGCTTCTCCTGAGTACAGGGATACCAATCAAAAATTTACGCCCTTAGAAAGCCTGAAGGCAGTGCTTGGTTTTCGGGGTCCCGTACGCGGCTAGGCTCCCAAAAAGTCTCACACATGTGGTATCCCCGTACTCAGGAGAAGCAACAGAATGTATTTTGGGGTGTAATTTCACATATTCCCATGGCATGTTTGAGCAATATATCATTTAGTGACAACTTTGTGCAAAAAAAAAAAATTGTCTCTTTCCCGCAACTTGTGTCACAATATAAAATATTCCATGGACTCGACATGACTCCCAGCAAATAACTTGGGGTGTCTACTTTCCAAAATGGGGTCATTTGGGGGGGTTTGAACTGTCCTGGCATTTTATGCACAACATTTAGAAGCTTATGTCACACATCACCCACTCTTCTAACCACTTGAAGACAAAGCCCTTTCTGACACTTTTTGTTTACATAAAAAAATTATTTTTTTTTTGAAAGAAAATTACTTTGAACCCCCAAAATATTATATATTTTTTTAAAGAAAATGCCCTACAGATTAAAATGGTGGGTATTTCATTTTTTTTTTCATACAGTATTTGCGCAGCGATTTTTCAAACGCATTTTTGGGGGAAAAAACACACTTTTTTAAATTTTAATGCACTAAAACACACTATATTACCCAAATGTTTGATGAAATAAAAAAGATGATCTTAGGCCGAGTACATGGATACCAAACATGACATGCTTTAAAATTGCGCACAAACGTGCAGTGGCAACAAAATGAATACATTTTTAAAAGCCTTTACAGGTTACCACTTTAGATTTACAGAGGAGGTCTACTGCTAAAATTACTGCCCTCGATCTGACCTTCACGGTGATACCTCATGTGCATGGTGCAATTGCTGTTTACATTTGACGACAGACCGCCGCTTGCGTTCGCCTTAGCGCGAGAGCAGGGGGCGACAGGGGTGCTTTTTTTTTCTTTCTTTATTTTTTTTGCTTTTTTATCTTATTTTTAAACTGTTACTTTAATTTTTTTTTTTTAATCATTTTTATTGTTATCTCAGGGAATGTAAATATCCCCTATGATAGCAATAGGTAGTTACAGGTACTCTTTTTTGAAAAAATTGGGGTCTATTAGACCCTAGATCTCTCCTCTGCCCTCAAAGAATCTGACCACACCAAGATCGGTGTGATAAAATGCTTTCCCAATTTCCCATTGGTGCTGTTTACATCTGGCGAAATCTAAGTCATGAAATGCTCATAGCTTCCGGTTTCTTAGGCCATAGAGATGTTTGGAGCCACTCTGGTCTCTGATCAGCTCTATGGTCAGCTGGCTGAATCACCGGCTGCATTCTCAGGTTCCCTGTTGAGATAGGAGAGCCAGAGAAAAACACGGAAGACGGTGGGGGGGGGGCATTCCCTCCCACTGCTTGTAAAAGCAGTCTAGAGGCTAATTAGCCAACAGGATTGCTTTTACATGAAAGCCGACCGCTGGCTGAAAAGAATGATACCAAGATGAAACCTGCAGGCATCATTCTGGTATACAGAAAAGAGGGGGATGATTAATGCGCTACCCAAAAAGACAGTAATAAACAAGCTGCTACAAACCATGTGACAAAAATGTGAACCAGAATTAAATAAATTGTAACGCTAAAAAACACATATGCAAATTATCTCTGTGCACATAAACGTAGTGTCCCAATAATGACGTGTTGTCAAAGCAAAAAACAGTCCACATCGAATATATGTGATCCGTGTGGCAGTTCTTTCAGCTTCTCAACGGTCAGCTCAGGTGTCATCAAGATAAATGGATAGATGGAATACGCTTACCGGACAAGTTGGATTTTACTGCTGTGATCATAAAATCGGAAAGGCTTTGTGCTGCTAAGGGCAAAAGTGTGGAATGATGGAGGCAAGGGTAGAGCCTCTGCCAGGCCTGGATGTCCCTCTCGGTCCACTGGAACAGGATCGGCGTGGTTCCCAAAAACAGGTAGTTTCTCAATTCACCAGAACATGTGGGAAAAAAGAGGGATGCTTCCACATAGTGTAACTCAGGGTGTTTTATTACTAAAAAACCGCAATACATGAAACATAAAACATAAAACGTGATCACGGGTAAAAAAAGCAGTGTATGGGGTATGCCCCTGTTGAAGATCGTTGGATCGAAACACGTAGGGCGTTTTTACATACCCCATACACTGCTTTTTTTACCCGTGATCACGTTTTATGTTTTATGTTTCATGTATTGCGTTTTTTTAGTAATAAAACACCCTGAGTTACACTATGTGGAAGCATCCCTCTTTTTTCCACATGCTCTGGTGAATTGAGAAACTACCTGTTTTTGGGAACCACTCCGATCCTGTTCCAGTGGACCGAGAGGGACATCCAGGCCTGGCAGAGGCTCTACCCTTGCCTCCATCATTCCACACTTTTGCCCTTAGCGGCACAAAGCCTTACCGATTCTATGCTCACGGCAGTAGAATCCAACTTGTCCGGTAAGCGTATTCCATCTATCCGTTTATCTTGATGACACCTGAGCTGACCGTTGAGAAGCTGAAAGAACTGCCACACGGATCACATATATTCACTGTAGACTGTTTTTTGCTTTGACAACACGTCATTATTGGGATACTACGTTTATGTGCACAGAGATAATTTGCATATGTGTTTTTTAGCGCTACAATTTATTTAATTATCATTCTGGTATAACCACTCAAAGTTGTGAATGGCGTACCTGAAGACAAAAAAATGGTTACCAATAAAACACAGTAAACGGTAAAGTATAAAAAATTGCATACCTGAAAAGCAAACAGGATAAAACATAATAATAATAAAACATTGCAGAATAGAATACAGTAAAAAAAGAGCAGAACAATAGAGAGAGAATAGAGAGAGAGAGAACAATAAAAAGACAACTATTTTTTTTTTATTTTATATATTTTTTTTTTTTTACACTTTTTTTTGTAACTAACTTTTATAACTGTAACCGGTTCCAGGTTCGGGTCTCTCAAAATGCGATGGCATCTTGGGAGACCCTGTGAAAGTTTGCCTAGTCTGTGGAATGCTGTACCCTACGCTAATACTCAACTAGTGAATGGTAGCGTTCAAAACATTCACCAATGCAAAGACCAGGATTGTCAGGACAGGAGGGACAATAATAGTGGGTGTCACGTCTATATCCGCGCTTGCTGCAAACACAACATCTTTTTTGGGGGGGTTCATTGGGTAGGGGTACTCGGGAGGACACAAAGAAAATGCCTCTCATGCAGCTGATTGCATTTGGTTGGGGATGTGAATGGGGGAAGTACGGGTGCTGCAGAAGTGGTGGGTTCCCAATTAGGATTGGCAAATGCAGCAGGAAGGGCACTATGGGCACGACGGGCCTGTTTGTCTTCTTCTTGGTAGCGGCGGGACACTACTTGTGCTTGCCACCTCACCAGCTTGAACTGCACTTATGGGACTCGCCACGTCACCACGTGTTACTGCAGTGCTGGTTTGACTATGACGGGGGTGTACTAGGCCGCTGGCGCTTGCCAGTTAACCAAAACGCTACCAAAAAAACTGTTAGCGATCACAGGAATCAGGCCTGCAGTTATGCGTTTAGTGTTTTGTAAGTGTCAGTGATCGATCGATACTGCACTTGGGTGGGCTGGGCTGGGCCGGGCGGAGGGACAAAACGTAGGTGCTAGCAGGTATCTGGGCTGATTCCGCTAACACTGCGTTTTTGGGAACCCTAAACTGCTGGGGACGCTAGTATAGATCTGATCGGATCAGATATTGATCCGTTCAGATACTATACCACTAAGGGAGGTGTACGCTGCGTGCGTGGGTGTTAGCGGTACTGCCGCTAACCTGACGCTGCCTGGGGCTGGTGCTTGCCAGTTCACCAAAACGCTACCAAAAAAACTGTTAGCGATCGCAGGGATCAGGCCTGACTCTGCGAACGCTACAGTTATGCGTTTAGTGTTTTGTAAGTGACAGTGATCGCTCAATACTGCATTTGGGTGGGCTGAGCTGGGCCGGGCGGAGGGGCAAAACACAGGTGCTAGCAGGTATCTGGGATGATCCCGCTAACACTGCGTTTTTGGGAACCCTAAACTGCTGGGGATGCTAGTATAGATCTGATCGGATCAGATATTGATCCGTTCAGATACTATACCACTAAGGGAGGCGTATGCTGCATGCGTGGGTGTTAGCGGTACCGGCGCTAATCTGACGCTGCCTGGGGCGACGCATATCACCGCCGGGGTGATCAAGGGGCTAAACCTTTATTCGGTAATAAACGACGGGTGCCCTGACACTATAAAAAATAAACAAACTAACCACCGTCACCCGTAACAGTTATACGGTAATCAGTGGTGAAAGGGTTAACTAGGGGGCAATCAAGGGGTTAAAACATTTATTAGGTAGTATATGGGGGTCCCTGTCGCTATAAAACCCTGACAGCAAACCTAAATATTTACGTCCCTAACTAGCGTCACCAGTGACACTAATACAGCGATCAGAAAAATGATCGCTTAGTGACACTGGCGACAGGGGGTGATCAAGGGGTTAAAACTTTATTAGGGGGGGTTAGGGGGGTACCCTAGACCTAAAGGGGGCTAACACTTACTGCCCTACCACACTAACTGTCACAAACTGACACCATGCAGTAATCAGCAAAAAAAAAAAAAACTGCTTGGTGTCAGTGTGACAGGGGGGGAGGGGTGATCGGGGGGGGATCGGGGGGTAAAGGGGGGTGTAAAGTGTGCCTGGCATGTTCTACTGTGTGTGTTGTGCAACTCACTCAGATGTCTTCTCTCCTCGGCGCCGGAACGGAAACTGCCGAGCCGAGGAGAGATGACATCACATCTCCTGCCTCTGTGTACTACACAGAGGCAGGGGAAGACTCTCATTGGCTGGGAGCGATCGCGAGGGGGGGGGGGCGCGAATGAATGGCCTCCCCCTCATCTCTGATCGCTGCCAGACCAAAGGCGACCGCCTCGATCAGACCCCCCACCCCTGGGAAGGCAATCACGTACCAGGTACGTGATTTTGCCTGCCCGTGCCATTCTGCTGACGTACATCAGCGTGAGGCGGTCGTCAAGTGGTTAAAATCACTGCTCCCGAAAAAACGGCCATTTTTAAAAGGTTTTTTTGCATTGATACATGTCCCCTGGGGCAGGACCTGGGTCCCCTAACCCTTTTTAGGACAATACCATGCAAATTAGCCTTTAAAATGAGGACTTTTGATTTTGAACGTTCGAGTCCCATAGACGTCAATGGGTTTCTAACGTTCGTGCGAATTTTCGGTCCGTTCGCAGGTTCTAGTGCGAACCGAACCGGGGGGGGGCGTTCAGCTCATCCCTATTGCTAAACCGTAAAGAAATTTGTTCCCAGCCATCCATATGCTCAGCGTCTGATTGCTAGCTTGGCCAAATTGCTAGTACTGCAACTGCTGCCTTTTCAGCTTGTAGACTCTGCCCCTTTCATGAATTTTTGGAATGTGCTGTACCTCAGTGGCAGGTTTCAAAATACCATTTTTGTTTTCACGGAAGGCCATTCCAGCTCTCTACCGGCATGTGGATGGCAATGTTTTGACCTCGTTGGACAGGGCGGTCAGCAGTAAGGTGCATATTACCGCTGACTCATGGTCTAGCAGGCATGGGCAGGGACATTACCTTTCCTTCACGGCACACTGGGTAACTCTACTGGCAGCTGGGAAGGATGCAGGACAGGGTTCAGTATTGTTGGAGCTTGTTCCACCACCACGCCTCCAAAATGCTAGTGGTGATTCTGCCACAGCTCTCTCCTCCACCCCCTCCTCTTCTTCTTCCTCTATGGCCTCTTCTGCAGATTCCTCTGAACCAGCGGTGCTCCGTAAGCATTCAAGGGCCTACGCAAGAACTCAGGCAAAAAGATGCAATGCAGTACTTGAGTTGAATATGTGGTATACTCCACGCTCAGGATAATTGCAGCCCCCCTATTGGGTTCCCAAAGGAACTTACAATGGATAAAGGTAAAAAAATGTGGAAGGTGAATGCCCTACCTCCCAAAAAAGGAAGGAGATACCTATCCTATTGGGGCTAAAAGTATATGTATATATCCGTCAGTGATATACAGAAACCGTGCTGGATCAGATGCCTGTATAAATTATACAGGCAGATGTGTGTGATAGGTCAAACAAAACTAGTCCTTGGCGTAACTGTGCACATAATGTGAAAAATATATATGTATATATATCTATTAAGCCAATAAATGTGAACTTAAAACCATACATATATATTAGAGGTATAACGAAAGTACGCCCTCCAAAATAACATATACAAAATTAATAAGTAAAAGAGAAACCAGTATTTAATTGTGAAGTCCCAAAACAGATGTATATAAAAGTTTGTGAAAAATATATATAAGCCAAGTCCCATACATAAGTGCGTGAAAAATCAACGTATAAGTAAAAGTCCCAAAGAGTAATTTATATAACACATAAGTGTAATTCCAGAGTGACCGGTTATAATCCTTTCAGGTGACTTCAGTGCTCAGCAGATTAGGTGACTTGTAGTGCTCCCCCAGTTGAGTCCCCACTCACCAGATGTTGTTACCCCTGCAGGGGTAATAGGCATATGTTAGTGATTGTGGATAGACTTCCTCCTCAGCTCTCCCAATGTTCCATCTGTAGGTCTATCGGGATCCTCCAGCTATCTCCTCAGATAAGGGATAGACCACACTGGTCAGCACCTGCCCAAAGATCGCTCCCCAGTTGCTCAGGGCTGAGTCCTCATATAAAGAAGAAAGGTGGCTCCCATAGTGTAGTAGTTAAAAATGAATTTATTAAAAATAGAAAAAAATAAATAAAAGTCAATGGCTTCCCATCTACAGTGTGGGAAAGCTCAATAAACTGCAATGCTAAAGTGTGGGAGAAGCTGGTTCACAGTGTGCGTTCCACCTGCATTCCAGGCTCCCTTCTTCCGTACCCTAAATGACGAGAAAGCGCAGCCCCGCCATCTTTCTAAACTTGACAGTTATTATAGGCAAATGGACACTCAGGTTCCTCCCCTTCCCAGATACAAGCAAATAGACACTAGACAGTGTTATAAGGGCAATAATATACTAGGGGATAGAGTGGCCATGTTCAGCACGCATCAAGCGGCAGTTCCCCATAGGATAATAGACCTTGTATGTGTCCGTTCATCCTAGTAGTTATATTGCAAGCAGAAATGACATGTTACAGACAAAAGTACATAAGAGGCATATACAGCATAATAAAATGGAGAACTATATACACTAATACATATGAATGGACTACTAGTTCTAGGTGAAAAATGAAAAAATAGGAAGGAACCAATGTTTGAGTTAATCCTGGGGATTTCTGCCACATCCCATGTATAAGGAAGAAGACCAAAATTTGTGTATGCCCCAAGAGGGATATTATGGGCAGTATATCACCAGGAAGGAATTTATAGGTGCAAATAGAGTACAATAGAATTTTTTTAAAAAGATTATCAAAAAGTTTTTATTGTTTACAAAGTATACAAAATTCATTCGACATATAATAACTAAAAGATCAAAAATGAAGAAGACAATGATTGATTACAATACAACTGCTGTAGTGTTGCAGTAGGTCACCCCAGCTGACTCAATGGTCAACCAGCTAGATTGAAAATAAAACAACACAAGGCACCCTACATGTTTCGGAATGACATAGAAAGACTCAGTTCTTTCTATAGTGTATACTTCCTTCCTCAGGGGTTGCAAAAAGACAGTTTGATGTATTTCTAAAAAGGGAAAGATATATATACATATGTGTAAGTAAATATATTTGGCACCTACATATAACTTAAAGAAAGTTAAATTAGAAGTTATAGAGACTGTTAACTTCCAACAAAGCACAAGGACATCATAAAATCCCAATCTGAACAAGTATATACTCACAAAGCATTTGTCTCTTCATTATAAGTGCTGTACATAGTGATGTTGAGAGATGAGCTCCCATGTCCTTGGGTCCAAGGGGTTAGTTTGGTTTTCACAAATCACTACCACCAGAAAAATGGTTGCTCTCAAGAGGATGAAGGGGAAATCTTGGGCACTGCACAGGGTAGGCTTTAGTGTCACCACCAAAGGGGACGGCAGGCCAGGGCTCACAAGAGCCACTACAGATATACAGACTTGGCGTGTGTCTAAAAAGCAGTACAAGAAAGTAACTAATGAGGAACACTGAGCTCTGAAAAATCCCTTCTTTGTATCTTAGAGCGGAATCTAGTATAAAAAAGCCAATGTACTATCAAGAATACAGGCATATGTCACAATTCAGGAGGGTAAATGTGGATAGGGTATAGAAGTCAAAGAAAGGGATTTGAATTCCATAACTGACCTTTGTTGGTTGGTTGCGCTGAAACACCCTGCAGGAAGGATAAGCTCCTCTCAGCAGAGGAGTGTGTGTATTAGGTTGGGATTATATACCTGATGTTTAAAGGGTGGAGACGCTAAGCAGCCAATCATTAGCATAGGTGATGAGTGTGAACTCAGGGGGGAGTAATCGGCTTGAGTTCAGGCAGGCAAAGAGTTCCTACAAGCAATTAGCTGTGTATATACACATGATGACGCCAGCCCATCGTGGCTCCTCGGCTTGAGTGGCGTCCAACGCCAGCGCGTCCAAGAGCGCGATGACGTCAGATGTCTACGGAGGCCGCCGACATGGAAAGAGGGCAGCCTGGCAGAATGGGAATGAGAAGGCTCCCATTGCGAGACGAAGGGTGGGGTGCATGCTCACCAGTGCTGCTGGAAAAATGCCTCCGTCCCAATGATGTGGAATCGGAGGCCTTTCCGTGTTGGGGAGCACCGACGAGCCATCCTGGTGGGGACAATAGCGGAACCTGCACAGTAGCAAGCCCAAACATTGCAATGTGGTTGTAAAAGAAAAATATATTAGAAAGTAGATTAGAGAAAAATTGAAAAGGCTTGGCCCGTATATCTTGGACTGTCCGGACATGAGAATCCCATCTGTACAATAGAATAATTCCTAAAGGGAAAAACAGTAACAAAGATATTTAATTCTTATGGATATCACAATGCAAATATACGTTTTATTCCACAAAGAGAAACAAATAAATCAAATGGGTGTCATGGTACAAAATGTATGTTTATATTCAACAATGTGGTACAATACTTATTATCCACTTTCTAAAAATACTTTTCCTATATCAAGGATAGACATCCGTTTAGACCCAATTTAAAGGGATTAAATGACATGATGAAATGTAATGACAAATAACAGAAAAAACAAAAATGAAGGGGAAAGAGGAGAATGGTAAGCAATGCAGAGAGCTTCCAATCTTTCTATAGTTCCTTATCATAACCTCCTGTGGCAAAACCTGGAAGAATTGATTTTAAATTAAAGGCTTCATTGAGGCCTGGTGGCATTGTCACGTCAAGTCTTGATATCCAATGGAGTTTCCGCTGTAGGAGGATCTTGTTAAAGTCTCCCCTGCAAGGACTTGGATGCAAGCGATCCAATACTAGTACAGAAATTTTGGGACAAATGCCACCATGTACCTGGGCTACATGTCTACCTAGGGGGAGGTCAGAGTCAGCTGACTGCATGGCCTGAGATGGCGATAAATTTGTTGCCATCGTTTTTGTAGGGTTTTCCCCACATAAAAGCAGTTACAATTGCATAGTAATAGATACACTACTCCTGTTGTTTGGCAGTTTGAGAAGTGTTCGGCACAAAGTGCCTGCCGTTGGGTAAGTATATGTTCCTCCTTGTGTCCATGTACTTACAGTAGGAACAAGATCCACATTGGAACGTGCCTACTGCAGTACATGGATCACCTCTTTCCTGTCCTCTATATTCACTTTGAACTAATAAGTCTCCCACCGAGGTGGCACGTCTGTAGGTGATTGGGGTCCTCGGGGGTACAAAGGGGCCTATATTCGGGTCGGAAGTCAATAAATGCCAATATTTTTGGCATATCTGTCTAACTTTGTTATGGTCATTTGTATAGGTAGTGATTATTCTGGAACTGACATCAGTGGTGGATTTTTGCTTGGGAATTAGTAATTCATATCCATCTTTCAAGTTGGCACGTTTAAAAGCTTTTTTTAGACATTTGTGGCTGTAGCCACGCTGCAGTAATCGATCTTTTAGTTTGTTGGCCTCGTCTTTAAAGTCTGAATAATTTGAGCAATTGCGTTTTATCCTCAGATATTTCCCGTAGGGGATTGAATTAATTAATGGTTTGGGGTGAAAACTAGATGAGTGTAATACCGTATTGCCAGCAGTTGGTTTCCTGAATAATTTGGAGGATAGTACATTGGATTCATTGATTGAGATTTCAATGTCCAAGAAAGTAATAGTGGCTTTATCAGATGACATGGTAAATTTGAGATTGAAGGAATTTTTGTTTAATGCTTCCAGGCACTCATTGAGGAGAGATTGAGTGCCATCCCAGACGATGAAGATGTCATCTATGTACCTGTGCCACATGATTACATGGCACAGGTACATAGAGAGACCCTCATCGCCAAAAATGGTCTTTTTCCATTCCCCCAGGTACAGATTGGCATAGCCAGGGGCACAACATGTGCCCATGGCTACGCCCTGTACCTGGAGGAAAAATCTTCCATCGAACGAAAAAATGTTATGGTTGAGTATGTAGTCCAAGCAACAAAGTATGAACTCGTTAAATGAAGCCTCATGGTGACTGGTTTGTGACAAAACCTTCTGGATGCAGGCCAGCCCTCTACAGTGGGGAATTGAGCTGTAGGGGGCCTCTACATCAATGGTTACAAGGGTACAATGGTTCGGGATTTGAACATCTTGCAAAATTTGTAGGAGATGAATCGTGTCGCGAATGTAAGAGGGAATGGCCAAAACAAAAGGTCTAATGTGTTCGTCTATAAGTTTCAACATGTTTTCCGTAATTGATCCATTCCCAGAGAGAATTGGTCTCCCTGGGGGATTATTAATGTTTTTATGTAGTTTGGGTAGTGCGTAGAATGTTGGTATACGTGGGTAGGGAGCTCAAATGAATTCCCAAGTTTGTTTTGAGATAATGTTGTTTTGAAATGCCTCATATGGTACCCACTGGGCGGTACCAATCCCGATTTCTAAGAATTTTGAAACACATTTTCTTGTAGTGTTCATTGTCCATTAGGACAATGTTTCCCCCTTTATCACTCGGTTTAATGGTAATGTTGTGATTATTGGAAAGGTTCTGTAAGGCTGTTTTCTTTTCTTGTCAAATTAGGAATATGAAGAGATGTGGGTTTGAGTGATTTGATCTCCTGGGACGACATTTTCAAAAAAGTGGCCACACCGTGGTTGGAACTGGGAGCTGGGTATAAAGAAGAGGGCTTTTTGAGGGAAGATTTTTTGGATTTGGTGGGTGTGTCCCCATCCTCTCCCAATAGAGCTTCCAGATCTAGGGTGTCTATTAGGTCTGGGGTCTCACTTTCTTGCAATAAAGAGTTTAGATTATTGAGGGCTTGTCGTTCACTGAATGTGCAGCAGCCTTCATAATCTTGCTTATGTTTATCAAACATGCTTTTTAGTAGCAACTTATGGGTGTCTAGATGTAAGTCCTTTATAGCTGTAAATTTGTCTAATTTGTTATTCAGACAGAAAGTGAGACCTTTAGAAAGCACTGAGGTTTCTCCTGGGGTGAGGGTATATGAGGACAGATTCACCACATCCAAAGAGGATGGTGCTACTACAGTGGTCAAGGATTTGGTGGTACTTGGGAGTTCCCCTGGTTTTTTGGGAAAAATATTGATGGAATTTTGCCTGGGGGCATTAGTAGAGAGGTTTCTGCTGATGTTGGTATACCGGAGTCATTGACAGGCAACGACGTAGTTGTCATGAGACTTTGATCACTGACACGGGGGTCCGAGAATTTGGTTTGGGAATTGTTTTTTTGGTATCATTGCCTAGGGGGTGGTCACCCTCCTGGCATCTTTTAGGTTATCTATTACGTCCGGGTTGTTTGTACGAGGAATGTGAGATATTGGATGATGTAGAGGAAGAATCGGATACATCTGAGTATTTAGGATAGTGTGTTGGATTTCGTTTGTGACTTCTACTCCCTGACTTTTGAGCCCATTTATAAGCCTTTCCTTCCTCAAATGCTTGTTTATCTCTAAGAAGTTTGTTCTCTTTTTTCAAAAGAATATTCCTATTAAAGAGTTCTATGTGTGTTCTGAATTTGTTGTTAAGATTTGGGAAGGAAGGATGGACTTCTAGGGGTTTGATTTTGGAGTAGATCTGATCTATGTTAACATCTATCTCCGTCATGCGTCTCTGGTATTCCTCCATAAGCAACTTCATCATCCCCTCAGAGCATGATTTAAGATTTTGTTCCCAGGTTGTTTTAAATGTAGCACTTATATTGTCAAAGGAAGGGAACATTTGGACTCGCAATCCTAAAGGGTTTGGGTCATCTTTGATGTATTCCTTGAAGCTCTGAATATGCCAATAGGTAAGCAATTTTTTCTCCAACCATTTGGTTAGGTTGGAGAACAAAAAGCTTAGTTCAGAATCACGGGATTCATTTTACCCATAGTCTTGTTGGAGTTTCGTTACAAAGTTGTCTCATGATTGACTATATAGTTCTGCCATTTTCCTCAAATAAGCAAGAAAACAAAGGGAGAGAAGGGTAGGAGAAAAACAGTCTCTAATCACATACAAAGGAAATAGCAATCATGAAAAATAATAATGATACTCAAGCACTAGTTCCAAGAGCCACTGGGGACAGAACGGGTATTTGCTACCCAATTAGGTTGAAATAGGAAGGAACCAGTTTTCTTGCTTATTTGAGGAAAATGGCAGAACTATATAGTCAATCATGGGACAACTTTGTAACGAAACTCCAACAAGACTATGGGCAAAATGAATCCCGTGATTCTGAACTAAGCTTTTTGTTCTCCAACCTAACTAAATGGTTGGAGGAAAATTTCGCTTACCTATTGGCATATTCAAAGCTTCAAGGAATACATCAAAGATGACCTAAACACTTTAGGATTGCGAGTCCAAATTTTCCCTTCCTTTGATAATATAAGTGCTACATTTTAAACAGCATGGGAAAAAAATCTTAAGTCATGCTCTGAGGGGATGATGAAGTTGCTTATGGAGGAATACCAGAGACGCATGACGGAGATAGATGTTAACATAGATCAGATCTACTCCAAAATCAAACCCCTAGAAGTCCATCCTTCCTTCCCAAATCTTAACGACAAATTCAGAACACACATAGAACTCTTTAATAAGAATATTCTTTTGAAAAAAGAGAACAAACTTCTTAGAGATAAACAAACATTTGAGGAAGGAAAGGCTTATAAATGGGCTCAAAAGTCAGGGAGTAGAAGTCACAAACGAAATCGAACACACTATCCTAAATACTCAGATGTATCCGATTCTTCCTCTACATCATCCAATATCTCACATTCCTCGTACAAACAACCTGAACATAATAGAAAACCTAAAAGACGCCAGGAGGGTGACCACCCCCTAGGCAATGATACCAAAAAAACAATTCCCAAACCAAATTCTCGGACCCCTGTGTCAGTGATAAAAGTCTCATGACAACTACGTCGTTGCCTGTCAATGACTCTGGTATACCAACATCAGCAGAAACCTCTCTACTAATGCCCCCAGGCAAAATTCCATCAATATTTTTCCCAAAAAACCAGGGGAACACCCAAGTACCACCAAATCCTTGACCACTGTAGTAGCACCATCCTCTTTGGATGTGGTGAATCTGTCCTCATATACCCTCACCCCAGAAGAAACCTCAGTGCTTTCTAAAGGTCTCACTTTCTGCCCGAATAACAAATTAGAAAAATTTACAGCTATAAAGGACTTACATCTATACACCCGTAAGTTGCTACTAAAAAGCATGTTTGATAAACATAAGCAAGATTATGAAGGCTGCCGCACATTCAGTGAACGACAAACCCTTGATAATCTAAACTCTTTATTGCAAGAAAGTGAGACCCCAGACCTAATAGACACCCTAGATCTGGAAGCTCTATTGGGAGAGGACGGGGACACACCCACCAAATCCAAAAAATCTTCCCTCAAAAAGGCCTCTTCCTTATACCCAGCTCCCAGTTCCAACCATGGTGTAGCCACTTTTTTTGAAAATTACATCCCAGGAGATCAAATCACTCAAACCCATCTTAAGAAATTGGAAATCCACTAATGCCATTAACCTATCAGACATAACCAAAGCAGTTCATAGAAATTATACCTTTGAGCGTCTCTTAGCAATAAACTCTTTACAATGCACAAAATTTGACAAACAATGGTCGGTATGGTCCAAAAGTTAATGTTTCTATTGATGTTTCTGTTTCTATTAATGTTTCTATTAACGTTTGACTAATGAAGATAAGATAAACACAACGCATAGTGAAATACTCTGCTTATCACAATTGTCTCTATGCTATTTGGCTAGCTAACTAAATAAGTGACAATTTCTGAGAAGGTATATAACCTGATTGTATATAACCCGATTGTGTATATCAATCTTTTCCCTTTCTTTTCCCCTCCTTTTATGTTATGTAACATATTCCTTTCTAAAATTTTCAATAAAAATTTTACAGAGAAAAAAAATCACTCAAACCCACATCTCTTTATATTCTTAATTTGACAAAAAAAAGAAAACAGCCTTACAGAACCTTTCCAATAATCACAACATTACCATTAAACCGAGTGATAAAGGGGGAAACATTGTCCTAATGGACAATGAACACTACAAGAAAATGTGTTTCAAAATTCTTAGAAATCAGGATTGGTACTGCCCAGTGGGTACCGATATAGTGGTGGCATTCAATAGGAAATATTATTTATTCGTAGATGAGGCATTTCAAAACATCATTATCTCAAAACAAACTTGGGAATTCATTCGAACTCCCTACCCACGTATACCAACATTCTACGCACTACCCAAACTACATAAAAACATTAATGATCCCCCAGGGAGACCAACTCTCTCTGGGAATGGATCAATTACAGAAAACATGTTGAAACTTATAGACGAACACATTAGACCTTTTGTTTTGGCCATTCCCTCTTACATTCGCGACACGATTCATCTCCTACAAATTTTGCAAGATGTTCAAATCCCGAACCATTGTACCCTTGTAACCATTGATGTAGAGGCCCCCTACAGCTCAATTCCCCACTGTAGAGGGCTGGCCTGCATCCAGAAGGTTTTGTCACAAACCAGTCACCATGAGGCTTCATTTAACGAGTTCATACTTCATTCTTTGGACTACATACTCAACCATAACATTTTTTCGTTTGATGGAAGATTTTTCCTCCAGGTACAGGGCGTAGCAATGGGCACTTGTTGTGCCCCTGGCTACGCCAATCTGTACCCGGGGGAATGGCAAAATTCAATTTTTGGCGATGAGGGTCTCTCTATGTATCTGTGCCACGTAATCATGTGGCACAGGTACATAGATGACATCTTCATCGTCTGGGATGGCACTCAATATCTCCTCAATGAGTGCCTGGAAACATTAAACAAAAATTCCTTCAATCTCAAATTCACCATGTCATCTGATAAGGCCACTATTACTTTCTTGGACATTGAAATCTCAATCAATGAATCCAATGTACTATCCTCCAAATTATTCAGGAAACCAACTGCTGGCAATACAGTATTACACTCATCTAGTTTTCACCCCAAACCATTAATTAATTCAATCCCCTACGGGGAATATTTGAGGATAAAACATAATTGCTCAAATTATTCAGACTTTAAACACGAGGCCAGCAAACTAAAAATTTGATTACTGCAGCGTGGCTACAGCCACAAATGTCTCAAAAAAGCTTTTAAACGTGCCAACTTGAAAGATAGATATGAATTACTAATTCCCAAGCTAAAATCTACCACTGATGTCAGTTCCAGAATAATCACTACCTATACAAATGACCATAACAAAGTTAGACAGATATGCCAAAAGTATTGGCATTTATTGACTTCCGACCCAAATATAGGCCCCTTTGTACCCCCGAGGCCCCCAATCACCTACAGACGTGCCACCTCGGTGGGAGACTTATTAGTTCAAAGTGAATATAGAGGACAGGAAAGAGGTGATCCATGTACTGCAGTAGGCACGTTCCAATGTGGATCTTGTTCCTACTGTAAGTACATGGACACAAGGAGGAACATATACTTACCCAACGGCAGGCACTTTGTGCCCGATCACTTCTCAAACTGCCAAACAACAGGAGTAGTGTATCTATTACTATGCAATTGTAACTGCTTTTATGTGGGGAAAACCCTACAAAAACTATGGCAATGAATTTATCGCCATCTCAGGGCCATGCAGTCAGATGACCCTGACCTCCCCCTAGGTAGACATGTAGCCCAGGTACATGGTGGCATTTGTCCCAAAATTTCTGTACTAGTATTGGATCGCTTGCATCCAAGTCCTCACAGGGGAGACTTTAACAAGATCCTCCTACAGCAGGAACTCCGTTGGATATCAAGACTTGACGCGACAATGCCACCGGGCCTCAATGAAGCCTTTAATTTGAAACCATTTCTTCCAGGTTTTGCCACAGGAGGTTATGATAAGGAACTATAGAAAGATAGAAAGATTGGAAGCTCTCTGCATTGCTTACCATTCTCCTCTTTCCTCTTTCCCCTTCATTTTTGTTTTTTTCTGTTATTTGTCATTACATTTCATCATGTCATTTAATCCCTTTAATCCCTTGGGTCTAAACGGATGTCTATCCTTGATATAGGAAAGTATTTTTAGACAAAGCAGATAATAAGTATTGTACCACATTGTTGAATATAAACGTACATTTTGTGCCATGACACCCATATGATTTATCTCTTTCTCTTTGTGGAATAAAACGTATATTTGCATTGTGATATCCATAAGAATTAAATATCTTTGTTACTGTTTTTCCCTTTAGGAATTATCACTTGCATTTCTATTGTACAGATGGGATTCCCATGTCCGGGCAGTCCAAAATATACGGGCCAAGCCTTTTCAATTTTTCTCTAATCTACTTTCTAATATATTTTTCTTTTACAACCACATTGCAATGTTTGGGCTTGCTACTGTGCAGGTTACGCTATTGTCCCCACCAGGATGGCTTGTCGGTGCTCCCCGACACGGAAAGGCCTCTGATTCCACATCATGGGGACGGAGGCATTTTTCCAGCAGCACTGGTGCGCATGCGCCCGACCCTTCGTCTCGCAATGGGAGCCTTCTCATTCCCATTCTGCCAGGCTGCCCTCTTTCCGTGTCGGCGGCCTCCGTAGACATCTGACTTCATCACGCTCTTGGACGCGCTGGCATTGGACGCCACTCAGGCTGAGGAGCCACGATGGGCTAGCGTCATCATGTGTATATACACAGCTAATTGCTTGTAGGAACTCTTTGCCTGCCTGAACTCTAGCTGATTACTCCCCCCTGAGTTCACACTCATCACCTATGCTAATGATTGGCTGCTTAGTGTCTCCACCCTTTAAACATCAGGTATATAATCCCAACCTAATACACACACTCCTCTGCTACATAGCTGAGAGGAGCTTATCCTTCCTGCAGGGTGTTTCAGCGCAACCAACCAACAAAGGTCAGTTATGGAATTCAAATCCCTTTCTTTGACATCTATGCCCTATCCACATTTACCCTCCTGAATTGTCACATATGCCTGTATTTTTGATAGTACATTGGCTTTTTATACTAGATTCCGCTCTAAGATACAAAGGAGGGATTTTTCAGAGCTCAGTGTTCCTCATTAATTACTTTCTTGTACTGCTTTTTAGACACACACCAAGTCTGCCTATCTGTGGTGGCTCTTGTGAGCCCTGGCCTGCCATCCCCTTTGGTGGTGACACTAAAGCCTACCCTGTGCAGTACCCAAGATTTCCCCTTCATCCGCTTGAGAGCAACCATTTTTCTGGTGGTAGTGATTTGTGAAAACCAAATTAACCCCTTGGACCCAAGGACATGGGAGCTCATCTCTCAACATCCCTATGTACCGCACTTATAATGAAGAGACAAATGCTTTGTGAGTATATAGTTGTTCAGATTGGGATTTTATGATGTCCTTGTGCTTTGTTGGAAGTTAACAGTCTCTATAACTTCTGATTTAACTTTCTTTATGTTATATGTAGGTGCCAAATATATTTATGGGCGGCACAGTGGTGTAGTGGGTAGCACTCTCGCCTAGCAGTAAGAAGGGTTGCTGGTTCGAATCCCGACCACGACACTACCTGCCTGGAGTTTGCTTGTTCTTCCTGTGTCTGCGTGGGTTTCCACCGGGTACTCCGGTTTCCTCCCACACTCCAAAGACATGCTGGTAGGTTAATTGGATCCTGTCTAAATTGGCCCTAGTATGTATGAATGTGAGTTAGGGACCTTAGATTGTAAGCTCCTTGAGGGTGTAGGGACTGATGTGTATGTATAATGTATATGTAAAGCGCTGCGTAAATTGACGGCGCTATATAAGTACCATAAATAAATAAATAAATATTTACTTACACATGTATATATATATATATATATATATATATATATATATATATATATATATATCTTTCCCTTTTTAGAAATACATCAAACTGCCTTTTTGCAACCCCTGAGGAAGGAAGTATACACTATAGAAAGAACTGAGTCTTTCTATGTCATTCCGAAATATGTAGGGTGCCTTGTGTTGTTTTATTTTCACTCTAGCTGGTTGACCATTGAGTCCGCTGGGGTGACCTACTGCAACACTACAGCAGTTGTATTGTAATTAATCATTGTCTTCTTCATTTTTGATTTTTTAGTTATTATATGTCGTATGTATTTTGTATACTTTGTAAATAATAAAAACTTTTTGATAATCTTTTTAAAAAAATACTATTGTACTCTATTTGCACCTATAAATTCCTTCCTGGTGATATACTGCCCATAATATCCCTCTTGGGGCATACACAAATTTTGGTCTTCTTACTAGTTCTAGGTAATGGATTTATCAATAGGGAAGCGTTAGGTGGCCGGTCTTGGAATTGCAGCTCCAACCACCGAACACCCCAGAGATACAACAGAGCCAGATGCTATATATATATATATATATATATATATATATATATAGATATAGATATAGATATAGATATAGATATAGATATAGATAGAGAGAGAGATGGTGTAGTTAAGAACATACTACCCAGGACATAAAAGAACTGTTATAATGTGCAGAATATGCAAAACAATGTTTAAACCCACATGTGCTGTACAGAAAAAAAGAAGAAAAAGGAAATAAAAGTAAAAATAAAAATAAAAATAGAATATAAATGACAATTATGACCAAGGGTACATGATTATATGTACCGTATATACTCTACCCTCTTTTCCACTTACAGTAGCTGTGCATTTCTCACCCTCGTCTTATACTCGGGTCAATAAGTTTTTCCCATTTTTTTGTGGTAAATTAGGGCCTCGACTTATACTCGGAACGACTTATACTCGAGTATATACGGTAATCCTCATAAGTCCCATATAACGGGACAAAGGAGTGGGTTTCATTGTGAAAATATAACAGTGAAATTAAGGACCAAGATAAGTTGTATCCCCACCGTGTATCTAGCCATATGCTTATAAAATGCATTACCACGATGAACATTTAGATTATTTAAAAAAATATTTAGATTGTTTCAGGCCATATAGTTACTATTGGCCCATGTGGGAATCTATGTTATGCAGTGGGTCAGTTAGTAAACTTGCCAGGTGGTCAGCCGCTGAAGTGCAGCTCGATCTTCATAAAGTGTATGCGTGGCAAACCCAGATACTACCTGGTAAAGCTACAAGTAATTAAGCCAGAGAGCTAATAAAATGTACAGGATGTATTAGTAGATAGATATGGTGTTACATGTAAAAAGAGAATAATAACAAACCTTCAACCAAGTATTGTTTCTTCAGAATAAGAACACCCTTAGTATCATTCTGTGGAATCAATGATGTGCACTAAAATAACTACTCAAGAAAAAGACTAATGAACATAAGTAAACTCAAAAACATAGTTAGTGTTAGTGCACTACTGAATTGAGATGTGTGGTATACTATGAACAAAATGATGAGCATCCCATAAGGTCAATCCTAGTGTGTACCCACATCAAACTGACATATCATATGTCAGTGGATGGTAGAATAAGTACTAGGACCAGTTCTCACCAGTGAGATGCCCATGGGGCAGCATCCTGGTGGCATGCCTCCTAAGGTTTCTTAGTTAAGGGTTGGCTATAAAACAGTCCAGGTCTATGTCAAGGTTGAGTCCTTTGGGGACAAGGGATCTCAACTGGTATATCCAGCTGGTTTAATTCCTGGAAATTAAAGTTCCTTTATTTCCCCCTCTCCAATGATCCTGAACTAGATCGATGCCATAAAATATAAGTCCACTTGGATCTCTGTGGTGCACTTCATCGAAGTGTCTCATTAAGTTATGGTTGGGGAATCCATTTCTTATGTTTTTGATATGTTCCCGCACGCGAACAAAGCGAGAGCGGGTGGTTCTTCCTACATACTGGAGATGGCATGGACATTCAATGACATATGTGACATGCGTACTCCGGCATGTAAACTATCTATGTTTTTGAGTTTATGTTCATTAGTCTTTTTCTTGAGTAGTTATTTTAGTGCACATCATTAATTCCACAGAATGATACTAAGGGTGTTCTTATTCTGAAGAAACAATACTTGGTTGTAGGTTTGCTATTATTCTCTCTTTGGCTAGATACACGATGGGGATACAACTTATCTTTATCTCTTTATATATATATATATATATACTAGGTAGCATCTGGCTCTGTTTTATCTCTGAGGTGTTCAGTGGTTGGAGCTGCAATTCCAAGACCGGCCACCTAACACTTCCCTATTATAAATGATAAATCCATTACCTAGAACTAGTAGTCCATTCATATGTATTAGTGTATATACTTCTCCATTTTATTATGCTGTATACACCTCTTATGTACTCTTGTCTGTAACATGTCATTTCTGCTTGCAATATATCTACTAGGATGAACGGACACATACAAGGTCTATTATCCTATGGGGAACTGCCGCTTGATGCGTGCTGAACATGGCCACTCTATCCCCGTAGTATATTATTGCCCTTATAACACTGTCTAGTGTCTATTTGCTTGTATCTGGGAATGGGAGGAACCTAATGTCCATTTGCCTATAATAACTGTCAAGTTTAGAAAAATGGTTCCGCCTTTGAGAACGTCCAATGATGAAATGCGTAAGTGGGGCTACGCTTTCACATCATTTCCGGTACGGAAGTAGGGAGCCTGGAATGCAGGTGGAATGCACGCTGCGAACCGGCTTCTCCTACACTTTAGCATTGCAGTTTATTAAGCTTTCCCACACTGTGGATGGGAAGCCATTGACTTTTATTTATTTTTATCTAGTTTTAATAAATTCATTTTTAACTACTACACTATGGGAGCCACCTTTCTTCTTTATATGAGGACTCAGCCCTGAGCAACTGGGGAGTGATCTTTGGACAGGTGCTGACCAGTGTGGTCTACCCCTTATCTGAGGAGATAGCTGGAGGATCCCGATAGACCTACAGACAGAACATTGGGAGAGCTGAGGAGAAAGCCTATCCACAATCACTCACATATGCCTATTACCCCTGCAGGGGTAACAACATCTGGTAAGTGGGGACTCAACTGGGGGAGCACTACAAGTCACCTAATCTGCTGAGCACCAAAGTCACCTGAAAGGATTATAACCGGTCACTCTGGAATTACACTTATGTGTTATATAAATTACTCTTTGGGACTTTTTATATTGATTTTTCACGCACTTTTGTATGGGACTTGGCTTATATATATTTTTCACATACTTTTATATACATCTGTTTTGGGACTTCACAATAAGATACTGTTTTTTCTTTTACTTATTAATTTTTGATACGTTATTTTGGAGGGCGTACTTTCGTTATACCTCTAATATATATGTATGGTTTTAAGTTCACATTTATTGGCTTAATAGATATATATATATATATATATATATATATATATATATATATATACATATATATTTTTCACATTATGTGCGCAATTATGCCGAGGACTAGTTTTGTTTGACCTATCACACACATCTGCCTGTATAATTTATACAGCCATCTGATCCAGCACGGTTTCTGTATATCACTGACGGATATATACATATACTTTTAGGCCCAATAGGATAGGTATCTCCTTCCTTTTTTGGGAGGCAGGGCATTCACCTACCACATTTTTTTACACTACACGATATAGCAGGGTAGCGCCACTTACCCAATTTTTTTCCCTTTATCCAGTGCTTGAGTTGGTCTGCTTAGGGGACAGGAGCCACACTGGGGCAGAGATTCTGTCAGCTCTGCAGGGGCAGGTTCAGAAGTGGTTGACACCACGCCAGCTTCAGCCAGGAATGGTTGTATGCGACAATGGCACCAACCTTCTCTCCGCCCTCCGACAGGGATACTTGACCCATGTCCCATGTTTGGCACACGTCCTGAATTTGGTTTTGCAGTGGTTCTTGAGCAGGTTCCCAGGCTTACAGGATCTCCTGAGGCAGGCCAGAAAAGTCTGTGGTCATTTCCAGCGGTCATACAATGCCAGTGCTCAGCTGGCTGACATTCAAAGAGAATTCAACCTGCCCACCAACCGCCTCATTTGTGATGTGCCCACCAGGTGGAACTCAACGTTGGCAATGCTGCAGCGACTGCACTCACAGCAGAGGGTCATAAATGAGTACCTGTGTGAGTATGGCACCAGGACAGGGTCAGGGGAGCTTGGCTTTTTTTTGCCACACTAGTGGCTACTGATCAAGGATGCATGCACTGTCCTGTCACCATTTGAGGAGGCCACGAGGATGGTGAGCAGCGACAATGCATGCATCAGTGATACTGTCCCTCTTGTCTTCCTGTTGGAGCATGCGCTTCATGGAATAGTGGACAGGGCACTTGAGGCAGAACAGAGGGAGGAAGAGGAGGACTTACCTCTCAAGGCCCCCTTTATCCAGATAGCATTCCTGTGGGCCCGCCAAACACACAGGAAGAAGAGGGGGAGGAGGATTGTGTCAGCATGGATGTAGAGGATAACATTCAGCAGCAGTCTTAAAGGGATGGTTTTCAGTCCCCAGAAACTCAAGGAGTTGTACGTGGTTGGGAGGAGGTAGTTCCTGACAACATCATCCTCAGTGACCCAGAGGACTCACAATTGAATGCGTCTGCAAACTTATGCTGCATGGCCTCCCTGATTCTGCAAAGCCTGCGAAAGGAGCCTAGGATTTGTGGTATCAAGGAGAGGGATCATTACTGGCTGGCAACCTTTCTTGATCCACGTTACAAGGGTAAGGTTGCAGAACTCATCCTGCCTTTGCAGAGGGAGCAGAGGATGAAACATCTTCAGGAGGCCATGAAGAAAGGTTTGTGCAATGTGTTTCCAGACCCTGGGAGGTTACAATTTCCTTGTGCTGGACAACGTGTTGCTGAGGCTTTGTTCAGTCAGAGTAAGAGCGGTGGAGAAGGTGGCCGGCTGACCAATGCCTTTAGACAATTTTTCAGTCCTCAGCGCCAAGGTCTGATTGGTTCAAGCAACCATCGCCAGCGTCTGCATTACATGGTGCATGCATATCTTGGGGCAAGAGAAAACTTGGAGACCTTTCCAACAGACCATCCACTGGGTTAATGGGTCTTGAGGATTGGCCACTGGCCAGAACTTGCTCAATATGCAATTGGGCTACTGGCCTGTCCTGCATCCAGCGTTCTTTCTGAATGTCAAAACAAAAAAAAAAGGCACTATAAAGTGATATAAAAAATGATGCGAATATGAAATCCCATATATCCCATATATATAATTTGTGTAGTCCCATGTGAACATCCAAAACAGAAGAAGGTAAGTCTATCTTAGGTGAATAGCGTGAACTTCATCCAAAAGTAAATCAGTGATGAGAAACACATTTAACTGGAACACACCGATAAATATTGCGCTTACCAGAAGTAATCCAAAATGGGGCAAGTGGCTTAAACCCAGCCTGGGCCTTTGGATGAACGATCCAGGTGAGGCAGGATGAACGCACTCATCCCGTGTATCCAGTCCACAGAAATGTATCCAAAAATATATGACAAAAACATAGCATAATACTGATAACTCAAAACATTCAAAACCAAAATAATAGGTGCAACACTCAAATAAACACTCAACAGATTCTGGGTACCGTTCACTTCTTTACCTATTCACCACACTATATCCTTGCATGATTGCATGACACTCACTTAACCATCCTGGTTATTGACACAGGATGTTATATGACCACATATGATTTTAGTTTTAGTTGAGTGTTGCACCTATTATTTGGGTTTTGAATGTTTTGAGTTATCAGTATTACGCTATGTTTTTGTCATATATTTTTGGATAAATTTCTGTGGACTGGATACAGGGGACGAGTGCGTTCATCCTGCCTCACCTGGATCGTTCATCCAAAGGCCCAGGCTGGGTTTAACCAGTTGCCGACCGCCGCACGAACATATACGTCCTCAGAGCGGCACGGGCAGGCAAAAGGACTTACAGGTACGTCCTTGCCTGCCCGCGGGTGGGGGGTCCGATCGCACCCCCCCGGTGCCTGCGGCGGTCGGCAAATCTCCCCCGGCGATCGGTGGTGAGGGGGAGGCCATTCATTCGTGGCCCCCCCCTCGCGATCGCTCCCAGCCAATGAGATCATTTCCCTGGCTCTGTATTGTACACAGAGGCAGAGGAAATGATGTCATCTCTCCTCGGCTTGGTATTTTCCGTTCCGGCGCCGAGGAGAGAAGACTGTACTGTGAGTTACACAAACACACACACACACACACAGTAGAACATGCCAGGCACACATTACACCCCCGATCCCCCCCGATTACCCCCCGATCCCCCCCAATCACCCCCCCTGTCACAAACTGACACCAAGCAGTTTTTTTTTTTCTGATTACTGCATGGTGTCAGTTTGTGACAGTTACAGTGTTAGGTCAGTGAGTGTTAGCCCCCTTTAGGTCTAGGGTACCCCCCTAACACCCCCTAATAAAGTTTTAACCCCTTGATCACCCCCTGTCACCAGTGTCACTAAACGATCATTTTTCTGATCGCTGTATTAGTGTCGCTGGTGACGCTAGTTAGGGAGGTAAATATTTAGGTTCGCCGTCAGCGTTTTATAGCGACAGGGACCCCCATATTCTACCTAATAATAAATGTTTTAACCCCTTGATTGCCCCCTAGTTAACCCTTTCACCACTGATCACCGTATAACTGTTACGGGTGATGCTGGTTAGTTCGTTTATTTTTTATAGTGTCAGGGCACCCGCCATTTATTACCGAATAAAGGTTTAGCCCCCTGATCGCCCGGCGGTGATATGCATTGCCCCAAGCAACGTCAGATTAGCGCCAGTACCGCTAACACCCACGCACGCAGCATACGCCTCCCTTAGTGGTATAGTATCTGAACGCATCAATATCTGATCCGATCAGATCTATACTAGTGTCCCCAGCAGTTTAGGGTTCCCAAAAACGCAGTGTTAGCGGGATCAGCCCAGATACCTGCTAGCACCTGCGTTTTGCCCCTCCGCCCGGCACAGCCCAGCCCACCCAAGTGCAGTATCAATCGATCACTGTCACTTACAAAACACTAAACGCATAACTGCAGCGTTCGCAGAGTCAGGCCTGATCCCTGCGATCGCTAACAGTTTTTTTGTAGCGTTTTGGTGAACTGGCAAGCACCAGCGGCCTAGTACACCCAGGTCGTAGTCAAACCAGCACTGCAGTAACACTTGGTGACGTGGAGAGTCCCATAAGTGCAGTTCAAGCTGGTGAGGTGGCAAGCACAAGTAGTGTCCCGCTGTCACCAAAAAGACAAACACAGGCCCATCGTGCCCATAATGCCCTTCCTGCTGCATTCGCCAATCCTAATTGGGAACCCTCCGCTTCTGCAGCGCCCGTACTTCCCCCATTCACATCCCCAACCAAATGCAGTCAGCTGCATGAGAGGCATTTTCTTTATGTCCTCCCGAGTACCCCTACCCAACGAACCCCCCCAAAAAAGATGTTGTGTCTGCAGCAAGCGCGGATATAGACGTGACACCCGCTATTATTGTCCCTCCTGTCCTGACAATCCTGGTCTTTGCATTGGTGAATGTTTTGAACGCTACCATACACTAGTTGAGTATTAGCGTAGGGTACAGCATTGCACAGACTAGGCACACTTTCACAGGGTCTCCCAAGATGCCATGGCATTTTGAGAGACCCGAACCTGGAACCGGTTACAGTTATAAAAGTTACAGTTACAAAAAAAGTGTTAAAAAAAAAAAAAACACATACAAAAATATAAAATAAAAAAAAATAGTTGTCGTTTTATTGTTCTCTCTCTCTGTATTATATTCTGCAATGTTTTATTGTTATTATGTTTTATCATGTTTGCTTTTCAGGTATGCAATTTTTTATACTTTACCGTTTACTGTGCTTTATTGTTAACCATTTTTTTGTCTTCAGGTACGCCATTGACGACTTTGAGTGGTTATACCAGAATGATGCCTGCAGGTTTAGGTATCATCTTGGTATCATTCTTTTCAGCCAGCGGTCGGCTTTCATGTAAAAGCAATCCTAGTGGCTAATTAACCTCTAGACTGCTTTTACAAGCAGTGGGAGGGAATGCCCCCCCCCCCAACGTCTTCCGTGTTTTTCTCTGGCTCTCCTGTCTCAACAGGGAACCTGAAAATGCAGCCGGTGATTCAGCCAGCTGACCATAGAGCTGATCAGAGACCAGAGTGGCTCCAAACATCTCTATGGCCTAAGAAACCAGAAGCTACAAGCATTTTATGACTTAGATTTTGCCGGATGTAAACAGCGCCATTGGGAAATTGGGAAAGCATTTTATCACACCGATCTTGGTGTGGTCAGATGCTTTGAGGGCAGAGGAGAAATCTAGGGTCTAATAGACCCCAATTTTTTCAAAAAAGAGTGCCTGTCACTACCTTTTGCTATGATAGGGGATATTTACATTCCCTGAGATAACAATAAAAATGATTTAAAAAAAAAAATGAAAGGAACAGTTTAAAAATAAGATAAAAAAAATAATAATAATAATAAAGAAAAAAAAAAAAAAAGCACCCCTGTCCCCCCTGCTCTCGCGCTAAGGCGAACGCAAGCGTCGGTCTGGCGTCAAATGTAAACAGCAATTGCACCATGCATGTGAGGTATCACCGCGAGATCGAGGGCAGTAATTTTAGCAGTAGACCTCCTCTGTAAATCTAAAGTGGTAACCTGTAAAGGCTTTTAAAGGCTTTTAAAAATGTATTTAGTTTGTCGCCACTGCACGTTTGTGCGCAATTTTAAAGCATGTCATGTTTGGTATCCATATACTCGGCCTAAGATCATCTTTTTTATTTCATCAAACATTTGGGCAATATAGTGTGTTTTAGTACATTAAAATTTAAAAAAGTATGTTTTTTCCCCAAAAAAATGCGTTTTAAAAATCGCTGCGCAAATACTGTGTGAAAAAAAATGAAACACCCACCATTTTAATCTGTAGGGCATTTGCTTTAAAAAAAATATATAGTGTGTGGGGGTTCAAAGTAATTTTCTTGCAAAAAAATTTTTATTTTTTTATGTAATCAAAAAGTGTCAGAAAGGGCTTTGTCTTCAAGTGGTTAGAAGAGTGGGTGATGTGTGACATAAGCTTCTAAATGTTGTGCATAAAATGCCATGACAGTTCAAAACTCCCCCAAATGACCCCATTTTGGAAAGTAGACACCCCAAGCTATTTGCTGAGAGGCATGTTGAGTCCATGGAAAATTTTATATTGTGACACAAGTTGCGGGAAAGAGACAATTTTTTATTTTTTTTATTTTTTTTTGCGCAAAGTTGTCACTAAATGATATATTGTTCAAACATGCCATGGGAATATGTGAAATTACACCCCAAAATACATTCTGTTGCTTCTCCTGAGTACGGGGATACCACATGTGTGAGACTTTTTGGGAGCCTAGCCGCGTACGGGACCCCGAAACCAAGCACCGCCTTCAGGCTTTCTAAGGCCATAAATTTTTGATTTCACTCTTCACTGCCTATTACAGTTTCGGAGGCCATGGAATGCCCAGGTGGCAAACCCCCCCCCCCAAATGACCCCATTTTGGAAAGTAGACACCCCAAGCTATTTACTGAGAGGTATAGTGAGTATTTTGCAGACCTCACTTTTTGTCACAAAGTTTTGAAAATTGAAAAAAGAAAAAAAATTTTTTTTTTCTCGTCTTTCTTTATTTTCAAAAACAAATGAGAGCTGCAAAATACTCACCATGCCTCTCAGCAAATAGCTTGGGGTGTCTACTTTCCAAAATGGGGTCATTTGTGGGGGTTTGGTCACCTGGGCATTCCATGGCCTCCGAAACTGTGATAGGCAGTGAAGAGTGAAATCAAAAATTTACACCCTTAGAAATCCTGAAGGCGGTGATTGGTTTCTGGGCTGATCCCGCTAACACTGCGTTGTTTTTGGGAACCCTAAACTGCTGGGGACACTAGTATAGATCTGATCGGATCAGATATTGATGCGTTCAGATACTATACCACTAAGGGAGGCGTATGCTGCGTGCGTGGGTGTTAGCGGTACTGGCGCTAATCTGACGCTGCTTGGGGCAACGCATATCACCGCCGGGCGATCAGGGGGCTAAACCTTTATTCGGTAATAAACGGCGGGTGCCCTGACACTATAAAAAATAAACGAACTAACCAGCGTCACCCGTAACAGTTATACGGTGATCAGTGGTGAAAGGGTTAACTAGGGGGCAATCAAGGGGTTAAAACATTTATTATTAGGTAGTATATGGGGGTCCCTGTCGCTATAAAACGCTGATGGCGAACCTAAATATTTACCTCCCTAACTAGCGTCACCAGCGACACTAATACAGCGATCAGAAAAATGATCGTTTAGTGACACTGGTGAAAGGGGGTGATCAAGGGGTTAAAACTTTATTAGGGGGTGTTAGGGGGGTACCCTAGACCTAAAGGGGGCTAACACTCACTGACCTAACACTGTAACTGTCACAAACTGACATCCTGCAGTAATCAGAAAAAAAAAAACTGCTTGGTGTCAGTTTTTGACAGGGGGGGGTGATTGGGGGGGATCGGGGGGTAATCGGGGGGGATCGGGGGTGTAATGTGTGCCTGGCATGTTCTACTGTGTGTGTGTGTGTGTTTGTGTAACTCACAGTACAGTCTTCTCTCCTCGGCGCCGGAACGGAAAATACCAAGCCGAGGAGAGATGACATCATTTCCTCTGCCTCTGTGTACAATACAGAGCCAGGGAAATGATCTCATTGGCTGGGAGCGATCGCGGGGGGGGGCCACGAATGAATGGCCTCCCCCTCACCACCGATCACCGGGGGAGATTTGCCGACCGCCGCAGGCACCGGGGGGGGTCCGATCGGACCCCCCACCCGCGGGCAGGCAAGGACGTACCTGTAAGTCCTTTTGCCTGCCCGTGCCGCTCTGAGGACGTATATGTCCGTGCGGCGGTCGGCAACTGGTTAAACCCAGCCTGGGCCTTTGGATGAACGATCCAGGTGAGGCAGGATGAACGCACTCGTCCCCTGTATCCAGTCCACAGAAATTTATCCAAAAATATATGACAAAAACATAGCGTAATACTGATAACTCAAAACATTCAAAACCCAAATAATAGGTGCAACACTCAACTAAAACTAAAATCATATGTGGTCATATAACATCCTGTGTCAATAACCAGGATGGTTAAGTGAGTGTCATGCAATCATGCAAGGATATAGTGTGGTGAATAGGTAAAGAAGTGAACGGTACCCAGAATCTGTTGAGTGTTTATTTGAGTGTTGCACCTATTATTTTGGTTTTGAATGTTTTGAGTTATCAGTATTATGCTATGTTTTTGTCATATATTTTTGGATACATTTCTGTGGACTAGATACATGGGACGAGTGCGTTCATCCTGCCTCACCTGGATCGTTCATCCAAAGGCCCAGGCTGGGTTTAAGCCACTTGCCCCATTTTGGCTTACTTCTGGTAAGCGCAATATTTATCGGTGTGTTCCAGTTAAATGTGTTTCTCATCACTGATTTACTTTTGGATGAAGTTCACGCTATTCACCTAAGATAGACTTACCTTCTTCTGTTTTGGATGTTCACATGTGACTACACAAATTGTATATGGGATTTCATATTCGCATCATTGTTTATATCACTTTATAGCGCGTTTTTTTTGTTTTGATATTGTATTGGTGTGCCTCACTTATAACTGCTTGTTTATTTACTCCAAGCACAGTTTTTTTGTTTTATTTTGTTCTTTCTGAATGCACATTCAGTGCTGCTTGAGTGTTTGTAATGGATCATAGAGTGTGCCTGTCCACAGACTCCGTTGATAGGCTCACATTCATAAAAATGAATCAGTCTTGGATCAGCAGCAGCTATCAAGCACCTGATGCTGATGTAACTAACTGATTTTTCTATGTATGTGGGATCCCTTGAAGACTGCCTATGCTGAGTGACTATCCTATTCCTCCTCAATCTTGATGATGCTAGCTTCCAACAATATTTTTGGTTTAGGACACCACCACCACTACCTAAGGCAATTTTTCTGCCCCTGTTTAACAGGGGCATGTAATTACAATTTTTTATTTAATATTTCAAAGCAGGGCCCGTTCCTGCGCCCAACAAGAGTATCTGTGAGGGGTTACAGTGTTGTGGCACCACCACCACTGCCTAAGGCCCAATTTCTCTGCCCCTGTTTAACAGGGGCATGTATTTAAAATTTTTGATATAATATTTAACAGCAGGGCCTGTTTTTTCACCCAACAAGAGTATCTGTGAGGGGTTACAGTGTTCTGGTACCACCAACACCTAAGGCCCAATTTTCTGCAGAGTATATAGGGCAGGATTTATAGTATATATACTTCTGTTCAGAGTATATAGTGCCTGAAGGCCTAGGCGACCCCACCCCATTTTTTTTATTTGGGTTTGGGGTTCCCCTTAATATCTATACCAGACACAAAGGGCCTGTTAACGGACTTGGGGGGTGGAACCCGTGCCATTTTTTTCAATGAATTTCATCTATATTGCCGGGACCTGACAATACATTACAGCCGCAAGCAGAGTTAAATGACTTTTTTTCCTTTAGAAATGTCATTTTGCTGTGGTATTGTTCTAAACACTGGAAAACTGTGCCATTTTACAGGTATACTATAGACACCCCAGGCGCGATATTTAAAGGAATATTTAATTTATATGGTTTCACTTTAAGCATTCTTAAAATCCCTGCTCCATGAAAAAAACTGTCCATTTTTAAAACTTTTTTTGCATTGATTCATGTCCCCTGGGGCAGGACCTGGGTCCCCAAACACTTTTTATGGCAATAACTTGCATATAAGCCTTTAAAATTAGCACTTTTGATTTTTCACATAGACTTTAACAGTGTTTGCGTGTTCGAACAAACTTTTTTGCATGTCCGGATGTTCTGGTGCGAACCGAACCGGGGGGTGTTCGGCTCATCCCTAATACTATTGGTTTCTGAATACTGATACTCTGACTTTCTTGTACCTGTATTGATACACTTATGGTTGTTTATGATATTGTAAATATTTTACAGACTAAAATCAATAAAAAACATAAAAGAGGTATGGCCTGACCTGGCATGGAGAAGGACGCATAATCCCAGAGCTCCGTCTGCCATAGGAGAAGCTACCTAAACTCTGAGGTATTTACCCCACACATTGAGCCCACAACATGGGGACAGCATCCAGGAACTCCTCGGCATCTCATTCCCGCTCCCCCAGAGACCTAACTGGGTCGCAATCCCACAACATTCCGGAGATGTTCAGGGACGGGCGAGGCAATATGGCGCCTTCCTGCCACGGAGCTGCTCACTCTCAACCACTGCCCTTACCACTGCATAATACTACTTCCTAAACCGCCAGCGCTACGCAATCCGCAGAGGGAGAAGGGGGCATTGTTCTCACCCCCCAACCTCCAATAAACATACAGGATCTATGATCGATTGCGGAAGATATCAAAGAGACCCTCTCTGCTGCCATATCGGAGCTTAGGCTGGATCTACGCGCTTTGAGTGACCGTGTACAGGTTGTAGAGAAGGTGACTGACAGCCATGATGCAGCTATCATCTCCAATACTGACCGCATAGACTGCCACACAATGCAGATGAGGGACATGCAGAGACACCTCGAAGACCTCGACAACAGGGGTTGGAGGCACAATTTAAGACTCAGAGGTGTGCCGGAATCCATTGAGGGAGACCGCATCCAGCAAGCAGTAGTGAGCATCTTTAATGGCCTCCTCCACCAGCCTCCACAGACCCCCATCGCTATGGAAAGAATTCACCATGCTCTCCGTCCCAAAGGCAGGGAGAATGACCCCCCAAGAGACATAATCTGCTGCATTGTGGACTACAAGTTGAAGGAGGAAATCATGCAGCGAGCCAGGGATCAGCAACAAATCCTTCACGAGGGAGCCCCCATTCAGATTTACCAAGATCTATCGGGTATCACTCTGCAGCATAGGAGAGACCTGAAAACCCTGCTGGATGCCCTCTTGGCCACAGCGCATGGCCGCACCGCTCTCCTCAGGGTGCCTGAAGACCTGCCTCACTTCTGTGACACGCTGGGCATTCAGGAGGTCCCTGTACCGAACTGATATGCAGCCTTTCGCACCACAGCCTCACACCGTGATATACTCCGGGAAGAACCCATGGACGCTCAACCATCCAGACACCACCGGAGACGTTCACCCTCCGAAACCACTCAGACTACTGCAATGGCCCCAGGGACACAAGCCCCATGTCCGCACCGTGGTACAGAAGAATGCGCAGGGACTGCTAATACCTGTTTAATAGGGCCACTACCGCCCGTCAGTGCCTAACCGAAACAGGCACCCTTTTGGGAGTTTTGAGTTTTTCGTTTCCCTTTTTTTTTTTTTTTTTGTTGTTACAGTGGCACGTTGTTCTTCTTGATTTATCAGTGCCCGTTTTGAATTTTTCAACTTAGGGTCCTGACTTTTATTGTTGTGCCCCTCTCCCACGTCCTCTAAACACTGAAGACCCCTGGTTTAATATTTACTCATTTCAGTTGGCTGCACGGGCCAGACTTTGCCGCCCTACGTACACTCGGGTCTACCACCTTTCACGATCACGGCTGACTAACCAGGGTACCAAACACTCACTGAACTACTCAACACTCAGCCAGATACTACATCAACCAGGATGCATAGCAGCATTGGGCTCCGCCCCACTCCTTCCACTACAGCTCCATCGTTACGCCCAACCAAGTGGACACCATGGAACAATTCTTCTATCAAGCCTGCACCTAGGTTCTTTACTACCCGAGCGACTTGCCTCATCTCCCTGCAACCGTCAAATGGACCACCTCGATGTCGCCCCAGACGGACTTAAACCTCTCTCCGACTCCCCTGAGTCTACAGAAAACCCGGTCCGCATACCTCGCTTGTACGATGCTTATCCGGCCTGCTACGACTGGAACCCTCAAACGGAACGCCCGTGCTTGTATGTCTCGGCTGGAACTTTCAGATGATGTCCCAGTGTCTCCCAGGTTAACCTACCATGTACCTTTTACTGCTTCATATTTGTCTTTTTTTTTTTTTTGTTTTGTTTTGTTTGATTATTTACTTATGCATTGCTTACAGTAATGAATGTGACACGCTTGAAGGTTTGACATACTAACCTGAGGGGTGGCAATAGGGGCGATACACCCCTTACGGTTAGGCTGCATTTATTGCCACGCTCTCACCATTCTCCATTCACCCTCCCTGGCACACACCACCCACCACGGCCCTCCTCTTCGACTGGATATCGTTACTCGCTAGGCAGGGGGGATTCACCTGGTATTCGGCTCTCCTCAGAGTCGGGGCGGGTGATCGCTCCCTGGGCTAGCGAACCACTCATACACATACTATTCTTTAGCAGATGACCCAATTAATACATTTTCAGGATGCAGGATAGGGCTACAGTATCTAAACTCCTCCGCTCGTACTTTATAATCCCCATTGCGGCATACACAGGACACAGCTTGGCAACACGCGCTTGCATTACCTCTTCTTGTTGCTATATACCACTCCTATGGTGACTGCTCACGTTCTCACTCATTTCCCCTACTTTTTTTTTTTAATCTCTCCCTGCCTTCGTTAAGGTCAACCCCCACATGGAGCCCTGACAGGTGGTCGTGCGCCGTTCACGCTCCATACCACTCCGATCACAATCCCTCGAGGTTGTTGGAAACTCTGTTCCACACCTCCTCGGATCATACTTTTTCGTACACACCCTTGAATTTTACTTAACCCCTGCCCTCCCGACCCTTCCCCTCCACCCCCCCTCCACCCCCCCTCCCATCCTACCACACCCGCACCCCACCTATGGCGAACCCACAAGTCATGAACTCGCCTCCGGTGGCTAGACAGCCTCAACTCCACACTCTCAAACTTTACTCCCTGAACATTAGGGGCCTTAACACACCCGAAAAACGGTCTAAACTTCTATATTCTCTAAAACATTCTAAAGCACATATCGCCCTCTTACGGGAAACCCATTTCCGCACCGATTCCATCCCCAAACTTAAAGACCAACATTTTCCCACAGCCTTTCATTCCTCCAATTCAGAGGCAAAATCTAAAGGGGTATCTATCCTCATTTCGAAAAACTGCCCCTTTGAAGTGACCGATGTCCAAAGAGACCCGCTGGGACACTTCCTCTTTCTTAAAGGCACTCTACATCATATGCCCCTTACGATCGCCAACATATACGCCCCTAATTCAGGCCAAGTCACCTTCTTTCGCAATTCCCTTCAACTACTCTCCAGCTTCCAAACAGAAACCCTAATTCTTGGTGGTGATTTTAATATCCCCCTGACACCAATGGTTGACACATCGAACGGCACATCTTCTCTACCTTACAGGGCCTTAAGGGCGATCAAACAACAACTCAGTAACTTACTACTTCACGACACGTGGCGCACGTTACATCCCAAAGAAAAAGATTTTACTTTCTTTTCCGCCCCGCACAATTACTTCAGACTGGACCATTTCTTTCTTTCACAAAAGACCTTTCGCACCTTACCAAAACTACCATTGTCCCAGCCATACTTTTGGACCACAACCCCATCTCCATGACCCTACAGCTAACCTCACCTCACTTGAAGACACATATATGGTGCCTTGACAATTCCCTGCTCACTGACGAGATCAACATTCAAAGGCTGACCACATGCCTAGCAAACTATTTTCAGGAGAACTGTTCTCCAGACGTAGCACCCACAGTCACCTGGGCCGCACTCAAATGTGTCATACGAGGCAAACTATTGGCTATGGCAGCTCACCGAAATAAACTTCAAACCGCCCGCATTGCTGAATTAACCACACGCATCTGCTCGCGCGAACAAAAACATAAGGCCTCCCTCGCTAACTCCGCTCTATCCGAACTGTCTCAGGCTCGGGAAGACCTTTTGGATGTGTTAAATGCCAAACTGAAACGCAAGTTTGCTTTGACACAAAAATTATATTACGAGTTTGGCAACAAAGTCGGCAAACACACCATTCACAAACTTCACAATGCCAGAGGTGATGCAGTGGTTACTAATGATGGCATCTCATCCCAATTTATAAAGTACTTCTCCAAACTCTACAACCTTCCTAAGTCCCAACCCACTGACTCTACCGTTAACAGTCTAACGGCCATTAATGACTTCTTAACACAATTCGGCCCGACCCCGCTCTCCTCTGAAGATTCGCAAACTCTAGACCTTCCCCTCTCTACTGACAAACTCATCACCTAACCAAAGCCCTCAACAACCTTTCACCTGATTCAGCCGCACATAATGACTTACTTGAAGCCCACATCACACTTATACCTAAACAGGGAAAGGACCCCACTTTGGTCACCAACTACCGCCCCATTTCTCTACTCAATGTGGACCTAAAGTTATACGCCAAAGCACTAGCTAATCGCATCCTCCCCTTCATTCCAACTCGTTTCACTTGACCAGGTGGGCTTTGTCTGGAGGCCAGAGACAACGCCACGAAAGCCCTAAACATTCACCACTGGTTATCTAAATCATCCACACATGGCTTCTTCCTCTCGTTGGATGCAGAGAAGGCGTTCGACAGGGTGGCATGGGACTACATGGAGGCCGTGCTTCGGGTGGTTGGACTACCGCCTCGCATGCTTCAAATGATCATGGCCCTTTACGCCTCTCCGAAGGCCAGACTCCGGATAAATGGGGGACTTTCGGACGCCTTCTCTGTATCCAATGGGACACGTCAGGGATGCCCTTTGTCACCCCTCCTATTTATACTGACTATGGAACCCATGCTTCGTAAACTGAGACTCAATCTCACTATCAGAGGCATAGACATCCATCGTACTCATTATAAAATGGCTGCCTATGCCGATGACATCCTACTTTTCCTCACAGACCTGATCACGACCCTCCCCAACCTTTTAGCTGACTTCGCCCTTTTCAAATCCTTATCCAACCTAAAAATCAATTTTGACAAATCTAAAGCCCTCAATGTAACCCTGCCAATTGAAACTGTCAACCTATGCAAGCGTAACTTCCCATTTGTCTGCGAACATTCTGAAATATCCTACTTTGGCATCAAAATCACCACCAACTTAAAGGATTTATATACCAAAAATTTCTTGCCGCTGCTCCAGTCCATCCAGGGTGATCTCCAGAAATGGCATCTTGGCTCTTTCTCTTGGATGGGTAGAATAGCGGTGATTAAAATGAACATTATGCCCAGACTCCTTTACCTTCTCCAAGCCATACCAATCAAGATACCGGCCTCCTTCTTTTCTTCTTATAAAAATATTTGCAGGTCCTTTGTGTGGGCCACTAAACGCCCACGACTTAGCTGGGAGAGGTTGGTCCTCCCCAAACGACTGGGAGGCCTTGGTCTCCCAGACCTTCAAAAGAATCATTGGGCCTGCCAACTGACCAGACTGGTAGATTGGCATGTACATCGCTCTTCCAAAGACTGGATCCAGCTTGAGGACTCCTTGACGAACCTTCCCATAGCTGACTTGCCTTGGATCGACCATACTCACATAACCAGAGATTTACTAACACACCCGCTCATTGGCGCCACATTATCAATTTTCAAACTAGCGTGCAAAAAGCTCGCTTTTATCCCAGCGCCAGGCCCAATGACCCCTTTGGTCAACAACCCAGACTTCCCCCCAGGATTGAAACTGAAAGATCCAACCCTTGAAACACTCTCTTCACGAGCCAGAGCTCAGGAATTCTTCGTGAATGGGACCCTCCTACCCTACCCTACTCTAGCGGCACAACTGCCCAACCATGACATACCCTTTTATAAATACTTACAACTGAAACACTTCTTCCGGTCTCACCAACGCAACCCCCCGTGGCATAGGGATCTTACACAGCTCGAAATTCTCTGCTCCAGCACAGAACCCCAAAGCCACCTAATCTCGACAATCTACTCCCTCCTGTTTTCCCGAACCAAGATAAAGGATGACAAAATTGTGAGACGATGGGAGCATGACTTATCCATAGACCTCTCCCCGTCTGAATGGGACCGCATATTCACCCTCATGCACAAGGGCTCCATTAAGGTTTCCACTCAGGAAAATAGATACAAACTATTCTCCAAATGGTATAGGACGCCAGGTAAGGTCCATCACTTTCACCCCACTATCCCCCTGACCTGCTGGAGATGTAATGCAGCCCGCGGTACCCTACTTCACATCTGGTGGGAATGTACCCTTATACAACCATTCTGGTCAGAAATTCACAGACTGATATGCCACATCACAACATACAAACCAACCTTCTCCCCTGCCAGCTATCTACTACACCACACCACCAAGCCCTACAGCTCCTATAAAAAATCCCTGACTCTACACCTCACCAACGCGGCCAATCTCTGTATCCCCGCCCTCTGGAGGAACCCCGCTCCCCCCACAGTGAAAGACTGGATCCGTAGGGTAGACAGAATAGCTGATATGGAACAACTTATATGCCAAGCTAATGACAACCCGACCAAATATAATACTACCTGGGCTTGTTGGTCACATTACAGGCAATCCCAAACACAGACCGCTTTATCTCCTGTGTCAACATCTGCACCCTAAATGCTTAGAACTGTCTTCCACCATGGGCCCCCCCACCTCATTCATTTGCCACCCCCAACCCCCCCTCCCTCCTCCCTCCCCCACACCACTCTTCCCTCACCACATCGAGCTGATAAAGCCTCGATTTCTGTAGCTCCACGTACCTATCTTAACTCTCTTTTTCTACATAGTACCTTACAAATGTGAGCCCCACCCCCAGTTCCACACTCAAACCTTTACCAATACAATCACATCCTCAATCTGACCTGTTATCGGGAACCGAGACTTACACTTGGCACACCGTCACCCCATTGGACGCTACAACTGTATCTTCCTACACCCCGCTCCGTTCACAGTGAAGGTCCTGTTAGGGGTGAACGGATTGGGAGTAGAACCCTGACGGTGAGGAAGTACCCTCGATACTTTCCCATTTTGCACAATACCAGACTTATTTAATACTGGGGCACACAATGCGTTGTTTTAGATAGCATAAGACAGACTTAATGTTTTTTTCATCCTCTTCATTCACTGTTGACGTACCCCTACAACCTCCCACTGGCTTCCCGCATCAACCGACCACATATGGTCTTTAATACTGAAGCCTCTCTTCAAGAATTCCTTTACATCGTTTTCCAGTTTTGCTCCCTCCCCCAGTATGATTACCTTGTTGCAAATGTCTGTTTGTACACATCAATCACCTGTACCTCTGCTTACTGCATTGTATGCTCTGTATTACTGGTGAATTTGTAAAACTCAATAAAAATGTTTTGAAAAAAAAACAAAACATAAAAGATCCTGTTCTATGGAACTTCAAAACTGATCCATCAACTCACCCCGAGACCAGAACAATTAAGAGTCGCTCCACCTCTCTGCTCATTATCTTATCTGCATTCCCTCTAGTAATACAGAATAGTATTTATTTTCATGGAGATCAGATTACTGATAACGCCATACACAAGATGAGCACAGAATACACTATAATCTCCTTGTGTATGGAGCATGAATGGTATCAGCAGACAGTGTGAGGCTGTAATCAGCATTGCTAGTGACTGGACAGGATGATTTTTATCTGATATTCTATTTATCTCTGCTGATAAGAGCTCTGTACTCATAGGAAGTAATGGGGAGATCCCCTGACACTGAATAGCGGATGTCATCTCAGGTGACAGGAAGCTCATATGAGGCTCTGATTGGTCATTGCAGTAAGATCAGATTTCCCCGTGTTTGATCACCTACAATCAGATCTACAGTACCGTATATACTCGAGTATAAGTCGTTCCGAGTATAAGTCGAGGCCCTAATTTACCACAAAAAAATGGGAAAAACTTATTGACCCGAGTATAAGACGAGGGTGAGAAATGCACAGCTACTGTAAGTGGAAAAGAGGGTCAACAATGCCCATTTGCAGCCTTACTGTGCCCATTTGCAGCCTCACTGTGCCCATTTGCAGCCATAGGTCCCCTGAACTTCAAACTTGGTAGTTAAGGGTTCCTAGATGCCCCCTAGCTGCAGCCAAAATTTGGGGTCTCTGAACCCAAAGGGTCCCGAAATGACATTGCAGCAGATGGACACAGTTGACCGAATTTGGGGCCCTGTATCTCAGGGCCACTTAGTGCTAAGAACCCCAAATTTGGTGTGCAAACGCAGTGGAACTAGCACAATAGAATTTCCAAAGCTGGGGTTTCTAACACCAAGTGGCCCAGAGATACAGGGCCCCAAAAATCAGTTCAGAAAATGTCAAGCACTTTTCTACAGCAGAGAATGACATTTTCCGAACCGGTTTGGGGGCCCCGTATCTCGGGGCCACTTAGTGCTAGGAACTTCAGCTTTGGATATGTTGTGGTACCAGGTCCACTGGGTTTGCACACCAAATTTGGGGTTCCTAGCACCAAGTGGCCCTGAGATATGGGGCCCCAAAGTCGGTTCAGAAAATGTGAAGCACTTTTCTGCAGCAGAGAATGACATTTTCCGAACCGATTTTGGGGCCCCTTATCTCGGGGCCCCTTAGTGCTAGGAACTTCAGCTTTGGATATGTTGTGGTGCCAGGTCCACTGGGTTTGCACACCAAATTTGGAGTTCCTAGCACCAAGTGACCCTGAGATACGGGGCCCCAAAGTCGGTTTGGAAAATGAATTTTTTTGCTGCAGAAAAGTGCTTGACTCGAGTATAAGTCGAGGGGGGCACTTTCAGCACTAAAAAATGTGCTGAAAAATCCGACTTATACTCGAGTATATACGTATATTACTACTTATTGGATTTCATAGAATATCAGATTATAACAAGGTTACAGGAAAAGACTATTTCATGGCTGATAACAGAGTGTGATAAGATCCAAGAATTAGGCTGCTCATACACAAAAATTCATGTAAAAAATCTCATTAATCTGATGGCTGTATGAATTTTGTTCAAAATTATTTCAAAATTTTGTACAGTTTTTACCATTTTATTTTGAACTTCACTGAATGAAAATCACACACACTATTAGGAATGTGTTCATTCAAGAAATAAATTGCCATCCTGCTCCTTCAAATCTTCTTGTCACCGCAGTCATAAACACATTTCTGTTTGAACCGCAACTAACAATTCAAAAATTGATCAGCCATTCATAAAATGAAAAATTCCAGATGAATATCTACTTGTCTACATATATCTATATCTACTTATATACAAGGCTGCAGTACTGGTATATATAACTTTCAAACAATATAAATGTGAAAATATAACAATAAAAGTGAGAATCCTCAACACAAAAGTCCTTATAAGCTTCACACTTTGCATTTTACCCAAACAAGACGTCATCAGGGGCTCAGAGGATCTCCTATTCAGATGAAATACATAAGGAGGAACTTTTTAAGGCCAATGCCAATGCTATTGTATATGGCACCAATCATACAGTTAACAACCTACTTTTTTTTGCAACTTTTTTTGCATATACGAAAGCTTTTATATTTTGCTTTATGAGATTGTTATAATAAAGAAAGTCTTGGGTCATCTAAACTATTGAAGTGTTTTCTATTTTTGTGGACAACAATTACTAAATGTGACATGAGAAGTGGATGAGGTGGTGTGATCCATTCCTGTATGGGGTTTGGACCATACACACTCACACTGACCTCTAGACTTTCACCTCCAACCTTCTGCTAAGTCTTGGGATCAGTTGTGGGAATTCACTTTGATGGTCACAGAAGTCTCACTCATGTTGTGGAAACTTCTATGACTAAAAGTGACACCATTGTACTTTGGGATTATCTTTATTTGGACTTTTTTAAAATTTGCACTAATATTGCTGCATTAATTTTATATATGCTGATTATAAATTCCCTTCATTAGTTATCAGTGAAATAGTCTCCATACCATTGTTATATATACACTTATAGGGAGTTTTGAGACGAGTCTCACTTTTATTGTTGTATTTTCACATTTATATTGTGTGAATGTTATATACCAGTGCTGCAGTCTTCCATATTATACTAGATGTGACAATTCCACCAATAGTGATCAGATATAACAATTACATTCACTACAAAAATACACTTTCATACATGTGAGGAAGGGCAGATCTCCTGTAACCTATTCACAGCTACTTCAATCTATATAACATATAATGTGCAAAAATAAACATGAAGAGCAACAAAGTATAAAAATTAAAATAATATACTGCGCTGTGAAATATATAACACTAGCAGCCAGCACAGCTGTAGACAAAAAGCAGTAATGTGGATATGGAAAAGTGCAGCGCTAATTATACAAAACAAATGAGAGAGTGTTACTATGCATAAACACCTCTAAATCATGATAATTCAAACCATAAGTGTAAGACCACCATGTGAAAACAAAATATGAAGTCACTATTCTAGTGAGGAAATTAAAAAGTTCAAAATTCAAATGCACAATGGAAAAGTCCCAATATATATGTGATCCATCAAACATATGTGGAAATCCACCGGTGTGACCCTGAAGATGGGAAGATAGCCAGAAACACCACCACCGTAGATAGGTGGAGGCTTACCAGATCTCAATGACTTGGAGAGGCATATACCACCCAAGTCATAAAGGCTTGTTAGGTTGGTCAAACCCAATGGAGGCAGCTGGTCCTGGATAGACATGTGCAATTCGTTTAGTAACGAATCAAAATTCGGTCGAATTTTGCATCTTTCGGACATTCGGATGCATCCGAATGTCCGAATAAAAAAATAACGAATTTCAACGACTACGAAAGAAATTATAGCGAATATAACGAATGGATTCGACATGATTCGGTAATTTGTTAAAGATCTAATGAAACAAAAGGTCAACTCAAAGTAAATCTTACAGTCCAATCAGCTGATTACTTTTGTGCTGGAGGTTGGATTACTGGCAAAGTGCATTCCTGAGAACTGAGTGAGAAGGGTGTTGTATTGTATTTGAGCAGAGGAGAAGAGATATTGTCATTGTGTGTGTTAATAGATTCAATAAACAAATGACTTTCCAAACTACGAATCATTATCACGAATATATATACATACATAAATATAGAATTTCAACTAATACGAAAAAAATTATAGTGGATATAATGAATGAATTCGACATGATTCGAGATTCAGTATAACCATAGGCGTGCGCAGCTTGTTGCATTAGGGTGTGCACCCTAAATCAAAGCTTAACCACTTCAGCCCCGGAAGGATTTACCCCCTTCCTGACCAGAGCACTTTTTACAATTTGGCACTGCGTCGCTTTAACTGCTAATTGTGCGGTCATGCAATGCTGTACCCAAATGAAATTTGCGCCTTTTTTTTCCCCACAAATAGAGCTTTCTTTTGATGGTATATGATCACCTCTGCCTTTTTTATTTTTTGCGCTATAAACGGAAAAAGACTGAAAATTAAAAAAAAAAAAGATATTTTCTACTTTTTGTTATAAAAAAAATCCAATAAACTCAATTTTAGTCATACATTTAGGCCAAAATGTATTCGGTCACATGTCTTTGGTAAAAAAAATGTCAATAAGCGTATATTTATTGGTTTGCGCAAAATTTATAGCGTCTACAAACTAGGGTACATTTTCTGGAATATACACAGCTTTTAGTTTATGACTGCCTATGTCATTTCTTGAGGTGCTAAAATGGCAGGACAGTACAAACCCCCCCCAAATGACCCCATTTTGGAAAGTAGACACCCCAAGGAAATTGCTGAGAGGCATGTTGAGCCCATTGAATATTTATTTTTTTTGTCCCAAGTGATTGAATAATGTAAAAAAAGTTGTCACTAAATGATATATTGCTCACACAGGCCATGGGCATATGTGGAATTGCACCCCAAAATACATTCTGCTGATTCTCCTGAGTACGGGGATACCACATGTGTGGGACTTTTTGGCAGCCTAGCCGCGTACGGGGCCCCGAAAACCCAGCACCGCCTTCAGGATTTCTAAGGGCGTAAAGTTGTGATTTCACTCCTCACTACCTATCACATTTTTGAAGGCCATAAAATGCCCAGATGGCACAAACCCCCCCAAATGACCCCATTTTGGAAAGTAGACACCCCAAGCTATTTGTTGAGAGGCATGTTGAGTCCATGGAATATTTTATATTTTGACACAAGTTGCGGGAAAGTGACAATTTTTTTTTGCACAAAGTTGTCACGAAATGATATATTGCTCAAACATGCCATGGGCATATGTGGAATTACACCCCAAAATACATTCTGCTGCTTCTCCTGAGTACAGGGATACCACATGAGTGGCACTTTTTGGGAGCCTAGCTTCATACGGGGCCCCGAAATCCAATCACCGCCTTCAGAATTTCTAAGGGCGTAAATTTTTGATTTCACTCCTCACTACCCATCACAGTTTCGAAGGCCATAAAATGCCAAGATAGCACAAAACCCCCCAAAATGACCCCATTTTGGAAAGTAGACACCCCAAGCTATTTGCTGAGAGGCATGGTGAGTATTTTGCAGCTCTCATTTGTTTTTGAAAATGAAGAAAGACAAGAAAAACATATTTTTTTTTTCTTTTTTCAATTTTCAAAAGTTTGTGACAAAAAGTGAGGTCTGCAAAATACTCACTATACGTCTCAGCAAATAGCTTTGGGTGTCTATTTTCCAAAATGGGGTCATTTGGGGGGGTTTGTGCCATCTGGGCATTCCATGGCCTCCGAAACTGTAATAGGCAGTGAAGAGTGAAATCAAAAATTTACGCCCTTAGAAAGCCTGAAGGCAGTGCTTGGTTTTCGGGGTCCCGTACGTGGCTAGGCTCCCAAAAAGTCTCACACATGTGGTATCCCCGTACTCAGGAGAAGCAACAGAATGTATTTTGGGGTGTAATTTCACATATTCCCATGGCATGTTTGAGCAATATATCATTTAGTGAAAACTTTGTGCAAAAAAAAAAAAATTGTCTTTTTCCCGCAACTTGTGTCACAATATAAAATATTCCATGGACTCAACATGCCTCTTAGCAAATAGCTTGGGGTGTCTACTTTCCAAAATGGGGTCATTTGGGGGGGTTTTGAACTGTCCTGGCATTTTATGCACAACATTTAGAAGCCTATGCCACACATCACCCACTCTTCTAACCACTTGAAGACAAAGCCCTTTCTGACACTTTTTGTTTACATGAAAAAATTATTTTTTTTTGCAAGAAAATTACTTTGAACCCCCAAACATTATATATTTTTTTAAAGCAAATGCCCTACAGATTAAAATGGTGGGTGTTTCATTTTTTTTTCACACAGTATTTGCGCAGCGATTTTTCAAACGCATTTTTTTGGGGAAAAAACATACTTTTTTAAATTTTAATGCACTAAAACACAATATATTGCCCAAATGTTTGATGAAATAAAAAAGATGATCTTAGGCCGAGTACATGGATACCAAACATGACATGCTTTAAAATTGCGCACAAACGTGCAGTGGTGACAAACTAAATACATTTTTAAAAGCTTTTAAAAGCCTTTACAGGTTACCACTTTAGATTTACAGAGGAGGCTGCTGCTAAAATTACTGCCCTTGATCTGACCTTCGCGGTGACACCTCACATGCATGGTGCAATTGCTGTTTACATTTGACGCCAGACCGATGCTTGCGTTCGCCTGTTTGCGAGAGCAGGGGGTGACAGGGGTGCTTTTCTTTTTTATTTATTTATTTTTTTGCTTTTTTATCTTATTTTTAAACTGTTCCTTTCATTTTTATTTTTTTTTTATAATTTTTATTGTTATCGCAGGGAATGTAAATATCCCCTATGATAGCAATAGGTAGTGACAGGTACTCTTTTTTGAAAAAAATGGGCTCTATTAGACCCTAGATCTCTCCTCTGCCCTCAAAGCATCTGACCACACCAAGATCAGTGTGATAAAATGCTTTCCCAATTTCCCAATGGCGCTGTTTACATCCGGCGAAATCTAAGTCATGAAATGCTCGTAGCTTCCAGTTTCTTAGGCCATAGAGATGTTTGGAGCCATTCTGGTCTCTGATCAGCTCTATGGTCACCTTGCTGAATCACCGGCTGCATTCTCAGGTTCCCTGTTGGGACAGGAGAGCCAGAGAAAAACATGGAAGACGGTGGGGGGGGGGGCATTCCCTCCCACTGCTTGTAAAAGCAGTCTAGAGGCTAATTTTCCGCTAGGATTGCTTTAACATGAAAGCCGACCGCTGGCTGAAAAGAATGATACCAAGATGATAGCTAAACCTGCAGGCATCATTCTGGTATAACCACTCAAAGTCCAGCACCATACCAGTATGTTACTGGTCCTTGTTGGGCATATATTGTAAACTTTTTTTCCATGCAGTCTGTGGGCTGAACGAAAAAAGATATTGATCGGTGAGTATGCCCACCATTAGAATACCTCCCTTCATCCACCCACTTCTAATGATGGGCATACATGCACCGTATATATATGCCGAAGCATGGGGGCATCCTCCCGCAAAAGTTAGGAGCAAATCGCTCCTCCGCCCTCTGCTGCCCCCACGCTTCGGCATATATGCTGAAGTATGTAACTGTAGTGGTGAAATCACCTCCGACAGCGCTGGAGTCACAGCTTTATGTATCGTGGGAGCAAGCGCTGTTGCTGTCAAGATAAATAAATCCGCTCTGCAGCTGAATGGCGTACCTGAAAACAAAAAAGTGGTTAACAATAAAAAAACAAAGTATAAAAAAATTGCATACCTATAAAGCAAACGTGATAAAAAAATAACAATAAAACATTGCAGTATAGAATGCAGAACAATAGAGAGAGAATAGAGAGAGCACAATAAAACAACAACTATTTTTGTTTTTTTTATTTTATATATTTTTTTTTTTTGTTTTTTTTACTTTTTTGTTTTTTTTATTTTTTTTACACTTTTTTTCCTAACTTTAACTTTTTTAACTGGTACCAGGTTTGGGTCTCTCAAAAGGCGACAGCATCTTGGGAGACCCTGTGAAAGTGTGTCCTAGTCTGTGCAGTGCTGTACCCTACGCTAATACTCCACTAGTGTATGGTAGCGTTCAAAACATTCACCAATGCAAAGACCAGGATTGCCAGGACAGAGGGGACAATAATACCGGGTGTCATGCCTAAATCCGCGCTTGCTGCAGACACGACATCTTTTTTGGGGGGCTCATTGGGTAGGGATACTTGGAAGGGCATAAAGAAAATGCCTCTCATGCAGCTGGCTTACTGCATTTGGTTGGGGATGGTGAGGTGGAGCACCGTCTGGATACAGAAGGGCTCTGACGATCTCCTCCTGGAATTTAAGGAAGGATCCAGTCTGTCCTGAAGCTCTGTATAGCACATGAGTGTTCAGCAAAGCCAATTGAAATAAATAAACAGACACTTTTTTGTACCAGCGTCTGGCCTTACGGGCAATTAGGTACGGCGCCAACAACTGGTCGTTGAGGTCCACCCCTCCCATATTAAGGTTATATTCGTGGACACAGAGGGGTTTCTCCACAACACCAGTCGCCGTAGGAATTTGGACCGTCATGTCTGCATGAAGGGAGGTAAGAATGAAAACATTCTTATTGTCCCTCCACTTCATAGCGAGCAAGTTATTAAACTGCAAGCAGGCTCTCTCCCCCAGCCTAAGACGGGAATCTACAAGCCGCCAGGGAAAGCCCCGGCGATTAGGTCGCACGGTGCCACATGCTCCAATCTGATGATCAAAAAGGTGGCTAAAAAGTGGCACACTTGTGTAATAATTGTCCACGTACAAGTGGTACCCCTTTCCGAATAAGGGTGACACCAAGTCCCACACTATCTTGCCAGTGCTTCCTATGTAGTCAGGGCAGTTTGTCGGCTCTACGTGACTATTTTTGCCCTCGTAAACCATAAATCTACATGTATAGCCTGTGGCCCTGTCACAGAGCTTATACATCTCGACCCCGTATCTGGCACGCTTACTGGGAAGGTACTGTTTGAATGACAAGCGGACAGAAAATTTAGTCAGGGACTCATCAACGCAGACAACTTGATGGGGAGTAAACAAGTCTGCAAAACATTGGTTGAAGTGGTTTACGAGGGGCCGAATTTTGTAGAGCCGATCGTATCCAGGGTCTCCACGAGGACGACAGAGTTCATTGTCGTTGAAGTGCATAAACCGCAAAATCTGCTCATATCGTGCCCTGGCCATGGAAGCAGAGAACAAGGGCGAATGGTAAATTGGGTCAGTGGACCAATATGACCGCAACTTACTCTTTTTATTCAAGCCCATGAGGAGGGAAAGGCCCAGAAAGATCTTAAATTCGGAAATCATAATTGGTTTCCAATCTCTGGCAAGGGAGGACTGGGGAATAGTGGCGATGTGTTGACCAGTGTACAAATTGCTTTGGTCCACAATAGATCTATAGAGATCTTCGGTGAAAAACAGCGAATAAAAATCCAGTGGCGTAAAGTCAACTGTTTCCATCTGAATTCCGGGTTGGCCAGTGAATGGGGAAAGTATGGGTGCTGCAGAAGTGGTGGGTTCCCAATTCGGATTGGTGAATACAGCAGGAAGGGCACTATGGGCACGACGGGCCTGTGTTCATCTTCTTGATGGCAGCGGGACACTACTAGTGCTTGCCACCTCGCCAGCTTGAACTGCACTTATGGGACTCGCCACGTCACCACGTGATACTGCAGTGCTGGATGTACGACCAGGGTGTACTAGGCTGCTGGTGCTTGCCAGTTCACCAGAAGGAATAGCGGCGCTAGTACTGCTCTGCTCCATACGAGAGCCCTGCGGTTCTTACACTTCAAGGACAGAAGAAGTTCGGCGTCTGGTACGCCTGACCTTAGCAGGGACCACAACTCCATCGTCAGAGCTATCTGTCATGGAGCCGCTGTCCTCTACAGGATCGTATTCTGAGCCTGAATCTGACAGATGAGTGACTTCCTCTTCGCTATCTGTCATGCTCAGAAACGTGTAGGCCTCTTCACTAGTGTACCTTCGATTTGCCATTTTGGGCTCTAAATATAGGGGTACACTAGTGAGACTCACAGGAAAAAAGGTTCCTGACTGTTAGCGACTGATTCAAAACGATACCAAAAAACTGTTAGCGATCGCAGGGATCAGGCCTGACTCTGCGAACGCTGCAGTTATGTGTGCTTAGTGTTTTGTAAGTGACAGTTATCGATCGATACTGCACTTGGGTGGGCTGGGCTGGGCCAAGGAGCAAAACGCAGGTGCTAGCAGGTATCTGGACTGATCCCGCTAACACTGCGTTTTTGGGAACCCTAAACTGCTGGGGAGTATAGATCTGATCGGATCAGATATCGATCCGCTCAGATACTATAGCACTAAAGGAGGTGTATGCTGCGTGCGTGGGTTTTAGCGGTACTGGCGCTAACCTGATGCTGCCTGGGGCGACGCAGACCTTATCTGACCCTAAAAACGTAACTTATATCACCGCCGGGCAATTAGGGGGTTAAATCTTTATAAGGTAATAAACGGCGGGTGCCCTAAACTATAATAAACTATAATAAACTATAAAAAAATAAACTAACTAACCAGCGTCACCCGTAACACTTATACGGTGATCGCTGGTGAAAGGGTTAACTAGGGGGCAATCAGGGGGTTAAAACCTTTAGCAGGTAGTATATGGGGTCCCTGTCGCTATAAAACACTGACAGCGAACCTATATACTTACCTCCCTAACTAGCGTCACCTGTGTCACTATTACAGCGATCAGAAAAACGATCGCTTAGCGACACTGGTGACGGGGTGTGATCACAGGGTTAACCTTTATTAGGGGGGGTTAGGGGGGTACCCTGGACCTAAAAAGGGGTACCCTAGACCTAAAGGGGGCTAACCCTAACTGCCCTAACACTTATAACTGTCACAAACTGACACCAATGCAAAAAAAAAAACTGCTATTGGTGTCAGGGTGACAAGGGGTACAGGGGGGTGATCGGGGGGTGAAGGGGGTGAAAAGTGTGCCTACGTGTTCTACTGAACGTGTAGTGTTGGTGCAACTTACTTGGATGTCTTCTCTCCTCGGGGCCGAATCAAAAAGACCGGCTCGAGGAGGGATGACATCACCTCCTCTCCCTCTGTTTACATTACAGAGGGAGAGGAAGCATTTCATTCGCTGGGAGCGATCAGGAGGGGGTGGCCATCAATGGATGGCCTCCCCTCACCTCTCATCGCCCGCGAACAAGAGCTGACCGCCTATGGCACCGGGGGGGGGGTCCGATCGGACCCTCCGCCCGCGGGAAGGCAATCACGTACCAGGTACGTGATTTTGCCTGCCCGTGCCATTCTGTTCACGTATATCGTCGTTAGGCGGTCGGCAAGTGGTTAAACACACATGCGTGTGTGCGCATATATGTGTATATATATATATATATATATATATATATATATATATATATATATATATATATATATGCACACACACACTTTTTCTTTTTTTTAAATACATTTACATGCCGCAGATTCAATTACACCCTCTGTTGCTTTTAGTAGGTGTAGTACCCACTGACAGTGACAAATTCAAATGGATGCCAGTGCTCTGCAAGCTCTCCAAAACTGCGTGCGGTGTGGTGTTCAAGGGGTTAAAGCACTCAGTGTGGAAGCGATACAATGCCTCCTCACCACCTCTCAAATGCACATGTGAATGAGCCCCTACGTATTCCTGCATGTCAATGGTGAAGGGCAGCTCAAACAAAATGTCATGCCTTTTGCTGAACTATAAATAAACAGCAGGTGCACATCCCTGATCACAAAGTTGTCTCACAAAAATTGTAAAGATTTAGCATTTTTACTCACATATATATATATATATATTTTTTTTTACAGTACAGTAAAGACTTGCTATATGTACACTGTGCACTGTCCTGTGTAAAACATGTGCTCTTCTCTCTTTGGGTGCCAGAAGGATTAGCAAGGTGATCTCTGTCCCAGTGTGCAGTATGAGCTGAACACACAGATTACACCAAGGGTGGGGCACAGGAACTGGCTTGACTCTTTGCTAGGACACAGATGGCACCTTGGCATTGTAATTGGAGAGGGGGACCTAGAATTGTGATAGGAGGCGGGCATTGTGACAGGGGTAGGGTACCTGGGCAGTATTACAGGAGGGGGGTACCTGGGCAGTATTACAGGAGGGGGGGGGTACCTGGGCAATGTGACAGAAGGGGGGTATCTGGGCAGTATTACGGGGGGGGTACCTGGGCAGTATTACAGAAGGGGGGTGATCTGGGCAGTATTACAGTGGGGGGTACCTAGGCAATATTACAGGAGGGGGTATCTGGGCAGTATTACAGGAGGGGGGTATCTGGGCAGTATTACATGGGGGGTACCTGGGCAGTATTACAGGAGGGGGTATCTGGGCAGTATTACAGGAGGGGGGGTACCTGGGCAGTGTGACAGGAGGGGGGTATCTGGGCAGTATTACAGGAGTAGGGGGGCACCTGGGCAGTGTGACGGGAGGGGGGTATCTGGGCAGTATTACAGAAGTGGGGGGGTACCTGGGCAGTGTGACAGGAGGGGGGGTATCTGGGCAGTATTACAGGAGGGGGGTAGCTGGGCAGTATTACAGGAGGGGGGTACCTGGGCAGTATTACAGGAGGGGGGTACCTGGACAGTATTACAGGAAGGGGTATTTGGGCACTATTACAGGAGGGGGTGCCTGGGCAGTGTGACAGGAGGGGGTATCTGGGCAGTATTACAGGAGGGGGGTATCTGGGCAGTATTACAGGGGGGGTACCTGGGCAGTATTACAGGGGGGGATATCTGGGCAGTATTACAGGAGGGGGGTACCTGGGCAGTGTGACAGGAGGGGGGTATCTGGGCAGTATTACAGGAGTGGGGGTGCACCTGGGCAGTGTGACGGGAGGGAGGGTATCTGGGCAGTATTACAGAAGTGGGGGGGTACCTGGGCATTGTGACAGGAGGGGGGTATCTGGGCAGTATTACAGGAGGGGGGTAACTGGGCAGTATTACAGGAGGGGGGTACCTGGGCAGTATTACAGGAGGGGGTACCTGGGCAGTATTACATGAAGGGGTATCTGGGCAGTATTACAGGAGGGGGGTACCTGGGCAGTGTGACAGGAGGGGGTGGTACCTGGGTAGTTTGACAGGAGTGGGGGGGTACCTGGGCAGTATTACAGGAGGGGAGTACCTGGGCAGTATTACAGGAGTGGGGGGTACCTGGGCAGTGTGACAGGAGGGGGCTGGATAACAAGAGGAGGGGGCAGACTAACATAAGGAGGACAAACAGTGTGACAGGAGGACATGTGGAGGGTACACACTATTCTCTCTCACTGTGTCTTATGCAGGCACTGGCCCTCACTCGATCATCACACACGACACACAGTGTGATCCCAAAAAATGCTCACAATTCCCCCCTCAACCCCCCTCCTGCTCCGAAGGGGAGGGGGCAGGGCTGGACCGAGTTGGTTGCCAGAATCCCTCTTCTTAAAGCGGCTTCTTCCTCTGAGTTCTCGGTAAAATCATCAAGGGCTGGTGTGCCCTTGGTGTCCGCCGGACACTTCTCCCCCCTGCAGGATACTGGCTGCTTGCTTTATATATATATATATATATATATATATATATATATAAAAACACACTTACTTTTTTAGGGTTCATATCGAGTTGCCTTTTTTTTGGTCCATCATGTGTCTGGCTGCCTGCCCTGCTCAGTGCTGTCTCACTGCTCACCTCACTGAGCCACCTGCCTGCCAATATCCTGGCTGAGGCTCCGCTGCTTCTTCCAAGGGACCAAGGAAGAGAGAGGAGGCCGTGGGGGGGCAAAGTGCAGATGTATAACACTCCGCCGCCACCTGTGGGACCTGCAGCCGGAACTAAAGAAGACCCATCGGCAAATGCGGCTGGATTACTCCGTGGCTGTGGTCACGGTGACTCCCTAGTCCCTGCTTAATCACCTCCCACTCACAGCACACAGATGTTTTTGCTTGCCCGGACCGACCCCAGTGGTGACATGAGCTACACAGACAATGTTGCAGGCTCGCAGCAGTCACAACTAGCACTAGCAGTGAGAGCACAGGGATGATTAGGGTGTGCCTGGGCACACCTGGCACACCCCATGGGCACGCCTATGAGTATAACGAATATCGAAACTCTACGAATAATAACGAATTATCCGAAAATGAATTAATGTAACATAACGAATATAACAGAACGAAATTATGTATTTTACGAATGACAACGAACCGAAACTAAACTAAATTTCCCGTTGTGCACAAGTCTAGTCCTGGATATGTCTCAATTCGTTAACACCACAACATCAATGGAATATGGAATATGGACCATAAAAACTCTGCTGCTTCTTCCAGCAATGTCTACATTCAGATTCCTCCCAACTCAGAGTTATGCCCTGTACACACGGTCGGACATTGATCGGACATTCCAACAACAAAATCAATGGATTTTTTCCGACGGGTGTTGGCTCAAACTTGTTTTGTCTACACACGGTTGCACAAAGTTGTCGGAATTTCCGAACGCCATGAACGAGGTCACGTACACCACGTACGACGAGACTATAAAAGGGCAGTTGAGAACCAAGTGCGGCACCCTTTGGGCTCCTTTTGCTAATCTCGTGTTAGTAAAAGTTTGGTGAGAGACAATTCACACTTTTTCAGACTCGTGGTTTTCAGATCCTATTTCTGCTGTTCAATTTGTGCTTGTGGGTTTGTATCTGGTCTTCAGTGCGTGCAGTGAGTTCCCATTGCTTTATTCAGTGTGTTCTTGTCCGTTTGTTACTGATTTTCAGGTCGCTCTTCACAGGCCTTGCTGTTCTTCAGTGCGTTCTGTTACTACATTCTGAGCAGCCGACCGTTTTCTAGCCATGTTGCGTATACGTACTCCTCGTAGAGTTTATGAAAAAGTTTATGAGCATTGAAAGAAGAAGCCACACATTGTTGATTATCATTCTTTTTAATACCAGCACAATCACATGTGCATTTATAAAAGGTTTGTAAAACAAACCAACATGTTTGTTGTATAACAAATTTTTTTGTCACATTAATAAAAGTAGAAATGTCCATTTAAGGTAAAACAGGCATGTTTCAAACCAACAAGAAATACACAAATCTGGAACTTCCAAAGTTTAACTTTTGTAGAAATTGAAGGCAATATCAGACATGAGTATTTATAAACTGTGTTTGATATTGCGTTCAGCAGATTGGGTGATGTCACCCCTGGAAAAGCCAAATTTTGAAGATGCACACAAATTGCCGAATGTCAACATGTGCTAGCTGCCATCACAGGGGATCAAGGGATGTGTTTTGTGGGTGTAACCCCTTCCTCTCAGCTACTTTATTATTGAGGAAGGGGTTGCACCCCCAAAATGCATACATTGATCTCCCGTGATGGCAGTTAGCACATGTTGACACACTGTGTGCATCTTCAAAATTTGGCTTTTCGAGAATATGTCAAAAAATTCGCAAAAAATTTTCTGTAAAAAAAAAAATAATAATTTGGGATTTCGAAGGGTTTTAAACTCTCCCTAAAACATCAATGATGTTCTTCATTTTGTTTTGAACATCAATGATGTTTTGCTTCATGTTTTCCAAGTCCCTATTGCACCCCATGATCTCCCCGATCAGGATCTGTGCACTTTCACTGGTGAAATGACCTTCATCCACAACATCACGATCACATAAAAATATAGAAACAAAAACACACCATGTATTATAAATATGCCCGCATCCATCTCTTACCTGAGCCTGTGGTCGCAGACACTCACCTGATGTGGTGACGATTTCCACAACGTCTCCCTCCTCCTCCTCTGCTTGTCTTTGGGGGATTTCCCCTTCTTCCTGAGGTGGGGGGTCTGTTGTCTCCTCGGATGAGTGGTGTCCGAGTCTTTTCTCCCCTATGTAAAAAAAATAGGTATACTTATCACACAGATATTTGATGGCAGAAATAGGAATATGAAACATTGCTTGTAGGTGGGGTACAATTGTCTCTTTTGGCAGAGTTCCAAGATGAAGAAATATTTTTGTCCTTTGTAAAACTTGAATACTTACTTGTTTTGTACAAGCTTTACAGATGGAGTCACCCCTATAGTATACACTGGAGCACCTGTGTGGGCCCCCTAATAAAAAGGGTGTCCTTGTGTCCCACACTAGTGTTCTAGCGTCCAGATGTGTAAACAGCTGCTGAGTGTCCTCTCCTTACACAGAATCTAGATTGCATTTCATTCTAGTTCCAAACCCAACTAGACACCAAAATTATTTTAAGAAAAGTAGGCCAGAAAAAATGTATTGAACTCCATCTGGACAAAACATGGTGTTTTATAGGCCCAACAAACAATGTTTCCTATGAACGAATAATGTGTCCATGAACATGAAACTTGCCATTTTAAACTGTACAACAGTAAAGAAAAGCACATGGAGCAGCACGAACGTTATAAAAATAATGAATAGGAACACAGGACAACTACTTACTTTTTTGCAGCACTCTCCTGATCCTTCTGTACTGCTCGTGCTCCCTTAATTTGAGGTCCGACCACCACTTCCTGAGTTGATCCTTGGATCGCCGTACCCCAAAATTTCGGTGCAGACTCTTGACAACTTTCGCCATGATCTTGGACTTTCTGACATTGAGGTTGGGGTAAGGTCCATACTTCCTGTCATAGTCGGCCCTCTTCATTATGTCCACCATCTCCACAAAGGACATATTTGAGGCCTTAAATCGTCTCCTCCGGGATCGGGATGTTTCTGGCTCTGGGCATTCCTCCTCCTCGTTGCTGTAATTAGCACGCACCTGTTGTGTCTCTGCCATGTGCTCTTCTCCACTGAACCAAATGAGAAGGGGTAGGGAATAGACTAGAAAGAACGTCAGGGGCAGGTGGAGTTTCACGCATGCGCAGTGTATATAAAGCTTAACCCGCGTGCGTAGTACGTACGATCTGTGAGTGGAGGAAGGAGTATCGGAAGCACCGATCATGATAACGAAGGGCTCAGAATGATAGTCTGTTATATTTGTTAACATTCAATTTGCAGCAATCATGAGATGAAAATTGTGTGTGATTGATGAAGAAAAAACTAAAACTATGTCCCTTTTTCCTTGTCAAAAGAAGTTTATTGAGTATACAATGTTATAAAGATACATAAAGTAAGTTTACAAGGATCTATAAAGTAAGCTCATTGTTTTACAGTAGGGTTTATATAGGTAAATATCATGAAATTTCAAATATTAAACATTGGGTTCACGTAAACCTAAATTAAAGATATATATCATTTCCTTAGTTACTTTTGTAGGTATTTAAATGATTTATACCTACTATACATATTGTTTACAAGTAGAGTGTATATAGGTCAAATAAATTCTGATAATGAGCTTTAATCGTAAGGTGGAGAAAAGGAAAGAGAAAGAAGAAAAAGGGTTGAAAGGTAGAGGTATGGTCCACAAGGTTGTCCCGCTCGTCAGTTTATTATTCTTTTTAGTTCTCTTTGAAGCCTTAGAATGGGTGTCTCTGTAAGTCATTTAATCTGTTACCATGGCAACAGGACAGAGTCATTGAAGTTTGATAGGAACTGTTGTTTTATCCAAGGATGCCAAAGTTTTTCAAATTTTGGAATTTGATTTTGATCGATGGCTACCATCTTAGCATGGGACATTGTATTATTCATTCTGTGAATTGTTTCTGCTAGTACCAATGTAGGAGATTTCCATGCCTTGGCCACTGTTTGTTTTGCAGCCGTTATTAGTTGGATCATAAGTTTGAATTGAGAGAGTGTTAACCATTCCGGTTTTAGATTAAGTAAAGTTAAATATGGATCTGGTTGTATTATTTTTTAAAATATTTTAGATGCAATCATGAAGACTTCCTTCCAGAAGGTTTGGATTACTGGGCACGTCCACCATATGTGTAAATATGTGCCTATTTCTGGGCATCCTCGAAAACAAAGAGCTGAGGTATTAGGTGAATATTTTGCCACTCTAGCGGGTACAAGGTACCAGCGAGTTAGGACTTTATAATTTGTCTCCAGTGCTAAGATGTTGGGTGAAGATGACTTAGATGTGAGCCATATGTTAGACCAGTCCGTGTCTTCTAAAGTTCGTCCCAGGTCCTCCTCCCACCTCTGAACGTAAGAGGGTCTATTAAGATTTGCTACTCCATATAATTGATTATAAAGTGATGAAATTGTACCTTTAGCAAATGGATCTTTTGTACAGATTGATTCAAAAATGGATAATTGGGATAATGGTGTATCCCCCTTTAGGAATGGTGTATAGAAATTTTTGATTTGGAGATATCTAAATATCTCAGAGTTTGGTAGATCATATTTTTCTCTAAGCGATGGGAATGAAAGGAATGATTTAGATGCTATGAAGTCATTTAGTGTCTGAATGCCTGATGTTGTCCAAGCTTTAAAAGAATTTGGGTAGATCCATGCCGGATAAAAGGCCGGATTTCTGATAAAAGAAAGGAGAGGATTGTGTGGAGATTGTAACTGATATTTGGTTTTTAGTTTATCCCAGAGAGATAAGAAGTGTTTAGTTATGGGATAATGAATTTTAAAGCGGTCTTTAGGATCAAGCCATAATAAATTTGATATTAATAGAGGGTCATTTTCTGAAGCCTCTATAAATACCCATAATGGGATTTCCTGTTTTGCATGGTATTTGGACAGACTGGCCAAATGTGCTGCTCTGTAGTAGTTAGTAAAATTTGGGGTATCCCAGGCCTCCTTTATTTTTGGGAAGATGTAGTGTGTGTATAGGTATACGTGGTTTAGAAGAGCCCCATATAAACGAAGTTGCTCTTTTTTGTACTATTCTCAAAAAATAGGAAGGAATTGGAATAGGGAGGACTCTGAATAGATAAAGCAATTTGGGTAGAATAGTCATTTTGATTGCATTAATCTTCCCTATCCAGGATAAAGGAAGTTGCGACCATTGTTTTATTAGATTTGTGATCTGTCTTAATACAGGAGGATAATTGGTTGAGAATAAGTCAGAATGAGATGCTGTTAAATGAATTCCAAGATATGGGATTGATTTTTCTGCCCAAGTGAATGGGAGTGCAGCCCTAGCCGGGATCAATTCCATGTTTGTGAGTGAAATATTAAGCACTAGGCATTTCTTAGGATTAATCATAAGGCCGGATAGGGCTGCAAATCCATCAAGAGCTGGTATTAAGTTAGGACCAGAGACCTGTGGTGATGATAGAAAAAGTAATATATCGTCTGCAAATATACATAGTTTGTGTGTAATACCTCCTACTTCAATGCCAGTTATAGTTTGGTTTGTTCTGATGTATTGGGCCATGGGTTCGAGTATAAGGGCAAATAATAAGGGAGATAATGGGCAACCCTGTCGGGTATCTCTTTCGATATTAAAGGCTTCAGATTTGTATCCAGCATATTTTATATAGGCTTTGGGTTTATTATATAATGCTTTGATCCATGTTAAAAAGTGGGGTCCAAAACCCCATTTTTGTAATGAATATTGCATATATTGCCAGGATACTGTGTCAAATGCCCTCTTAATATCGAGAGATAGAAAACATAAAGGGATTTTCCGTTTTTTAGCAATATGTGCCAATAACACTGCCCTGCGTATATTATCGCCTGCATGTCTATTTGGCATGAAGCCTACTTGATCTCTATTTATTAATTTTCCTATAATGCTATTGAGGCATTTTGCTATTATTTTTGCTAATAATTTAATATCGAGGTTTAACAGAGAGATAGGCCGATAATTCACACAGGAAGTATCATCAGAAAGGGGTTTTGGGATCATACAAACAATTGCCATTAGTGTTTCTTGCCGAAAAGAATGTCCATCTAGAAGTTTGTTAAAAGTTTCAGTGAGAATGGGAGAGAGTATTTCTGAGAATGTTTTATAGTATAAAGCCGAGTAGCCGTCTGGGCCTGGTCTTTTGTTAAGTTTTAGGTCTTTTATGGCGTTAGCAACTTCATCTATAGTTATAGGCTCATCCAAACTGCTTTTTTGATTCTGAGATAACTCAGGTAAGGTTATTTTTTAGAAGAAGGATTCAGCCTCTGTAGGATTAAATTCATTGTTTGTCTTGTATAAAGTTGCGAGATGTGAGTGAAATTTATGGACTATTTTAACTGGATTACAAGTGTAAACATTTTTTGATAATTTCAAACGTATTGGTTTGAAAGATTTGTTAGTTGAATTTAATGCCCGAGCCAAATATGTACCTGTTTTGTTTGTATTCATGTAGAAATTGTGTTTGGAGCGTTTGAGGGATTTATCAACTGACTCAGTGAGAAATAGATCGTATTCCAATCTAGATATTTCCAGATGAGATTTTGTACTCTGAGATGGATTATCTTGAAATGATATGTAGGCTGCATTAAAATTGAGTTCTAGTTTTTTTGCTAGATTTTTGCGTTCCCGTTTAAATAGTGCCATTTGTCTTTGTATTGTACCATGCAAGACAGGCTTATGAGCTTATTGGGGAGATGTCTGTTGTATTATTAATTGATATGTATTCCTTTAAAGCTTGTTCAATGGCCATCTGATGTAGTGGGTGTTTTAGCATTATGTCCGGTAAGTACCACGTTGGGTCATGCGCTTTTGGTATGGCTGAGGCTATAGTAGTGTATACTGCATTATGGTCAGACCACGGAATCGGAAATATATCTGATGCAATAATTTCTGGTATCATTCCTATTGTTAGAAAAATATGATCTATTCTGGTGAAGGTTTGATGAGGGTGCGAGAAATAAGTGAATTTCTTTTTCATTGGGTTACTTTCTCTCCACGAATCTACCAGATTGTATTTGGAAAGAAGTTGAGAAAAAGGTAATCTAGAGGTTATTTTGGATGGTGTAAAAGGTGATTTATCTAGAAATGGGAGGAGGACCTGGTTCGAATCCCCACACATTATCACTGTTCCTATTTTGTGTGTATTAATCACTTGTAATATATGTGAGAGGAATGGTGTAGGTTGTTTGTTAGGAGCGTAGTAGGAAATCACCGTGATTGCTGTATCCATTATATAACCCATGAGTATCAGGTATCTACCTTCTGGGTCTTTAATTTCTGATGATAAGGTGAATGGTGTGGATCGGTGAAATGCAATTAGAGTTCCCCTTTGCTTGGTACAGGCAGAAGCCGTGTAAATTTGTTGATAAAAAGGAGAAATATATTTTGGAGTAGAATCTTTGGTGAAGTGTGTTTCTTGGAGGCATACTATGTGAGCCTTCTTGTTATGGAAAGTACGGAAGGCTTTGGTCCTTTTTTGAGGGACATTTATTCCCTGAACATTCAGGGAAAGTATATTCAGTGGTGCCATGGCAATAGATCAAATAGTTTTGACTTACTTTTTGTAATGCAGAGCTGACTGCGCAGATCAAGCTGTGTGGACTGAAGAGATAAATAGATAGAAAAGAAACCAGTGAATTCTGGAGTAAAGAGTAAACAAAAAACATATGAGATTAGATGATACATTGTATAAATTATTTTTTGCAAGTAATCACAATTTACCCGTGAAAGAGAATAAATATCTCTCTCAGGGAAATAAGTGCCTTCGTCACACTCCCACATAATATGGTTGGGAGAATGAGGAGGGCTAATGGGGGTACACGGATCTTCCGCTTACAGGAGAGAAGTGCTATGTCAAAAGACATCAAAATGATGTTTCATTAATTGGAGTGCAGAATATAGTTTTTGTTGAAATTATTCATTCCAGGGTGGTTGTATATGGTTAGTCTTGCCCTAGGCTAAATAATTCAGTTAGAAAGGTACTGTTAATAACTTTGGTATTGATGAAGATAGTTTGAATTATTTTGGGATTTTAACCCTTTTAGAGTAAACAATTACATATTTTATTCATATGTAACTGTTTAGATATGTTAACTCATAAAATTGAGGTTGTATTGCTTCAGATTAGAATAAACAAAAACATAATTCTAGGAACTAGTTAGGTAATAATATATTTGTTTTAAGAAAAGAAAGAAAAAGCTTCCATTACTTCTGGATTATTGAACATAATAAAAAGTAATAAATCTATTGTTATTACCTGATAATATATAACTGAACAAGAATTTCCTTATTTCACTTATATATTCTAAGGCTATATGAATCAGAAGTAATAAGAAATATAACTGGAATGTAACATGATCCCACACAGTGTGTGACTATCAGAATGCAGTTACATTCAATTATAAATATAGGTTTTTTATAGAGAACCATCTCTTAGTATAATAAATGAAGAGCTATCAGGAATTAGGATGTCAGTCCATTGAATCTTCTTGGTCCATGGATGATGTGGCATAACGGCCTCTTTTGTGAGAATGATGATTCCCATTTTGTTCTGAAATTTTCTGAGTGCTGCCTGAAGGTGAAGATGATGCCATTCTTCTGCGTGTGGGAGTGTTGCTGCTTGTGGGTTCTGTCAGATTTAATTTTAAAAGGATTTGTTGTAGTTCATCTGCTGATCTGCTTCTGTAAATTGTACCTTGGTAGTTAAATCTGACTGAAAAGGGGAAGCCCCATTGATACATAATGTTGTGGCGTTGCAGTTCCATTAGTTGGGGTTTCATGGATCGTCTTTTAGTAATAGTAAGTTGGGATAGGTCAGCAAAAATTTGATAATTGTGTCCTTGAAAATTAAGTTCCTTTTTTTCTCTTGCAGCAATTAGTATTTGTTCTTACGTTCTGTAATAATGAAATTTTGTGATTATATCACGTGGGGGTCCATCTTTCTTTTTGGCTGTGAGGGCTCTGTGTACTCTGTCCAGTTCTAAACGTTCAATAGGGATATCTGGCTTTAGTTCTTGTAATAGAGCAGTAATAGTAGATTGCAGGTCTGTCACAGTTTCAGGTATTCCCCTTATGCGCAAGTTTGAACGTCTGGCTCTATTTTTGTAATCTTCGAGCTTAGTTTGAAGTATTAAATTCTCTTTTTTTAATTGTTCCATTTCTGTTATATTTTCTTGGGTTGTAATTTCAATTTCATCCATTTTTATTTCTAAGGCTGCGGTGCGGTTTCCCAGCTCTCTTATTTCTTTGGTTAGGCTTTTTGTTATTTGGTCTGAGGTTTGTTTTAAAGGCTTATGAAGCATCTTTTCAAATTGTAATAATATTACTGGGGATGTTGAGGAGGCTTGTGGAGAAGTTTGTGAGAGGATGTTCTGTATCTGACTCACATGGAGAGTCTTGCTGTGACATTTTCTGTCTGTGAGAGCGCCCTGATGCTGTATCTTGTGAGGTGACTGGAGCTGCTTCAGCTGCAGTGAGTGCCTGTGAGCTCTTGTGAGGTGATTTTTATTTCTGCCACGGTTTCCTCCCAGTGCCATATTTCCTGCCCAAACTTTCACAGTTTGTTCCCTGGGGCAAAAAGGTTCAAATGGATACCTTTTGAGCCTGCAGGCTCCGCTTTGTCCTTCTCTTCTCTCCTCAGCGGTGTGGAGCTCTAACAATGCATGTCTGCTCCGCTAGGCTCGGCCTCCTGCCCCCCTATGTCCCTTTTTCATACACAGGAAGACCTCAGCCAGGAGGAGGCTGTGGAATGCGGCACACAGGAGGAGGCTGTGGAATGTGGCACACAGGAGGAGGCGGGGGTTAGTGGCAGTCAGGAGGAGGCGGGGCTAAGTGGCAGCCAGGAGAAGGCCGGTCCCAGTAGGAGCCTGACAGAATCGCAGGTCCCTCCCCTCCACCTTCCAAACAAAAGACCTAGGAAGGGGAGTAACGTGGAGGAGTCAGCTGATTCAGGAGGCTTCTGCGTTCCTGAGAGCCACCCCCACTTGTGAAGAGGCCTTTGCCTGCATGGCTGTCACCAAACTGCATGACATGCAGGAGGGCCAACGCCTCATGTGTGAGAAACTCATTTATCAAACATTAAAAAAGGGGTTGAGGGGCGAAATCACACCCAATACCCACCTGAGTGAGTTGCATCCTCCACCACCACAGACACAGCATGGAAGGAAGCGTGGAAGGAAGACCAGAGAGTGATGGCCTGGGTTTAGTCTGGTTTGACAAAAGATGCAGGCTCTTGTATGTCCACAGCCTGGGGACATACATGTCATCTGCTGCTGTTCATGATCTCTTGGACTTCTGGACCAGATTGAACTCCTTTAGATATGGACTCCGCAGGCCACCAATTTTGCCTGGAAATAATTGATGTGTGCCCTGGGGGCCAAAGGCTTTGCCAATTTCTGCTGTTTCTCCAGTGTTGCCTCCCTCTTTGTTTGGTTATGAGCCCTTAATACATTTTTTGGTTTGATTTATTATACTTGCCTATGTGTGTTTTCCTTCAAAAAGGACAGTTTGTTTGTGAGTAGTCGAAAATACAATGTGAAATTAACAAGAGGCACCAACACCAAGCAACCTCCTTGAGATTAAATAATACAAGACATTAATTGTATTGTGGTAACTTGACATACAAAACACACACAAAAATATTCTGAACCAAAAAATAAAATAAAAATTAAGAATAAAACACAAGATCGGGATTTTAAAAAATTAAAAAAAAAAAAAATTAAGCTAAAAACATACCAAAAATATAATTTTTTCGGGAGATGTAACAAATAAAAATATTATATTCATGAAATCACGATAAATAATAAAGAAGTTTGTGAGAAGTCTATGTGAATATGAGCAGCAAAACTACTTCATTCTTCTAGCATTATAAAGAAGAACAGAGTGTGCTGCATTAAACAATTTAAAACACTGCAGCCTGACGAAAGTGCTATATCCATCTGGAACGCTAATTTTACCAGACCGAGCAGTTCTGTCTCGGAATTTATTCTGAGCATGCGTGGCACTTTGTGTTTTGGAATTGTCCACACATGGTCGGAATTGACGCGATTGGATTTTGTTGTCGGAAAATTTTATAGCCTGCTCTCAAACTTTGTGTGTCGGAAAATCCGATGGAAAAAGTCAGATGGATCCCACACATGGTCGGAAATTCCCAAAACAAGCTCCGATCGCACATTTTCCGTCGGAAAATCCCACCGTGTGTACAGGGCATTAGGAGGAAGCTGAGAGGAGATGTTGCTGGAAGAAGCAGCAGAGGAGTTTTTATGGTCCATATTGCATATCCCATTGATGTTTTGTTAACCAATTGAGACTAGGGATGTGCCGAACACCCCCCTGTTCGGTTCGCACCAGAACATGTGAACAGGAAAAAAGTTTGTTCGAACACGCGAACACTGTTAAAGTCTATGGGACACGAACATGAATAATTTCAAAAGTGCTAATTTTAAAGGCTTATATGCAAGTTATTGTCATAAAAAGTGTCTGGGGACCTGGGTCCTGCCCCAGGGGACATGGATCAATGCAAAAAGAAGTTTTAAAAACTGCCGTTTTTTCATGAGCAGTGATTTTAATAATGCCTAAAGTCAAACAATAAAAGTGTAATATCCCTTTAAATTTTGTACCTGGGGGTGTCTATAGTATGCCTGTAAAGGGGCGCATATTTCCCGTGTTTAGAACAGTCTGACAGCAAAATGACATTTCAAAGAAAAAAAGTCATTTAAAACTACTCGCGGCTGTTGCATTGCCGGTCCGACAATGCACATAAAAGTTCATTGATAAAAACAGCATGGGAATTCCCCACAGGGAAAACCCCGAACCAAAATTTAAAAAAAATGACGTGGGGGTACCCCTTAATTCCATGCCAAGCCCTTCAGGTCTGTTATGGATAATAAGGGGAATCCCAGCCAAAATTTAAAAAAAAATGACGTGGGGGTCCCCCTAAATTCCATACCAGACCCTTCAGGTCTGGTATGGGTTTTAAGGGGAACCCCGCGCCAAAATTTAAAAAAAAATGGCGTGGGGTCCCCCCAAAAATCCATACCAGACCCTTATCCAAGCACGCAACCTGGCAGGCAGCAGGAAAAGAGGGGGGACGAGAGAGCGCCCCCCCTCCTGAACCATACCAGGCCACATGCCCTCAACACTGGGAGGGTGCTTTGGGGTAGCCCCCCAAAACACCTTGTCCCCATGTTGATGAGGACAAGGGCCTCATCCCCACAACCCTGGCCAGTGGTTGTGGGGGTCTGCAGGCGGGGGGCTTATTGGAATCTGGAAGCCCCCTTTAACAAGGGGACCTCCGCCCCCCTCTGATGCACAGTGACTTGACGGGACTTCCCTGTGATGTCACGGGGAATGCCACAGGGAAGTCCCGTCATGTCCTGTGCATCAGAGGGGGGCGGTGTCACCGGGTGGCCCCGCCCCCCTTATTTAAGAACCGTCAGAAGAGGAGACGCATCACACAGCGGGAGCCTCCCTCCATGCCAGCATGGGTGCGGAGCGGCCCGGAGAAGAAGATAAAGAAGAGAAGAAGATGAAGAAGAAGATGAAGAAGAGAAGAAGATAAAGAGAAGAGCTGGAGCCTCCCCCCATGCCATGGGTGCGAAGCAGCCCGAGGAGAAGAAGATAGAAGATGCTGCGGAGGAGATGCTGGACGAGAACACCAGAGGAAGGACCAGAAGAGCCAGAAAAAGAAGAAGAAGATGAAGGAGGATAGGAGAAAGAAGAAGCATTTAAATAAAGGAATTGTCAAAAACTGTCTCTTGTCATTTTTAACATTTTTGACAGTTTTTTTGTGAAATGGTAGGGGTACTTTTGTACCCCCTTACCATTTCACACAAGGGGGGCGGGATCTGGGGGTCCCCTTGTTAAAGGGGGCTTCCAGATTCCGATAAGCCCCCCGCCCGCAGACCCCCACAACCACCGGCAGGGTTGTGGGGATGAGGCCCTTGTCCTCATCAACATGGGGACAAGGTGTTTTGGGGGGCTACCCCAAAGCACCCTCCCAATGTTGAGGGCATGTGGCCTGGTACGGTTCAGGAGGGGGGGCACTCTCTCGCCCCCCCTCTTTTCCTGCAGCCTGCCAGTTTGTGTGCTCGGATAAGGGTCTGGTATGGATTTTTGGGTGGACCCCACGCCATTTTTTTAAAAAAATTTGGCACATGGTTCCCCTTAAAATCCATACCAGACCCTTCAGGTCTGGTATGGAATTTAGGGGGACCCCCACGTCATTTAAAAAAAAAAAAATTTGGCCGGGGTTCCCCTTAATATCCATACCAGACCTGAAGGACCTGGTATGGAATTTAGGGGGACCCCCACGTCATTTTTTTTTTAAATTTTGGTTCGGGGTTCTCCTGTGGGGAATTCCCATGCCGTTTTTATCAATGAACTTCTATGTGTATTGTCGGACCGGCAATGCAATAGCCGCGAGTAGTTTTAAATGACTTTTTTTCCTTTGAAATGTCATTTTGCTGTCAGACTGTTCTAAACACGGGAAACATGCGCCCCTTTACAGGCAAACTATAGACACCCCCCAGCTACGAAATTTAAAGGGATATTACACTTTTATTGTTTGACTTTAAGCATTATTAAAATCACTGCTCCTGAAAAACGGCGGTTTTTAAAACTTTTTTTTGCATTGATCCATGTCCCCTGGGGCAGGACCCAGGTCCCCAAACACTTTTTATGACAATAACTTGCATATAACCCTTTAAAATTAGCACTTTTGATTTCTCCTATAGACTTTTAAAGGGTGTTCAGCGGCATTCGAATTTGCCGCGAACACCCCAAATTGTTCGCTGTTCGGCGAACTTGCGAACAGCCGATGTTCAAGTCGAACATGAGTTCGACTCGAACTTGAAGCTCATCCCTAATTGAGACGTATCCAGGACCAGCTGCCTCTATTGGGTTTGACTTACCTAACAAGCCTTGATGACTTGGGTGTATATGCCTCTCCAAGTCATTGAGATCTGGTAAGCCTCCTCCTATCTACGCTGGTGGTGTTTCTGGCCATCTTCCCATCTTCAGGGTCACACCAGTGGATTTCCACATATGTTTGATGGATCACATATATATTGGGACTTTTCCATTGTGCATTTGAATTTTGAACTTTTTTATTTCCTCACTAGAATAGTGATTTCATATTTTGTTTTCACATGGTGATCTTTCACTTATGGTTTGAATTATCATTTAGAGGTGTTTATGTATAGTAACACACTCTCATTTGTTTTGTATAATTAGCGCTACACTTTCCATATCCACATGAAGAGCAACAAAGTTATCTTAAAAAATTGCAAACAGCAAGAGAAAGCTTATAAAGGTGAAAAAGCAGATTTCCTACAAGCCATTCACCACTACTTCCATCTCCAATCACCATACAGTGACTTATGCAGTAACAGAAATGATAAGTCCCAGAGATTCATCCAGATGGTTTAAATCAATGCTGATCGGCTGCCACCTTTTTGCAGCAACTTCAATCAACCTCCCCCACACCAGTGAGCAAACAGGTCGCTTACCAAAAGGTTTGTCCCCACAAGCAAGGCCCAGACACACTTGTTTATATCCTTCCAGCAGCGCCACTCCGCTCAAGCCAGCTTCAGATGAGAACAGACTGTGCCACGGAATGTCAGACCTCCAGGCAGTATCTCCAATATCACATGAAGTATCCAGACAATGGCCGCAATCATATTACATAGAAAAGAAAAAGCCTCCATAGTGCATAATCCTTAAATATATAAAGAATCACAGATTGTACACTTCTATCATATACATGAGTACACATAGAACTCAGAGCACACACCGCTCAGAGCACGCACTGCAGCCGTGTATGATGGAGTCCAGGCAGTGACATGGAGGCTTTTTCTTTTCTATGTAATGTGATTGTGGCCATTGTCTGGATACCTCGGGTGATATTGTATTTTTGTACATTATATGTTATACAGACTGAAGTAGCTGTGAATAGGTTGGAGGAGATCTGCCCTTACATGTGTGAAAGTGCATTTTTGTAGTGAATTTATTTTTTATTATTGATCACTATTGGTGGATTTATCACATCTACATTAGAGTGTTGGTATTCGGACACATTGTAGGTTGCAGATTTCTCATTTGTCTCATCACACATTTTGTCACTAAGTGTAGGGCTCTATACATAGAATCATATTATACTATTTGTACTTCTATATCAGACTTCCTGCTGGCGGCTGGTTTTCATTCATTAGATTTTCACAAACTTGTTCATATTTATTAGTGCAGATATTTCATTTTTTAAATTTTTTTATCGAGCTTTAGAGAACTGTCTGATATTGGTGATATATAGAGACAACCAGGAGTTGAAATATATCTCCATTATTATTATTTGATTTATGTAGTTTAGACATACACTATATTACCAAAAGTATTGGGACTCCTGCCTTTACAAGCACATGAACTTTAATGGCATCCCAGTCTCAAGCCTCGTACACACGATCAGATTTTGTGATGACCGTTCGTCCGTTCTTGTGGCATGCTAGTCTCATATCGAAAGTGAAGTGGTTACCCACCATACGAAAATTATCGTCTGACAGAATACAACTTCAGAAGTGACGTAATGTGTTGAATAGTTTTGTATGTATTCTTTCATTTCTGAGCATGCATAGTCTTACTCTTATGATTTTTTTTGGATGAAAACCGTACTTATAAAATGAAAATCAGACATTGAGTTCACGTACGATAAAAATGTTATAGTCTGCACATCCAGCTTTTGTCAGATGAAAAATCAGAATCAGCTGTCAAAAGCACCATACTAACGATCCGCAAATCGGCAGCTTTCTTCGGACAAAATTTTACTTCTGATTTTCGTATCGTGTGTATGGGCCTTTAGTCCGTAGGGTTCAATACTGAGTTGGCCCACCCTTTGCAGCTATAACAGCTGAGTCTCGCATTCTGTGTCTATGGATGCAAAAGCTGGACCCGGGAGCACACCTGCATGGTAACCCCCAGGGAGAGCGCTTTTCCCAGGGGGTTTACCGATGCGAGGAGGAGTTGAAAGTGCCCCGTCCCACCGAGTTTGTGCGCAGAAGTGAACGCATACGTGAGTAGCGCCTGCATATGAAAACGGAGTTCAAACCACACATGTGAGGTATCACCATGATCGTTAGAGTGAGAGTCCTAATTCTAGCATTAGAACTTTTCTGTAACTCAAAACATGCAACATGTAGAATTTTTTAAAGGTTGCATATGGAGATTTTAAAGGATAAAAGTTTGTCGCCATTCCACGAGAGGGTGCAATTTTGAAGCGTAACATGTTGTGTATCAATTTACTCAACATAACATCATCTTTCAGAATGTAAAAGAAAATTGTCTAACTTTACTGTTGAATTTTTTTTAATTAAAAAAAAGTGTATTTTTTTCCCAAAAAGGTGCGCTTGTAAGACCGCTGCACAAATACGGTGTGACAGAAAGTATTGCAATGACCGCCATTTTATTCTCTAGGGTGTTAGAAAAACATATATATAATGCTTGGGGGTTCAAAGTAATTTTATAGCAAACAAAAACTGATTTTAACTTGTAAACAACAAGTTTGAAAAATAGGTCCGGTCTTATGCCCCGTACACACGGTCGGATTTTCCGATGGAAAATGTCCGATCGGAGCGTGTTGTCGGAAATTCCGACCGTGTGTGGGCGCCATCGGACATTTTCCATCAGATTTTCCGACACACAAAGTTGGACAGCAGGAGATAAAATTTTCCGACAACAAAATCCGATCGCGTCAATTTGTTCTATTTAATCTGTAGGAGGAGATTGTTTGTTGTTGTTGTCCCTTGTTAATTTTACATTGTACTTTAGAAATGTACCTGAATACTCACCAACAAACTGTCCTTTTTGGATGAAAACACACACAGGAGAGTAGAATTTACCTAAAAATATTTTATTAAGGGGTCACAACTATAAACAAAGAGGGAGGCAACGCTGGAAAAACTGCAGAAGTGGGCGAAGCCTTGGACCCCCAGGGCAGACATCAATTATTTAAAAGCAAAATTGGTGGCCTGAGGAGTCCATATCTAAGGGAGTGCAGTCTGGTCCAGAAGTCCCAGAGATCCGGAAAGCAGCAGATGACATCTGTGTCCCCAGGCTGTGGTCATACGAGAGACTGTATCTTCTGTCAGACCAGACTGAACCCAGGGCAGTCACTCTCAGGTCTTCTTTCCACGCTTCCTTACAGGCTTTGGCTGTGGTGGTGGAGTTGTGGCAGCAGAAGGAGGAGGAGGAGGAGGAGGATCGTCCCTCTCCATGACATCCGTCTTGTGTGTCAGTTCCCCACTCTCCCCCTTCCGAAGGTCTTTATAAATCAGGTCCTCAGAAATCTTGCGTTGGCCCTCCTGCATGCCCAGCAATTTGGTGGAAGCCATGCAGGCAAAGGCCTCTGCAGGACTGGGGAAGGCTCTGAGGGACGCCGAAGCCTCCTGGATCAGCCTGTACACTGAATCCTGCACAGGACTGGGAGTGGCCTTCCTGGCCCTTTTATATGGCAGGCGGAGGGGAGGAACCTGAGACTCAGTCAGGCTGTGACTTGTCCCAGGCTTCTCTTGGCTGACACTTAGCCCCGCCTCCTCCTGGCTGCCACTAATCCCCGCCTCCTCCTGGCTGCCATTAATCCCCGCCTCCTCCTGACTGCCACATTCCACAGCCTCCTCCTGGCTGAGGTCTTCCTGTGTATGAAAAAGGGACATAGTTTTAGTATTGTTTTCATCAATCACACACAATTTTCACCTCCTGACTGCTGCAAATTGAATGTTAACAAATATAACAGACTATCCTTCTGAGCCCAGCATTTTTCATTCTTGTCCCAATTTTGGGTGACCACTAATGTCTATTGATATGCAAAACACTTTATGAAATCAGCAAATAGTGATCAATAATAACATCTAGTAAACATCATTTCTTTATTGCCCAGAAATCTGTAGAAGAATGCTATACCTGATTCCAGCTGGGCTCCTCCACTTCTTCCTGGCTGGAAGGCCCAGGTTGGACATCGGAAGCCTCAGCTGGGATGGAAGGAAGGGTGGAAGGAAGAGTGGAGAGGGATTCCCTGACTTCAGTGTGGTCTGACAGAAATCGCAGTCTCTCATAGTACCACAGTCTGGGGACATAAACGTCATCTGCTGCAGCTCCGGACCTCTGGGAATCTGTGACCTTCTTGCGCTCCCTAAGATAAGTGCTCCTCAGGCCACCAATTTTAGCTTTTAAAAAAGGGATGGTTGCTGTGGGGACCACCGGCTTCACCAACTCCAGCAGTTTCTCCAGCGCTGCCTGCCTCTTCTGTTTGTGATTATAGTGGGGGTGTCTGACCTGCCACAGACAGGGCAGCTCCCTGTACTTGTCTATGAACAGGGGCAGGAAATTGTGGTCGTTGAACCCATCCATTTTCTCTGCAAGACACAACACAAGACAAACCCTAATGTCAGGCCAAACTCCCCTAATCTTGTTACAATATAGGCTTCAATTTCGAAGCAGTATAGGCCCAAGTTTAGATCCTACCTTCGTTAGCACGATCGGCGTCTCCGATGCTCCTTCCTCCGCTCACAGATCGTACGTAAGATGCGCGCGTTACGATTTATACACACTGCGCATGCGTATAACTCCGCCCGCCCCTGACGTTCTTTCTATTCTATTCCCCGCCCCTTTTCATTCGGCGCAGTGGAGGAAGAGCACATGGCGGAGAGACAGCAGGATAGTGCTAAGTACAGCAACGAGGAGGAGGAGGAGGAAAGGCCGGAGCCTGAAACGTCCCGATCCAGAAGGAGATTAAAGGACTCAAATATGTCCTTTGGGGAGATGTTGGAAATGGTGGACATCCTGAAGAAGGCCGACTATGATGGAAAGTATGGGCCTTACCCCAACCACAATGTCCGAAAGGCCAAGATCATGGCGAAAGTGGTCAGGAGTCTGCACCGGAAATTCGGGGTACGACGATCGAAAGATGAGCTCAGGAAGCGGTGGACGGACCTGAAATTACGAGAACATGAGCAGTACAGAAAGATCCGGAGAGTGCTGCAAAAAAGTAAGTAGTTGTGCTGTGTTCCTATTGTTCTTGTGTTTATTACGTTCGTGCTGCTCCATGTGCTTTTAGGAACTGTTGTACAGTTTAAAATGGCAACTTTCATGTTCATGGGCACATTATTCGTTCAGATCACACATTTTTTTTTCGGACTATAAAATACCATTGTTTAGCCCATATGCATTTGGCCACCATTTTGACGCCCTATACTTGTCTTCAAAGAATTGGGTTGTGTAGATGGCTTTGTTACTAGAATGAAATGCAAACTAGATTCTGTGTAAGGAGAGGACACTGAGCAGCTGTTTTCACATCTGGACACTGGAGCACTAGTGTGGGACCCCAGAACACCCTTTTTATTAGGGGGGCCACACAGGTGCTCCAGTGTATACTATAGGGGGGTCTCCATCTGTGAAGCTTGTACTAAACAGGTAAAGTATTGCAGCTTGACAAAGGGCACTAAAAAAGCTACATCTTGGAACTCTGCTAAAAAAGATCATTGTACCCCACTTCCAAGCAATGTTTCATCGTTATAGTTCTGCCATCAAATATCTGTGTGCTAAGTATACCATTTTTGGTTTACATAGGGGAGAAAAGACTCGGAGGACACCCCTCATCCGAGGAGACCAGAGCCCCCCCCTCTGGAAGAAGGGGAAATACCAACACAAGCTGAGCAGGAGGATGAAGACGTGGTGGAAGTAGTTACCACAACAGGTGAGTGTCTGCGACCACAGGCTCAGATAAGAGATGGATGGCGGCATTTTTTTGCAAACCTAATTTATTTTGGGTTTCCTCTCTTTTTAGGTGATCGTGAGGTTGTGGATCCAGATCCTTTCACATCCGAAAGTGCCCAGATCCTGATCGAGGAGATAATGGGGTATAATTTACAATTGGAAAACATCAAGCAAAACATCAATGATGTTATTCCAAAATATAAAAACATCATTGATGTTTTGGGGCGAGTTTAAAACCCCTCCAAATCACTTTCTTCTTTTGTGTGCTACAATGTGCGAAATGTTTTTGTGATTTTTCCAAAAGCCAAATTTGGAGGATGCACACAGTGTGCCAACATGTGCTATCTGCCATCACGGGAGATCAATGGACGCGTTTTGGGGGTGCAACCCCTTCCTCAATAATAAAGTAGCGGTGAGGAAGGGCTTTCTCCCCCAAAACACATCCCTTGATCCCCCGTGATGGCAGATAGCACATGTTGACATTGGGAAATTTGTGTGCATCTTCCAAATTTGGCTTTTCCAGGGGTGATTTCCCCCCATCTGTACGCAATATCAAACACAGTTCCTAAATACTCATGTCTGATATTGCCTTCAAGTTCTACCAAATGTGAACTTTGTAAGATCAAGATTTGTGTCTTTCTTGTGGGTTTTACACAGGCCTGTTTTCTATAAAATGCACATTTTGATTTTGGATAATGACACCACAAAATATGTTATACAATAAACATGTCGGTTTGTCAGAAAAACCTTTGATAAATGCACATGTGATTGTGCAGGTATTAAAAAGATTGTTCATGAAGAATGTGTGGATTATTGTCTCAACGCTACAACACTTTTGGGGTGATGTAATTGTTGTTTTATGAGAAAATGGGGGTAATTTCCTAAGGGCAAATCCACTTTGCACTACAAGTGCAGTTTCAGTGCAGTTGCAAGTGCACTTGTAGTGAAAAGTGTCTTTGCATTTAGTAAATAACAGCCAACAGTGCTTTGTAAGGTTACACAATCACAACATTTTCTGGACTCCACACATTTCTGTCAGGGTCAGCTAAAACAAACACAAGCAGTAGATGTCCACAAAGAAGAGCCTGGGGGGAGATGCCTGTCGAGAACTTGAGGTCCTGCAGGCTTCTCCCTGTCGCCAAATACCGCAGGGTAGCGACCAACCTCTGCTCCAGAGTGATGGCTTGCCTCATGCAGGTATCCTGCCTGCTAATATAAGGGGTCAGCGAAGCCAACAGACGGTGAAATACGGGGTCCGTCATCCTGAGAAAATTCCTGAAATCATCAGGATTCTTCTCACGGATCTCACGGAGCAAAGGCATATGACAGAACTGGTCACGCTGGAGCAACCAATTCTTGGTCCATGAACTCCTCCCCACCCTGTTCATGGACTGGACTTTTGTCAAGGTCAGGACCCCAACACCAAGCCCCCGCACAGCACGAACTGTACGAGGAGTACGCATACGAAACATGGCTAGAAAACGGTCGGCTGCTCAGAACGAAGTAACAGAACGCACTGAAGAACAGCAAGGCCTGTGAAGAGCGACCTGAAAAACAGCAACGAGCGGACAAGATCGCACAGAAAACTCCGATACGAACTGACTTTACGCACTGAAGAGCAGATACAAACCCACAAGCACAAACTGAACGGCAGAAAACGATCTGAAAGCCACGAGTCTGAAAAAGCGCGAATCGTCTCTCACCAAACTTTTACTAACACGAGATTAGCAAAAGGAGCCCAAAGGGTGCCGCGCTTGGTTCTGAACCGGCCTTTTCTAGTCTCGTCGTACGTGCTTGACGTCACCGCGTTCTTGGCGATCGGAAATTCCGACAACTTTGTGCGACCGTGTGTAGGCAAAACAAGTTTGAGCCAACATCCGTAGGAAAAAATCAGAGGATTTTGTTGTCGGAATGTCCGATCAATGTCCGACCGTGTGTACGGGGCATTAGAGTGGTTAAGGTTCATGTGCGTGTAAAGGCAGGTGTCCCAATACTTTTGGTAATAGTGTAACAGTCCAGGATTGAATATTTAGGCTCCATGCACACTGGTTTTAAAATTGCTAATACAGGAGTTTTGTGTTCTGCCTGTAGAAGCAGCTCCATGTTCTCCTATGTCTCCATACACATTGGGACGATTACAGACATATTTTGAGCTCAACGTTTAGAGGCAGGAAAAAAACTATTCTGGTTTGTGTTTCTGATTGGGGCTTTCTGGCAGAAAAAAATGCAAAACTCTCCTAAACTTGTCTTAATTTTGTACAATAAACTCTCTATATGAATGTTTTTTTCTGCCAAGGGAACGGACATTTTTTTAAGCCCAGTGTGCATGGAGCCTTATGGAGTCTAAAGATGGAATTTGATGACATTATCATATTTCTTTATTATTTATGTGGTTTAGATATAAAATTGTCCCAGAATATTATTGTCTCAGTCAGTCCTGGTATACTCACTGTAATTTCTCTATCCGGCTTGTTGTGAGAGCTTTCATCAGATCCCTGAAATGAGGACCCTCCAGATTGTTCCAGGACAGGCTCAGTGTCCTCAATGTCTGGTTATTTCTTATTCCAGATGCCAGGTGGGGGCAGGAACTGTCTGTCAGGTGATTATGGGACAATCTGCAGAAGAAGAGAAGAATGTTACCAGAAGAAAATGAATGTAACTATTCTCCACATGAAATTCGGAATTTCGAAATTTCAGGAATTGGAAAATTCTAAATTTCAGAAATTTTTGAAATTCGGAAATTGGAACATTTCGGAAAATCTGAAAATTCGAATTCGGAAATTCGAATATTTGAAATTTCATAAATTTTAAAATTCATAAATTTGGAAATTTGAAAATCCAAAAATAAGAATGAAAATCTGAAAATTCAAAAACCCAAAAATCTGAAATAATAACTAATGAAAAAAATGAAATTATAGGTATTGGAATTTCCTTTCAAATTTGGATTTTCAAATTTTTGAATTTCCAAATTTTTGAATTTCCGAATTTTCGAATTCCAAAAATACGAAAATTCAGAATTCAAAAATTTGAAAATGCGAAATTCGGAAATTTGAAAATAGGAATTTTCGGATTTCCGCATTTTCGGATTTCCGAGTTTCAGAATTTCCAAATTTTTGAATTTCCAAAAAAAGCAAAAAACGAATGAAACGAAAACGAACATATTTTTTGTCAGTGCACATGTCTACTAAATGGGACATGAGAAGTGGATGAGGTGGTGTGATCCATTCCTGTATGGGGATTGGACCAGACACACTCACACTGACCTCTTTCACCTCCAACCTTCTGCTAAGTCTTGGATTCAGTTGTGGGGATTCACTTTGATGGTCACAGAAGTCTCACTCATGTGGAAACTTCATTGACTTAAAGTGACATCATTGTACTTTGGGATTTCCTTTGAACATCATGGTGGAAGATTTGATCTTATGGTGTGGAGAAGATTTTATTATTACCCTTCTTTATTTGGACTTTTTTTGAAAATTTGTACTAATATTGCTGCACTAATGCTGCACTAATTTTATATATGCTGATTATAAATTATCTTCATCAGTTATCAGTGAAATAGTCTCCATACAATTGTTATATATACACTTATAGGGAGTTTTGTGTTGAGGAGTCTCACTTTTATTGTTATATTTTCACATTTATATTGTGTGAATGTTATATACTAGTGCTGCAGTCTTCCATATTGCAGCAATTGTATTCTGTCGGATGAGAATTTTCGCATGGTGTGTAACCTCTTCACTTTCGATATGAGACTAGCATGCCACAAAAAATAGGCGAACAGTCGTTCGACAATCTGATCGTGTGTACGAGGCTTAAGACTGGGATGCCATTAAAGTTCATGTGCTTGTAAAGGCAGGTGTCCCAATACTTTTGGTAATATAGTGTCGGGATGAGCCAATGTTCGAGTCGAACGAAAGTTCGACTCAAACTTTGGGCGTTCGCCGTACAGGGAACAATATGTGGTGTTTGCGGCAAATTCGAAAGCCGCCGGAACACTGTTAATGTCTATTGGACACTAAAATTAAAAATGCTAATTTTAAAGGCTTATTGTCAAAAAAAGTGTTTGGGGACCTGGGTCCTGCCCCAGGGGACATGTATCAATGCAAATGCAATGCAAATCCACTTAAGGACCGAGCCTCTTTTTTAGATGTGTTGTTTACAAGTTAAAAACAGGACCTCTTAAATATGAGATCTGGGGGCCAAAAATACCTCAGATCTCATATTTGCACTAAAATGCAATAATAAAAAAAAATTGTCATTTAACCACTTCAGCCCCGGAAGGATTTACCCCCTTCCTGACCAGAGCACTTACAATTTGGCACTGTGTTGCTTTAACTGCTAATTGCGCGGTCATGCAATGCTGTACCCAAACAAAATTTGCGTCCTTTTCTTCGCACAAATAGAGCTTTCTTTTGATGGTATTTTATCACATCTGGGGGTTTAATTTTTTGCGCTATAAACGGAAAAAGACCGAAAATTTTGAAAAAAAATGATATTTTCTACTTTTTGTTATAAAAAAATCCAATAAATTCAATTTTAGTCATACATTTAGGCCAAAATGTATTCGGCCACATTTCTTTGGTAAAAAAAGTCAATAGGCGTATATTTATTGGTTTGTGCAAAAGTTATAGTGTCTGCAAACTAGGGTGCATTTTCTGCAATTTACACAGCTTTTAGTTTATGACTGCCTATGTCATTTCTTGAGGTGCTAAAATGGCAGGGCAGTACAAACCCCCCCAAATGACCCCATTTTGGAAAGTAGACACCCCAAGGAAATTGCTGAGAGGCATGTTGAACCCATTGAATATTATTTTTTTGTCCCAAGTGATTGAATAATGACAAAAAAAAATTACAAAAAGTTGTTACTAAATGATATATTGCTCACACAGGCCATGGGCATATGTGGAATTGCACCCCAAAATACATTTAACTGCTTCTCCTGAGTATGGGGATACCAAATGTGTGGGACTTTTTGGGAGCCTAGCCACGTACGGGGCCCCGAAAACCAAGCACCGCCTTCAGGATTTCTAAGGGCATAAATTTTTGATTTCACTCCTCACTACCTATCACAGTTTTGAAGGCCATAAAACGCCAAGATGGCACGACCCCCCCCAAATGACCCCATTTTGGAAAGTAGACACCCCAAGCTATTTGCTGAGAGGCATGTTGAGTCCATGGAATATTTTATATTTTGACACAAGTTGCGGGAAAGTGACATTTTTTATTTATTTTTTTGCACGAAGTTGTCACTAAATGATATATTGCTCAAACATGCCGTCGGCATATGTGGAATTACACCCCAAAATACATTCTGCTGCTTCTCCTGAGTACGGGGATACCACGTGTGGGACTTTTTGGGAGCCTAGCTGCATACGGGGCCCCGAAAACCAATCACCGCCTTCAGGATTTCTAAGGGCGTACATTTTTGATTCACTTCTCACTACCTATCACAGTTTTGAAGGCCATAAAATGCCAAGATAGCACCCCCCCAAATGACCCCATTTTGGAAAGTAGACACCCCAAGCTATTTTCTGAGAGGCATGGTGAGTATTTTGCAGCTCTCATTTGTTTTTGAAAATGAAGAAAGACAAGAAAAAATTTTTTTTTTTCTTTTTTCAATTTTCAAAACTTTGTGACAAAAAGTGAGGTCTGCAAAAATAGGGTAATTTGGGGGGGTTTGTGCCACCTGGGCATTCCATGGCTTCCGAAACTGTGATAGGCAGAGAAGAGTGAAATCAAAAATTTACGCCCTTAGAAAGCCTGAAGACGGTGCTTGGTTTTCGGGGTCCCGTACGCGGCTAGGCTCCCAAAAAGTCTCACACATGTGGCATCCCCGTACTCAGGAGAATCAACAGAATGTATTTTGGGGTGTAATTTCACATATTCCCATGACATGTTTGAGCATTATATCATTTAGTGACAACTTTGTTAAAAAAAAATGTGTCTTTTTCCTGCAACTTGTGTCACAATATAAAATATTCCATGGACTCGACATGCCTCTCAGCAAATAGCTTGGGGTGTCTACTTTCCAAAATGGGGTCATTTGGGGGGCTTTGAACTGTCCTGGCATTTTATGCACAACATTTAGAAGCTTATGTCACACATCACCCACTTTTCTAACCACTTGAAGACAAAGCCCTTTCTGACACTTTTTGTTTACATGAAAAAAAAAAAAATTTTGCAAGAAAATTACTTTGAATCCCCAAACATTATATATTTTTTTAAAGCAAATGCCCTACAGATTAAAATGGTTGGTGTTTCATTTTTTTTTCACATAGTATTTGCGCAGCGATTTTTCAAACGCATTTTTTGGGGGAAAAAACACACTTTTTTAAATTTTTAATGCGCTAAAACACACTATATTGCCCAAATGTTTGATGAAATAAAAAAAGATGATCTTAGGCCTAGTATATGGATACCAAACATGACATGCTTTAAAATTGCGCACAAACGTGCAGTGGCGACAAACTAAATACATTTTTAAAAGCCTTTAAAAGCCTTTACAGGTTACCACTTTAGATTTACAGAGGAGGTCTACTGCTAATATTACTGCCCTCGATCTGACCTTCGCGGTGATACCTCACATGCATGGTGCAATTGCTGTTTACATTTGACGCCAGAGCAACGCTTGCGTTCGCCTTTGCGCGAGAGCAGGGGGGGCAGGGGTGCTTTTTTTTTTTTTAATTATTTTTTTGCTTTTTTATCTAATTTTTAAACTGTTCATTTCATTTTTATTTTTTTAATCATTTTTATTGTTATCTCAGGGAATGTACATATCCCCTATGATAGCAATAGGTAGTGACAGGTACTCTTTTTTGAAAAAACTGGGGTCTATTAGACCCTAGATCTCTCCTCTGCCCTCAAAGCATCTGACCACACCAAGATCAGTGTGATAAAATGCTTTCCCAATTTCCCAATGGCGCTGTTTACATCCGGCAAAATCTAAGTCATGAAATACTCGTAGCTTCCAGTTTCTTAGGCCATAGAGATGTTTGGAGCCACTCTGGTCTCTGATCAGCTCTATGGTCAGCTGGCTGAATCACCGGCTGCATGCTCAGGTTCCCTGTTGGGACAGGAGAGCCAGAGAAAAACATGGAAGACAGTGGGGGGATTTCCTCCCACTGCTTGTAAAAGCAGTCTAGAGGCTAATTTTCCGCTAGGATTGCTTTAACATGAAAGCCGACCGCTGGCTGAAAAGAATGATACCAAGATGATACCTAAACCTGCAGGCATCATTCTGGTATAACCACTCAAAGTCCAGCAACATACCAGTACGTTGCTGGTCCTTGTTGGGCATATATTGTAAACTTTTTTTTCATGCAGCCTGTGGGCTGAACGAAAAAAAGAGATTGATCGGTGGGTATGCCCACCATTAGAATACCTCCCTTCATCCACCCACTTCTAATGATGGGCATACATGTACCGTATATATATGCCGAAGCATGGGGGCATCCTCCCGCAAAAGGTAGGAGCAAATCGCTCCTCCACCCACTGCTGCCCCCACGCTTCGGCATATATGCTGAAGTATGTAACTGTGGTGGTGAAATCACATCCGACAGCGATGGAGTCACGGCTTTATATATCGTGGGAGCAAACGCTGTTGCTGTCAAGATAAATAAATCCGCGCTGCAACTGAATGGCGTACCTGCTAAGCAAATGATGGTTAACAATAAGACAAAGTAACATTACAGTATAACAGTAATGCCACGTACACACGATCGGACTTTCTGGCATACTTGGTCCGGCAGACTTTCTGACGGACTTTGTCCGCCAGGTGCGCCGGACTTAAAAACGGACGGACTTGCCTACACACGACCAGACTTTCCAGCAGGCTAGGTCCGCCCGTCTTTCCGACGGACTTTCGCCGGAGTTATGGCAGACTTTCAGAATGAACGGACTTGCCCACACACATACAAGTCCGTTCATTTTTAACGTGACTCAAATATGACGGGACTAGAAAAGGAAGTCAATCTTGCCACTTTTATCGGCGGGATTGACACCTTGCGAGCCCCATCGCAGGTCATACCAGGCCCTTAGGTCTGGTATGGATTATAAAGGAAAAAAACGAAAAAACGGCATGGGGTCCCCCCTAGAATCCATACCAGATCCTGATCTGAGCACGCAGCCCGGCCGGTCAGGAAAGGGGGTGGGGACGAGCGAGCGCCCCCCCTCCTGAACCGTACCAGGCCGCATGCCCTCAGCATGGGGGGTGGGTGCACCCCAAAGCACCTTGTCCCCATGTTGATGAGGACAAGGGCCTCTTCCCGACAACCCTGGCCGTTGGTTGTCAGGGTCTGCGGGCGGGGGGCTTATCGGAATCCGGGAGCCCCCTATTATAAGAGGGCCCCCAGATCCCAGCCCCCCACCCTATGTGAATGAGTATGGGGTACACGGTACCCCTACCCATTCACCTAGGGAAAAACTGTCAATAATAAAACACACTACACAGGTTTTTAAAATAATTTATTAAACAGCTCCGGGGGGTCTTCCTCCGGCTTCGGGGGTCTTCCTCCGGTTTTGGGGGTGATGTTGACCATGCCCCCTAAAATGTCACAGTCCCAGCATGCCCAGGGGCTGTGACGTCATAAGGGGGCGGGGTCTCCGCCTATATAAGTCACAGCGGATCGCTCAGAGAGCAGTCCAGCCAGAGAGAGCATCGTGTCAACATCTGGAGAAGAGAAGAGGGAAGAAGACAAGAAGCCCAGAAGTCCGGACCTCCGCTGGCAAGAGAGCGGCATGAAGACAGCGGAGGAGCCAGCCGAAGAACTGGAACACCGGGAGAAGAGGTCAGAGAGAGAGGAGAAGAACCAACCGGATGCCGGGAGAAGACCCCCGAAGCCGGAGGAAGACCCCCGAAGCCGGAGGAAGACCCTCAGAGCTGTTTAATAAATTATTTTAAAAACCTGTGTAGTGTGTTTTATTATTGACACTTTTTCCCTAGGTGAAAGGGTAGGGGTACCATGTACCCCATACTCATTCACATAAGGTGGGGGGCCGGGATCTGGGTGGGGGGCCGGGATCTGGGATCTGGGCTCCCATATTCCGATAAGCCCCCCGCCCGCAGACCCCGACAACCAATGGCCAGGGTTGTCGGGAAGAGGTCCTTGTCCTCATCATCATGGGGACAAGGTGCTTTGGGGTGGGAGGGCCCCGCAGGGCGCCCCCTCCCCCTAAGCACCCACCCGCCATGTTGAGGGCATGCGGCCTGGTACGGTTCAGGAGGGGGGGCGCTCGCTTGTCCCCACCTCCTTTCCTGACCGGCCGGGCTGCGTGCTCGGATCGGGGTCTAATATGGATTCTAGGGGGGACCCCACGCCGTTTTTTTGGCGTAGGGGGTTCCCTTTAAAATCCATACCAGACCTAAGGGCCTGGTATGCCCCGCACTCGCCTCAATAGGAAAATTTGTTTTTCCCATTGCAGCGAGCGTGAAATGCAGTACCCTGCCCTTGCGTCGTATCTGGTCCGTTGGACCAGCATACAGACGAGCGAGCTTTCCAACGGACCAGCACACAGACGAGCGGACTTTCCATCAGAAACTGAGTCCGATGGAAAGATTTAAAATGTTTCAAATCTAGGTCCGGCGGACTTTTGGGACAAAGTCCGCCAGAGCCTACACACGGTCGGATTGTCCGGCGGACTCTGGTCCGCCGAACCAAGTATGCCGGAAAGTCCGCTTGTGTGTACGTGGCATAAGACTTACCATACCTGCAAAGGAAATACAAAAAAAAATAGTAAAAAATAAAACATCTAACGCAACCTGTGCCTAAAATATATATATGCCGAAGCACTGCTGCCCCCACGCTTCGGCATATATGCTGAAGTATATAACTGTGGTGGTGAAATCACCTCCGACAGCACTGGAGTCACGGCTTTATATATCATGGGAGCAAACGCTGTTGCTGTCAAGATAAATAAATCTGCTCTGCAGCTGAATGGCGTGCCTGAAAACAAAAAAATGGTTACCAATAACACAGAGTAAACAGTAAAATATAAAAAAATTGCATATCTGCAAAGCAAACATGGTAAAACATAATAACAATAAAACATTGCAGAATAGAATACAGTAAAGAGCAGAACAATAGAGAGAGAATAGAGAGAGAGAGAAAACAATAAAACGACAACTATTTTTGTTTTTTTTATTTTATATTTTTTTTGTGTTTTTATTTTTTTATTTTTTTATTTTTTTACACTTTTTTTAGTAACTTTAACTTTTGTAACTGGTACCAGGTTTGGGTCTTTCAAAATGCGATGGCATCTTGGGAGACCCTGTGAAAGTGTGTCCTAGTCTGTGCAGTGCTGTACCCTACGCTAACACTCAACTAGTGAATGGTAGCGTTCAAAACATTCACCAATGTTATAGACCAGGAATGTCAGGACAGGAGGGACAATAATACCGGGTGTCACGCCTATATCCGCGCTTGCTGCAGACACGACATCTTTTTTGGGGGGCTCGGTGGGTAAGGGTACTCGGGAGGACATAAGAAAAATGCCTCTCATGCAGCCGGCTTATTGCATTTGGTTGGGAAAGGTGAGGTTGAGCACCGTCTGGAAACAGAAGGGCTCTGACGATCTCTTCCTGGAATTTAAGGAAGGATCCAGTCCGTCCTGAAGCTCTGTATAGCACATGAGCGTTCAGCAAAGCCAATTGAAATAAATAAACAGACACTTTCTTGTACCAGCATCTGGCCTTACGAGCAACTAGGTACGGCGCCAACAACTGGTCGTTGAGGTCCACGCCTCCCATATTTTGGTTATATTCGTGGACACAGAGGGGTTTCTCCACAACACTAGTCGCAGTAGTAATTTGGACCATCGTGTCTGCATGAAGGGAGGTAAGAACGAAAACATTCTTATTACCCATCCATTTCAGAGCGAGCAAGTTATTACACTTGAAGCAGGCTCTCTCCCCCAGCCTAAGACGGGAATCTACAAGCCGCTGGGGAAGCCCCGGCGATTAGGTCACACGGTGCCACATGCTCCAATCTGTTGATCAAAAAGGTGACTAAAAAGTGGCACGCTCGTGTAATAATTGTCCACGTACAATTGTGACCCCTTTCCGAATAAGGGTGACACCAAGTCCCACACAATCTTTCCAGCGCTTCCTATGTAGTCAGGGCAGTTTGTCGACTCTACGTGACTATCTTTGCCCTTGTAAACCATAAAGCTACATGTATAGCCTGTGGCCCTGTCACAGAGCTTATACATCTTGACCCCGTATCTGGCACGCTTGCTGGGAAGGTACTGTTTGAATAACAAGCGGCCAGAAAATTTAATCAGGGACTCCTCAATGCAGGCAACTTGATGGGGAGTAAACAAGTCTGCAAAACACTGGTTGAAGTGGTTTACGAGGGGCCGAATTTTGTAGAGCCGATCGTATTCAGGGTCTCCACGAGGACGACAGAGTTCATTGTTGTTGAAGTGCATGAACCGCAAAATCTGCTTGTATCGTGCCCTGGTCATGGAAGCAAAGAACAAGGGCATATGATGAATTGGGACAGTGGACCAATATGACTGCAACTCACTCTTTTTAGTTATGCCCATATTGAGGGAAAGGCCCAGAAAGATCTTAAATTCGGAGACCGTAATTGGTCTCCAATCTCTGGCAAGGGAGGACTTTGGAATAGTGGCGATGTGTTGACCAGAGTATAAATTGCTTTGGTCCACAATAGATCTATAGAGATCTTCGGTGAAAAACAGCGAATAAAAATCCAGTGGTGTAAAATCAACTGTTTCCACCTGAATTCCGGGTTGGCCAGTGAATGGGGGAAGTATAGGTGCTGCAGAAGTGGTGGGTTCCTAATTCGGATTGGCGAATGCAGCAGGAAGGGCACTATGGGCACTACGGGCCTGTGTTCATCCTCTTGGTGGCAGCGGGACACTACTAGTGCTTGCCACCTCACCAGCTTGAACTGCACTTATGGGACTCGCCACATCACCACGTGATACTGCAGTGCTGGATGTATGACCAGGGTGTACTAGGCTGCTGGTGCTTGCCAGTTCACCAGAAGGAATAGCGGCACTAGTACTGCTCTGCTCCATACGAGGGACCTGCGGTTCTTGCACATCAAGGACAGAAGAAGAAGTTTGGTGTCTGGTATGCCTGACCTTGGCAGGGACCACAACTCCGTCGTCAGAGCTATCTGTCATGGAGCCGCTGTCCTCTACAGGATCGTATTCTGAGCCTGAATGAGTGACTTCCTCTTCACTATCTGTCATGCTCAGAAACGTGTAGGCCTCTTCACTAGTGTACCTTCGATTTGCCATTTTGGGCTCTAAATTTAGGGGTACACTACTGAGACTCACAGGCAAAAAAGCTCCTGACTGTTAGCGACTGATTCAAAACGCTACCAAACAACTGTTAGCGATCACAGGGATCAGGCGTGACTCTGCGGACGCTGCAGTTATGTGTGCTTAGTGTTTTGTAAGTGTCAGTGATCGATCGATAGTGCACTTGGGTGGGCTGGGCAGGGCTGGGCCGAGGGACAAAACACAGGTTCTAGCAGGTATCTGGGCTGATCCTGCTAACACTGTGTTTATGGGAACCCCAAACTGCTGGGGACGCCAGTATAGATCTGATCGGATCAGATATTGATCCGTTCAGATACTATAGCACTAAGGGAGGTGTATGCTGCGTGCGTGGGTGTTAGCGGTACTGGCGCTAACCTGGCGCTGCCTGGGGCGACACAGACCTTTTCTGACCCTAAAAACGTAACTTATAGAAAAGACTGGCTCAAGGAGAGATGACATCACTTCCTCTGTTTACATTACAGAGGCAGAGGAATGATCTCATTGGCTGGGAGCGATCGGGAGGGGGTGGCCACCAATTGATGGCCTCTCCCTCACCTCTGATCACCGGGGGACAAATACCGACCGCCTCGGGCACCGGGTGGCCCCGCCCTCGGTTATATAAGAACTGTCACAGAGAAGACACGTCAGTCGGCGGGAGCCTCCCATGGAGGTGGATCGGTTGCGGCATCTTTTTTTTCGGTCCGTCGGGCGGCGTGAACTTACATCGAGGGACATTTTTATTTTTTTATTTTTTAATAAAGGACTTGTCCCAAGCTGTCCTTCAGGTCTGGTATGGATTTTGGGGGGGACCCCTACACCATTTTTTTTTAATTTGGCGCAGGGTTCCCCTTAATTTCCATATCAGACCTGAAGGGCCTGGTATGGAATTTGGGAAGGCCCCCACGCATTTAAAAAAAAAAATTGGTTTGGGGTTCCCCTTAATATTTATACCAGACCCAAAGGGCCTGGTAATGGACTGGGGGGACCCCATGCCATTTTTTTCAATGAGTTTTATCTATATTGCTGAGATCCGACAATTCATTACAGCCGCAAACAGTTTTAAATGACAATTTTTCCTTTATAAATGTCATTTTGCTGTGGTACTGTTCTAAACACGGGAAAAAATGTGCCACTTTGCAAGCATACTATAGACACCCCCCAGGCACAATATTTAAAGGAATATTTCATTTTTATTGTTTAAAAAAAAATTGCATTGATACATGTGCCCTGGGGCAGGACCCAGGTCCCCAAACAGTATTTATGACAATAACTTGCATATTCCGGCGGCTTTTGAATTTGCCACAAACACTGCATATTGTTCGCTATTCGGTGAACAGGCGAACACCCGATGTTCGACTCGAACATCGGGCTCATGACTACACTATATTACCAAAAGTATTGGGACACCTGCCTTTAGCAAGCACATGAACTTCCCAGTCTTAAGTCTCGTACACATGATCAGATTATCGAATGACTGTTCGTTGTTTTTTTGTGGCATGGTAGTCTCATATCGAAAGTGAAGATGTTACTCACCATATGAAAATTCTCCTCTGACAGAATACAACTTCACAAGTGACGTAATGTGTTGAATAGTTTTGTATGTATTCCTTTGTTTCTGAGCATGTGTAGTCTTGCTCTCACGATTTTTGTTCGGACAAAAACTGCACTTATTAAATGAAAATCAGACGCTGAGTTTGCGTATGATAAAAATTTTATAGTCTGCACATCCAGCTTTTGTCAGACGAAAAATCGGAATCGGCTATCAAAAGCACCATACTAATGGTCAAAAAATCAGCAGATTGTTAGTTGGACAGTCTGTAGGGTTTAATATTGAGTTGGCCCACCCTTTGCAGCTATAACAGCTTCATCTCTTCTGGGAAGGCTGTTCACAAGGTTTAGGAGTGTGTCTATGGGAATGTTTGACCATTCTTCCAGAAGCACAATTGTTAGGTCAGGCACTGATGTTGAATGAGAAGGTCTGGCTCGCTGTCTCCACTCTAATTCATCCCAAAGGTGTTCTATTGGGTTTAGGTCAGGACTGTCCAGGCCAGTCAAGATTATCATTCATGTCTTTATGGACCTTGCTTTGTGCACTGCCCCAAATCATTTGGTGGATGGGGGATTTGGTGTGGGGTTGTCTTTCAAGGGTTGGGCTTGGCCCCTTAGTTCCAGTGAAGGGAACTCTTAAGGTGTCAGCATACCAAGACATTTTGGACAATTTCATGCTCCAAAATTTGTGGGAACAGTTTGGGGAGGGCCCCTTCCTATTCCAACATGACTGTGCACCAGTGCACAAAGCAAGGTCCATAAAGACATGAATGAGCGAGTTTGGGGTGGAGGAACTTGACTGGCCTGCACAGAGTCCTGACTTCAACTCGATAGAACATCTTTGGGATGAATTAGAGCGGAGACTGTGAGTTAGGTCTTCTCATCCAACATCAGTGCCTGACCTCACAATTGTGCTTCTGGAAGAATGGTCAAACATTCCCATAGACACACTCCTAAACCTTGTGGAAAGCCTTTCCAGAAGAGATGAAGCTGTTATAGCAGCAAAGGGTGGGCCAACTCAATATTGAACCCTACAGACTAAGACTGGGATGCCATTAATGTCCATGTGTGTGTACAGGCAGGCATCCAAATATTTCTGGTATTATAGTGTGACATTCCAGGATTGGATATTTAGGCTCCATGGCTTAAAAATTGCTGCTACTACAGGAGTTTCTGCCTGTGTTCTGCCTGTAGAAGCAGCTCCTTGTTCTCCTATGTCTCCATACAGATTGGGACGATTACAGGCATATTTTGAGCTCAACGTTTAGTGGCAGGAAAAAAAAACCTTCTGGTTTGTGTTTCTGAAAAAGTGTGTATAAAGGGCGCTATCTGCACAAAGGAAAAAAACTTAAATATAGTGAATTAATAAAAGCTGTATAAGTAAATCAATAAATTAAATAAAATGTGTGTAATCAAAAAGTGCACAATTTATCAATATACATAAAAGTCCATACATTTCTATGATAAATGACTCTTCAATATATGCTCCAACACTGTGCTCCTGAAATATGTGCTCCAATACTCCAAACCAATAGTGCTTCACCCGGAGTGACTATAGAATGCACTCATCATAGTTCCCCAGCCAGCAAGTGACCATAAAGCATGAAATGTGAGAAACTGCTCGATTCATAGGTCAGTCTCCATCAGAATCCACATCTATCTCTCTCCTCCATACATGGATAAATGCGAACACGATTGAAAAAGCAGGGATATGTAAAAAATATCTCCAGTATCATATATACTCCACAATATTCATCTGTCTCCTTCTCCCATCACAAGACTCTGTGGAATTGGCTCCACCACAAAGAGCCACAGAAGGCAGGTAGAGTGTAATAAAGTTTTATTTAAATAAAGCTGCACTTACATATGTCCATTATGATATAAACGGCACAAAGGCAGCTCAAGGGTCTTTAGAATCGGTCCTGCACCACTGTGTGACTAGCAGGATGCGGCATGCGCTCCAACTACCCAGCAGAAGTGGAGGGATCCTGTCAGTTTGCATGTCAAGCCTCTCTTCTATGCATTTCAAGCTCTGCACGTGTCATCGCGTTTCTGATTGGAGCTTTCTGGCAGAAAAAATGCAAAACTCTCCTAAACTCGTTTAAACTTTGCACAATAAACTCTGTACATGAACATTTTTTTCTGCCAAGGAAACTGACATTTTTTTAGGCCCAGTGTGCATGGAACCTTATGGATAGGGATGAGCTTCGAGTTCGACTCGAACATCGGCTGTTCGCAAGTTCGCCGAACAGCGAACAATTTGGGGTGTTCGCGGCAAATTCGAAAGCCGTGGAACACCCTTTAAAAGTCTATGGGAGAAATCAAAAGTGCTCATTTTAAAGGCTTATATGCATGGTATTGTCATAAAAAGTGTTTGGGGACCTGGGTCCTGCCCCAGGGGACATGGATCAATGCAAAAAAAAGTTTTAAAAATGGCAGTTTTTTTGGGAGCAGTGATTTTAATAATGCTTAAAGTGAAACAATAAAAGAGTAATATTCCTTTAAATTTCGTACCTGGGGGGTGTCTATAGTATGCCTGTAAAGGGGCGCATGTTTCCCGTTTTTAGAACAGTCTGACAGCAAAATGACATTTCAAAGAAAAAAAGTAATTTAAAACTACTCGTGGGTATTAATGAATTGTCGGTCCGACAATTCACATAAAAGTTCATTGATAAAAACGGCATGGGATTTCCCTACAGGGAAACCCCGAACCATAATAAAAAAAATGCGTGGGGCCCTTCAGGTCTGGTATGGATATTAACGGGAACCCTGCGCCAAATTTAAAAAAAAAATGATGTGGTGGTCCCCCTAAATTCCATACCAGACCCTCCAGGTCTGGCATGGATTTTAACACACAGGGGGTCACCGCCCACCTCTGACAACACGGGGAAAGCCACAGGGAACACCTGTGAATTCCCCGTGCATCAGAGGAGGGCGGGGTCACCGGGTGGCCCCGCCCTCCGCTATATAAGAAATGTCAGATGAAGCGAAGCGTCACACGACTGAAGACTCCCACTGAGGTAGATTGTGCAGACGGAGCGGAGAAGAAGCCTGGAGGAAGATGCGGGACGAGAAGAGCGGAGGAAGAAGATGATGGAGAAGAAGAAGATGAAGAAGAAGATGGAGGAAGAAGAACACCAAAAGAACACCAGAAGAAAGAAGATGGAAGAAGAAGCCGAAAGAAGAAGAAATTAATAAAGGACTTGTCAAAAACCGTCTGTTTTTTAACCTTTTTGACACTTTTTTTGTGAAATGGTAGGGGTACATTTGTACCCCATTACCAATTCACACGGGGGGCGGGATCTGGGGGTCCCCTTGTTAAAGATTCCACAACCACCGGGCAAGAGTTGTGGGGATGAGGCCCTTCTCCCCATCAACATGGGGACAATGTGCTTTGGGGGGCTACCTCAAAGCACCCTCCCAATGTTGAAGGCATGTGGCCTGGTACGGTTCAGGAGGGGAGGCCGCTCTCTCATCCCCTCTCTTTTCCTGTGGCCTGCCAGGTTGCGTGCTCGGATAAGGGTCTGGTATGGATTTCTGGGGGGACCCCACGTCATTTTTTTTTATTTTGGCGCGAGGTTCCCCTTAAAATCCATACCAGAACTGAAGGGTCTGGTATGGATTTTGAGGGGGACCCCCACGCCATTTTTTTTTAAACTTTGGCATGGGGTTCCCCATAATATCCATACCAGACCTGAAGGGCCTGGTATGGAATTTAGGGGGACCCCCACGCCATTTTTTTTTATTTTGGCATGGGGTTCCCCTTAATATCCATACCAGACCTGAAGGGCCTGGTATGGAATTTAGGGGGACCCCCACACATTTTTTCTTTTTTTATTACGGTTCGGGGTTCCCCTGTGGGGAAATCCCATGCCGTTTTTATCAATGAACTTTTATGTGTATTGTCAGAACGACAATTCATTATAGACGCGAGTAGTTTTAAATGACTTATTTTCCATTGAAATGTCATTTTGCTGTCAGACTGTTCTAAACACGGGAAACATGCGCCCCTTTACAGGCATACTATAGATACCCCCCAGGTATGAAATTTAAAGGAATATTATACTTTTATTGTTTCAATTTAAGCATTATTTAAATCACTGCTCCCGAAAAAACGTCCATTTTTAAAACTTCTTTTTGCATTGATACATGTCCCCTGGGGCAGGACCCAGGTCCCCAAACACTTTTTACGACAATAGCTTGCATATAAGCCTTTAAAATTAGCACTTTTGATTATTCATGTTCGTGTCCCATAGACTTTAATGGTGTTTGCGTGTTTGAACAAATTTTTTGCCTGTTCGCATGTTCTGATGCGAACCGAACTGGGGGGTGTTCGACTCATCCCTACTTATGGAGTCTAAAGATGGAATTTGTTGACATTCTCATATTTTTACATTATTTATGTGGTTTAGATATAAAACTGTCCCAGAATATTATTGTCTCAGTCAGTCCTGTTATACTCACTGTAATTCCTCTATCCGGCTTGTTGTCAGAGCTTCCATCAGATCCCTGAAATGAGGGCCCTCCAGATTGTTCCCATACAGGTTCAGTGTCCTCAGTGTCTGATTATTTCTTATTCCAGATGCCAGGTGGGGGCAGGAACGGTCTGTCAGGCCATTATAGGACAATCTGTAGAAGAAGAGAAGATTGTTACCATAAGAAAATGAATTTCTCCCCCAGGAATGAATGTAACTATTCTCTACATAAATTGAACTAATTTCTCTTTATTGGAATCAGTAATTTTAGATCACTTTATAAAGCACGATCGATCATCTACACTATTGGAGGATTTCTCTTTTTGTGGACCCCAATTACTAAATGTGACCCCAAGAAGTGGATGAGGTGGTCTGATCCATTCATTATTCCTATACGGGGATTGGACCATACACACTCACACTGACCTCAAGGCTTTCACCTCCAACCTTCTGCTAAGTCTTGGATTAAGTTGTGGAGATTCACTTTGATGGTCACAGAAGTCTCACTCATGTGGTGGAAACTTCATTGACTAAAAGCGACACCATTGTACTTTGGGATTTCCTTTGAACATCATGGTGGAGGATTTGATCTTATGGTGTGGAGAAGATTTTATTATTACCATTCTTTATTTGGACCTTTTTTGAAAAACTGTACTAATATTGCTGCACTAAGTTTATGTATGCTGATTATAAATTATCTTCATTAGTTATCAGTGAAATAGTCTCCATACCATTGTTATATATACACTTATAGTGAGTTTTGTGTTGAGGAGTCTCACTTTTATTGTTAAATTTTCACATACATATTGTTTGAATGTTATATACTAGTGCTGCAGTCTTCAATATTATACTAGATGTAATAACTCCACCAATAGTGATCAAATATAACAAATACATTCACTAAAAAAATACACTTTCATACATGAGGAAGGGCAGATCTCCTGTAACCTATTCACAGCTACTTTAAAATATATAACATATAATGTACAGAAATATATAAACATGAAGAGCAACAAAGTTATCTTAAAAAATTGCAAATATCAAGAGAAAGTTCATAAATGTGTAAAAGTGGATTTCCTACAACCCATTCACCACTACTTCCATCTCCAATCTACATACAGTGACTTGTGCAGTAAGACCCCTTTCACATTGCAGCACTGCTAAAACAGCACTAAAGTGCAGGTCATTTTGCTGTGTTTTAGTGGTGTTTTAGCAGGGCTTTTCGTGCGCTTGTGGGCCGGTGACAACAGGACCTTAAAAAAAAGAAAAAACACACGTTTTGGCGCGCTTTCAAATCACTTTGGAAGTGCTGCCCATTCATTTCAATAGGTAGGAGCATTTTGGGAGCACTATTTATAGCGCTCATAACCCGCCCCAAAGATACTGCTTGCAGGACTTTTTCTAACATCCCGCAAGCGCACCACCCGAATGTGAAAGCACTCATGCAAATAAATGGGAGGCAGTTTTCAGGCGCTATTTCTAGCGCTAAAACATCTGAAAACTGCCCCAGTGTGAAAGGGGTTTAACAGAAATACCAGAGATTCACCCAGATGGTTTAAATCAATGCTGATCAGCGGCCACCCCTTTGCAGAAAATCCAGTCAACCTCCACCTCACCAGTGAGTAAACAGGTCACTTACCAAAAGGTTTGTCCCCACAAGCAAGGCCCAGACACGCTTGTTTATATCCTTCCAACAGCGCCACTCCGCTTAAGCCGGCTTCCGATGAGAACAGACTGTGCCATGGAATGTCAGACCTCCAGGTAGTATCTCCAATATCACCCGAGGTATCCAGACAATGGCCGCAAACACATTACATAGAAAAGAAAAAGTCATATCCATAGTGCATAATCCTTAAATATATATTGAATCACAGATTGTACACTTCCATCATATACACGAGTATACACAGAACTCAGAGCACACACCGCTTCGGACTGCAGCCATGTATGATGGAGTCCAGGCAGTGACATGGAGGCTTTTTCCTTTCTATGTAATGTGATTGCGGCCATTGTCTGGATACCTCGGGTGATATTGTATTTTTGCACATTATCTATTATACAGATTGAAGTAGCTGTGAATAGGTTGGAGGAGATCTGCCCTTACTCACATGTATAAAAGTGTATTTTTGTAGTGAATTAAATTGGTATTATTGATCATTATTGGTGGAGTTATCACATCTACATTAGAAGTGTTGGCATTCAGACACATTGTAGGTTGTAGATTTCTCATTTGTCTCATCACACATTTTATCACTAAGTGTAGGGCTCTATACATAGAGTTATATTATTTTATTTGTACTTCTATATCAGACTTCCTGCTGGCAGTTGGTTTTCATTCATTAGATTTTCACAAAGTTGTTCATATTTTTTTTCATATTTTTAGTGCAGATATTTCATTTTTTACATTTTTATATCCAGCTTTAGAGAATTGTCTGATATTGGTGATATATAGAGACAACCAGGAGATGAAATAGCTCTCCATTATTATTATTTGATTTATATATAAAATTAGGAGAGAACAGGTTCGGGACTTTAAATGAGGCACATGGGAGCAGAAGTATGAATTGAATAAGAAAGCGATTTATTAAAAAATGATACAAAAATTCTTATATTTACATATTTAGGAACATAGCTCTACATATGTTGGCACATAGCTCTATAATGATAATCTGTAGTCAGCAAAAATGCATTCCGACAAGGATTTCTATTACAAGCAAATACATACAGAAAATTAGGAACATTCATGCGCATATAATTGATAATTGTGTACACATAACGGTAGTTGTAAGCTCTACGCCGTTTTGGGACCTTATAGCCACTCATCAGGAGCATAACCGTAGCAACCACCTATGAATAGGGGAGATAGCAGTAGTGAATCATTTGAAAAACAAGTGGGTAATAGTAAAACAGGGATCTCACATTCATTCGCTAGAACCATGGACTTACAATGTGTCTGCGCAGAGGCACCGCGGCCCTGGATGCCAAGCCTGCCAGTATGCCAAGGCCCGAAGCTGAGGGGGCATTTCCCGGCGGCACCGCCAACACAGAGAGCCCCCCAGAATGGGTCAGTGTGAGGGAAGCAAGGTGGAGGGGTGATGAATGTGACCTCTTAAGAGGGGGGAGAAAGTTTATAAATAAAACAGATGTGGGGGGAGAGTATTAATGAAAAAGTCTGAGTGTTAACATTGAAGAGAAAAGTGTAGGATAGGGAATAAGTGGAAAAAAGGAAGAGAAAGAAAAGGAAAATAGAAGAAGAAAGGAAGAGTATAAGGGGGCATAGGAGAATAAAGAAAGGGAAAAAGGGGGAATGAAAAGGGAAGAAGAGGGGAAAATAGAAAAAAGGGGAACAGGCAGGGAAGAATGGGGGGAGAGAGAGAAAAGGAAAAGAGCTAAGGAGAAGGGGGAGAGAGTACAGGTGAAAACTATGGCTTCCTTTATGTGTGCGCACTGATGGCTCTGGCCACTGTCCTTGCCTGCCCACTCTGCCATATCCTGAAGCTGCGATGTGCACTGGGGCTTGATCCCCCCCCGCCCCTTTCCTCTGGCTCAAGACGGGCGGGATCCTCCCCACTGCGCATCGACGTCATGCTTCTCGCGCCGGCTGTCTGGCATCCTCGTGGCGCCTTATAGCGGCTGCTTGAGTCTCTATTCTCCAGTGCTTGGTGGGCTCGGTGATAGGCTCACGACCGGCCGGTCCAATTTGCTGGCTGGCTGGATCGGGGCTCCTCCCAGCTCCCTTTAGGCAGCTGGTGTCTGACGTTGGGGGCTATTCTTTGGTGGCACCCCCCGCAGTGTTCTCTCCCAGTGTGGGGTCTCACACGCTGGTCCTCCCCCATACTCATTGCAACCACACGTTTGACGGCAGTACTGCCCCTATCCACACCCCTCAGGTATGTTTTCTCCTCACTTTTCATCATTCACTCTTCCACCTTCCTGGCCATTTCTTTGACCACTTTCATTTTCCTTTTTCCATAGTTTTCACCTGTACTCTCCCCCCCTACTCCTTAGCTCTTTTCCTTTTCTCTCTCTCCCCCATTCTTCCCTGCCTCTTCCCCTTTTTTCTATTTTCTATAAGGTCCCGAAACGGCGTAGAGCTTGCAACTACCGTTATGTGTACACAATTATCAATTATATGCGCATGAACATTCCTAATTTACTGTATGTATTTGCTTGTAATAGAAATCCTTGTCGGAATGCATTTTTGCTGACTACAGATTATCATTATAGAGCTATGTGCCAACATATGTAGAGCTATGTGCCTAAATATGTAAATATATGAATTTTTGTATCATTTTTTAATAAATCGCATTCTTATTCAATTCATACTTCTGCTCCCATGTGCCTCATTTAAAGTCCCGCACCTGCTCTCTCCTAATTTTATTATTGAACCGGGATGGAGGAGGGGTGCTGAACGGCCCCACTATCCTGATGTAAAGTCCCAAAATGTATTTTTCTGCCCCTTATTTGATTTATATAGTTTAGACATACACTACATTACCAAAAGTATTGGGACACCTGCCTTTACAAGCACATGGGCTTTAATGGCATCCCCGTCTTAAGCCTCGTATACATGATCAGATTGTCGAACGACTGTTTCCGTTTTTTGTGGCATGTTAGTCTCATATGGAAAGTGAAGAGGTTACTCATCATACGAAAATTCTCGTCTGACAGAATACAACTTCAGAAGTGACGTAATGTGTTGAATAGTTTTGTATGTATTCTTTCGTTTCTAAGCATGTGTAGTCTTGCTCTCACCATTTTTTTTCTGACGAAAACCGTACTTATTAAATCAAAATCAGACGCTGAGTTCATGTACAGTAAAAATTTTATAGTCTGCACATCCAGCTTTTGTCGGACGAAAAAACGGAATCAGCTATCAAAAGCACCATACTAACGGGCGTTGCGTGATCTCATCTGAGATGGTGGTGTAGTCCCGGAGATCCTGCACCCGACGGGATAATATAATGGCACACGGAAAAACAGGGTGGCATAAAACTACCCCACACTAGCGATCCAGCTCCCTAATCAGCCGGCAGTATGTCAAGGAGAAAGAGGGCTGAGCACAGACCCAGGAAACTGACGGCATACTTTACACAGCTGCCGAGGCCGCATGGGCAAGATGGCAAGATGGGCAAGATGGCGCTGGCTCCTCATCTACTCCCCTCACAGCTCCTAGGTCATCAGAACAGCAAAATGACAGTGCAAGGAGCAGGATGGAGGATTTGGTGAGGGTGCAGCATGAGGTGAGATCACACACAGACTCAGAGGAGGACACCAGAGAGCTCCCTGATTCTATCACAACTTTCCCCACATCAAACCAGCCTATCCTTGACACAACACTTAAAGATATGCCCATATCTCTCAGGAGTACCATCCACACAGATATGATTGCCTGCATGAAGATATTTAGTTCTGAGCTCAAGGCTGTGGGAGACAGGGTAGACCATATAGAAATAAAAATGGGGGAACATGCAACAACTATCAATGATTTGATTGATGCCCATGACACTGTAGAAGAAGAACAAAATTGGATTAAAACAAAACTTGCAGATTTAGAGGACAGAGCAAGAAGGAATAATGTTAAAATAAGAAGCATTCCTGAAGCAGTGAACACAGCTGAACTGCGATCCTATGACACCACGTTGCTGTCTGCTCTCATGCCAGATCTCCTCCCTATGGAGATTTCTATAGACAGGATACATCGCACCTCGAAGCCCACTTTCATACCAGAACATGTCCCCAGAGACGTTCTTTTCTGCATGCACTTTTACCAAACCAAAGATCGCTTGATGCAAATCACTAGAAAGGGGGGACACTGTAATACTGAGTACTCTGATCTCCAGTTATAAAAAAAACCTGAACATCATAACCAAGGTATTGAGAAATCATAACATTATTTATAAAATGGGGATTCCCAAATAAATTGATCATAACTAGGGAGGGCACCACTCGTGTGATTACTTCTCCCAATAAAGGTTTCCAGCTTCTAATAACCTGGAAGATTCTTCCTAACAAGCCACCCTCATCGTCTGCTACTAGCAGCCCAAGCAGGATCCCACAGGAGTGGCAGCAAAAGGAACAATACCTAAAAACTCCCTCTGATGTTACAGTTTAGCTGCTAAGTCGCCCACACGAGAAGCCTTCTCCATAGGTCCGCCAAATGGAGCTTTACCTTGGAAATAAGCCCCACTTACCTAAGCAGATATGATCTGTACCTGGGTTACAATAACTCACCTTTTAACTGTTCATTGTTCATTTTCTTTCTACCTGTTATTTTTTCAGAAACTGTTTCTGTTACCCTCCCACTCAGGAACTCTAACCTACATCCCAATGTACAAGCTACCAAGATGAGCTGCATCTGCGGATTTCATCGATTCGGAACATCAACACCATACTCCTCATTGTGTGCTTTCTAACGAGATAGCATGTAAGTACATTCTATATTTAACATTAAGCACCCTACTGAATAGCACCAATGCCGGTTAACATTCTTTCAATAAATGCGCATGGACTAAACCATCCAGCCAAAGGATCTTCCCTCTGGAAAGAAGCTCAAACCTCTCACTGTGACATTCTATGTGTCCAAGAGACACACTTCCACAGAGATACACCCCCTAAATGTATGTATAAGGGGTTCCAACATTACTTTATTTCCAGCATACAGGCCAAAAAAAGAGGGGTCATGGCCGCAATTAGAGACTCAATCTCCTTCCAAATACACCAAGAGATGTCTGATCCCAATGGATGCTTCATTATACTAATATGTGATATTAACACCACCGATACACGCTGGTCAATGTTTATGTCCCCAATATGCGTCAGATTCACTTTTAATATGGACTAAGGAAGAAAATACAGGAGATCCAACAAAGATCATTATTGCTATGCAGGGATTTTAACATTACCCCTGGATTCTATGGCCACACCTTCCAGGAAACCTTTATCCTTGACAACCTTCCTACGAACACATAATCTTTTTGATGTCTGGCGTTGCAGGCATGCAAACGAAAGAGACTATTCCTTTTATTCCCACAGGCATTGTACATACCGTAGAATTGATCTGTACTTGGCGGACAGGTGGCTCCTCCAAAAAAATTCACAAACTAAAATTAATTCCATAACATGGTCAGATCATGCTTCTGTTCTTATCACGATTGGGGATAAACACCCAACCAATAATGCCTACGTGTGGCGTTCCAATTCTCAAATCATACAAAACCCGATTACTAAACATATCTTGGAGGACCATCTCTCTGAGTACTTCCAGATAAATTCTACTTACGCAGCCACCGTGTCATCAAAAACACATCCACTGTGTCATCAAAACGCAGCCACTGTGTCCACTGATCCCAGAAACCATGATTGTCTCCTTAATAGCAGCCAGCATCTCTTTGAACAAGGGGGAAGGGGGGCAAGTTATCAAAGAAGGATACTCACAGTGATTTGGGGGCCTGGGAGAGGATGCTTTATGTGCTAGGGGCCACGTTGTGAGCAGAGAGGATTTGTGCTGGGGGGATCTAATTTTATATTCAACCCCCCTTCTAGCACAAATCCTCTCTGCTCCCAAAGTGGCCCCTAGCACATAAAGCATCCTCTCCCAGCCCCCCAAATCACTGTGATTATCTTTCTTTGATAACTTGCCCCCCTTCCCCTGCAGTGTCATATTCAGACCTCAGATCAGCATGTCCTGTGTATGTGTCCATTCTCCTCCCCCTCTGTCTGTGTATAGGAGGTGTCTTCAGTCCATGTGTTAGTGAGACAGGAGGGGGGGAATGGGGAAGAGAGGGACAGATACAGATGCAGCTGTGCTGTGCTGTGCTGTGCTGGAGCTCACCCTCCTTGCCAGACAGCAACCCATCCCTCATACTGCTCTTACCTTCCTCCTGCAGGTCCGCTTGGCTGAAGAACGGAGCTGCCGACGTCACTTCCAGCTTTCGTCTGTTTCACGAAAGCCGGAAGTGACCTCAAGATTTGAAAAGCAATGCTCCCGCCCATAGAATCACACTGATTCTACGGGCAGAAGCTAATCTGCGTTTTCGTTTGCGCCACAAGGCGGGTTAAAAGCCCGCAAATGAAGCGCCACGTCTGCAATCTTGTGATTGCATTGACGTGGTGCTTCCCATAGTGCACTGGCGTCCGGCGCCACAGTGCACTTTGTTAAATGACTCTTTTTTTTTGTTCTTAAAGGGGCCGTTTTAAAAAATTTTTTTTTTTTTTGACTACAGGAGGGGGGGCGGTGCCCAGGCACCCCCTATGGACGGGCCGCCACTGATATGCGGTATATTCATCCAGCAAGGTGCTAGACTCAAGAGGCAGAGGCAGCGGCAGATAGATGCCCTGCTGTTGAAAATTAGCTCACTAGAGATCCAAAACAAAGCAAAGTCTACACCTCTCCTTCACACGAAATTATTGAACCTGCAGCACAAACTTAGACTCATTTTACTACAAAATTATGAACAAAAGGAGAGGAGAATTAAATTATCCTTTTATTCCATTAGCAACAAAGCAGGGAAAGCACTAGCATGCAAATTACAAGGGCAAAGCTTCAAAACTAGAATCCCACATTTGATCAACCCCACAACCAACAGAAAAGAAATTGGTTGTGGGAGATCGCGGCAACCCCACAACCAACAGAAAAGAAATTGGTTGTGAGGTTGCCGCGATCTCCGTGAGTCGGGTCGCGGGTTCCGTGGACTCGATCGCCGCGGGCATACCCACGATCGCCTCACGGAGAGGATGAATGGGGAGATGCCGTTGTAAACAGCATCTCCCCGTTCTGCCTAGTGACAAGTGTCACTCGATCTCTGCTCCCTGTCATCGGAGCAGAGATCAGTGATGTCACTCACACAGCTCATCCCCCTGACAGTTAGAATCACTCCCCTAGGACAAACTTAACCCCTCCCCGCCCCCTAGTGGTTAACCCCTTCACTGCCAGTGTCATTTACACAGGAGTCAGTGCATTTTTATAGCACTGATTGCTGTATAAATGACGATGGTCCCAAAAATGTGTCAAAAATGTCCGATGTGTCCGCCATAATGTCGCAGTCACAATAAAAATCGCTGATCGCTGCCAAAACTAGTAAAAAAAAATTATTAATAAAAATGCTATAAAACTATCCCCTATTTTGTAAACACTATAACTTTTGCGCAAACCGATCAATAAATGCTTATTGCGATTTTTTTTTTACCAAAAATATGTAGAAGAATACGTATCGGCCTAAACTGAGGAAAAAAAATGTTTTTTAATATATTTTTTGGGGATATTTATTATAGCAAAAAGTAAAAAATAATGCGTTTTTTTCAAAATTGTCGCTCTTATTTTGTTTATAGCGCAAAAAATAAAAATCGCAGAGGTGATCAAATACCACCAAAAGAAAGCTTTATTTGTGGGAAAAAAAGGACATCAATTTTGTTTCGGAGCCACGTCGCATGACCGCGCAATTGTCAGTTAAAGCGACGCAGTGCCGAATCGCAAAAAGTGCTCTGGTCAGGAAGGGGGTAAATCCTTCCGGGGCTGAAGTGGTTAACTCTCCCCAAAACAGCTTCATGAGCTAAATTCACCCTTTACGTTACCTGAAATTCTAAAGGTTATAAACATGTTACCTAACAACAAATCCCCCGGCCCTGATGGATTAACAGGGGAATACTATAAAAATTTCAAATTACTACTAGGGCAATATCTCCAAAGGGTGTATGATACTGCGGCTACCTCTGCCTTCTTTCCACCTGAAATGTTGGAAGCACTAATCATGACATTGCCTAAACCAGGTAAATCACCTTGTTAAATAATGACTTGAAAATATACGCCAAAATTCTAGCACTACGAATGATGGAAATACTACCTACAATAATTGACCCTGACCTACGAAAGGTAGGCAAACATCAGATGCCACTAGGCGACTTATCAACATTATTCATTTGGCAAGGAAACAGCGAACACCTTCTCTGCTCCTGGATTTGGATGCAGAGAAGGCATTCGACAGGATACACTGGCAATACTTATCCAAAGTACTAGAAAGGTTAGGTTTTACAGGACATATATTCTTCTGCCATATTAGCACTTTATACCTCTCCATCAGCCAGAGCCATGCTATCTAAACCTTTTGGAATCACAAATGGCACTCGTCAGGGGTGTCCATTATCGCCGCAGATTTTTAACTTGTTGATAGAACCCCTTGCCTCCAGCTTTAGACAAAATCCAGATATTCATGGATTTCTTATATATGGCCAAAAACACGTTGTTAGTCTTTTTGCTGATGATGTAATGTTAATGCTTACAAAACCAATGGCTTCTCTGAAGCATGTCACTAGTCTGTTGTACCGATATGGTATAGCATCAAATTACAAGGTACATAATACTAAATCCTATATCCTTGACCTACGAATCTCCTCTCAGGAGAAAAAATATCTACAACACAAATACCCATATATATGGAATGATTCTGGCATCTCATACCTAGGGATAACCCTCACCCCCCATCCCGAGCAGCTCTTTAAAGCTAATTACCTCCCGCTTGAAAATAAGTTACGAGCAGGACTCCACACCCTAAGTAAACACATTCTGTCCTGGTCAGGACAGCTAGCAGCATTCAAAATGCAACTACTACCTCATTTGATCTATATATAATCGCTCTGTACCAATACCAGTAAACAAAAAATTATTTCTGACAATTCAATCAATGTTATCTAGATATCTCTGGGAGGGTAAAAAAGCTAGAAATGCCTTTGTAAAGCTAAGTAAAACTAGGAAAGCTGGAGGTTTGGGATTACCAGTACTAGCAGACTACCACATGTCAGCCATTCTGGCACAATTCAGGGGGTGGTTTCCTGACCAACCTACCTCACTCTGGGGGGAAATTGAACAAACACTCATCCCGAGTGGTAATATATTTGGTTATTAGGGATGAGCCGAACACCCCCCTGTTCGGTTCGCACCAGAACATACGAACAGGCAAAAAATTTGTTCGTCCACGCGAACACCGTTAAAGTCTATGGGACACGAACATGAATAATCAAAAGTGCTAATTTTAAAGGCTTATATGCAAGTTATTGTCATAAAAAGTGTTTGTGGACCTGGGTCCTGCCCCAGGGGACATGGATCAATGCAAAAAAAAGTTTTAAAAACGGACGTTTTTTCGGGAGCAGTGATTTTAATAATGCTTAAAGTGAAACATTAAAAGTGTAATATCCCTTTAAATTTCGTACCTGGGGGGTGTCTATAGTATGCCTGTAAAGGGGCGCATGTTTCCCGTGTTTAGAACAGTCTGACAGCAAAATGACATTTCAAAGGAAAAAAAGTCATTTAAAACTACTTGCGGCTATTACTGCATTACCGGTCCGACAATACACATAGACGTTCATTGATAAAAACAGCATGGGAATTCCCCACAGGGGAACCCCGAACCAAAATCTAAAAAAAAATTACATGGGGTCCCCCTAAATAATTCCATACCAGGCCCTTCAGATCTGGTATGGATATTAAGGGGAACCCTGGCCTAAATTTTTTAAAAAATTACGTGGGGGGTCCCCCTAAATTCCATACTAGGCCCTTTAGGTCTGGTATGGATATTAAGGGGAACCCCGCGCCAAAATAAAAAAAACAGTGTGGGGTCCCCCCAAAAATCCATACCAGACCCTTATCTGAGCATGCAACCTGGCAGGCCGCAAGAAAAGAGGGGGGACGAGAGAGCGGCCCCCCTCCTGAACCGTACCAGGCCACATGCCCTCAACATTGGGAGGGTGCATTGGGGTAGCCCCCCAAAACACCTTGTCCCCATGTTGATGAGGACAAGGGCCTCATCCCCACAACCCTCTGCCGGTGGTTGTGGGGGTCTGTGGGCGGGGGTCTTATCAGAATCTGGAAGCCCCCTTTAACAAGGGGACCCCCAGATCCCGGCCCTCCCCCCTGTGTGAAATGGTAAGGGGGTACAAAAGTACCCCTACCATTTCACTAAAAAAGTGTCAAAAATGTTAAAAAGACAAGAGACAGTTTTTGACAATTCCTTTATTTAAATGCTTCTTCTTTCTTCTATCTTCTATCTTCCTTCATCTTCTTCTTCTGGTTCTTCTGGTACTTCTGGTTCTTCCTCCAGTGTTCTTGTCCAGCATCTCCTCGGCGGCGTCTTCTTCACTTCTTCTCATCGGGCTGCTCCGCATCCATGGCATGGAGGGAGGCTCCCGCTCTTCTCTTCATCTTCTTCTCTTCATCTTCTTCTCTTCATCTTCTTTTCGGGCCGCTCCGCATCCATGCTGGCATGGAGGGAGGCTCCCACTGTGTGACGCTTCTCCTCTTCTGATGGTTCTTAAATAATGGGGGGGACCACCCGGTGACCCCGCCCCCTCTGACGCACGGTGACTTGATGGGACTTCCCTGTGGCGTCACGGGGAATGCCACAGGGAAGTACCATCATGTCCCTGTGCGTCAGATCACTGGGTGGCCCCGCCCCCGTTATTTAAGAACCGTCAGAAGAGGAGAAGCGTCACACAGCGGGAGCCACCCTCCATGCCAGCATGGATGCGGAGCGGCCCGAAAAGAAGATGAAGAGAAGAAGATGAAGAGAAGATTAAGAGAAGAGCAGGAGCCTCCCTCCATGCCATGGATGTGGAGCGGCCCAAGGAGAAGAAGGGAAGAAGACGTTGCGGAGGAGATGCTGGACGAGAACACCGGAGGAAGAACCAGAAGTACCAGAAGAAGAAGAAGATGAAGGAATATAGAAGAATAGAAGAAAGAAGAAGCATTTAAATAAAGGAATTGTCAAAAACTGTCTCTTGTCATTTTTAACATTTTTGACAGTTTTTTAGTGAAATGGTAGGGGAAAGTACCCCCTTACCATTTCACACAGGGGGGAGGGCCGGGATCTGGGGGTACCCTTGTTAAAGGAGGCTTCCAGATTCCGATAAGCCCCCCACCCGCAGACCCCCACAACCACTGGCCAGGGTTGTGGGGATGAGGCCCTTGTCCTCATCAACATGGGGACAAGGTGTTTTGGGGGGCTACTCCAAAGCACCCTCCCAATGTTGAGGGCATGTGGCCTGGTACGGTTCAGGAGGGGGGGCGCTCTCTTGTCCCCCCTCTTTTCCTGCGGCCTGCCAGGTTGCGTGCTCAGATAAGGGTCTGGTATGGATTCTTGGGGGGACCCCACGCCGTTTTTTTTTAAATTTTGGCGTGGGGTTCCCCTTAAAATCCATACCAGACCTGAAGGGCCTGGTATGGATTTTTGGGGGGACCCCATGCTGTTTTTTTAAAAAATTTTGGCCGGGGTTCCCCTTAATATTCATACCAGACCTGAAGGGCCTGGTATGGAATTTAGGGGGACCCCCACGTCATTTTTTAAAAAATTTTGGTTCGGGGTTCCCCTGTGGGGAATTCCCATGCCATTTTTATCAATGAACTTCTATGTGTATTGTCGGACCGGCAATGCATTAATAGCATTAGTTTTAAAGTAGTAGTTTTAAATGACTTTATTTCCTTTGAAATGTAATTTTGCTGTCAGACTGTTCTAAACACGGGAAACATGCGCCCCTTTACAGGCATACTATAGACACCCCCCAGGTACGAAATTTAAAGGGATATTACACTTTTATTGTTTCACTTTAAGCATTATTAAAATCACTGCTCCCGAAAAAACGGCCATTTTTAAAACTTTTTTTGCATTGATACATGTCCCTTGGGGCCAGACCCAGGTCCCCAAACACTTTTTATGACAATACCATGCATATAAGCCTTCAAAATTAGCACTTTTGATTTCTCCCATAGACTTTTAAAGGGTGTTCGAATTTGCCACGAACACTTTTTATGACAATACCATGCATATAAGCCTTCAAAATTAGCACTTTTGATTTCTCCCATAGACTTTTAAAGGGTGTTTCGAATTTGCCACGAACACCCCAAATTGTTGGCTGTTCGGCGAACTTGCGAACAGCCCATGTTCGAGTTGAACATGAGTTCGATTTGAACTCGAAACTCATCCCTATTGGTCATGCATTAGCCTTCCCACATCTCAAATCTACACCCAAAGATCTCTCTCTTCCAGTATTAGCAACTCTGCAATCTTGGAAATTTCTAGCAACAAACCAAATGCTTTCCTCTCCTAGATCTACCCTCCCAATACCCTTATCCATCTTACCTTTATTGATCCCTGACTTAAATTTGGATAAATCGTTAAAAAAGGAATAACATGGTTGCAAGACCTATACACAGGCTCCAACATGAAACCATTTGTGTCCCTCCAAGAGTAATATGCATTGTCCTCCTCAGAATACTTCACTTATGCCCGAGTACACTCCTATATTAATGGCAACCATATCCTACCATATGAACTACACTGGCAAATCAAAATGTATCTCACCTCCTCTGAGTTTCACAAAGGAGGCATTTCCTTATTCTACAACATCCTCCACGATAAATCTGACTTCGAAAAAACCAAACCTATGTTGGCCTGGGAGAGGGATCTTATTACTACCTTTTCAAATACACAATGGAGTAAAGCCCTTCAATATACATATTCTGCCACAAAATGTACAAACCTTTGGGAACTCTCACACAAAATAACACAAAGATGGTACTTGACGCCCTACAGAATTGCCAAGTTTAGCTCCTCAACATCCTCACTATGCTGGAGGAACTGTTTTCAAGTGGCTAATATTTTTCACATACTATGGTCATGTAGTAAACTAGCTAAATTTTGGACAATGATGTTTACAATCTTCCACCAAGTGACAGGTATACAGCCTTCTCCTTCCTTAGCCCTACTCAATATAGGCATAGAGGATACACCACCATCACTAAGACAATATACTACTCATATATTCCTAGTGGCCAAATTAGTCATACTTAGAATATGGAAATCACCGAACCCCCGGAATTAAAAAATGTTATACACACTCTTTCCACTCATACATATGAGAGCATGGCTTGGCCTCTTAGTTCCAGTGAAAGCAACTCTTAAGGTGTCAGCATACTAAGACAATTTGGAAAATTTCATGCTCCCAACTTTGTGGGAACAGTTTAGGGAGGGCCCCTTCCTGTTCCAACATGACTGCGCACCAGTGCACAAAGCAAGGTCCATAAAGACATGGATGAGCGAGTTTGGGGTGGAGGAACTTGACTGGCCTGCACAGAGTCCTGACCTCAACATGATAGAATACCTTTGGGATGAATTAGAGTGGAGACTGTGAGCCAGGCCTTCTCGTCCAACATCAGTGCCTGACCTCACAATTGTGCTTCTGGAAGAATGATCAAACATTGCCATAGACACACTCCTAAACCTTGTGGACAGCCTTCCCAGAAGAGATGAAGCTGTTATAGCTGCAAAGGGTGGGCCAAGCCAATATTGAACCCTATGGACTAAGACTGGGATGCCAATAAAGTTCATGTGTGTGTAAAGGTAGGCGTCCCAATACTTTTGGTAATATAGTGTGACATTCCAGGATTGGCTATTTAGGCTCCATGCACCCTGGCTTAAATATTGCTGCTACTACAGGAGTTTTGTGTTCTGCCTGTAGAAGCAGCTCCATGTTCTCCTATGTCTCCATACACATTGGGACGATTACAGGCATATTTTGAGCTCAATGTTTAGACCCCTTTCACACTGAGCCGCCCGAGCTTCGGCGGTAAAGCCGGCTTTACCGTCATTTTAGCGGCTATTCCGCCGCTAGCTGGGTGGTTTTAACCCCCTCTAGCGGATGAAAAAGGGGTTAAAACCACCCGCAAAACGCCGCTGCAGTGGCGCTTTGCCAGCGGTATGATGGTGCTGCCCCATTGTTTTAAATGGGCAGGAGCGGTGGAGGAGCAGTGAATAAGAAGCTGCTGGCAAGACTTTTGTGACACCCTGCCAGTGCAGCGCCCCAGTGTGAAAGCACTCGGGCTTTCACACTAGGTTTGCAGCTGAGGCTTTTTTCAGGCGCTATGCAGGCGATATTTTTAGCGCTGTAGGGCCTGAGAAATTCCTCCGGTGTGAAAGGGGTCTTAGAGGCAGGAAAAAAAAAACCTTCTGGTTCATGTTTCTTAAAAAGTTGGTATAAAGGGCGCTATCTGAACAAAGGAAAAAAACATAAATATTATAGTGAATTAACCACTTGCCAACCGCCTAACGCAGATATACGTCTGCAGAATGGCATGGGCATCATTTCAAGTATCCTTACATAACGATATTTGGTCGACATTAGTTTACATTACATCCGAAAGCAAACAACTTATGGTATATTATGGAATAAATAACAGTTTTTGTTAAGTGCGGTCTTTGGTAAAAAATATAACAGTGTTAAAGACCCTTGTCACTCACACTTATCCTTGTCAAGATCTATTCTTCTCAAAGGTGAAGCAATAAAGAGAGTCATCCGATTTGTATGTCAGATTTAAGAAAGACAGTGAAAGCAAAAAAGAAAAAACTGAAAAAAAGGAAGCAGAAAGAAAAAGAATTTTACGACCATTATATAATCAGATAGGTATCTGCAGGTGATCAACCGCGTTTCCCAGCTGTATAGATCCAGGGAGAGCCTGTTGATGTAAATACATGCGATCCTGTCTTAAACAGATCCAATTGTCTAGGCATCATTAATGTCACTGAAAGTCTTGGAATATTTGAAAACATTCCAGGGATGCCAGGTCTCAAGAAAGTTCTCTACCCGTTCATTGGATTGGGCAAGAGTGTCCTCCATTTCATAGAAATCTGCAACCCTATGTAGCCATTCAGTGACTGTTGGTACTCGTGTAGACTTCCAGTGAATTGGAAAAAGTGATTTGGCAGCATTTAGTAGATGCCTTGTGAGAGAACGCTTGTATTTTTTTAGAGACCAATTTGAGATGTGTAGTAGGCAGCAAGCTGCATCCAGAGGCAAACTCCTCAATGTTATCAGTTTGATTAGATCTAAGACTTTATTCCAGTAGCTAGCGATCAGTGGGCATTGCCACCAAATATGCAGCAAAGATCCACTATCCTTCATGCATCTCCAGCAACGGTCCGACGTTTGTGGGTACCACTTGTTTAATTACATTGGTGTCAGATACCACCGTGTCATCAATTTATACGCTGTTTCTTGAACCTTAGTGCTGATGGAGCACTTATGTGATAAAATACAAGCGTTCTTCCATTGTTTAGGGGTTATGTTTATCTGCAAAGCATCAGACCACCTCCCTCTAAGTCTGTCATCTGCTGGCCCCTGTCAAGGAAGACCAGCCAGTACTCAAGATGGTCGAAGGAGAAGTCGACCTGTGACCTCAGCCTGTCAGGGAAAACTAGCCAGTACTCAAGATGGCCGAAGGAGAGGTCGACCTGTGACCTCAGCCTGTCAGGGAAGACTAGCCAGTACTCAAGATGGCCGACGGAGAAGTCGACCTGTGACCTCAGCCTCTGTCAGAACACCTTCGGTTCACCTGTGTGCACATTACCAAGGGGCTATTTAAACCTGGTCTGTGCTTGCATCCAGTGCTGTCCATTCTACAGCGTTCCCGTGTGTTCCTGCCTGCTTTACCCGTGATACCTGCACCTGTCTACCGACCCGGCTTGCCTCTGACTCTGCTACCTGCTGCCTGCATCTGACCCGGCTTGTTCTGACTCCACATCTGCCTGCTCCTTCTACTACCACGCTGCCAGCCTGTTGCCGACCCTGCCTGCATCCAGACTACGCACCTGCCTCCGCTTCTGTTCCTGACGATCCTGCCAGTGTTTGACACGGCTTGCCCGACCTGCATCTTCCGCTCATTGGAGAACACTGCTCCAGCACCGTGCCACCTGCCGCTGTTCCACATTACAGTGAAGACGAACTGTTGGCACTTGTGCGACTCTGCACTTCTGCTCCTCCTGTCTACTCTATCAGGGGGCCAGAATCAGAGGAGCAAGAGAGGCTGTTCCCTGCACATCGGGCTCTACCGTCAGGTACATGACAGTAACGGACAGCCATGTCTGAGCCTGCGCAGGGACCCTCTCCTATGGATGAACTTTGCCAGCACCTGGCCGGCTTGGCACAAGCCATCAAAGACCTACAGCAGGGCTACACTCAGCTAGAGGGACGCCTACAGACCCTGACAGGCGCTGCAACTCCGCAGGGTCCACCTTCAGCATCAGCCTCCTCTCAGCGATCTTCTCCTGCTCCTGCCGTGGTCATGCTCCCACCTGAGCCCAGGGTACCTAACCCAGACCGGTTCCTGGGTGAACGCAGCAAGTTTAGAGCATTCCGGAACGCATGTGAACTGTATTTTGCCCTTCAACCCCGCACATTCTCCTTAGAAGCTACCAAGGTCGGCTTTGTAATCTCCCTGCTACAAGGGGAGCCACAGTCCTGGGCCCACCACCTTCTGGAACAGAAGGCCGAATGCTTATCCGACTTAACCGCTTTCTTCAGTGCCATGGCCCAGCTGTACGAAGATCCTCAGCAGACAGCTTCAGCCGAAGCAGCCCTTCATGCACTTCAACAGGGTCGTAGGGCGGTGGAAGACTACGTCTCTGAATTTCGACGATGGGCATTTGACACAAACTGGAACAACGCCGCCCTATGATACCAATTTCGTATGGGCCTCTCCGAACCACTCAAAGATGAGTTAGCGCGGGTAGGGGTACCCCCTACCTTAGAAACTCTGATTGATCTATCCATCCAGATCGATCGCCGGCTGAGAGAACGAAGACTAGAGAGAGCGTCCACTCCATCCCGTCCAGTGTGGATGTTACCTCGGGTACCCAGCTCGTCCTGTCCCGCTCCACCTGCTCCAGCCACTTCGGCTCCTGACGCCCCGGAACCTATGCAACTCGGCCTGCTGCAGCCCTCTCTTACTGTTGAAGAACGACAACGCCGCCGCCAACAGAACTTATGCTTATACTGCGGGGGATCCGGACATTACGTGAGGTCCTGCCCAGTGAAACCTCGTAAGTCTCTCTTCACTACTTCTGCCTCGCTAACCCCAAGCTCGCTTAGCAACTCCGCTCACTTTACTATTCCCATTTCTCTACAGCTGCCAGGACGGACTCTTCAGACTACCGCCATAATTGATTCCGGAGCCTGCAGCTGCTTTGTGGACTTGTCCTTTGCTGCCGAACATCATATCCCCCTGCAGCCTAAAGCACAGAAGCTCTCGGTTCACTTGGCCGATGGTTCCACCATTAAGTCCGGAGCAGTCTCTCACGAAACCATTCCTCTGCTGACCATCATGTCCCAGGACCACCGAGAACTGCTACGACTAGACGCCATCGCTACCCCTCTGTTCCCAGTTATCCTCGGTATGCCTTGGTTGAAGGCCCACGATCCCCATATCAACTGGTCTAAAGGAAGCATTAACTTTGTCTCCTCTTACTACACCCAGCACTGCCTACAGACCTCCTGTGATGTTCCCGCTCTGCTGTGTCTAGATACGGACTCTGAAACCAGTCAGCTTGTGCCTCCAGCCTACCACAGCTTCCTAGACGTGTTTAGTAAGAAGGGGGCAGAGATCCTCCCACCTCATCGGCCCTATGACTGCCCTATAGAGCTACTCCCCGGAGCCGAAGTTCCCTTTGGGAGGATTTTCCCTCTGTCTGAAAGCGAGCTGGTGGCACTGAAGGACTATATCAATGACAATTTCAGGAAAGGCTTCATCCGCCCTTCCACCTCTCCAGCTGGGGTGGGGATTTTCTTCGTCCAGAAGAAGGATCAGTCGTTAAGGCCCTGTGTGGACTACCGTAAACTTAACAAGGTGACGGTGAAGAACCGTTACCCACTTCATAGTTACATAGTTACATAGTAGGTGAGGTTGAAAAAAGACACAAGTCCATCAAGTCCAACCTATGTGTGTGATTATGTGTCAGTATTACATTACATATCCCTGTATATTGCGGTCATTCAGGTGATTATCTAATAGTTTCTTGAAGCTATCAATGCTCCCCGCTGAGACCACCGCCTGTGGAAGGGAATTCCACATCCTTGCCCCTCCTACAGTAAAGAACCCTCTACGTAGTTTAAGGTTAAACCTCTTTTCTTCTAATTGTAATGAGTGGCCACGAATCTTATTAAACTCTCTTCTGCGAAAAATTTTTATCCCTATTGTGGGGTCACCAGTACAGTATTTGTAAATTGAAATCATATCCCCTCTCAAGCGTCTCTTCTCCAGAGAGAATAAGTTCAGTGCTCGCAACCTTTCCTCATAACTAAGATCCTCCAGTCCCTTTATTAGCTTTGTTGCCCTTCTTTGTACTCGCTCCATTTCCAGTACGTCCCTCCTGAGGACTGGTGCCCAGAACTGTACAGCATACTCCAGGTGCGGGCGGACCAGAGTCTTGTAGAGCGGGAGAATTATCGTTTTATCTCTGCAGTTGATCCCCCTTTTAATGCATGCCAATATTCTGTTTGCTTTATTAGCAGCAGCTTGGCATTGCATGCCATTGCTGAGCCTATCATCCACTAGGACCCCCAAGTCCTTTTCCATCCTAGATTCCCCCAGAGGTTCTCCCCCCAGTGTATAGATTGCATTCATATTTTTGACACCCAAATGCATTATTTTACATTTTTCTACATTGAACCTCATTTGCCATGTAGTCGCCCACCCCATTAATTTGTTCGTGTCTTTTTGCAAGATTTCCACATCCTGCGGAGAAGTTATTGCCTTGCTTAGCTTAGTATCGTCTGCAAATACAGAGATGGAACTGTTTATCCCATCCTCCAGGTCGTTTATGAACAAATTAAATAGGATTGGTCCCAGCACAGAACCCTGGGGGACCCCACTACCCACCCCTGACCATTCTGAGTACTCCCCATTTATCACCACCCTCTGAACACGCCCTTGTAGCCAGTTTTCAATCCATGTACTCACCCTATGGTCCATGCCAACGCACCTTATTTTGTACAGTAAACGTTTATGGGGAACTGTGTCAAATGCTTTTGCAAAATCCAGATACACCACGTCTACGGGCCTTCCTTTATCTAGATGGCAACTCACCTCCTCATAGAAGGTTAATAGATTGGTTTGGCAAGAACGATTCTTCATGAATCCATGCTGATTACTGCTAATGATATCATTCTTATTACTAAAATCTTGTATATAGTCCCTTATCATCCCCTCCAAGAGTTTACATACTATTGATGTTAGGCTAACTGGTCTGTAATTCCCAGGGATGTTTTTTGGGCCCTTTTTAAATATTGGTGCTACGTTGGCTTTTCTCCAATCAGCTGGTACTTCCATTAGTTCCTGAACTTTTTCAAAGACTTGGTTCCGCTACCATATTTACAAAATTGGATCTTCGGGGCACCTATAATTTAGTGCGCATTCGGGAGGGAGACGAGTGGAAGACTGCTTTCCGCACACGATTTGGGCATTACGAGTATCTCGTGATGCCCTTCGGGCTCTGCAACTCTCCGGCTACCTTCCAGCATTTCATTAATGATGTTCTCAGAGACTTCCTGGACTTATTTGTCATTGTATACCTTGATGATATGCTAATTTTTTCTTCCTCCCTAGAACACCACCGCAGACACGTGAGAAGTGTATTAACCCGCCTTCGACAACACGGATTATATGCCAAACCCGAGAAGTGCGAGTTTGAATGCCAGATTATCCAATTTCTGGGGCTGATCATTTCCACCGAAGGTATCCGGATGGATCCCCAGAAGGTAACGGCTATCCTGGACTGGCCTACTCCATGTGACAAGAAAGGTATTCAACGTTTCATAGGCTTTGCAAACTTTTATTGAAAATTTATTCGGGGGTTCTCAGCAATCATTGCCCCCATTACACAGCTTACCAAACAGGGGTCCCGATTCCGCTGGTCTCCAGAGGCTCAGTCGGCCTTTGAAACGCTGAAGAGGTATTTCACATCCGCACCCGTCTTGAAGCACCCAGACTCGGCCTTACCGTATGTCTTAGAAGTGGACACCTCGGAAACTGCGGTGGGAGCTATCTTGTCTCAAAGACAAGGCCCCAAGGCCCTGTTGCACCCAGTTGCGTTCTTCTCGCGTAAACTGTCTAGCGCGGAGAAGAATTACGACGTTGGGGATCGCAAACTTTTAGCAATTAAGGCAGCATTAGAAGAATGGAGATACCTTCTCGAGGGAGCAGCACATCCAATCTTAATCTACACAGATCACAAGAATCTCAAATATCTAAGAACAGCAAAGAGATTGAGACCTCGCCAGGCCAGGTGGGCACTTTTCTTTTCGAGATTTACCTTCCATCTGACATACAGACCTGGATCCAAGAACATAAAGCCAGATGCGCTATCACGCATGTTCAGCAAATCCCAAGACATCTCTCCCCTGGATACGATCCTGTCCTCGGGAAATTTCCTTCTCCTACAAGGGGACTTAATGACGCAGATTAAACAAGCCTCTGTGAGGAGTTCTACACCATCTGGGATCACTTTACGGACACAGGAAGGGCTACTCTGGTATAATGATAAGGTCTTCGTGCCAGAGGATCTCCGAACTACCACGTTGAGCATGTGCCACGACCACGTGCTGGCAGGACACTTTGGGGTCAGCAAGACTGCTGAATTGGTGCAGAGAACCTTCTGGTGGCCGGGGGTGGCAAGAGACTGTAGGAGATATGTGGAATCGTGCACCACCTGCATCCGTAATAGGAACAGCAAATCCAGGGCCTGGGGTCTGTTGAAGCCATTACCTGTCCCGAACAGACCATGGAGAATGATTTCAATTGACTTCATTGTGGAACTGCCCCCATCCGAGGGATACAGTACTATCAAAATGGCCCACTTCATTCCTATGAAGGGCACCCCTTCTGCACAAGAGACGGCACAGATCTTCATCAGAGAGGTTATAAGGCTCCATGGGGTTCCGGCTAACATCGTCTCAGAAAGAGGGGTCCAGTTCACCTCCAGATTCTGGAGATCCTTGTGTGAATCCTTGGGTATTGAACTCTCATTCTCTTCAGCCTATCATCCGCAGACTAATGGTCAGACAGAAAGGACCAACCAGACACTGGAACAATATCTGCGTTGCTTCTCCTCCTTTTCACAAGACGATTGGGTGTCCTTACTTCCCTTAGCCGAGTTTGCCTACAATAATTCTTCTCATTCAGCCATGAAACAATCTCCCTTCTTCGCAAACTACGGTTTTCACCCGTCCTTTCTGTTTAATAACATTCCTGAATGCCCGGTACCCGCTGTACTTGAAACATTGGATTTCTTTAGATCCAACAACAAGCTGCTACAAGAGACAATGGCCAAGACTCAAGCTTATAACAAACAGATCTTCGATAAGAAGAGAAGAGGGGACCTGATCCTGAACCCGGGGGACCAAGTCTGGTTAGCCACAACAAATCTGAGACTAACCTGTCCTTCAAGGAAATTAGGCCCCAGATTCGTGGGACCGTTTCCTGTAAAGAGACGAATTAATGATGTTGCCTATGAGCTGGAGTTACCGGAGACCTTCAGGATCCACCCGGTTTTTCATATAACCTTACTGAAGCCCGCCATCCCCAACTCTTTTCCAGATCGGAATACAGAGCCACCCGAACCTGTGGTGGTAGATGGCGAAGAGGAATTTGAAATAGAGGCGATTTTAGATTGCAGGAGAAGGAGAGGTCAAGTTCAATATCTTATTAAGTGGAGGGGTTACGGTCCTGAAGACAATTCGTGGGAACCTGGAACCAACATTCATGCCCAAGAACTGATCCGAACCTTTAAGAGGACCTATCCTGACAAAGTAGCCAGATTGGGGGGGCAATGTCAAGGAAGACCAGCCAGTACTCAAGATGGCCGAAGGAGAAGTCGACCTGTGACCTCAGCCTGTCAGGGAAGACTAGCCAGTACTCAAGATGGCCGAAGGAGAGGTCGACCTGTGACCTCAGCCTGTCAGGGAAGACTAGCCAGTACTCAAGATGGCCGACGGAGAAGTCGACCTGTGACCTCAGCCTCTGTCAGAACACCTTCGGTTCACCTGTGTGCACATTACCAAGGGGCTATTTAAACCTGGTCTGTGCTTGCATCCAGTGCTGTCCGTTCTACAGCGTTCCCGTGTGTTCCTGCCTGCTTTACCCGTGATACCTGCACCTGTCTACCGACCCGGCTTGCCTCTGACTCTGCTACCTGCTGCCTGCATCTGACCCGGCTTGTTCTGACTCCACATCTGCCTGCTCCTTCTACTACCACGCTGCCAGCCCGTTGCCGACCCTGCCTGCATCCAGACTACGCACCTGCCTCCGCTTCTGTTCCTGACGATCCTGCCAGTGTTTGACCCGGCTTGCCCGACCTGCATCTTCCGCTCATTGGAGAACACTGCTCCAGCACCGTGCCACCTGCCGCTGTTCCACATTACAGTGAAGACGAACTGTTGGCACTTGTGCGACTCTGCACTTCTGCTCCTCCTGTCTACTCTATCAGGTGGCCAGAATCAGAGGAGCAAGAGAGGCTGTTCCCTGCACATCAGGCTCTACCGTCAGGTACGTGACAGTAACGGACAGCCATGTCTGAGCCTGCGCAGGGACCCTCTCCTATGGATGAACTTTGCCAGCACCTGGCCGGCTTGGCACAAGCCGTCAAAGACCTACAGCAGGGCTACACTCAGCTAGAGGGACGCCTACAGACCCTGACAGGCGCTGCAACTCCGCAGGGTCCACCTTCAGCATCAGCCTCCTCTCAGGGATCTTCTCCTGCTCCTGCCGTGGTCATGCTCCCACCTGAGCCCAGGGTACCTAACCCAGACCGGTTCCTGGGTGAACGCAGCAAGTTTAGAGCGTTCCGGAACGCATGTGAACTGTATTTTGCCCTTCAACCCCGCACATTCTCCTTAGAAGCTACCAAGGTCGGCTTTGTAATCTCCCTGCTACAAGGGGAGCCACAGTCCTGGGTCCACCGCCTTCTGGAACAGAAGGCCGAATGCTTATCCGACTTAACCGCTTTCTTCAGTGCCATGGCCCAGCTGTACGAAGATCCTCAGCAGACAGCTTCAGCCGAAGCAGCCCTTCATGCACTTCAACAGGGTCGTAGGGTGGTGGAAGACTACGTCTCTGAATTTCGACGATGGGCATTTGACACAAACTGGAACGATGCCGCCCTACGATACCAATTTCGTATGGGCCTCTCCGAACCACTCAAAGATGAGTTAGCGCGGGTAGGGGTACCCCCTACCTTAGAAACCCTGATTGATCTATCCATCCAGATCGATCGCCAGCTGAGAGAACGAAGACTAGAGAGAGCGTCCACTCCATCCCGTCCAGTGTGGATGTTACCTCGGGTACCCAGCTCGTCCTATCCCGCTCCACCTGCTCCAGCCACTTCGGCTCCTGACGCCCCGGAACCTATGCAACTCGGCCTGCTGCGGCCCTCTCTTACTGTTGAAGAACGACAATGCCGCCGCCAACAGAACTTATGCTTATACTGCGAGGGATCCGGACATTACATGAGGTCCTGCCCAGTGAAACCTCATCAGTCTCTCTTCACTACTTCTGCCTCGCTAACCCCAAGCTCGCTTAGCAACTCCGCTCACTTTACTATTCCCATTTCTCTACAGCTGCCAGGACGGACTCTTCAGACTACCGCCATAATTGATTCCGGAGCCTGCAGCTGCTTTGTGGACTTGTCCTTTGCTGCCGAAACATCATATCCCCCTGCAGCCTAAAGCACAGAAGCTCTCGGTTCACTTGGCCGATGGTTCCACCATTAAGTCCGGAGCAGTCACTCACGAAACCATTCCTCTGCTGACCATCATGTCCCAGGACCACCGAGAACTGCTACGACTAGACGCCATCGCTACCCCTCTGTTCCCAGTTATCCTCGGTATACCTTGGTTGAAGGCCCACGATCCCCATATCAACTGGTCTAAAGGAAGCATTAACTTTGTCTCCTCTTACTGCACCCAGCACTGCCTACAGACCTCCTGTGATGTTCCCGCTCTGCTGTGTCTAGATACGGACTCTGAAACCAGTCAGCTTGTGCCTCCAGCCTACCACAGCTTCCTAGACGTGTTTAGTAAGAAGGGGGCAGAGATCCTCCCACCTCATCGAAGAGAAGAGGGGACCTGATCCTGAATCCGGGGGACCAAGTCTGGTTAGCCACAACAAATCTGAGACTAACCTGTCCTTCAAGGAAATTAGGCCCCAGATTCATGGGACCGTTTCCTGTAAAGAGACGAATTAATGATGTTGCCTATGAGCTGGAGTTACCGGAGACCTTCAGGATCCACCCGGTGTTTCATATAACCTTACTGAAGCCCGCCATCCCCAACTCTTTTCCGGATCGGAATACAGAGCCACCCGAACCTGTGGTGGTAGATGGCGAAGAGGAATTTGAAATAGAGGCGATTTTAGATTGCAGGAGAAGGAGAGGTCAAGTTCAATATCTTATTAAGTGGAGGGGTTACGGTCCTGAAGACAATTCGTGGGAACCTGGAACCAACATTCATGCCCAAGAACTGATCCGAACCTTTAAGAGGACCTATCCTGACAAAGTAGCCAGATTGGGCATCCGGAGGCTGCCCGTTAGGGGGGGGCAATGTCAAGGAAGACCAGCCAGTACTCAAGATGGCCGAAGGAGAAGTCGACCTGTGACCTCAGCCTGTCAGGGAAAACTAGCCAGTACTCAAAATGGCCGAAAGAGAGGTCGACCTGTGACCTCAGCCTGTCAGGGAAGACTAGCCAGTACTCAAGATGGCCGAAGGAGAAGTCGACCTGTGACCTCAGCCTCTGTCAGAACACCTTCGGTTCACCTGTGTGCACATTACCATCCAGACTACGCACCTACCTCCGCTTCTGTTCCTGACGATCCTGCCAGTGTTTGACCAGGCTTGCCCGACCTGCATCTTCCGCTCATTGGAGGACACTGCTCCAGCACCGTGCCACCTGCCGCTGTTCCACATTACAGTGAAGACGAACTGTTGGCACTTGTGCGACTCTGCACTTCTGCTCCTCCTGTCTACTCTATCAGGGGGCCAGAATCAGAGGAGCAAGAGAGGCCGTTCCCTGCACATCAGACTCTACCGTCAGGTACGTGACAGTCCCCTTGCATCCTGTAACCAAGCGTAAGAAATGGAAGTTGTTCTGCTGACCGGTTCCCCCTTATGGCACACCGACTCAAACTCCGTCAGGGGTTTAGAGAAGTCTCCCCCCTTGTGGTTATCCTTAAGATAACTTCTAGCCTGTAAGTAAACCCAAAAGGGTAGCTCTGTCACATTATCCTCCCTCTTTAGGACCTGATAATCCTTTACTTTACCCTAATAATAACACTCACCTGCCAGTAAAGGTCTGTCAGTGAGAGGTGACTTGAGGTGAGAATTATTAATCCCTGGGATAAACTCTGGGTTATCTTTCATTGGTGTTAATGGGCCTAATGCAGAAGTGGTCTCATTACCTCTGGGTAAATCATGAATCAATTTAAGGGTAGTTCCTGTTATGGGGTGACGCTTTAGGTCATCAGGGTAATTTGACCATTGTAACCATGATGCAAAAGAGAGTGGTGTGGGAGAGAGATCCATCTCCAACTTCACCCAATCTTTACTGTCTCGGTGGCAATGCCAATCTATAATCCTCGCTGCGTGTGACGCTAGGTAGTAATCTCTCAAGTTGGGTACTCCGAGCCCCCACATTTCTTTTACTTTTAATAATGATTCATATTTGATTCTTGGTTTTTTATGAGCCCAGATGAATCTCAAGAACAAAGTTCTTAAGGTCCTAAACAAACTTGGTGGTAACTTAATCAGTAATGTGCGAATTACGTAAAGAAGCCTAGGCAAAACGGTCATTTTGATGATGGCCGCTCTACCAAACCAAGAGAAGGTTCCCGAGTGCCAGTTGTGTAGGTCTCTGTCTATAGAAGAGAGTGAGTGGATGGGAAGCAAAATGTTCATGGCTTCTGACTTAGAATAGTTTATTTTTAAGTTAGAGACATAACCATAATGTCCGAGTTCCTTCATGAGGTTGAGGAGGGTGATTTGAGGCCTAGATATAAAGAACAATAAGTCATCTGCATAAGCAGCGATCTTGAACTCCCGATCCTTCACATGCCAGCCCCTTACAGAGGGATTTAAATTGGTTTGTCTGATGAATGGTTCCAAGGACATTATGAACAGGAGAGGGGATAAAGGGCACCCCTGTCTTGTACCGTTTGCAATGTGGACTCTCTCGGAGAGTGTGCCATTAATTTTTAATCTTGCCGTGGGCTTTTGATAAAGTGCTAAAATCCAAGCCAACATCCTCGCTCCCAGACCTACATGTTTGCAAGTGGCCAGCATGTAGTCCCAAGCCACTCGATCGAAGGCCTTCTCCACATCTGTGGATAGGAAAAGGCCCTCTGTGTCGCTTGTTCTAATCTTGTTAATTAGCAACAAAGATTTAATGACATTATCCTTGGCCTCCCGACCAGGCATGAAGCCTACCTGTTCGGGACCAATTAATTTATGAAGGACGGGTTTCAGTCTGTTGGCAAGTATTTTTGCGAATATTTTGGAGTTCAAGGCCGCTGCCAATGGGGCCGTTAAAAGATCTGTAAATGTTTTATAGTAAATTGCTTTATACCCGCCTGGGCCCGGGCTTTTACCTTGTTTCAAATTTTTAATGGCAAGTTTAATCTCAGTTGTGTCTATTGGACATTCAAGTGTATTGGCCTCTATGTCTTCTAATGATGGGAGCCCACTTGTGGCTTACCTTTTCTAATTTCTCTGAGCAATGTGGTACGTTTTTCGGGTATGTTCAACCCTTGAACGTTATGTGAGATTACCGTAGGGTTGCGTCCCAGGAATGAGTAGGCCATGATGCAGACCAGAGGTGGTTTCGTGGACTGTGAGAAATATGTACTTACACACTGTCAGTTTATTCGTAAAGCGGGCAACGCAATTGATCAAGGTCTATAGGAGAAAAAGAAAATTAAAAAGAACAGAAAAAATGAACAAGCTTAGGTTAACCTCTAGATAGGGCCCTATCTAGAGAAAATAGTGAGTCTGGTAGTCTACGGATAGTACCAGATCACTTTGTGGGGCAAAGGGAGGCGGCCGCCTGGTATGAGAATAAAAATAAGAATATTATCCTGTGTCTAAAACAATACACAGAAAAACAACGTGTAGTCTGGAAATATAACTGGCTAACCGTGTCTCCATGTAACACACAGCCTTGAATATAAACTACAATAATAAGAATATAATGAATTCACCCTGACTAATAGGGGGTCCAAGCTCCCTTAATTTGCGGGACATCTAAACTATTATGGTTTCTTAAACAATAACTGCAATAATGCAATCTCATCTCCCCTCGTGGTCATCACCTCCAAAGTGTCGTGACCACCTGCGGCTTCTATTTACTAAGTTTGTTTTCAGGTCTGTGATTGTGGCTGAAAACGTGGATTTGATGTCCGCCGTGAATCCAGACATATCTGCATAGGTCAGGGGTTTGTTCACTCTAGATTTTCCCCTACCTGTGTCCTCAGTGGATTCTGAGTCTCCGCTGTAATCCTCCTCGTGGAGCTCGGCCTGTTGCATCGGCGCCATCTTGGGACCGGCCGTGCTGCTGCCTGCCACCGGCTTTTGTCTCAACAAATCGGTGATGTTCCTGGCAGCGGATGGCTGTTGTCCATGGCGGGATCGTGTCCGCGGGGTGGTGTGAAGTTTTCTGCCCGGCATTGAGGGCTCTGCGGCAGGGTGTCAGGCTGTAAGGCTGTGTGACTTACGGAGCTCTTCTAGTGTGCTTCCATCCGAGCCACACGCCAAGCCACGCCCCGGCACCCGCCGTTTATTACCGAATAAAGGTTTAGCCCCCTGATCACCCAGCGGTGATATGCTTCACCCCAGGCAGCCTCAGATTAGCGCCAGTACCGCTAACACCCATGCATGCAGCATACGCCTCCCTTAGTGGTATAGTATCTGAACGGATCAATATCTGATCCGATCAGATCTATACTAGCGTCCCCAGCAGTTTAGGGTTCCCAAAAACGCAGTGTTAGCGGGATCAGCCCAGATACCTGCTAGCACCTGCATTTTGCCCCTCCGTCTGGCCCAGCCCAGCCCACCCAAGTGCAGTATCGATCGATCACTGTCACTTACAAAACACTAAACGCATAACTGCAGAGTTCGCAGAGTCAGGCCTGATCCCTGCGATCGCTAACAGTTTTTTTGGTAGCGTTTTGGTGAACTGGCAAGCATCAGACCCAAGCAGCATCAGGTTAGCGCCAGTAGCGCTAACACCCACGCATGCAGCGTACACCTCGCTTAGTGGTATAGTATCTGAACGGATCAATATCTGATCCGATTAGATCTATACTAGCGTCCCCAGCAGTTTAGGGTTCCCAAAAACGCAGTGTTAGCGGGATCAGCCCAGATACCTGCTAGCACCTGCGTTTTGCCCCTCCGCCCGGCCCAGCCCAGCCCAGCCCACCCAAGTGCAGTATCGATCGATCACTGTCACTTACAAAACACTAAACGCATAACTGCAGCGTTCACAGAGTTAGGCCTGATCCCTGCGATCGCTAAAAGTTTTTTTGGTAGCGTTTTGGTGAACTGGCAAGCATCAGCGGCCTAGTACACCCCGGTCGTAGTCAAACCAGCACTGCAGTAACACTTGGTGATGTGGCGAGTCCCATAAGTGCAGTTCAAGCTGGTGAGGTGGCAAGCACAAGTAGTGTCCCGCTGCCACCAAAAAGACAAACACAGGCCCGTCGTTCCCATAATGCCCTTCCTGCTGCATTCGCCAATCCTAATTGGGAACCCACCGCTTCTGCAGCACCCGTACTTCCCCCATTCACATCCCCAACCAAATGCATTCGGCTGCATGAGAGGCATTTTCTTTATGTCCTCCCGAGTACCCCTACCCAATGAACCCCCCCAAAAAAGATGTTGTGTCTGCAGCAAGCGCAGATATAGGCGTGACACCCGCTATTATTGTCCCTCCTGTCCTGACAATCCTGGTCTTTGCATTGGTGAATGTTTTGAACGCTACCATACACTAGTTGAGTATTAGCGTAGGGTACAGCATTGCACAGACTAGGCACAATTTCACAGGGTCTCCCAAGATGCCATCGCATTTTGTGAGACCCGAACCTGGAACCGGTTACAGTTATAAAAGTTACAGTTACAAAAAAAAGTGTAAAAAAAAAACACAAACAAAAATATAAAATAAAAACAAATAGTTGTTGTTTTATTGTTTTCTCTCTCTCTCTATTGTTCTGCTCTTTTTTTACTGTATTCTATTCTGCAATGTTTTATTGTTATTATGTTTTATCATGTTTACTTTTCAGGTATGCAATTTTTTATACTTTACCGTTTACTCTGCTTTATTGTTAACCATTTTTTTGTCTTCAGGTACGCCATTCACGACTTTGAGTGGTAATACCAGAATGATTCCTGCAGGTTTAGGTATCATCTTTGTATCATTCTTTTCAGCCAGCGGTCGGCTTTCATGTAAAAGCAATCCTAGCGGCTAATTAGCCTCTAGACTGCTTTTACAAGAGTACCTGTCACTACCTATTGCTATCATAGGGGATATTTACATTCCCTGAGATAACAATAAAAATGATTTAAAAAAAAAAAAGAAAAAAATAATAAAGAAAAAAAAAAAAAGCACCCCTGTCCCCCCTGCTCTGGCGCTAAGGCGAACGCAAGCATCAGTCTGGCGTCAAATGAAAACAGCAATTGCACCATGCATTTGAGGTATCACCACAAAGGTCAGATCGAGGGCAGTAGACCTCCTCTGTAAATCTAAAGTGGTAACCTGTAAAGGCTTTTAAAGGCTTTTAAAAATGTATTAATTTTGTTGCCACTGCACGTTTGTGTGCAATTTTAAAGCATGTCATGTTTGGTATCCATGTACTCGGCCTAAGATCATCTTTTTTACTTCATCAAACATTTGGGCAATATAGTGTGTTTTAGTGCATTAAAAATAGTGTGTTTTTTCCCAAAAAAATGCGTTTGAAAAATCGCTGCGCAAATACTGTGTGAAAAAAAAAAATGAAACACCCACCATTTGAATCTGTAGGGCATTTGCTTAAAAAAAATATATAATGTTTGGGGGTTCAAAGTAATTTTCTTGCAAAAAAAAATTTTTTTTTCATGTAATCAAAAAGTGTCAGAAAGGGCTTTGTCTTCAAGTGGTTATAAGAGTGGGTGATGTGTGACATAAGCTTCTAAATGTTGTGCATAAAATGCCAGGACAGTTCAAACCCCCCCAAATGACCCCATTTTGGAAAGTAGACACCCCAAGCTATTTGCTGAGTGGCATGTCGAGTCCATGGAATATTTTATATTGTGACACAAGTTGCGGGAAAGAGACAAATTTTTTTTTTTTGCACAAAGTTGTCACTAAATGATATATTGCTCAAACATGCCATGGGAATATGTGAAATTACACCCCAAAATACATTCTGTTGCTTCTCCTGAGTATGGGGATACCACATATGTGGGACTTTTTGGGAGCCTAGCCTAGCCAGTTTCGGAGGCCATGGAATGCCCAGGTGGCAAACCCCCCCAAATGACCCCATTTTGGACACCCCAAGCTATTTGGTATAGTGAGTATTTTACAGACCTCACTTTTTGCCACAAAGTTTTGAAAATTGAAAAAAAAATTTTTTTTTCTTGTCTTTCTTCATTTTCAAAAACAAATGAGAGCTGCAAAACACTCACCATGCCTCTCAGCAAATAGCTTGGGGTGTCTACTTTCTAAAATGGGGTCATTTGGGGGAGGTTTGTGCCACCTGGGCTTTCCATGGCCTCCGAAACTGTGATAGGCAGTGAACAGTGAAATCAAAAATTTACACCCTTAGAAATCCTGAAGGCGGTGATTGGTTTTCGGGGCCCCGTACACGGCTAGACTCCTAAAAAGTCCCACACATGTGATATCCCCATACTCAGGAGAAGCAGCTAAATGTATTTTGGGGTGCAATTCCACATATGCCCATGGCCTGTGTGAGCAATATATCATTTAGTGACAACTTTGTGCAAAAAAAAAAAAAAATGTCACTTTCCCGCAACTTGTGTCAAAATATAAAATATTCCATGGACTCAACATGCTTTAAAGCAAATAGCTTGGGGTGTCTACTTTCCAAAATGGGGTCATTTGGGGGGGGGGGGGTTTATGCCATCTGGGCATTTTATGGCCTTCAAAACTGTGATAGGTAGTGAGGAGTAAAATCAAAAATGTACGCCCTTAGAAATCCTGAAGGCAGTGATTGGTTTTCGGGGCCCCGTACGCGGTTAGGCTGCCAAAAAGTCCCACACATGTGGTATCCCCATACTCAGGAGAAGCAGCTAAATGTATTTTGGGGTGCAATTCCACATATGCCCATGGCCTGTGTGAGCAATATATCATTTAGTGACAACTTTTTGTAATTTTTTTTTTTTGTCATTATTCAATCACTTGGGACAAAAAAAATGAATATTCAATGGGCTCAACATGCCTCTCAGCAATTTCCTTGGGGTGTCTACTTTCCAAAATGGGGTCATTTGTGGGGGTTTTGTACTGCCCTGCCATTTTAGCACCTCAAGAAACGACATAGGCAGTCATAAATTAAAGGCTGTGTAAATTCCAGAAAATGTACCCTAGTTTGTAGGCGCTATAACTTTTGCGCAAACCAATAAATATACACTTATTGACATTTTTTTACCAAAGACATGTGGCCGAATACATTTTGGCCTAAATGTATGACTAAAATTGAGTTTATTGGATTTTTTTAAACAAAAAGTAGAAAATATCATTTTTTTTCAAAATTTTCGGTCTTTTTCCGTGTATAGCGCAAAAAATAAAAAGGCAGAGGTGATCAAATACCATCAAAAGAAAGCTCTATTTGTGGGAAGAAAAGGACGCAAATTTTGTTTGGGTACAGCATTGCATGACCGCGCAATTAGCAGTTAAAGCAACGCAGTGCCAAATTGTAAAAAGTGCTCTGGTCAGGAAGGGGGTAAATCCTTCTGGGGCTGAAGTGGTTAATAAAAGCTGTATAAGTAAATCAATAAATTAAATGTGTGTAATCAAAAAGTGCACAATTCATCAATATACATAAAAGTCCATACATTTCTATGATAAATGACTCTTCAATATATGCTCCAACACCGTGCTCCTGATATATGTGCTCCAATACTCCAAACCAATAGTGCTTCACCCGGAGTGACTATAGAATGCGCTCATCAGATTTCCCCGGCCAGCAAGTGACCATAAAGCATGAAATGTGAGAAACTGCTTGATTCATAGGTCAGTCTCCATCAGAATCCACATCTATCTCTCTCTCCTCCATACATGGATAAATACGATCACGATCGAATAAGCAGGTATATGTAAAAAAAATCTCTTCAGTATCATATATCCTCCACAAAATATTTATCTGTCTCCTTCACCCATCACAAGACTCTGTAGAATTGGCTCCACCAGAAAGAGCCACAGTTGGCAGGTATAGTGTAATAAAGTTTTATTTAAAAGAAAACTGCACTTACATATGTCCAATATGATACAAAGGCGGCTCAAGGGTCTGTAGAATCGGTCCCGCACCACTGTGTGACTAGCGGCATGCGTTCCAACTACACGGCAGAAGTGGAGGGCTCCTGTCAGTGTGCATGTCAAGCCTCTCTTCCATGCATTTCACGCTCTGTGCGTGTCATCACGTTTATGATTGGAGCTTTCTGGCAGAAAAAAATGCAAAACTCTCCTAAACTCGTCTAAATTTTGTACAATAAACTCTCTATATGAAAGTTTTTTTCTGCCAAGGAAACTGAATTTTTTTTAGGCCCAGTGTGCATGGAGCCTTATGGAGTCTGAAGATGGATTTTAATGACATTCTCATATTTCTATATTATTTATATGTCTCAGTCAGTCCTGTTATACTCACTGTAATTCCTTTATTCGGCTTGTTGTCAGAGCTTCCATCAGATCCCTGAAATGAGGACCCTCCAGATTGTTCTTATACAGGCTCAGTGCCCTCAGTGTCTTGTTATTTCTTATTCCAGATGCCAGGTGGGGGCAGGAACTGTCTGTCAGGTGATTATAGGACAATCTGTAGAAGAAGAGAAGAATGTTACCAGAAGAAAATGAATTTCTCCCCAGGAATGAATGGAACTATTCTCTACATGAATGGAACACATTTCTCTTTATTGGAATCATTTATATTAGATCACTTTATAAAACATGATCGATCATCTACAATATTACAGGATTTCTCTTTTTGTGGACTACAATTACTAAAAGTGACATGAGAAGTGGATGAGGTGGTGTGATCCATTCATTATTCCTGTATGGGGATTGGACCATACACACTCACACTGACCTGTAGGCTTTCACTTCCAAAATTCTGCTAAGTAGGGATGGGCTGTCTGTTCGGGTTGAACATGAGTTAGACTAGAATATTGGCTGTTCGCCCGTTCGCCGAATAGCAAACAATTTGGGGTGTTCGCGGCAAATTTGAAAGCTACGGAACACCCTTCAGGTCTGGTATGGATATTAACCACTTGCTGACCGCCTCACGCAGATATACTGCAGCAGAATGGCACAGGCAGGCAGAATCACGTACCTGTATGTGATCTGCCTCCCATGGGTGGGGGGTCCTATCGGACCCCCCTCCGGTGCCCGAGGCGGTCAGCTTGTGACTGGGAGCGATGAGAAGCGAGGGTGAGACCATCCATTTGTGGCCCCCCCTCGCGATTGCTCCCAGCCAATCAGCTTCTTCCTCTGCTGCTGTATGCTAAACAGCAGCAAAGGAAATTATGTCATCTCTCCTCGGCTCGGTATTTTCCGTTCCGGCGCCGGGGAGAGAAGACATCAATGTGAGTGCACAACACTACACACTCAGTAGAACATGCCAGGCACACAAAACACCCCTGATCCCCCCCTGATCCCCCTGATCACCCCCCAATCACCCCTCCCCCCGTCACACTGACACCAAGCAGTTTTTTTTTCTGATTAATGCATGGTGTCAGTTTGTGACAGTTAGTGTGGAAGGGAAGTCAGTGTTAGCCCCCTTTAGGTCTAGGGTACCCCCCTAACCCCCTAATAAAGTTTTAACCCCTTGATCACCCCCCGTCGCCAGAGTCACTAAACGATAATTTTTCTGATCGCTGTATTAGTGTCACTGGTGACGCTAGTTAGGGAGGTAAATATTTAGGTTCGCCGTCAGCGTTTTATAGCGTCAGGGACCCACATATACTACCTAATAAATGTTTTAACCCCTTGATTGCCCCCTAGTTAACCCTTTCACCAGTGATCACCGTATAACTGTTACGGGTGACGCTGGTTAGTTAGTTTATTTTTTATAGTGTCAGGGCACCCGCCGTTTATTACTGAATAAAGGTTTAGCCCCCTGATCGCCCGGCAGTATCAGATTAGCGCCAGTACCGCTTGTAAGGAAAATGGCTGCACTTTGGTTCAATATATATATATTTTTCTTAAGAGGCCTGAACATATTTCTTATATTTTACAAGATAGGTGAGGCGCTTTTTTTATGCAAGGCTTTGACAAAGTTTAAGTGGAAATTTTTATTGTGCGAGCTGTCTGCAAAATAGAAACTTGTGGTGACAGATTCCTTAGAATATGTAGAGAATAAAACAGAATATCTCACCACAAGTCTGGGCCTAATGCCAGAAGGCACCTTATTGAAAGTACCTTTAAAGGTTATTTCTATATTACTTTCTTTTGTCAGAATTAAGCTAAGAAATATATATATATATATATATATATATATATATATATATATATATATATATATTTGATAAGGAAACTTTGGGGTAACTTTTTTTATTAGGTACTTTTTAAGCACGTCATCTAGCAGAAAGGTCATTGTCTTTTTTCTATATGCCATATACCATGTAACTTGTGATACTTGTACTCTTGTGATTGGATAAGCTAAGGGACCGCCCCTTGGTTTGCCCCTTATGATGTATATTGAATTGTTATCATATATACCAGGGAAAGAGAAACATAAAGATATATTTGCGATATCCAACTGACTTGTGTGGTGTCGTTCATATCACTCATTTTTCCAATCGATTGAAGAGGCCTTCTTGATGTCCAAGTTCAGCTCGAGCAAGGAAAAGGTTTGGGGGCACACTTGACCACTTGACCAGTTGACCAGTTGACCACTACCCTCACAAATGGTACCAGAAGTGGGGTATATATTCTGAAGTCCGGTGGTCAAGCCAAAGCCAAAAGAATTTTGGCCAAAGCCAAAAAGGTAAGGTCTCTTTAAATTTCTTTTGCAAGGTGGTTTTCTTGTGCTTGACTAGACTTCAGAATATGTAAGGTCGGATCTGGTAAGGTCAAGTAGCTCGTCAAAATATAATAGGAAACATAATAGGAAAGTTATTGTATAAGTGTCCCCGCTAGGTTGGCCAGGACTGGTAGAATATTGTAAATATTTTACTAAAAAATAGGACTGGACATCAAGAACGTCTATGTTGTATTATGATGTATTGAGTTATGTCTGATAAACTTAAGGTGGCCACCAAAAGTGGGAGGTTTCACGCAGGACGCTGCGATAATTTTAGTCTTGGATTGTTATTTGTGTCATAATCAGGTTCCTTTAAGACAGTAGGTGCTGTAAGAAGTTTTATGAAGATATCTGATAGAGTGTACCAAAAAAACCCAAACCTCTTTGCTTGCCTTTCTTTCGCTTAGGAGATAAAATAAGTACATAAAATAAGGTAATCTGTTTGTCTGTGTGGAATTTGTCAGGTGTCATAAGGTAAGATGACACCTTTCCACTGCATTGTATTGTCATTGTATTATAATGAAACATAGAGTGATGTTATAATATTTGGTGATGTATTGATGCTGACTTTTAATGATTTATATATAAATGCTTTGACTCTAAAGTATAAGATATATATAGTTGGCAGAATGATTCTGGCATTGATGCAGTGAGTAAAAATATTTTCTTTGCCTTGCTGTAATCGGGCGTTCGGTGTCATCTTAGGGAAAGTTAAAAAAAAAAAAAGTGTCCTGATTGTATTACTGGTTTACACAAATTTGTGTTTCAAGAAGGATTGACAGTGCAGGGAGTAATGTCACTTATTGGAAGAGCAGGGGAGACTTATCAAGTCTGTCCCCGGTCTTTGAAGTATTGTGACATTGGGGACGTTTTTACCATTTAAAATATGGGTAGAGCGTTAACACTTTTTTAAGGTAATATATAAATTGGTAAGGCTAACTTTTGATTAAAACATGTTATTTGAATAATTATTTTTGCTACTGACATCTCTTGCAAAGAGGAAGTCAGGTGCAAAATTTGGACATTTGCTTTTTGCCAACAGGGTTCAAGTACTAATATCTCACCGACTGTAATAGATGGTGGGGAATTGTTTGCGGCATTAGTACTACCGCAATTGAAGGCACTGTTTGAACCTGTTGGCATACTGCAAAAAGGAAAAAAGAGACTCAGTATCTAATTACAATGTTTAGAAAGTAAATATAAAGTGTAGCGCTAGGTGTATGAATGGATCAAGGTGAGACGTTAGAATAAAGCCATCTAGCAATGGCAAAAAAGCAGACAAAAAAATTATTGGTGAATTAAAAAGAAATATGATTGCACAAATACAAAATCATATTAAAACATAATGGGATACACCTGTGAAAAAAGTGAAAACAAAACACAAGATGAATCACTTAAATAAAGTCCATGTAAATAGGGTGTGTCCTTAATGGAAATCAAAAAGAAGCCACCACCAACAGTCTCTGAGGATAAGTTGATAAAGGCAACAACAGGGTATTACTGGTGGATGAAACCAAAGGAACACCAAATCCAATGTGACGTCTGTGTATGTGTCAGAACCACCACCATAACATCTGAGGAGGCTTACCGGACATAGAGGACTTACAAAGACATACGTCTTGTAAGTCACAGAAAGCTTAATTAGCCACCAAGGCTAGCAGGGAAAAAACATCAGGTATCCAAAACTTCAATAAGGAAGGAAGATCTGTAGGCAACTTCGACAGTCCAGAGGTATCAGCAGACCGTTCGGATGTATAATTGGAACCATGAGAGAAAGAAGACTCACATGGCGTGATATCGTTTTAAAAGGCATGCATTTATTAAAACATATAAAAGAAAGGCACTCACATGGTATGCGATCAAAAACAGCTTAAATGGTAACGAATGCGGTGATCATAGGAGGTCCACCCAACATGTTTCGGCACAATCGGCCTTCATCTGGATGAAGGCCGATTGTGCCGAAACATGTTGGGTGGACCTCCTATGATCACCGCATTCGTTACCATTTAAGCTGTTTTTGATCGCATACCATGTGAGTGCCTTTCTTTTATATGTTTTAATAAATGCATGCCTTTTAAAACGATATCACGCCATGTGAGTCTTCTTTCTCTCATGGTTCCAATTATACATCCGAACGGTCTGCTGATACCTCTGGACTGTCGAAGTTGCCTACAGATCTTCCTTCCTTATTGAAGTTTTGGATACCTGATGTTTTTTCCCTGCTAGCCTTGGTGGCTAATTAAGCTTTCTGTGACTTACAAGACGTATGTCTTTGTAAGTCCTCTATGTCCGGTAAGCCTCCTCAGATGTTATGGTGGTGGTTCTGACACATACACAGACGTCACATTGGATTTGGTGTTCCTTTGGTTTCATCCACCAGTAATACCCTGTTGTTGCCTTTATCAACTTATCCTCAGAGACTGTTGGTGGTGGCTTCTTTTTGATTTCCATTAAGGACACACCCTATTTACATGGACTTTATTTAAGTGATTCATCTTGTGTTTTGTTTTCACTTTTTTCACAGGTGTATCCCATTATGTTTTAATATGATTTTGTATTTGTGCAATCATATTTCTTTTTAATTCACCAATAATTTTTTTGTCTGCTTTTTTGCCATTGCTAGATGGCTTTATTCTAACGTCTCACCTTGATCCATTCATACACCTAGCGCTACACTTTATATTTACTTGCTGAATTTTTACTTCTTTTGTCTTAGAGGTGTGTTAGCTGCTTGTTGTACTCTTTATATATTTTTAGCATTTTTTTAGCAGCGCTGTATTTATCCTTTATCTGTTACAATGTTTAGAAAGAAAAAAATAAATATATATGTTGTGGAGATCGGCTGGACCGAGGCTCCCTATAGTATCCTAGCCCATACATTGTTCATGATGGGTTTAGCAGAGTCATGGGATGGTAAATTAAGGTTTAAATCTTACATACCACAATGCAGAAATTGAAAGCTGCAGAGGCTGCACACGCTGTAGAAAGTCAGAATACAAAACACGTAGTTTTAAAGCAAGCAGAAAGCACAGAGAAAAAAAAGAAAAAAAAAAAAGGAAGTAACTACGCAGTTAGTTAGTGCTCTAGGTTTCCTTTCATTACACGCCAGATTTAACACTTAAGATAAAATACACAGTCTTTTAATACAGACTTATTAAAGTCTGTCTTCAAAAAAAAAAAAAAAAAAACGAAATTTTTTTTTTTTATGTGAAGATTGTACGGAGGGTTGCTCTATAGGGATCAATGGAACTTATGTGGTACACAAAATTACACCTCTCCTAGAGGCCTGTGACTTGGAGAACAGAGTGTTAACCAAATCTAAGTTTGCAATATTACCACAATGTCCCCTATGCCTAATGGGCAGGGACCTAATGTCTAAATTAAAACTGAATGTAACTTTTACAGCAGAAGGAGGGATTATTGCCAAATCCCCTCACTGTGATTTACAGATGCCAAAAAGACAACATTTTCTGTGTTACTTCATGTCAGTTCCTACATACTTAGAAACACATCCCATCTGGGCAAAGTCCAAAACTGATGTAGGACACATACCTTGTACACCATATGTACCCACCTTCAAACCAGACACAGTACCCACATTCCAGAAACAATACCCTTTGGCAAAAGAAAAGATCATGGGACTTCAGCCTCTGATAGAAGAATACCTAAGATAAGGTATTCTAAGGCCTATAATTAGTCCCTGGAACACACCAATTAATCCAGTAAGGAAGGCTAACGGGGAATGGAGGATGGTGCAGGATCTTAGGGTAGTCAACAAAAGTATACAACAACCCTTACCCCCACTAGTGGCAGACATTTTAGGGATATTCATCAATATTCCTGCACGGTCCTCCATATACCCGGTACTAGACCTGTCAAACGCATTTTTCAGTATAGAAGTGCATGAGGACTTCCAAGACATCTTTTCTTTCACATGGTCCACCGAGCAGGCCGTTGGCCAGCAACTAACCTGGACCAGGCTTCCGCAAGGTTATGTGGACAGTCCGGCAGCCTTCTCAATGGTGCTTAAAGCCACCTTGGATGACTGGGTCCCACCAATGAAATCCACACTCTTGCAGTATGTTGATGATCTACTGATATGTAGTGAAAGCAGGGCACAATGTGAGGTCGATTCCGAGAGTCTGATGTCGCACCTAGCACTCAAGGGTCATCTCGCGTCTAGAAAGAGGATTCAATGGGCCCAAGAGCAGGTAGAGTACCTGGGGTGCGTCATTGCAGAGGGAACACGGATGGTGTCTCCAAAACGGGTCGAAGCCCTCACTTGTCTCGGCCCACCAAAGGACAAAGCATCACTATTGTTCTTTCTAGGTTCAATAGTTTACTGCAGACAGTGGATTCCTGATTGTTCCTACTATGACTCTTTGCTAAGGCAGGCTACAACAGCACAGGCACCAAAGCTGATCACATACACCCCAGAAATGACTGAAGCCTTTCAAATTCTTTTAAAAACACTAGCCTCGGCCCCGGCCCTCGGCTTGGCAAATTATGAAAAGCCCTATGCCCTATACTGTGTGGTCAGGGGTCATGCCTTTGTTGCAGTTCTAGCCCAAATGCATGGCACCCACTACCGCCCCGTAGCCTACATCTCAAAAAAATTACCAGTGACAGTCCAAGGAATGCCGGGCTGCTTGCAAGCGCTGGCAGCCTGTGCAATGACTGTAAAAGAAGCACAAAAGATCACTTTAGGGACTCCAACCACCCTATACACATCACACAGTGTCCTCCATTTGTTACAAAACATGAACACCCAACACATGACTACACAACGTTCATGAGGGTATGAAATCATTCTTACAAACACGCACAACTTAACTGTCAAAAGCTGTGCTGAAGTAACACCGGCAATCAAACTCTTACACGCTTTGCTAAAACTCTCAGTCACTCCCCAAGACTGTCATGACTGTACACAAGAACTTCTCACTGTCACAGCACCTTGAAGAGATCTCACTGATCTGCCTAATCCAGACTACCCTAATGTCTTTATAGATGGTAGCTGCACACGTCCAGCAGACAATCAATACAAGACAGGCTATTCGGTGGTAATGCTACCGGATCTCATTCTAGAAGATGGTTACCTTACTGGCGCAACCTCCGCACAACAAGCTGAGCTGTATGCACTCACCAGGGCATGTTTAATACACAAAGGAAAAAAGGTGAACATTTACACAGACAGTAGGTATGCATTCGGAGTCGCGCACGATTATTGCATGATCTGGTTTTGGCGTGGATTCCGCACCGCAGATAACAAAAAAATAAATAACAGTGGTTATGTGTACGATCTAATTAATGCAATACAACAGCCCGATAAATTAAACATTATCAAAGTTAAGGGACATGCCACTGATGGATCTCTAGAGTCACAGGGAAACGCTCTAGCAGACAGAGTAGCAAAAGCTGCAGCAGAAAGGCAGCCACAACCACATGACACAAAGCTCCTATTATTCCAGAATGACTTTAACACCCCCTCATTCCAACACACATCTGCACTCTTGCAAAAACAGGCATCGGCTGATGACCTGGACTATGGAGCGATTCAGGTTTGACCAGAGACCCTACAGGTCTCTGGACAAACAAGGAGGGAGTCATAGGGATACCTAGAGCAGCAGCGCCCCTATTGCTGTCTTATCTCCACGGCCCAGGACATATAGGACCCAGACCACTCTTAAAAAAGTATGAAGACTGTTTTAGCACACACAAGGCATATGAATTAGTACAACAGCTTGTCTCTTCCTGTCTGACTTGTGCTCAGAACAATGTTCAGGGCCCCCGACATGGGAAACATGGACATTTGCCACCACCATTAGGCCCACTACAAGACTTACAGATAGACTTCACACATATGCCCAGGCAGAGAGGTAATATCAAATATTTGTGCGTGCTGGTGGACAAATTTTCAGGTTGGCCCGAGATAATACCCGTTACAGGGGAAAACCGCAGGCATTGCAGCCCGGTGTCTGATCAATCATTGGATCAGTCGATACGGACTTCCTGCCACCATATACTCTGACCAAGGTCCAGCATTTACTTCAAAATTGGTGAAAGAATTGACAAGGGTATTAGGGATACAGTGGAAGCTACATATCCCATACCACCCACAGGGTTCAGGGGTAGTGGAAAGAATGAATAGAACAATCAAAGACAAACTAAAGAAGGCTACTAACGGTACTATGAAGGATTTGCTAAAATACCTGCCAGGGGTCCTCTTCCAGATAAGAACCACCCCCCACAGTAGGACAGGCTTATCCCCATATGAAATACTAATGGGAAGGCCGGCCCAAAAGAAAGCAATTGAGGGAGAGGAGGTTAATCTTTATTCCTTGCAGGAAGAGTACGTGAAACATCTGGTAAGTAGCCTTACTGAAAACTATGACAAGGTAGCTGTCACTTTTCCTCCTCTTTCCACAGAACCTACACACCCCTTCATACCCGGTGACAGAGTCTTGATAAAGCAGCTTGCAGCAAGGAAGGTACCAGGGCCCATCTACCAAGGACAATTTGAAGTACTTAAAGCAACCCGAACTGCCATCCTCACAGACCAAGGACCACAATGGATCCACGCATCAAGGATAAAGAAAGCACCAAGCCTGGAAGCAAGCCAAGGACCACGAAAGAAAAAGAAACCAAGCCTAGAAGCAAGCCAAGGACCACAAAAGAAAGAGACATTGAACTCAAACCCCTGCCCAAGCCCTCTACTATCTCCACCCGAAAGCCCCCCAACCCCCCCCAATCCCTAGAGATCTTAAGCAATCCCTCTGCAGCACCCTCCCTAGAGGACTTGGGAGCCCCAGAAACATTAAGCAAATCCCTCTGCAGCACCCTCCCTAGAGGACTCGGGAGCCCCAGAGACCTTAGACCTAATGACATTCGAGTAGTAGATGTTCAGGTATTTCCCCCAGGTTCCCAGGACCCACTTGAACAGCCCCGGAAATGTACCACTCAAATAATTTTAGTCTTTGCCATCCTGGTTACTTTTAAGATTATTCTGATAACTACCTTTGTATGTTGGATGACTAACAGTTGTAATTTTCAGCTCCCCTCTAATTATACTAACCGTACTCGGCGAGGTTTTATAGGAAATTCTATTTATCCCTGCTGCACTCAAAAAGCCGGACAGATGTCCAAAGCCCAAACTCAAGCCGTTACGGGGTATCATATTCAAAGGAGGGATGGGAATTGTCACATAGCAGCCATTGTCTTTACAGCCAAATATAAGGGAGTAGAAAGGTGTATGGATCCCAATCATAAACCAAGTCAGAGCCTGGTGTCCAAGTTTAAAAAGGCCAAACTCAGAGATATAGGAATCAGCCAAGTTATTCAAAATAAAAGATCAAATTATGCTCCCTTTGCACCATTAAATGATACTAGTATGAAAAAGGCCCCCAAATCAGAATTCCAATTTTTAGAATCCAGAAGGGAACTCCTAAGACCAGACTTTAGAAGTATTAATAATGGGGCACAGCTAGATCCTGAAACTTATTCAGTACCCGGGACCTCACAACCAATGGTAAACCCCTTCTCTTTACAGGATACACCAGGAGTCCACAATTTTGTTTTCTTAATGGAGCAGGTAAAGACTTGTATAACGGTAGATTTTGCAGAGACACAGTAGTAAATTTTACACTGGTAGATTTGGGGCTCATAGCCAATGGGACACTAGATATAGAGGGACTTCTCACACACAACATAACAGACCCTGATGAACGCATTGGGAACATGTCCTCCTACAGTATTTCAAATTGTATGAAAGGGAATAGCTCGATCACAGAATCTTGGCTTATCAGCACACATATGAATAGTTCATGGATGGAGGAGCGGGAGGATGAGGCACCCTCCATAGGGGACTGGATGTGCCTAGCGGGACTAAGGTTCAACCTACATTCAAGTGGGGATGTACCCGCCCCTCATATGCCCCACGGATGGATGGTGTGCTGCGGCCTTTGGTGCCACACCACCATCCCATATCCCCTTGATAGAAAGACCTCAGGGTGGTGCACCCTCGTAGAAATGATTCCTTTCATGGGTGCTACTCCAGGGGACTCCCCTGTTGAGATGATACCAGCACATGGTCATTTAGAGTTTGGGAGGCACAAAAGAGAGGTCACAACCTGGTGGGACAAGGTATTCGCTTCCATGGGAGGGGCAGGCATATACAATGCACTAACAAAGGTAGATGAGTTTGGGGAACTAGAAGATTCCTGGATGAATAAAACATCAGCTGATGTGGGCTTCATCAATGAGGAATTGAGGAAAATCCTGTTTGAACAAGAAATAATCAAGCAGCGTCAAGAAAGGATGATGATGGTACTGACAGGGCTATGTGATGTGACAGGGGATAAAAGCCTATGTTGCACATATATGAACAACTTAACCAAACCCAGTGAAGATTTAGAGGTACCAGATTATTATGATATAATCAAAGGACACCAGGAGGAAAGGGCAAAGTTGCAGACACAAATGAGGAGATTGGGAGACTCTTGGAACCCACTCTCAGGAATTGGGGGTTGGTTCGGATCATTTTGGGATAGTGTAATGGGTTTCTTTAAAAAGGCAGGCATGATATTGATCATGATAGTACTCCTGGGTATCGCCATTTATGCCACTATTAAATTCCTATTCTATATAACCAGTAAAGTCCCTGATATTACAGCAAAGATTAAACCGGACACTGAGCTCAAGGAAACCATGGCCATGTTCTACATTGACCCCCTCTACATTGAGCCAGAGGAAGCCACAGCTATGTTCTACACAGAACATACCTGGTACTCCAAACATTAGGGTTTATCTGTTTTAGTTGTTTAGGGAATTAATAATCAGGGAGAATAAAAATCCTCCCTGATCAAAGGAGGGGTTGTAAGGAAAATGGCTGCACTTTGGTTCAATATATATATATTTTTCTTAAGAGGCCTGAACATATTTCTTATATTTTACAAGATAGGTGAGGCGCTTTTTTATGCAAGGCTTTGACAAAGTTTAAGTGGAAATTTTTATTGTGCGAGCTGTCTGCAAAATAGAAACTTGTGGTGACAGATTCCTTAGAATATGTAGAGAATAAAACAGAATATCTTACCACAAGTCTGGGCCTAATGCCAGAAGGCACCTTATTGAAAGTACCTTTAAAGGTTATTTCTATATTACTTTCTTTTGTCGGAATTAAGCTAAGAAATATATATATATATATATATATATATATATATATATATTTGATAAGGAAACTTTGGGGTAACTTTTTTTATTAGGTACTTTTTAAGCACGTCATCTAGCAGAAAGGTCATTGTCTTTTTTCTATATGCCATATACCATGTAACTTGTGATACTTGTACTATTGTGATTGGATAAGCTTAGGGACCGCCCCTTGGTTTGCCCCTTATGATGTATATTGAATTGTTATCATATATACCAGGGAAAGAGAAACATAAAGATATATTTGCAATATCCAACTGACTTGTGTGGTGTCGTTCACATCACTCATTTTTCCAATCGATTGAAGAGGCCTTCTTGATGTCCAGGTTCAGCTCGAGCAAGGAAAAGGTTTGGGGGCGCACTTGACCACTTGACCAGTTGACCAGTTGACCACTACCCTCACACCGCTAACACCCACACACGCACCGTACACCTCCCTTAGTGGTATAGTATCTGAACGGATCAATATCTGATCCGATTAGATCTATACTAGTGTCCCCAGCAGTTTAGGGTTCCCAAAAACGCAGTGTTAGTGGGATCAGCCCAGATACCTGCTAGCACCTGCATTTTGCCCCTCTGCCCGGCCCAGCCCAGCCCAGCCCAACCCAGCCCACCCAAGTGCAGTATTGATCGATCACTGTCACTTACAAAACACTAAATGCATAACTGCAGCATTCGCAGAGTCAGGCCTGATCCCTGCGACCGCTAACAGTTTTTTTTGGTAGCGTTTTGGTGAACTGGCAAGCATTAGCCCCAAGCAGCGTCAGGTTAGCGCCAGTACCACTAACACCCACGCACGCACGCACGCACCGTACACCTCCCTTAGTGGTATAGTATCTGAACGGATCAATATCTGATCCGATCAGATCTATACTAGCGTCCCCAGCAGTTTAGGGTTCCCAAAAACGCAGTGTTAGCGGGATCAGCCCAGATACCTGCTAGCACCTGCATTTTGCCCCTCCGCCCGGCCCAGCCCAGCCCACCCAAGTGCAGTATTGATCGATCACTGACACTTACAAAACACTAAACACATAACGACAGCGTTCGCAGAGTCAGGCCTGATCCCTGCGATAGCTAACAGTTTTTTTGGTAGCGTTTTGGTGAACTGGCAAGCATCAGCGGCCTAGTACACCCCGGTCGTAGTCAAACCAGCGCTGCAGTAACACTTGGTGACGTGGCGAGTCCCATAAGTGCAGTTTAAGCTGTTGAGGTGGCAAGCACAAGTAGTGTCTTGCTGCCACCAAGAAGAAGACAAATACAGGCCCGTCGTGCCCATAATGCCCTTCCTGCTGCATTCGCTAATCCTAATAATTGTGAACCCACCACTTCTGCAGCGCCCGTACTTCTGCCATTCACATCCCCAACCAAATGCAGTCGGCTGCATGAGAGGCATTTTTATGTCCTCCCGAGTACTCCTACCCAACGAACCCCCCCAAAAAGATGTCGTGTCTGCAGCAAGTGCGGATATAGGCGTGGCGCCCGCTATTACTGTCCCTCCTGTCCTGACAATCCTGGTCTTTGCATTGGTGAATGTTTTGAACGCTACCATGCACTAGTTGCGTATTAGCGTAGGGTACAGCATTGCACAGACTAGGCACACTTTCACAGGGTCTCCCAAGATGCCATCGCATTTTGAGAGACCCGAACCTGGAACCGGTTACAGTTATAAAAGTTACAGTTACAAAAAAAAGTGTAAAAAAAAAAAAAACACAAACAAAAATATAAAATAAAAACAAATAGTTGTTGTTTTATTGTTTTTTCTCTCTCTCTATTGTTCTGCTCTTTTTTACTGTATTCTATTCTGCAATGTTTTATTGTTATTATGTTTTATCATTATCATTCATCATAGCTTGGGGTGTCTACTTTCCAAAATGGGGTCATTTGGGGGGGTTTTGTGCCACCTGGGCATTCCATGGCCTCCAAAACTGTGATAGGCAGTGAAGAGTGAAATCAAAAATGTACACCCTTAGAAAACCTGAAGGCGGTGATTGGTTTTCGGGGCCCCGTACGCGGTTAGGCTCCCAAAAAGTCCCACACATGTGGTATCCCCATACTCAGGAGAAGCAGCTAAATGTATTTTGGGGTGCAATTCCACATATGCCCATGGCCTGTGTGAGCAATATATCATTTAGTGACAACTTTGTGAAAAAAAAAGTGTCACTTTCCCGCAACTTGTGTCAAAATATAAAATATTCCATGGACTCAACATGCCTCTCAGCAAATAGCTTGGGGTGTCTACTTTCCAAAATTGGGTCATTTGGGGGGGGTTTTGCCATCTGGGCATTTTATGGCCTTCAAAACTGTGATAGGTAGTGAGGAGTGAAATCAAAAATTTACGCCCTTAGAAATCCTGAAGGCGGTGATTGGTTTTCGGGGCCCCGTACGCGGCTAGGCTCCCAAAAAGTCCCACACATTTTGGGGTACAATTCCACATATGCCCCTGTGTGAGCAATATATCATTTAGTGACAACTTTTTGTAATTTTTTTTTGTCATTATTCAATCACTTGGGACAAAAAAATTAATATTCAATGGGCTCAACATGCCCCTTAGCAATTTCCTTGGGGTGTCTACTTTCCAAAATGGGGTCATTTGGGGGGGTTGTACTGCCCTGCCATTTTAGCACCTCAAGAAATGACATAGGCAGTCATAAAAGCTGTGTAAATTACAGAAAATGTACCCTAGTTTGTAGACACTTTTGCGCCAACCAATAAATATACGCTTATTGACATTTTTTTACAAAGACATGTGGCTGAATACATTTTGGCCTAAATGTATGACTAAAATTGAGTTTATTGGATTTTTTTCTTCCTCCATCTTGTTCTTCCCCCGCTTCTTCCTCTTCTTCCTCCGATCCTCTGCTTCTTCCTTCGGTCTGCTCATCCACATCTTCCTCCATTATCTTCTTCCCCGCTTCATTTTCTGGATGATCCGCATCCATGGGAGGTTCCCGCTGTGTGACGCTTCTGTTCCTCTGACACTTCTTATATAACTGAGGCCACAGGGAAACCCATAGGAAAGTCCCAGTGAATTCCCCGTGTGTCAGAGGGGGCGGGGCCCCTGGGTGGTAGCCCCGCCCTCAGTTATATGAAGTGTCAGAAGAACAGAAGCGTCACACAGCGGGAACCTCCCATGGATGCGGATCATCCAGAGAACGAAGTGGGGAAAAAGACGCCGGAGGAAGATGCGGACGAGAAGACCGAAGGAAGAAGCAGAGGATCGGAGGAAGAAGAGGAAGAAGAACAAGATGGAGGAAGAAAACCGAAGGAAGAAGAGAAGAAGATGGATGAAGAAGCGGGGAAAGAAGAAGACAGTAATAAAGGAATTGTCAAAAACGTCACTTTTTTGTGAAATGGTAGGGGTACATTTGTACCCCATTACCATTTCACACAGGGGGGGCGGGATCTGGGGTCCCCTTGTTAAAGGGGCTTCCAGATTCCGATAAGCCCCCTGTCTGCATACCCCCACAACCACCGGGCAAGGGTTGTGGGGATGGGGCCCTTGTCCCCATCAACATGGGGACATCCTCCCCATGTAGAGGGCATGTGGCCTGGTACGGTTCAGGAGGGGGGCGCCCCCCTCTTTTCCTGCGGCCTGCCAGGTTGCGTGCTCGGATAAGGGTCTGGTATGGATTTTTAGGGTGACCCCCACGCCATTTTTTTAAAATTATTTTGGCACGGAGTTCCCCTTAATATCCATACCAGACCTGAGTGGCCTGGTATGGAATTTCGGGGGACCCCCATGCATTTTTTTTTAAATTTTGGTTCGGGTTCCCCTTAATATTAATACCAGACCTAAAGGGCCTGGTAATGGAATGGAGGGGGGATCCCATGAGTTTTTTCAATGACTTTTATCTGTATTGCAGAGACCCGACAATTCATTAATAGCCGAAAGTAGTTTTAAATGACTTTTTTCCCTTAGGGCCAGTTCACACCATAGAAACGCAATCCGGATGCGTTCCAGGTGCTTTTCTGCATGCACATTTTTGATGTGTTCCAGTGCGTTTTTGATGCGTTTTTGGTGCGTTTTTGATTTAGTCCAGTACTTCCCCCCCCCTTTTTTCTTAACCTTAAATAAGGACAAGTGTGTTGCAGTGCGTTTTTGGTGCATTTAGGTGTGTTCCAGTGCATTACGGTGCATTTTTGGTACGTTCCAGTGCGTTTTTGATGCGTTTTACTGCGGTCCAGTACAGTTCTGTACATAAAAAATGCAGCATGATCAATTTTTTTTCTTTCTGAATCGCACTGGAACGGATTGCAATGGTGTGAACTATGCCATTGGCATTAATGTGATCAACTTTCCTTGCGTTTTTCATGCATAAAAAAACGCACTGCACCGCGTCTGGTGTGAACTGTCCCTTAGAAATGTCATTTTGCTGCGGGACTGTTCTAAAGTGCTCCACTTTACAGGCATACTATAGACACCCCCCCGGTATATGAAATTTAAAGGAATATTTTACTTTTATTGTTTCACTTTAGGCATTATTAAAATCACTGTTCCCGAAAAAACTGCAGTTTTTAAAACTTTTTTTGCCTTGATACATGTCTCCTGGGGCAGGACCCAGGTCCACAAACACTTTTTATGACAATAACTTACATATAAGCCTTTAAAATTAGCACTTTTGATTTTTCATGTTCGTGTCCCATAGACTTTAACAGTGTTCGCGTGTTCGAACAAATTTTTTTCCCTGTTCGCATGTTCTGCTGTGAACCGAACAGGGGTGTGTTCGACCCATCCCTACTGCTAAGGATTAAGTTGTGGGGATTCACTTTGATGGTCACAGAAGTTTCACTCATGTTGTGGAAACTTTATTGACTAAAAGTGACACCATTGTACTTTGGGATTTCCTTTGAACATCATGGTTGACGATTTGATCTTATGGTGTGTAGAAGATTTCATTATTACCGTTCTTTATTTGGACTTTTTTTGAAAATTTGTACTAATATTGCTGCACTAATTTTATATATGCTAATTATAAATTCTCTTCATTAGTTATCAGTGAAATAGTCTCCATACCATTGTTATATATACACTTTTTGTGTAGAGGAGTCTCACTTTTATTGTTCAATTTACACATTTATATTGTTTGAATGCTATATACTAGTGCTGCAGTCTTCCATATTATACTAGATGTGATAACTCCATCAATAGTGATCAAATATAACAATTACCATATTTATCGGCGTATAACACGCACCCTGATTTTAAGAGGGAAGTTTTAGGAAAAAAACTTTCCACAGCCCCCTGCACAGAACACAGACCCCCTGCAGAGAACACAGACCCCCTGCACAGAACACAGACCCCCTGCAGAGAACACAGACCCCTTGCAGAGAACACAGACCCCCTGCACAGAACACAGACGCCCTGCACAGAACACAGACGCCCTGCACAGAACACAGACCCCCTGCACAGCATCCCTGCACAGTACAAGGACTGCTTTAATTGTAAAGCCTCCTGGGACAGCACTGCCAGCATACCTTTAGGGGTTGAGAAGGTGTTGCTGACAGCCCTTTCTCCTGCGCCGCTCCTCCTGTGTCACACTGATTGAGGATGGGGCCTTCTGTGTGCCTCAATTGTTGCCGCTCTCTCGTGAACCCAGTCATGTGACTCTCCTCTGCTACAATCGAGGAGGAGGCGGAGCGGGAGGAGAGCGGTCATGTGACCATCAATGAGCAGAGAAGAGTCACATGACCGGGTCCACGAGAGAGCTCAATTGATGCACACAGAAGCCGCCTCCTCCAATCAAAAGCTACAATCGAGGAGGAGGCGGAGCGGGATGAGAGCGGCCAGAATGAGTGGCGTTAATGTACAGGCTCCTATTTCCATTGGGGGTGATGCGGGGGGGCGGTGTGTGGGAGGGGGCTGTTTCTGAACTGTTTGAAGTATGGCAGCACTGTCCCAGGGCCAGGAAGGATGGGGCAGCCGGCCTGACACCCTCCCAATGAGACGGACCGCCCGATTCCCGCCAACCATTGGTAAAAAAAAATATCGGCGTATAACACGCAGGCATGATTTACCCTCTGTTTTCAGGGGGGAAAGTGCGTGTTATACGCCGATAAATATGGTACATTCAGTACAAAAATAAACTTTCATGCATGAGGAAGGGCAGATCCCTTGTAATCTATTCATATCTACTTCAATCTATATAACATATAATGTACAAAAATACATAAACATGAAGAGCAACAAAGTTATCTTAAAAAATTGCAAACATCAAGAGAAATTTCATAATGTGTAAAAGTGGATTTCCTACAACCCATTCACCAGTTCTTCCATCTCCAATCACCATACAGTGACTTGTGTAGTAAGACCCCTTTCACACTGCAGAGCTGCTAAAACAGCGTGGAATGTCAGACGTCCAGGTAGTATCTCCAATATCACCCAAGGTATCCAGACAATGGCCGCAATCACATTACATAGAAAAGAAAAAGCCTCCATAGTGCAGAATCCTTAAAGCGGAGTTCCCACTGTTATTTTTTATTTTTTTTAAGATCCATATCTTTTGTTAACCAGGCTTATTTAGAGCACTCACGTTTCTGAGCTGAATCTGCCCTCGATTGCTGATTTCGTAGAGGAATATAATTAATATTCCTCTTTGCAGGCAGTTTCCAGGCTCTGGTGCAGCTGAGTGAACAGCATGCACTGCCCTTTCTCGCGCATGAGTGGTGTTGTCAGAATTGCCCGCCTCCGTTGTGATGGCAAGGACGTCCGGTGCCTTGGAGAGGAAAAGGCAAATTACGAGGGACCACCTAGCAACAGACCTGAAAAGGTGAGTAAAAAAATTTTTTTTCCAAAGGTTGTTCCTTGTATTAAATGTTGCTGAATAATGTTAAATTTATTTTCTGACTGGAACTCCGCTTTAAATATATATTGAATCACAGATTGTACACTTCCATCATATACATGAGTATACACAGAACTCAGAGCACACACCGCTCCGGACTGCAGCCGTGTATGATGGAGTCCAGGCAGTGACATGGAGGCTTTTTCATTTCTATGTAATGTGATTGCGGCCATTGTCTGGATACCTCAGGTGATATTGTATTTTTGCACATTATATGTTATATAGACTGAAGTAGCTGTGAATAAGTTGGAGGAGATCTGCTCTTCCTCACATGTATGAAAGTGTATTTTTGTAGTGAATTTAATTTTTATTATTGATCACTATTGGTGGAGTTATCACATCTACATTAGAAGTGTTGGTATTCGGACACATTGTAGGTTGCAGAATTCTCATTTGTCTCATCACACATTTTGTCACTAAGTGTAGGGCTCTATACATAGAATTATATTATACTATTTGTACTTATACATCAGACTTCCTGCTGGCAGTTGGTTTTCATTCATTAGATTTTCACAAAGTTGCTCATGTTTTTTAGTGCAGAAATTTCATTTTTTACATTTTTATATCCAGCTTTAGAGAACTGTCTGATATTGGAGCTATATAGAGACAACCAGGAGATTAAATACATCTCCATTATTATTATTTGATTTATATAATTTAGACATACACTATATTACCAAAAGTATTGGGACTCCTGCCTTTACAAGCACATGAACTTTAATGGCATCCCAGTCTTAAACCTCGTACACACGATCATATTTTCTGACAACCGTTCGTCCATTTTTTGTGGCATGTGAGTCTCATATCGAAAGTGAAGCGGTTACTCACCATATGAAAATTCTCATCTGACAGAATACAACTTCAGAAGTGATGTAATGTGTTCAATAGTTTTGCATGTATTCTTTCATTTCTGAGCATGCGTAGTCTTGCTCTTACAATTTTTTTTCAGACAAAAGCCGCACTAATTAACCAAAAATCAGACACTGAGTTCACGTACGATAAAAATGTTATAGTCTGAACATCCAGCTTTTGTCGGCCGAAAAATCGGAATCGGCTATCAAAAGCACCATACTAATGATCCAAAAATTTGTTCGGACTAAATTTTACTTCAGATTTTCGTATCATGTGTATGGGCCTTTAGTCTGTAGGGTTCAATATTGAGTTGGCCCACCCTTTGCAGCTATAACAGCTTCATCTCTTCTGGGAAGGCTGGCCACAAGGTTTAGGAGTGTGTCTATGGGAATGTTTGACCATTCTTCCAGAAGCACATTTGTGAGATCAGGCACTGATGTTGGATGAGAAGGCCTGGCTCACAGTCTCCACTCTAATTCATCCAAAAGGTGTTCTATTGGGTTGAGGTCAGGACTGTCCAGGCCAGTCAAATTTCTCATTCATGCCTTTATGGACCTTGCTTTGTGCATTGCCCCAAATCATTTGGTGGAGAGGATTATGGTGTGGGGTTGTCTTTCAGGGGTTGGGCTTGGCACCTTAGTTCCAGTGAATTGAACTCTAAAGGTGTCAGTATACCAAGACATTTTGGACAATTTCATGCTCCCAACTTTGTGGGAACAGTTTGGGGATGGCCCCTTCCTGTTCCAACATGACTGCACACCAGTGCACAAAGCAAGGTCCATAAAGACATGTATGAGCAAGTTTGGGGTGGAAGAACTTGACTGGCCTGTACAGAGTCCTGACCTCAACCCCATAGAACACCTTTGTGATGAATTAGAGTGGAGACTGTGAGCCAGGCCTTCTTGTCTAACATCAGTGCCTAAACTCACAATTGTGCTTCTGGAAAAATGGTCAAACATTCCCATAGACACACTCCCAAACCTTGTGGACAGCCTTTCCAGAAGAGATGAAGCTGTTATAGCTGCAAAGGGTGGACCAACTCAATATTGAACCCTACAGACTAAGACTGGGATGGCATTAAAGTTCATGTGTGCGTAAAGGCAGGCATCCCAATACTTTTGGTATTATAGTGTAACAGTCCAGGATTAAATATTTAGGCTTCATGCACACTGGCTTAAAAATTGCTGCTACTACAGGAGTTTCTGCCTGTTTTCTGCCTGTAGAAGCAGCTCCATGTTCTCCTATGTCTCCATACACATTGGAACAATTACAGGCATATTTTGAGCTTAATGTTTAGAGGCAGGAAAAAAAAACCTTCTAGTTCGTGTTTCTGAAAAAAGTGTGTATAAAGGGCGCTATCTGGACAAAGGAAAAAACTTAAATATTATAGTAAATTAATAAAAGCTGTATAAGTAAATCAATACATTAAATAAAATGTGTGTAATCAATAAGTACACAATTTAATATACATAAAAGTCCATAAATTTCTATGATAATGACTCTTCAATATATGCTCCTACACCGTGCTCCTGAAATATTTGTTTCAATACTCCAAACCAATAGTGCTTCACCCGGAGTGACTATAGAATGCGCTCAGCAGATTTTCCTGGCCAGCAAGTGACCATAAAGCATGAAATGTGAAAAAACTGCTTCATAGGTCAGTCTCCATCAGAATCCACATCTATCTCTCTTTCCTCCATACATGGATAAATACGATCACAATCGAATAAGCAGGGATATGTAAAAAATCTCTCCAGTATCATATATCCTCCACAATATTCATCTGTCTCCTTCTCCCATCACAAGACTGTGGAATTGGCTTCCGCCATAAAGAGCCACAGAAGGCAGGTATAGCGTAATAAAATTTTATTTAAAAGAAAGCTGCACTTACATATGTCCAATATGATACAAATGGCACAAAGGCAGCTCAAGGGTCTGTAGAATCGGTCCCGCATTGCTGTGTGACTAGCGGCATGCGGTGTGCGTTCCAACTATCCGGCGGAAGTGGAGGCCTCCTGTCAGTTTGCGTGTCAAGCCTCTCTTCTATGCATTTCATGCTCTGCGCGTTTCATCGCATTTCTGATTGGAGCTTTCTGGCAGAAAAAAATGCAAAACTCTCCTAAAAAACTTTGTACAATAAACTCTCTATAGAAAAGTAATTTTCTCTGCCAAGGGAACTGACATTTTTTTAAGCCCTGTGTGCATGGAGCCTTATGGAGTCTAAAGATTCTCACATTTTTATATTATTTATGTGGTTTAGATATAAAACTGTCCCAGAATAATATTGTCTCAGTCAGTCCTGTTATACTCACTGTAATTCCTCTATCCGGCTTGTTGTCAGAGCTTCCATCAGATCCCTGAAATGAGGACCCTCCAGATTGTTCTCATACAGGTCCAGTGTCCTCAGTGTCTGGTTATTTCTTATTCCAGATGCCAGGTGGGGGCAGGAACTGTCTGTCAGGTGATTATTATCCAATCTGTAGAAGAAGAGAAGAATGTTACCAGAAGAAAATGATTTTCTCCCCTAGTAATGAATGTAACTATTCTCTACATGAATGGAACTCATTTCTCTTTATTGAAATCATTAATATTAGATCACTTTATAAAACACAATCGATCATCTACACTATTGGAGGTTTTCTCTTTTGTGGATCCCAATTACTAAATGTGACATGAGAAGTGGATGAGGTGGTGTGATCCATTCATTATTCCTGTATCAGGATTGGACCATACACACTCACACTGACCTCTAGGCGTTCACCTCCAACCTTCTGCTAAGTCTTGGATTCAGTTTTGGAGATTCACTTTGATGGTCACAGAAGTCTCACTCATGTGGTGGAAACTTCATTGACTAAAAGTGACACCATTGTACTTTGGGATTTCCTTTGAACAAAATGGTTTAGGATTTGATCTTATGGCGTGGAGAAGATTTTATTATTACCATTCTTTATTTGGACCTTTTTTGAAAATTTGTACTAATATTGCTGCACTAATTTTATATATGCTGATTATAAATTCTCTTCATTAGTTATCAGTGAAATAATCTCCATACCATTGTTATATATATATATATATATATATATATATATATATATATATATATATATACTATAGGGAATTTTGTGTTGAGGAGTCTCACTTTTATTGTTAAATTGTCACATTTATATTGTTTGAATGGTATATACTGGTGCTGCAGTCTTCCATATAGATACTAGATGTGATAACTCCACCAATAGTGATCAGACATACAGGGGGCTGCAAATACAGGGGGTTCTTCCAAAGAAGTGGGGTTCTTTAAATAAGTGGCACTTCTGCTCTTGTACCATCCATCTGAACATCTTCTCTCTTCACAGGTAAACCTGCGTTTATACCTCCACATACCTTAAAACTGAATATTGAAATGACTGCACAAATGCATATTTGGTAAACCTGCGTTTATACCTCCACATACCTTAAAACTGAATATTGACTGACTGCACAAATGCATATTTGGTAAATCTGTTTGTCACCACTGTTTCAACTCCATCTGTAGCCATGCTCACATTATTTCAATGTTTATTTAGCCATTAAGTCTTTCCTAAATTATGGGTTTCCTTATCTTGACAATTTTGGCCTTTTAGTCCCCTTGCAGTTTGATTGTGGTGTGAAAGTTATGCCCTGCTAGCTGTGTTCCTAATATCCCCTCCTAATTGATTAATTGCCAGATTCAACCCACACCCAACACACAGTATAAAAACAAGGCCTTCTTTACGGGGGAGCACATACAGGGGGCTGCACATACAGGGGGTTCTTCCAAAGAAGTGGGGTTCTTTAAATAAGTGGCACTTCTGCTCTTGCACTTCAGCGATTTGCACAAAGCTAACTATAACAGACTGCAGGTGACCCCATTTCCAAATGTTATCATCTTCCTCTCTGTAACATGCACTCTTCCTTTTCACAACTGCTGCCTCTCTCCTCAAACTCTCTTTTCTTCATCCCTCTGCTCCACCCCACAATCTGTACATATCACCCTCACTTCTCCTCTCCCCCTATTACTGCACTCATCACCTCTTTCTAACTCTAAGCCCACTTGCTAACATACCCCCAGGATACTGAAGCATCTCCCCACATACAAATCATATTCTCATATTACCTCCCTCACTCTTCTGCTTCTCCTAATCTCTGGAGATATTTCCCCAAACCCTGGGCCCCCCTTATTTAACTGTGCCCAACACACCCATCACCATCACCCTACACCCTCTGGCAGTAGTCGCAATCTACACAATTTAGTCTCCATTCCTCTTCTTCCCAACACCAGCCTCCCTCTCTCCTGTGCCCTCTGGAACGCCCGCTCTGTCTGCAACAAACTCACTGCTGTTCATGACCTCTTTGTCACTAATTCCTTTAATCTACTTGCTCTCACCGAAACCTGGCTCCATGAATATGACACCCCTTCTCCTGCTTCCCTCTCCCAGGGTGGCCTTCACTGGACTCACTTCCCTAGGCCGGGCTACCCTACTTTCTCTCTTCGGATATTCCCATAATCCTTCTCGGTGATTTCAACATCCCTGCTAATACAAACAATCCTGCTACTTCTAAACTTCTTAGTCTAACCTCTTCATTTGACCTGAAGCAATGGGTACAGGCTTCTACTCACTCTGATGGCAACACGCTTGACCTTGTCTTCTCCTACCTATGCACTCCATTCAACTTCTCAAACAATCCTTTTCCTCTCTCCGACCACCACCTTATTAGTTTCTCTCTCCCCCTGTCTTCCACCACCTTTCCCTCCAATCGCCTAACCATCACCTCCAATCGCCTAACCATCATTCTCCTCTATTCTGCTACTGACCACCTCTATGACAAAATCTCTCCCCTGTCCTGTCCCAACCAAGCCACGTCCATCTACAATAAATCTCTGTCCTCCACCTTGGACAAGTTCGCTCCCCTCACTACATGCAGAATCAGGCCTTGACCCCTACAACCCTGGCAAACAGATGACACTAAAATTCTCAAAAAACATAGTCACGCTATTGAGCGTCTGTGGCACAAGACTAAGTCTCTCAAAGACTTCAACCAATACAAGTCTGCCCTCCAAAAATACTATTCTTTCCTCCACACTGCCAAGCAAACCTATTTTACAACTCTTATTAACTCATCCATTGTCATCCAATCCCCGTAAACTCTTCTCTACCTTCAACTCTCTACTTTGTCCTCCACCGCCTCCACCCACTGACTTACTCACTGCCCAGGAAATCGCTAATCACTTCAAAAACAAGATTGATACAATCTGTGATGAAATCTTCATTCTACAGGTATCTCCCCCAGCCCATGTCAACAGGTACAACTGACACTCCCCCTATTCAAATCTGCTACTACAGACGAGGTTGCTAAACTCCTTTCTATCGCCCACCTAACCACCTGTCCCCTGGACCCTATTCCCTCTTAAATGCTATGGTCACCCTCTGACCCCATCCTACACTCTCTAACTCACATCTTCAATCTCTCCCTCACCTCTGGCATCTTCCCCGATGCTCTTAAAAACATGCACTGGTCACCCCCATACTCAAAAAGCCATCCTTGGACCCTGCCAATCTTAACAACCTATGCCCTATCTCCTTGCTCCCCTTTTCCTCTAAACTCCTTGAACGCCTGGTTTACAACCAACTGAGTGACCACCTCATTAAAAACAACTTTCTTGATCCCCTTCAATCTGGATTTTGCCCTCAACACTCCACAGAAACTGCTCTTTTAAAACTCACAAATGACCTACTAACTGCAAAAACCAACGGACACTATTCTGTACTCCTACTTCTGGATCTTTCAGCTGCCTTTGACACGGTTGACCACCCCCTCCTCCTCAAAAAACTTTACTCCCTCGGTCTCCGTGACTGTGCTCTTCAGTGGCTCTCATCCTACCTATCCCAACGCACCTTCAGTGTCACTTACAATTCTACTTCCTCCACTCCTCTTCCCTTCTCTGTCGGGGTCCCCCAAGGTTCTGTTCTTGGACCTCTTTTATTTTCAATCTACACCTCTTCCCTGGGTCAGTTGATAGCCTCTCACGGCTTTCAATATAATTTCTATGCTGATGACACACAAATCTATCTCTCCACTCCTCAACTCACTCCATCAGTCTCCTCATGCATCACTAACTTACTAACTGACATATCTATATGGATGTCACACCACTTCCTCAAACTCAACTTGTCCAAAACCGAGCTTATAATATTTCCTCCCCCACGTGCCTCTTCCCCTGACTTCTCTGTCAAGAGCAATGGCACAACCATCCACCCCTCCCCACATGTCAGGGTGCTACGTGTTATCCTGGATTCTGAACTCTCCTTTCGGCCCCACATCCAATCACTTTCCAAAGCTTGCTGCCTCAACCTCCGCAACATCTCCAAACTACGTCCCTTTCTAACCAATGAAACCACAAAGCTCCTGATTCACTCCATGACTATCTCTCGCCTGGACTACTGCAACTCACTCCTCATTGGCTTACCTTTAAATAGACATCCCCCTTCAGTCCATCGTGAATGCTGCTGCAAGACTCATCCACCCTACAAACCACTCAGTGTCTGCTACCCCTCTCTGCCAATCCTCCCATTGGCTACCACTTGCCCAACATATTAAATTCAAAATACTAACAATAAGTTACAAAGCCATCCACAACTATGCCCCCAGCTACATCACTAACCTAGTCTCAAAATACCAACCTAATCGCCATCTCCGTTCCTCCCAAGACCTCCTGCTCTCTAGCTCCCTCATCACCTCCTCCCATATCCGACTCCAGGACTTCTCCCGAGCCTCGCCTATCCTCTGGAATTCTCTACCCCAATCTGTCAGACTGTCCCCAAATTTATCCACTTTTAGGCGATCCCTGAAAACTTTCCTCTTCAGAGAAGCCTATCCTGCCTCCATCTAACAACTGCACTATTTTCTCCATTAGCTCATCCCCCACAGCTATTACCCTTTTGTATAACTTGACCCTCCCTCCTAGATTGTAAGCTCTAACGAGCAGGGCCCTCTGATTCCTCCTGTATTGAATTGTATTGTATTTGTACTGTCTGCCTTAATGTTGTAAAGCGCTGCGTAAACTGTCGGCGCTATATAAATCTTGTATAATAATAAAAAAATTATAATCAGATATAACAATATAACAATTCCATTCACTATAAAAATACACCTTCATACATGAGGAAGGGCAAATCTCCTGTAACCTATTCACAGGTACATGAATATAACATATAATGTGCAACAAATACATGAAGAGCAACAAAGTTATCTTAAAAAATTGCAAAAAGAGAAAGTTCATAAATGTGAAAAAGGGGATTTCCTACAACCCATTCACCACTACTTCCATCTCCAATCACCATACAGTGACTTGTGCAGTAAGATCCCTTTCAAACTGCAGCACCGCTAAAACAGTGCTAAAGCGCTGCTCATTTTTGCGGTGCTTTAGTGGTGTTTTAGCGGCGCTTTTCATGCGCTAGTGGGCCAGTGACAATGGGACCTATACCTATTTTTTTTCCTCTGGTTCCTTCAGCCTATCAATTAAGGGGGGTGGTTAATTGCTCACAGGTGCCTATTTAACTGGGTGTAGAACTCAGTCTGAGCGTGCTCAGTCTTTGGCTGTGGAACTTTGTGTAAGTGGAACTTGGTATAAGTGGGAGTTAAAAACTAGAGTTATAGAGTGAATAAGTCTTGCTTGGTGATTGCTGGGTTTGCTGAGGTGCATTTTTGGGGCTTTTCCTTTTAGTTTTTCATTTGCCTTTTTCTGTCACTTTTTAAATAGCTTTTTTTTTTTTTCCTCTGGTTCCTTCAGCCTATCAATTAAGGGGGGTGGTTAATTGCTCACAGGTGCCTATTTAACTGGGTGTAGAACTCAGTCTGAGCGTGCTCAGTCTTTGGCTGTGGAACTTTGTGTAATTGGAACTTGGTATAAGTGGGAGTTAAAAACTAGAGTTATAGAGTGAATAAGTCTTGCTTGTTGATTGCTGGGTTTGCTGGGGTGCATTTTTGGGGCTTTTCCTTTAAGTTTTTCATTTGCCTTTTTCTGTCACTTTTTAAATAGCTTTTTTTTTTTTTTTTCCTCTGGTTCCTTCAGCCTATCAATTAAGGGGGGTGGTTAATTGCTCACAGGTGCCTATTTAACTGGGTGTAGAACTCAGTCTGAGCGTGCTCAGTCTTTGGCTGTGGAACTTTGTGTAAGTGGGAGTTAAAAACTAGAGTTTAAAACAGGAGGTTATAACAGGGGTCATAGTACCTGTGTAGTGTGAGTATCTGAGTGTTGTCTGAGTAGTGTGTGTGGATCGTTAGTACTTGTGTATTGTGTACTGTATACTTGAGTATTGCGAGTGCACGTAGGTCTGCGACTGTTCTGCGATTGCACGTAGGTCTGTGAGGACCTGTGTATTGTTTTGTTGTGTACCTGTGTATTGTCTTGAGTATTAGTGCCAGGAAGCTAGCTGTTAGGTAATTTGGACAGGGTAAAATCCCCAAATCCTCACTAAATTTAATAGGTACGATGCCCGGCGGGTGTGGAGAGGCGACTCTTTGTACATATTGCCGCATGTATGCGTTCCTTGATCATCCGATCGAGGGTGAATACTGCTGTGCAAAATGAAAGCACATTGTTTCCCTGGAAGCCCAGGTTCCGAATCTAGGGAAGCAACTGTCAGCACTGAGAAGTCCCTCCATACTAAAGGTGAGCCAGGAATGTACACGGCAGGTGCCGGCAGGGGCCAGCACAGAGGCGGGTGGAGACAAAGAGGCGCAGGCATTAGCAAAGAGTAGATGGGTGACAGTCAGGAGGGGTAGAGGGGGAAGTGCCAGAGAGGCTGATCCAGGACTGGAGCATCCCAATAAGTACGCTCCATTGAGTGTCATTGGTGAAACCAGTCAGGGACCAAGCACTGCTGGAGATGAGGGACTCTCCTAGCTGCCAGGGGAAGAACTCCTCCAGTGAGAGTGGGGGGGCAGCAAAGGGAAAGGAAAGACAGATTCTGGTGGTAGGGGACTCAGTTCTTAGAAGGACAGAGAGGGCAATCTGTAAACCAAGACCTGAAGCGCGGAACAGTATGTTGTCTACCGGGCGCTCGGGTTCGGCACATCACGGATCTTGTGGACAGATTACTGGCAGGGGCTGGGGAAGACCCGGCTGTCATGGTGCACGTTGGCACCAATGACAAAGTCAGAGGCAGATGGAGTGTCCTAAAGAACGATTTTAGGGACTTAGGTGCTAAATTGAGGAAAAGGACCTCCAAGGTAGTATTCTCAGGAATACTACCAGTACATCGAACCACACCAGAAAGGCAGAGGGAGATTAGGGAAGTAAACAAGTGGCTGAAGAGCTGGTGTAGTAAGGAGGGGTTTGGGTTCCTGGAGGACTGGGCCGACTTCTCAGTCGGTAACCGGTACTATAGAAGGGACGGACTGCACCTAAATGAGGAGGGTGCAGATCTGCTGGGAATGAAGATAGCCAAAAAGTTAGAGGGGTTTTTAAACTAGGTGATGAGGGGGGGGTCCAGAGACAGTGATAGCCAGTGCGGATGATATTCCAGAGGGTAGTGTTGGGGGCATTAGTGGTAGGTTAACCAAAGCACAAAAACACAAGGTGAGTATAGTAGCAAGTCCTAGTTGCAATCTCGAAACACCCAATACGAGGACAATATGCGACCGGTCTAAACTATGTGGCATGTTCACCAACGCCAGGAGCATGGCAGACAAGATGGGTGAACTAGAGATACTGTTGTACAAGGAGGAGTTGGATTTTGTGGGAATTTCAGAGACCTGGTTCAACAGCTCTCATGATTGGCTGGCAAACATTCAAGGGTATACCCTATATCGCAAGGATAGAGGGTAAAAAAGGGGGAGGGGTATGCCTATATATCAAGAATAATGTACAAGCGAATGTGAGAGATGACATCACTGAGGGAGCTAGAGAGGAGGTGGAATCCTTATGGGTAGAGCTCCAAAGGGATGAAGCTAAGGGGAAAATAATACTGGGAGTATGCTATAGGCCCCCTAACCTGAAGGAGGAAGTGGAGACGGATCTCCTATCACAAATTGGATTAGCAGCAAGGATGGGAAGTGTTATCATAATGGGGGATTTTAATTATCCAGACATAGACTGGGCGAAGGGAACCACGCATTCATTTAAGGCTCGCCAGTTCCTTAATGTCTTGCAGGACAATTTTATGGGTCAGATGGTAGACGCACCAACTAGAAATAAAACATTACTGGATCTGCTGATTACCAACAATACAGACCTGATCACAGATGTGGAAATGCGGGGCAATTTAGGTAACAGCGATCACAGGTCAATTCGTTTCAGCATAAATCACACAAATAGGAAACATAAAGGGAATACAAAGACACTGAATTTCAAAAGGGACAACTTCCCTAAGTTACAAACCTTGCTAAAAGGCATAAATTGGGATAAAATATTAGGAACAAAGAATACGGAGGAGAGATGGGTTTGCTTTAAGAGCATATTAAATAAGGGCATTAGCCAATGTATCCCATTGGGTAATAAATTTAAAAGAGCGAACAAAAATCCTGGATGACTTAACTCCAATGTAAAAATGCATATAAAATCAAAGGAGAAGGCCTTCAAAAAATACAAGGTTGAGGGATCATCCTCAGCATTCAGACTTTATAAAGAATGCAATAAGAAATGTAAGATAAGATAGAACATGAAAGACACATAGCGGAGGAGAGCAAAAAAAATCCCAAGAAATTCTTTAAGTATGTAAACAGTAAAAAAGGGAGGACAGACCATATTGGCCCCATAAAGAACGAGGAAGGACATCTGGTTACAAAGGACAGGGGGATGGCAAAGGTATTGAATTTATTCTTCTCCTCAGTCTTCACGAGTGAATCGGGGGGCTTCAGTAACCAAAACTGCAGTGTTTATCCTCATGACACAACACAGGAAGCACCTCCATGGTTAACAGAGGACGGAATTAAAATTAGACTTGAGAAACTTAACATTAATAAATCACCGGGACCAGATGGCTTGCATCCGAGGGTACTTAGGGAACTCAGTCAGGTGATTGCCAGACCGTTGTTCCTAATTTTTACAGACAGTCTATTGACTGGAATGGTACCAGCTGATTGGAGAAAAGCCAGCGTAGCACCAATATTAAAAAAGGGCCCAAAAAACATCCCTGGGAATTACAGACCAGTTAGCCTAACATCAATAGTATGTAAAATCTTGGAGGGGATGATAAGGGACTATATACAAGATTTTAGTAATAAGAACGATATCATTAGCAGTAATCAGCATGGATTCATGAAGAATCGTTCTTGCCAAACCAATCTATTAACCTTCTATGAGGAGGTGAGTTGCCATCTAGATAAAGGAAGGCCCGTAGACGTGGTGTATCTGGATTTTGCAAAAGCATTTGCCACAGTTCCCCATAAATGTTTACTGTACAAAATAGTTGGCATGGACCATAGGGTGAGTACCTGGATTGAAAACTGGCTACAAGGGCGTGTTCAGAGGGTGGTGATAAATGGGGAGTACTCAGAATGGTCAGGGGTGGGTAGTGGGGTTCCCCAGGGTTCTGTGCTGGGACCAATCCTATTTAATTTGTTTATAAACGATCTGGAGGATGGGATAAACAGTTCAATCTCTGTATTTGCAGACGATACTAAGCTAAGTAGGGCAATAACTTCTCCGCAGGATGTGGAAACCTTGCAAAAAGACCTGAACAAATTAATGGGGTGGGCGACTACATGGCAAATGAGGTTCAATGTAGAAAAATGTAAAATAATGCATTTGGGTGGCAAAAATATGAATGCAATCTATACACTGGGGGGAGAACCTCTGGGGAATCTAGGATGGAAAAGGACCTGGGGGTCCTAGTAGATGATAGGCTCAGCAATGGCATGCAATGCCAAGCTGCTGCTAATAAGGCAAACAGAATATTGGCATGTATTAAAAGGGGGATCAACTCCAGAGATAAAACGATAATTCTCCCGCTCTACAAGACTGGTCCGGCCGCACCTGGAGTATGCTGTCCAGTTCTGGGCACCAGTCCTCAGGAAGGATGTACTGGAAATGGAGCGAGTACAAAGAAGGGCAACAAAGCTAATAAAGGGTCTGGAGGATCTTAGTTATGAGGAAAGGTTGCGAGCGCTTGAACTTATTCTCTCTGGAGAAGAGACGCTTGAGAGGGGATATGATTTCAATTTACAAATACTGTACTGGTGACCCCACAATAGGGATAAAACTTTTTCGCAGAAGAGAGTTTAATAAGACTCGGGGCCACTCATTACAATTAGAAGAAAAGAGGTTTAACCTTAAACTATGTAGAGGGTTCTTTACTGTAAGAGCAGTAAGGATGTGGAATTCCCTTCCACAGGCGGTGGTCTCAGCGGGGAGCATTGATAGCTTCAAGAAACTATTAGATAATCACCTGAATGACCGCAACATACAGGGATATGTAAGGTAATACTGACACATAATCACACACATAGGTTGGACTCGATGGACGTGTGTCTTTTTTCAACCTCACCTACTATGTAACTATGTAACTATGTATTAGACATGTGCGATTAGTTTCGTACGAATTGAAAATTCATACGAATTTCCGGAAATTCGTACATTAGTACGAATCCAAAATACAAACTTTTATGCATACGAATTTTGTACAAAATGCGAAATTTCGTATACAAACTTTGGAGGCTTTGGCCAATTATGGCTCAGGGGGTTTAATACATGCCCCACACTATATAAGGCCACCTGCACGTTGGCCCTGTGTAGTGTGTTGCCATGGAGACTGGAGAGAGATAGAAAGAGAGACAGTGTTATTTGATTTAAGTTAGATAGAGTAGGCAAGTTGAGTCAGTTAGCTGCACTCACAGTGTATTGTGTATATATATGCATCCCGGGTGTTATATATATATATATATATATATATACACACTGTATTCAGTTTAGTTAGATCCGTTCCTGTTATTCTCTTCCTAATATACTGACAGGCAGGCAGGTGTTTTTACAGTATTTCCAGTTGCACCTACAGTATAGCTACCTGAAGCCAGGTGCTTGTGTAAGCTCTTGACGTATTTCCAATTACTGTACTGTGTACCCTGCACAGTTGCACCTACAGTATAGCTACCTGAAGCCAGGTGCTTGTGTAGGCTCTTGATGTATTTCCAGTTACTGTACTGTGTACCCTGCACAGTTGCACCTACAGTATAGCTACCTGAAGCCAGGTGCTTGTGTAGGCTCTTGACGTATTTCCAGTTACTGTACTGTGTACCCTGCACAGTTGCACCTACAGTATAGCTACCTGAAGCCAGGTGCTTGTGTAGGCTCTTGACGTATTTCAAGTTACTGTACTGTGTACCCTGCACAATTGCACCTACAGTATAGCTACCTGAAGCCAGGTGCTTGTGTAGGCTCTTCATGTATTTCCAATTACTGTACTATGTACCCTGCACAGTTGCACCTACAATATAGCTGCCTGAAGCCAGGTGCTTGTGTAGGCTCTTGACATATTTCCAGTAGGGATGAGCCGAACACCCCCCGGTTCGGTTCGCATCAGAACCCGCGAACGGACCGAAAGTTCGCACGAACGTTAGAACCCCATTGACGTCTATGGGACTCGAACGTTCGAAATCAAAAGTGCTCATTTTAAAGGCTAATTTGCATGGTATTGTCCTAAAAAGGGTGTGGGGACCCGGGTCCTACCCCAGGGGACATGTATCAATGCAAAAAAAACTTTTAAAAACTGCCGTTTTTTCGGGAGCAGTGATTTTAATGATGCTTAAAGTAAAAAAAAAAAGTGAAATATTCCTTTAAATATCGTACCTGGGGGGTGTCTATAGTATGCCTGTAAAGTGACGCGTGTTTCCCATGTTTAGAACAGTCCCTGCACCAAATGTCATTTTTAAAGGAAAAAATCTCATTTAAAACTGCTTGCGGGTTTAATGTCATGTCGGGTCATGGCAATATGGATGAAAATCAGTGAGACAAACGGCATGGGTACCCCCCAGTCCATTACCAGGCCCTTTGGGTCTTGTATGGATAATAAGGGGAACCCCGCACCCAAATTAAAATAAGGAAAGGTGTGGGGCCACCAGGCCCTATATACTCTGAACAGCAGTATACAGGCGGTGCAAACAAGACAGGGACTGTAGGTTTGTTGTTAAGTAGAATCTGTTTGTAATTTTGAACATTTTTAACGTGTTTAGCTCCAGCCAAAAAATCTTTTCTAAGCTTTTTGGAAAACATAGGGAAGGGTTATCACCCCTGTGACATTTGTTTTGCTGTCTTTCCTCCTCTTCAGAAGATTTCACCTCACTTTTTTGTCCCAATGAAAAATGTTTTTTGAAAATTTGGGTTTTTTTGTGGAACAAGGATTGGAAAGCATCAGTGGAAAGGAGAAATTGTTTTCCCATATTAACTCTTACAGGAGAGAATTTCCCTTCCTAGGGGTAGATTTCATCTCACTTCCTGTTGTCTCCTTCCGTTTGCAAGTAGGAGTCGTTTGTAAGTTAGATGTTTGAAAGTAGGGTCCTGCCCTATATACTCAGCAGAAATTTGGGCCTTAGGTGTTGCTGTGGCCACAACACTGTAAGCCCTCACAGGGCCCTGCTGTGAAATATTAGATCAAGAATTGTAATTACATGCCCCTGTTGAACAGGAGCTGAAAAATTAGGCCTTAGGCACTGGTGCTGGTGCCACAACACTGCAACCCCTCACAGACACTCTAGTTGGAACGCAGGAACGAGCCCTGCTGCAAAGTATTGCTTCAAAAATTGTAATTACACGCCCCTGTTAGACAGGGGCAGAAAAATTGGGCCTTAGGCACTGGTGCTGGTGCCACAACACTGCAACCCCTCACAGACACTCTAGTTGGAACGCAGGAACGAGCCCTGCTGCAAAGTATTGCTTCAAAAATTGTAATTACACGCCCCTGTTAGACAGGGGCAGAAAAATTGGGCCTTAGGCACTGGTGCTGGTGCCACAACACTGCAACCCCTCACAGACACTCTAGTTGGAATGCAGGAACGAGCCCCGCTGCAAAGTATTACATCAAAAATTGTAATTACACGCCCCTGTTAAACAGGGGCTGAAAAATTGTGCCTTAGGCACTGGTGGTGGCGCCCAGAACCAAAAATGTTCTTACAAGCTATCAGCGTGATGATTGAGGAGGAAGAGGATAATTACTCAGGGATAGTCACTCAGCATCAGCATAGGCAGTCTTTGAAGGGATCTGAGATTTCAAAAAAAATTATTCGGTTACATCAGCATCAGGTGCTTGGTAGCTGGTGGTGATCCAAGACTGATTCATTTTTATGAAGGTCAGCCGATCGAACGAGTCGGTGGACAGACGCACCCTGTGATCGGTTACCACGCCTCCAGCAGCACTGAATGTGCGTTCCGAAAGAACGCTAGATGCAGGACAGGCCAGTAGCTCAATTGCATACTGTGCAAGCTCTGGCCAGTGATCCATCCTCAAGACCCAGTAACCCAGAGGATTTTCGGTGGGAAAGGTGTCCAAGTCTGATCTTGCCCCTAGGTATTCCTGCACCATGTAAAACAGACTCTGGCGATGGTTGCTGGAACCGATCATAAATTGGGGCTGCGGACCAAAAAATTGTCTGAACGCATCGGTCAGACGGCCACCTTCTCCACCGCTCCTTCTTTGACTGACCGAAGCCTCAGCAACACGTTGTCCAGAAACAGGAGTTTGTAACCTCCCAGTCTCTGGGAACGCGTTGCACAGACCTTTCTGCAAGGCCTCCCGAAGATGTTTCATCCTCTGCTCCCTCTGCGATGGCAAGATAAGGTCCGCAACCTTACCCTTGTAACGTGGATCAAGGAGGGTTGCCAGCCAGTATTGGTCCTTCTCCTTGATACCACGAATACGAGGATCCTTACGCAGGCTTTGCAGGATCAGGGAGGCCATGCAGCGTAGGTTTGCTGAGACATTCGGTCCGGAGTCCTCTGGGTCACTAAGGACAACAACGTCCGCAGCCACCTCCTCCCAGCCACGTACAAGTCCATGTGTTCCTTGGGACTGATCCCTTAAAGACTGCTGCTGATGCTGAGTGCCAGGCTCCACCTCCATACTGACACAATCTTCCTCCTCCTCCTCCTCCTCCTCCTCTTCCTGTGTGATCGGCGGGCACGCAGGAACACTGTCTGGATAAAGGGGGCCTTGAGAGCTAAGGAAGTCCTCCTCTTCCTGCCTCTGTTCTGCCTCAAGTGCCCTGTCCATTATTCCACGCAGCGTGTGCTCCAACAGGTGGACAAGGGGGACAGTGTCACTGATGCATGCACTGTCACTGCTGGCCTGCGTACTTGCATAGCCCCTTGAACGCCTACGGAGCACCGCTGGTTCCGAGGAAGAGGCCATGGAGGAAGAAGAAGAGGAGGGGGTGGAGGAGAGAGGTGTGTCACAATCAGCATTTTGGAGGCGTGGTGGCGGAACAACCTCCAACACTACTGCACCTTGTCCTGCATCCTTCCCAGCTGCCAGCAGAGTCACCCAATGCGCCGTGAAACTTAGGTAACGTCCCTGTCCATGCCTGCTGGACAATGAGTCAGCGGTAATATGCACCTTACCGCTGACCGCCCTGTCCAGCGAGGCATGGACATTGCCTTCCACATGCCGGTAGAGAGCCGGAATCGCCTTCCGTGAGAAAAAGTGGTGTTTGGGTACCTGCCACTGAGGAACCGTACATTCCACAAACTCACGGAAGGGGGCAGAGTCTACCAACTGAAAAGGCAGCAGTTGAAGTGCTAGCAATTTTGCCAAGCTAGCATTCAACCGCTGGGCATGTGGATGGCTGGGAACAAACTTCTTTCGGCGGTGCAGCAGCTGGGGCAGGGAAATTTGCCTGGTACAATCTGACGTCGGTGTACCAAAAGCAGATTGCCCACAATTACTTGGCTGTGACACACCTAATTCTACACCTTCATTCCTCTCAGTGCAGGTCTCAGAGAGGACTGAAGGTCTAGTGGGGTTGGAAATCTCAGCTGATGAGGAGCAAGGAGAGATCCTCTTTGTTCTTTGGTGTGGGTCTTTTAGATACGCTTGCCAACGAACTGCATGTCAGGTCAACATATGTCTGGTCAAGCATGTGGTACCCAAGCGGGAGATGTTTTGGCCTTGCGAGATACGCTTGAGACATATGTTGCAAATAGCAGCGGTGCGATCTGATGCACTCGTCTCAAAAAAGGCCCACACCAAAGAACTTTTTGAATAACGCGCAGAGACTGCAGCGCCCTGCACATGTGGAGCTTTGGGGTGTGATGCAGTCAATGTGCTGCCCTTAGGCTGGCCCCTGGAGGGCATCCTGCCTCGTTGGTGATGTGCCGCCTCCTCCTCCTCCTCCTCCTCCTCCTCTCTCCTATCAGGCACCCACGTTGAGTCAGTGACCTCATCATCCCCTCCCTCCTCATCACTGGAGCAAACCTGGCAGTATGCTGCAGCAGGGGGAGCATGACTGCCAGATTGCTGTCCTTCTTGGGCACCTCCTGTCCGTGCTCATGTTACTGCCTTCATCGAGCTCAGTATCATCATCAGAGCCTTCCAAACGCTGGGCCTCCTCCTGGAGCATGTACCCAACACTGTGGTCAAACAGTTCGAGGGAATCCTCATGAGGACATGGTGGAGCTAGGGAAGGAGTCACTGATGACATTGAGCTGAGGGAAGAGGCCGCTGCTTTGCCAGACAAAGCACCCTGGGCATGGGTGAGAGAGGATGAGGAGGATGAGGACGGCTTGGTCATCCACTCGACCAAGTCTTCCGCATGTTGCGGCTCAACACAGCCAGCTGCCGAAAAAAAGGCCAAGCATGTCCCATGGCTACGTGCTGATGAGGATGCACCGTCTCCACGACCAGCACTAGACACAGAGCCTGCTTGCCCTCTCTTATTGGTTTGTGACTGTCTGCCTCTCCTTCTTGGCCTTCCAGACATACTAATGGCCTGTAGCTGCACTAAGCTGGGATAGAACACCTGTAATTTTCTTCAGGTAGCTTTATATACTGTAACCAGACAAGCCTGCCTGTCAGTAGGAAGATAACAGGAACGGATCTAGCTGAACACTGTGAGCAGGACGCACTGTACTAAATGTAAATAGTCTAGCTGCCTGACCGTGGTACTAATAGGATCAAATAGAACACCTGTAATTTTCTTCAGGTAGCTTTATATACTGTAACCAGACAAGCCTGCCTGTCAGTAGGAAGATAACAGGAACGGATCTAGCTTAACACTGTGAGCAGGACGCACTGTACTAAATGTAAATAGTCTAGCTGCCTGACCGTGGTACTAATAGGATCAAATAGAACACCTGTAATTTTCTTCAGGTAGCTTTATATACTGTAACCAGACAAGCCTGCCTGTCAGTAGGAAGATAACAGGAACGGATCTAGCTGAACACTGTGAGCAGGACACACTGTACTAAATGTAAATAGTCTAGCTGCCTGACCGTGGTACTAATAGGATCAAATAGAACACCTGTAATTTTCTTCAGGTAGCTTTATATACTGTAACCAGACAAGCCTGCCTGTCAGTAGGAAGATAACAGGAACGGATCTAGCTGAACACTGTGAGCAGGACGCACTGTACTAAATGTAAATAGTCTAGCTGCCTGACCGTGGTACTAATAGGATCAAATAGAACACCTGTAATTTTCTTCAGGTAGCTTTATATACTGTAACCAGACAAGCCTGCCTGTCAGTAGGAAGATAACAGGAACGGATCTAGCTGAACACTGTGAGCAGGACGCACTGCACTAAATGTAAATAGTCTAGAAGATAACAGGAACGGATCTAGCTGAACACTGTGAGCAGGACGCACTGCACTAAATGTAAATAGTCTAGAAGATAACAGGAACGGATCTAGCTGAACACTGTGAGCAGGACGCACTGCACTAAATGTAAATAGTCTAGAAGATAACAGGAACGGATCTAGCTGAACACTGTGAGCAGGACGCACTGCACTAAATGTAAATAGCAGGAACGGATCTAGCTGAACACTGTGAGCAGGAAACACTGCACTAAATGTAAACAGCAGGAACGGATCTAGCTGAACACTGTGAGTAGGACGCACTGCACTAAATGTAAATAGCAGGAACGGATCTAGCTGAACACTGTGAGCAGGACGCACTGCACTAAATGTAAATAGTCTAGAAGATAACAGGAACGGATCTAGCTGAACACTGTGAGCAGGACGCACTGCACTAAATGTAAATAGCAGGAACGGATCTAGCTGAACACTGTGAGCTGGACGCACTGCACTAAATGTAAATAGCAGGAACGGATCTAGCTGAACACTGTGAGCAGGACGCACTGCACTAAATGTAAATAACATGAACGGATCTAGCTGAACACTGTGAGCAGGACGCACTGCACTAAATGTAAATAGTCTAGAAGATAACAGGAACGGATCTAGCTGAACACTGTGAGCAGGACGCACTGCACTAAATGTAAATAGCAGGAACGGATCTAGCTGAACACTGTGAGCTGGACGCACTGCACTAAATGTAAATAGCAGGAACGGATCTAGCTGAACACTGTGAGCAGGACGCACTGCACTAAATGTAAATAGCAGGAACGGATCTAGATGAACACTGTGAGCAGGACGCACTGCACTAAATGTAAATAGCAGGAACGGATCTAGCTGAACACTGTGAGCAGGACGCACTGCACTAAATGTAAATAACAGGAACGGATCTAGCTGAACACTGTGAGCAGGACGCACTGCACTAAATGTAAATAGTCTAGATAGAAGATAACAGGAACGGATCTAGCTAAACTGAATACAGTGTATATATATATATATATGCAACACCTGGGATGCATATATATACACAATACACTGTAAGTGCAGCTAACTGACTGACTGTTCTGCCTAATCTATCTAACTCAAATCAAATGACACTGTCTCTCTCTCTCTCTCTATCTCTCAGCACACCGGAACACACACTACACAGGGCCGCCGTGTAGGCGGCCTTATAAAGTGTGGGGTGTGTACTAAATCCCCTGAGCCATAATTGGCCAAAGCCACCCTGGCTTTGGCCAATTACAGCTCTCTCTACTGACGGCGCTGTGATTGGCCAAGCATGCGGGTCATAGTGCATGCTTGGCCAATCATCAGCCAGCAATGCACTGCGATGCCGCAGTGAATTATGGGCCGTGACGCGCCACACGAATTTAGCGCGAACGGCCCATATCGTTCGCAATTCGACGGACGGTCGAACAGCCGATGTTTGAGTCAAACATGGGTTCGACTCGAACACGAAGCTCATCCCTAATTTCCAGTTACTGTACTGTGTACCCCGCACAGTTGCACCTACAGTATAGCTACCTGAAGCCAGGTGCTTGTGTAGGCTCTTGACATATTTCCAGTTACTGTACTGTGTACCCTGCACAGTTGCACCTACAGTATAGCTACCTGAAGCCAGGTGCTTGTGTAGGCTTTTGACGTATTTCAAGTTACTGTACTGTGTACCCTGCACAGTTGCACCTACAGTATAGCTACCTGAAGCCAGGTGCTTGTGTAGGCTCTTGACGTATTTCCAATTACTGTACTGTGTACCCTGCACAGTTGCACCTACAATATAGCTACCTGAAGACAGGTGCTTGTGTAGGTTCTTGACGTATTTCCAGTTACTGTACTGTGTACCCTGCACAGTTGCCCCTACAGTATAGCTACCTGAAGCCAGGTGCTTGGTTAAGCTCTTGACGTATTTCCAGTTACTGTACTGTGTACCCTGCACAGTTGCACCTACATTATAGCTACCTGAAGCCAGGTGCTTGTGTAGGCTCTTGACGTATTTCCAGTTACTGTACTGTGTACCCTGCACAGTTGCACCTACAGTATAGCTACCTGAAGCCAGGTGCTTGTGTAGGCTCTTGACGTATTTCCAGTTACTGTACTGTGTACCCTGCACAGTTGCAACTACAGTATAGCTACCTGAAGACAAGCGCAGGTGTTCTCAAACTAATAATACTACAGGCAAGCAGTTAAGCAGTTGATTCTGCTAGCTGCAGTATAATCGGTATATATATACATCCCAGTTTTGTGCAGCTACATCTCACTGCAGACCAATAGTATGTCTGGAAGGCCAACAAGGAGACGCAGACAGTCACAAGCGAATAAAAGAGGGCAAGCAGGCTCTGTGTATAGAGGCAACAGTACTGGTCGTGGACACGGTGCATCCTCATCAGCATGTGGCCGTGGGACACGTTTGGCCTTTTTTTCGGCAGCTGGCTGCATTGAGCTGCAACATGCTGAAGACTTGGTCGAGTGGATGACCAAGCCATCCTTATCCTCCTCATCCTCTCTCACCCAGGCTCAGGGTACTTTGGCAAAGCAGCTGCCAACGCGGCCTCTTCCCTTGGCTCAATGCCATCAGTGACTCCTTCCCTAGCCCCACCATGTCCTCCTGAGGAGTCCCCCAAACTGTTTGACCACTGTGTTGCGTACATGCTCCAGGAGGATGCCCAGCGTTTTGAAGGCTCCGATGATGGTACTCAGATAGAGGAAGGCAGTAACGTGAGCCCAGACAGAGGGGGTGCCTAAAGAAGGACAGCAAACTGGCAGTCATGTTCCCCCTGCTGCAGCATACTGCCAGGTTTGCTCCAGTGATGAGGAGGTAGGGGATGATAAGGTCACTGACTCCACGTGGGTGCCTGATAGGAGAGAGGAGGAGGCACATCACCAACAAGGCAGTATACCCTCCAGGGGCCAGCCTAAGGGCAGCACACTGACTGCATCACACCACAGAGCTTCGCATGTGCAGGGCGCTGCTGTCTCTGCGTGTTATTCCAAAAGTTCTTTGGTGTGGGCCTTTTTTGGGACGAGTGCATCAGATCGCACCGCTGCTATTTGCAACATATGTCTCAAGCGTATCTAGCGTGGCCAAAACATCTCCCGTTTGAGCACCACATGCTTGACCAGACATATGTTGACCTGCCATGCAGTTCGTTGGCAAGCGTACCTAAAAGACCCACACCAAAGAACAAAGAGAACCTCTCCTTGCTCCTCATCAGCTGAGATCTCCAACCCCACGATACCTTCAGTCCTCTCTGAGACCTGCACTGAGAGGAATGAAGGTGTAGAATTAGGTGTGTCGCAGCTAAGTACTTGCGCGAAATCCTCCATCGGCATACCGACGTCAGATTGTACCAGGCAAATTTCCCTGCCCCAGCTGCTGCACCGCAGAAAGAAGTTCACTCCCAGCCATCCACATGCCCAGCGGTTGAATGCTAGCTTGGCAAAATTGCTAGCACTTCAACTGCTACCTTTTCAGTTGGTAGACTCTGCCCCCTTCCGTGAGTTTGTGGAATGTGCGGTTCCTCAGTGGCAGGTTCCCAAATGCCACTTTTTCTCACGGAAGGTGATTCCGGCTCTCTACCGGCATGTGGAAGGCAATGTCTTGGCCTCGCTGGACAGGGCGGTCAGTGGTAAGGTGCATATTACCGCTGACTCATGGTCCAGCAGGTATGGACAGGGACATTACCTAAGTTTCACGGCGCATTGGGTGACACTGCTGCCAGCTGGGAAGGATGCAGGACAAGGTGCAGTAGTGTTTTTAGGTTGTTCCGCCACCACGCCTCCAAAATGCCACTACTGGTGATTCTGACACACCTCCCTCCTCCACCCCCTCCTCTTCTTCTCCCTCCATGGCCTCTTCTTGTGCTTTGTCCTCAGAACCAATGGTGCTCCATAGGTGTTCAAGGGGCTATGCAAGTATGCAGGCCAAAAAATGCCATGCGGTGCTTGAGCTGGTGTGCTTGGAGGACAGGAGCCACACTGGGGCAGAGATTCTGTCAGCTCTGCAGGGACAGGATTAGAGGTTGTTGACGCCATGTCAACTTAAGCCAGGAATGGTGGTTTGTGACAATGGCACCAACCTCCTCTCCACCCTCCGACAGGGACAACTGACCCATGTGCCCTGTTTGGCTCATGTCCTTAACTTAGTGGTGCAGCAGTTCTTGGGCAGGTACCCGGGCTTACAGGATGTCCTGAGGCAGGCCAGGAATGTCTGTGTGCATTTCCGCCGGTCATATAATGCCAGTGCTCGGCTGGCTTACCACCAAAAGGAATTTAACCTGCCCAAGAACCGCCTAATCTGTGACATGCCCACCAGGTGGAATGCAACGTTGGCCATGCTGCAGCAGCTGCACATGCAGCAGAAGGCCATCAATGAGTACCTATGCGACTATGGCACCAGGACAGGGTCAGGGGAGCTTGTTTTTTTTTCCCCATGCCAGTGGGCCATGATCAGGGATGCATGCACTGTCCTGTCACCATTTGAGGAGAGCAGTGACAGTGCATGCATCAGTGACACTGACCCCCTTGTCCACCTGTTGGAGCACACGCTGCGTGGAATAATGGACAGGGCACTTGAGGCAGAACAGAGGCAGGAAGAGGAGGACTTCCTTAGCTCCCAAGGCCCCCTTTATCCAGACAGTGTTCCTGCATGCCTGCCGATCACACGGGAATAAGACGAGGAGGAGGAGTATTGTGTCAGCATGGAGGTGGAGCCTGGCACTCAGCATCAGCCAGCAGTCTTTAAGGGATCATTTAAAGTCCCAAGATACCCATGGACTTGTACATGGCTGGGAGGAGGTGGCTGCGGATCATGTCATCCTTAGTGACCCAGAAGACTCCGGACCGAATGCCTCAGCAAACCTACACTGCATGGCCTCCCTGATCCTGCAAAGCCTGCAGAAGAATCCTCGTATTCGTGGTATCAAGGAGAGGGATCGTTACTGGCTGGCAACCCTCCTTGATCCACGTTACAAGAGTAAGGTTGCAGACCCTATCTTGCCGTCGCAGAGGGAGCAGAGGATGAAACATCTTCGGGAGGCCTTGCAGAAAGGTCTGTGCAACGCATTCCCAGAGACTGGGAGGTTACAAACTCCTGTTCCTGGACAACGTGTTGCCGAGTCTTCGGTAAGTCAAAGAAGGAGTGGTGGAGAAGGTGGCCGTCTGACCGATGTGTTTAGACAATTTTTTAGTCCGCAGCCCCAAGGTATGATTGGTTCCAGCAACCATCGCCAGCGTCTGTTTTGCATGGTGTAGGAATACCTAGGGGCAAGATCTGACTTGGACACCTTTCCTACCGAAAATCCTCTGGGTTACTGGGTCTTGAGGATGGATCACTGGCCAGAGCTTGCACAGTATGCAATTGAGCTACTGGCCTGTCCTGCATCCAGCGTTCTTTCGGAACGCACATTCAGTGCTGCTGGAGGCTTTATAACCGATCACAGGGTACGCCTGTCCACCAACTCGGTTGATCGACTGAGCTTCATAAAAATGAATCAGTCTTGGATCACCACCAGATACCAAGCACCTGATGCTGATGTAACCAAATACATTTTTTTGAAATGTCAGATCCCTTCAAGACTGCCTATGCTGATGCTGAGTGACTATCCTGTATGCTGAGTGACTATCCTCGTCCTCCTCAATGATCATGCTCATAGCTTGTAAGAATATTTTTGTTTCTGGGCGCCGTCACCAGTGGCTAAGGCCCATTTTTTCAGCCCCTGTTTAACAGGGGCGTGTAATTACAATTTTTGATGCAATACTTTGCAGCAGGGCTCGTTCCTGCGCTCCAACTAGAGTATCTGTGAGGTGTTGCAGTGTTGTGGCACCAGCAGCAGTGCCTAGGGGACAATTTTTCTGCCCCTGTTTAACAGGGGCATGTAATTACAATTTTTGATGCAATTTTTTGCAGCAGGGCTCGTTCCTGCACTCCAACTAGAGTATCTGTGAGGGGTTGCAGTGTTGTGGCACCAGCACCAGTGTCTAAGGCCCAATTTTTCAGCCCCTGTTAGGGGAGTGTAATTACAATTTTTGATGCAATTCTTTGCAGCAGGGCTCGTTCCTGCACTCCAACTAGAGTATCTGTGAGGGGTTGCAGTGTTGTGGCACCAGCACCAGTGCCTAAGGCTCAATTTTTCAGCCCCTGTTTAACAGGGGCATGTAATTACAATTTTTGATGCAATACTTTGCAGCAGGGCTTGTTCCTGCACTCCAACTAGAGTATCTGCGAGCGGTTGCAACGTTGTGGCACCAGTGCCTAAGGCCCAATTTTTCAGCCCCTGTTTAACAGGGGCATGTAATTAAAATTTTTGATGCAATTCTTTGCAGCAGGGCTCATTCCTGCGCTCCAACTACAGTATCTGTGAGGGGTTGCAGTGTTGTGGCACCAGCACCAGTGTCTAAGGCCCAGTTTTTCAGCCCCTGTTAGGGGCGTGTAATTACAATTTTTGATGCAATTCTTTGCAGCAGGGCTCGTTCCTGCGCTCCAACTAGAGTATCTGTGAGGGGTTGCAGTGTTGTGGCACCAGCACCAGTGCCTAAGGGCCAATTTTTTTGCCCCTGTTCAACAGGGACAAGCAATTACAATTCTTGATCTAATATTTCACAGCAGGGCCCGTTCCAGCACCCACCAAGAGTAACTGTGAGGACTTACAGTGTTGTGGCACAGCACCACCACCAAAGGCCCAAATTTTCTGCCCCTGTTCAACAGGGGCATTTAATTACAATTCTTGATCTAATATTTCACAGTAGGGCCCTGTGAGGGCTTACAGTGTTGTGGCAATACCAACACCTAAGGCCCAAATTTATGCAGAGTATATAGGGCAGGACCCTACTATCAAACATCCAACTTACAAATGACTCCTACTTGCAAACAGAAGGAGACAACAGGAAGTGGGATGAAATCTACCCCTAGGAAGGGAAATTCTCTCCTATAAGAGTTAATATGGGAAAAATGTTTCTCCTTTCCACTGATGCTGATCACCAATCCTTGTTTCACTAAAACCGCCAAATTTTCAAAAAACATTTGTCATTGGGACAGAAAGTGAGGTGAAATCTTCTGAAGAGGTGCACAGACAGAAAAACAAATGCTACAGGGGTGATAACCCTTCCCTATGTTTTCCAAAAAACTTAAAAATAGATTTTTTGGCTGGAGCTAAACACGTTAAAAATGTACCAGTTCAAAATTACAAACAGATTCTACTTAACACCAAACCTACAGTCCCTGTGTTGTTTGCACTGCCTGTATACTGCTGTTCAGAGTATATAGGGCCTGGGGCCCCACACCTTTCCTTTTTTTAATTTGGGTGCGGGGTTCCCCTTAATATCCAAAGGGCCTGATAATGGACTGAGGTACCCATCCCGTTTGTCTCACTGATTTTCATCCATATTACCGGGACCCGACATTACATTAAAGCCGTAAGCAGTTTTAAATGACTTTTATTCTTTTAAAAATGTCATTTTGTGCAGGGACTGTTCTAAGCATGGGAAACACATGCCACTTTACAGGCATACTATAGACACCCCCCCGGTACTATATTTAAAGAAACTATTAGATAATCACCTGAATGACCGCAACATACAAGGATATGTAATGTAATACTGACACATAATCACACACATAGGTTGGACTTGATGGACTTGTGTCTTTTTTCAACCTCACCTACTATGTAACTATGTAACTATGTAACTATTTCACTTTTTTTTTCACTTTAAGCATCATTCAAATCACTGCTCCCGAAAAAACAGCCGTTTTTAAAACTTTTTTTGCATTGATACATGTCCCCTGGGGCAGGACCAGAGTCCCCAAACCCTTTTTAGGACAATACCATGCAAATTAGCCTTTAAAATTAGCACTTTTGATTTTGAACGTTCGAGTCCCATAGACTTCAATGGGGTTCTAACGTTCCTGCTAATTTTCGGTCCATTCGCAGGTTCTGGTGCGAACCGAACAGGGGGGTGTTTGGCTCATCCCTAGGGGCGGGTGGGCCATCACTCCTTCTCAGGGGCACAAACGGAAAGTGAAGCAAGAACAGACACTTTTCCACACCGTCTTTTTTGGACTGATTGCAATGCTTTAGACCTAATATTTTTTTTCTTTTTTAGGTCACGTTCACCTTAAAGCGGAGTTCCGCTTAAAAGAAAATAAAAGTCAGCAGCTACAAATACTGCAGCTGCTGACTTTTAAAAATCGGACACTTACCTGTCCAGGGCGCCCGCCCTGCTCATCTCCCCCTCCGTTCTGTGGCACTGGCGTTGCAACTATGGTCGCCCACTGTGCATGCACGAGCCGCACGCTGTGACTTGCCGCACTGCGTGTCTTGACTGCCCACGCAATCATCTGGGACCTGTGACATGTCCCAGATGATTACAGAGAGGGAGGTGGGAGAGGTGATCTTCCTTCCTGCGCGGAGGGTGCGCCAGAAGGAAGTGGGAGCTGGGACCCTCTGAAAAGAGGGTATCCTCCCCCCTGAAAAAAATGACATGCCAAATGTGGCGTGGCATGTCAGGTGGTCACCTTCTATTAAAGCGAAATTTCCATTTTTGGGTGGAACTCTGCTTTAAGTTGGGACTAGTTTTGGGACTAGTTTTGGGACTACGCTGCATGTACCAGTTGAATGTTCTGCACAGCAGCAGGGAGTTACATGGGACTGGGGGGTTCTGTTTCCACATGTGCAATGCCCCAGAATATACCCTGGGCTACTTGGGACATATATTATAAGTGAGAATCTCAGTTATTACTGGTCGCTAGCAACTATAATAAGGTTATGCCATTCAGTGTTTTATTCTATAAGGTATTTCTATGGCAGGAACTGTATTTGATTTACTGTCTTGGAATGTTAGAGGCCTGAACGATAAATTTCTGCATGCCCTAATGTTCCAATTAGGGATGAGCCGAACACCCCCCTGTTCGGTTCGCACCAGAACATGCGAACAGGCAAAAAAATTCATTGATCCTTGTCTCCTTGGGCAGGACTCGGGTCCCCAAACACTTTTTATGACAATAACTTGCATATAAGCCTTTAAAATTAGCACTTTTGATTATTCAGGTTCGTGTCCCATAGACTTTAACGGTGTTCGCGTTTGAAAAGAAGATGAAGAGAAGAAGATGAAGACAAGAAGATGAAGACAAGAAGATGAAGAGAAGAAGATGAAGACAAGAAGATGAAGAGAAGAGCGGGAGCCTCCCTCCATGCCATGGATGCAGAGCGGCCCGAGGAGAAGAAGGGAAGAAGACGCAGCGGAGGAGATGCTAGACTAGAACACCGAAGGAAGAACCAGAAGAAGATTAAGGAAGATAGAAGAAAGAAGAAGCATTTAAATAAAAGAATTGTCAAAAACTGTTTCTTGTCATTTTTAACATTTTTGACAGTTTTTTAGTGAAATGGTAGGGGGTACCCCCTTACCATTTCACACAGGGGGAGGGCTGGAATCTGGGGGTCAGATTCCGATAAGCCCCCCACCCGCAGACCCCCACAACCACCGGCCAGGGTTGTGGGGATGAGGCCCTTGTCCTCATCAACATGGGGACAAGGTGTTTTGGGGGGCTACCCCAAAGCACCCTCCCAATGTTGAGGGCATGTGGCCTGGTACAGTTCAGGAGGGGGGGCGCTCTCTCGTCTCCCCCTCTTTTCAATGCTTTAGACCTAATAATTTAGGTCTGCCAGGTTGCGTGCTCAGATAAGGGTCTGGAATGGATTTTTGGGGGGACCCCACACCGTTTTTTTTTTAAATTTTGGTGCGGGGTTCCCCTTAATATCCATACCAGACCTGAAGGGCCTGGTATGGAATTTAGGGGGACCCCCCACATCGTTTTTTTTTTAAATTTTGGCCAGGGTTCCCCTTAATATCCATACCAGACCTGAAGGCCGTGGTATGGAATTTAGGGGGACCCCCACGTCATTTTTTTTTTAAAGTTTTGGTTCGGGGTTCTCCTGTGGAGAATTCCCATGCCGTTTTTATGAATGAACTTTTATGTGAATTGTCGGACCGGCAATGCATTAATAGCCGCGAGTAGTATTAAATGATTTTTTTTTTCCTTTGAAGTGTAATTTTGCTGTCAGACTGTTCTAAACACGGGAAACATGGGCCCCTTTACAGGCATACTATAGACACCCCTCCAGCTACGAAATTTAAAGGGATATTACACTTTTATTGTTTCACTTTAAGCATTATTAAAATCACTGCTCCCGAAAAAACGGCCGTTTTTAAAACTTTTTTTCGCATTGATACATGTCCCCTGCGGCAGGACCCAGGTCCCCAAACACCTTTTATGACAATACCATGCATATAAACCTTTAAAATTAGCACTTTTGATTTCTCCCATAGACTTTTAAAGAGTGTTCCGCGGCATTCGAATTTGCCGCGAACACCCCAAATTGTTTGTTGTTCGGTGAACTGGCGAACAGCCGATGTTTGAGTCGAACATGAGTTTGACTCGAACTCGAAGCTCATCCCTAGTACCAATACTTGAAACCACTTAAACCGCATATTGTCTTCTTACAGGAGACGCATTTAGATGGTAATAGGATTATGACTGTGCGGCACTTCTGGATCCAACATGCCATACATGCTACGTACTCTACATACACCAGAGGAGTGGCTATTTTGATTAGCAAAACAGTCCCATGCAGTGTTCACCAGGTTATCACGGATCCAGGGGGCCAGTATGCAATTGTTATAGCTGACATCTATGGGCACAAGATGGTGCTAGTTAATGTGTATGTTCCCCCACCATTTCAAATTCAGGTACTGTATGACCTACTGGGTAGATTGGCTCCCTTCATGTACCTGCCTCTCATTGTGGCAGGCAATTTCAATGCCATTTTGAGTGCTGGACTCCTCTAACTCCAGGAGAGTGGTGTCCGTAGAGCTGTCAGCATGGGCGTAGACGGCTGCTCTCACGGAGTTATGGAGATGGAAAAATCCTGCCACAAAAAGTTTTTCACACCTATCCAAAACACATAAGTCCTCCTCCAGGATTGATCTGGCGTTCGCCAATGCCTCCATGTTGCAGCTGGTGAGGGGAGGCAATTATATTGCGGGGGGCCTGTCGGATCACACTCCCCTATGGATACTAATTGGTATACCCTTACAGGTTAGAGGGGGGCATGGTGATTAAATCCAAGATGGTTGGAGGTAGAATTGGTCTCCTCCCAGGTGACACCAGTTTTCTCTGGCTACTGGGAGGATAACCTGCAGTCAGCCCCCCGCCTATAGTTTGGGATGCCTTTAAGGTGTGTATGCGAGGACAGTACATCTTGGCAATTAAGCAAGCAAGTAAACAATTTAATATTAAATCACAGGAACTTCAGGACAAGGAGAGAATGTGTGAGGTGGCCCATGCAGCTAAACAATCAGATGTTACTGTAATGGAAATTTGTAAGTTCTGTATATAATTGTATTGTATTTTGTATGTATTGCACATTGCCCTCACTGTGCACACAACACTAATAATGTTTTCAGTAAATGTTTACATTCTTTCGAGTCCTGATTATAATAAGCCTGCCTATGTAACGCCCCTTGTTACCATAAACGTACAATTGTAATATTAATGTGATACCTACGTAATCATGTGCATAAAAACCTTCAATTGCATCATAATAAAGCAGAACAGTTATTTGGAAAGATGCTGAGTGTATCTTTTGTGTCTGTTCCCTACTGCAGTAGTTATTATTAATTTGGAACCACTAATCAATATGAGGATAGGAGTTGCCTATCATCAATTTAACCGAGTCAGCATGGCGAGCTTTGCCTTAGGAGGGGATTCCAGGTGACCCTGAGTATCCGAAACGAGGAGCTTGAGACGATCCGGGAATTTCTGATAATCAGCCGGCTGAGGTAAGCCTTTTGCTTACATTTGAGTTATCAGACTTCCTTGATCGGTAAGGCATTTTCGGGACAAAGGGTACCTATTTTACGCCCCTTAATTGAACTGTATTGATTGGTGGTTATATGTTATGTTGTCCCTGTCTATTGTCCATTGGAGTGTTATAGATAAGAAAGGGAAGAATAGTGCTGTTCACAGGTATATGTAGTAAATCTGCTAGATAAAGTAGTTTAGAGGAAAGAGGGTATAGGCAAACATAGAGAAGACTGGCCAGTCATTATGGGCATTGAATTAAGTAAGGTAATGAAGGGTAAGAGACCCTCAAAAATGCCCAGCGCTACAACGTATAATGTGATCACAATTATTTTGAATCTGTTTTCCAAACATGGTAAAATGAAGGTTACATTTAACCATGTATTACACAAATTGAATATCCTTTGATAGTGGAAACAGTGCGTTTAAAAAAGGGAAATTAAGTAAAATTAAGTAATAATGAGTATTAATTTCTAATATGAGTTTAACAATTTTATTAATAATATAGATATATTGAAACTGGTTTAGACAACCTTTGGTTGGAAATGAAATCCAGGTTATTGGGGAAATTTGTAATGAATGAGATTAATTTAGATTAAGATAACAATTTTGTAATTTTACATTTATACAATAAGCCCTTATTGAGAGAAGAAAAAAAGATTAAGATGAGGTTGTTATTTGGAATAAAGCTGCCATAATATTTAACAAAGCCAAGATGGATGGAATACATAAGAAGTTCTTCTACAAAAATGAAATTTTAAGGTTCTTGATAATAACTTGATATGCGGTCCATGATGTGAGAGTAATAATAAATAAAATTTAAATATAACAGACCCATCACATTAAGTCCACACACCCGGTTAGGATAGATGCCACCTGCAGCCTGTTTTATAGTTTTTGATGCTTTCTGGTCCATCATACAGATTCTTGATCCTTTTGTTTTATTTATTTTTATTTTTGAAAGCCAAAGCAGAATGTGTGGATTGTGAAATGATGAGCCCCTTTTTCTTGTAAGTGCCGTGGTATAAGTAGAAGAATATTTTGGATTTATGGGCATCTCTGCATGACCGCAGGGTATTGTTATCATTTATTATAATATTGCCAGGAAGAAGTTGTCTTTTGAAACATGAAACTGGAGTTCTTACACAAATAGCATGATAGAAAACAAGCCATTGTAATATATTTATGGAAGCTGGACCCAGTAATGAAGGGTTCACCCCAATATATCAGAGCTGTAGCTTTTATGCAAAGGTGCTATTAGACAAAGTTAGATATTGTTTTGGTCAATGGTCCGACATTCTGCGCAGCAAATATACAGATAACGAAATGTTTGTCTAATGAAAGGTTTAAAATATGAGTTTATTTATGTACAAATCTAACAATGAAAAATGCGTACATTTGAATCCAGCCACCTTATTGCCTCTATTGGAGAAGGCTGGAGACAAAGGAAGACACGTGTGTTAAATTGATGTGGGAATCAGCTGCTGTGAGCCCAGTGCAGGACACACTCCCTGAAGACCCAGATATTAAATTTTTTGTAGATTTGAGTATGCAGTTTATCACCCAGAAGGATACTCTGTATTCAAAGTCATTGGATCCTTTTTCCCCAGCTCAAGAAGCAGAGCTCCATGTTTTAGCAAAGCCTGTGAGCTATAAAAAGAGTGTATATTTATATAGATAGTCGAGATATAGAGAGCTTTTGGTTCCATTTAAAGGGCCAGAAGTTTGTTTTTACTTCGGCAGGTAAACAAACCAAGCATGCCAAGTTAGGATCTTACGAGTATGCATTTTGTCTGTATGGACATGTTTTTTGGATGTCCAGTGGCAAATGCTACTGCAAAGGCCACAATAAAAAGTGTTATCAGAAGTAGCTTGTAAGTACAGAGTGCCAGGGAGTACAGGGAGTAACAGAGGAAATAATTTTTATAGGAGAGTCCTTAATAGAAGTTTTGAGGTTTTATTTTTACACCCCCTACTGTCTACAATGTATCGGACAAAGTAGAGTAAGAAACTAGAAAACTTTTGCTTGAATGTTTTTCTTATATTTTATCAAGCCCCTAAGGGGGATGTTGGACTCTCTCCCTATGGGATTTTGTTTGGGAGTGTGTTACTCACTTGCTTATATTTTGTCTCAGCAGCTGAAGTCCTCCATTCAGATCTCACAGAGAATGTTGCTGATCTTTTAAGGTTTTTTGACAAACTCATTTATGTGTTTTCTCCCCAATTCCAGATCCTAAAAGTTTGGAAGGATCTAAAACTAAAGCCAGGTGACTTGTGGATTGTTAAGAGACATTTATATATAAGGAAAAGTTTGGAGACTCAATACAGCATCTATTTCATGTACAGTTTTTGCAAAACGTGAAGAAAAAGTCACCTGGATCCACACCAGACACTGCAAAAATGACTAAATTAAATAATTTTTTGTGTTTGATTTGTTTCCCTCTTGTGATCACAGTCTAGGGTACTTTTTGATTCAATTACTTTAATTGTAAGGGATATATATATTTGAAAAGTAGTTAGCCATGTTGAAGTCATTGTTTGTCTTTTGTACGTTTTCCATTTTATGTAGAATTGTCTGTGTTTACATATGCTGATAAGTCAGCATGCCCACAATTCAGCTAGAAGGCCATTCTGGCCACAGGAGTGTACAGCCAGTACTCTGTAAATATGTCTTATCAATCATTTGTTTTTCACAATGAAAAGTCATTTTGTAATGAAAAAGTTGCTCAGCTATTATTTTCTCCGCAATGGAGTTTTTTTGCCTCTTTGGCCAGGACTACCTCTACCTAAGCATGTGGAGGTTCCAGGTTAAAGGTGATAGCAGGTATGGTTAGTGATCAAAATATTGATCAAAAGAGGGGAGACTGTAATGGAAATTTGTAAGTTCTGTATATAATTGTATTGTATTTTGTATGTATTGCACATTGCCCTCACTGTGCACACAGCACTAATAATGTTTTCAGTAAATGTTTACATTCTTTCGAGTCCTGATTATAATAAGCCTGCCTATGTAACGCCCCTTGTTACCATAAACGTACAATTGTAATATTAATGTGATACCTACGTAATCATGTGCATAAAAACCTTCAATTGCGTCATAATAAAGCAGAACAGTTATTTGGAAAGATGCTGAGTGTATCTTTTGTGTCTGTTCCCTACTGCAGTAGTTATTATTAATTTGGAACCACTAATCAATATGAGGATAGGAGTTGCCTATCATCAATTTAACCGAGTCAGCACTTATACTGAACTGCTTGAGGCGCGCCGTCTTTTGGCATTGCATTTTACTGAGTTGACACACACTTCTTGGGTGAAGAGGTCTGAGTCCCTCTTTGAACAGGGGAACAAAAATAGGAAACTCTTGACTATGTTGATTGCAGAGCAGAGAGTACAGACCAGTATTCCTATTCTCTGGGAACCCTATTGTCAGACCCAAGTGACATTCTAGACACCTTTGTAGACTACTATAGCACTCTCTACATGCCTATCCCAATATATGAAAAAAAGGGGCTTGAATCTCTACTTCCTTCCATACGCAAACCAAGATTATCTGAATCAGACCAAAATAGCCTAGAAGTAGAAATCACGGAAAAGGAATTGAAACTGCCATTAGATCATTCCCACCGCACACATCGCCAGGGCCAGATGGATTTTGCATTGAATGGTATAGGTCACACTTGGAGACTCTTGTTCAAAGACTTAAGACACTATTTCACTTTTGCTTGGAACATAAGATGCTACCGGATTCTCTTAATGAGGCTCAGGTGGTCCTATTGCCTATTGACCCCCCGAGTTGCTCCTCTTCCAGAATCATAGCTCTCCTCAACCAGGATCTTAAGATTCTAACAAAGATACTTGCCACAAGACTATCAAAGGTAATCATCACACTGGTAGACATAGATCAAACTGGCTTCATACCCCAGAAATCCACTGATACAAATCTCTGCAGGCTGTTTGCGTACCTACAGATCAGTAGGGATGAGCCAAACACCCCCCAGGTTGGGTTCGCACCAGAACCTGTGAACGGACCGAAAATTTGCACGAACGTTAGAACCCCATTGACGTCTATGGGACTCGAACGTTCAAAATCAAAAGTGCTAATTTTAAAGGCTAATTTTCATGGTATTGTCCTAAAAAGGGTTTGGGGACCCGGGTCCTGCCCCAGGGGACATGTATCAATGCAAAAAAAGTTTTAAAAACGGCCATTTTTTCGGGAGCAGTGATTTTAATGATGCTTAAAGTAAAAAAAAGTGAAATATTCCTTTAAATATCGTACCTGGGGGGTGTCTATAGTATGCCTGTAAATTGGCGCGTGTTTCCCGTGCTTAGAACAGTCCCTGACAAAAATTACATTTTTAAAGGAATAAAAGTCATTTAAAACTGCTTGCAGCTTTAATGTAATGTCGGGTCCTGGCAAGATGGATGAAAATTAGTGAGAGAAATGACATGGATACCCCCCAGTCCATTACCAGGCCCTTTGGGTCTTGTATGGATATTAAGGGGAACCCCACACCCAAATTAAAAAAAGGAAAGGCGTGGGGCCACCAGGCCCTATATACTCTGAACAGCAGTATACAGGCGGTGCAAACAAGACAGGGACTGTAGGTTTGTTGTTAAGTAGAATCTGTTTGTAATTTTGAACTGGTACATTTTTAACGTGTTTAGCTCCAGCCAAAAAATCCACAGTCAGGTCCATAAATATTGGGACATCGACACAATTCTAATCTTTTACACCACCACAATGGATTTGAAATGAAACAAACAAGATGCACTTTAACTGCAGACTTTCAGCTTTAATTTGAGGGTATTTACATCCAAATCAGGTGAATGGTATAGGAATTACAACAGTTTGTATATGTGCCTCCCACTTTTTAAGGGAACAAAAGTAATGGGACAGATTAACAATCATCCATCAAATTTTCACTTTTTAATACTTGGTTGAAAATCCTTTGCAGTCAATTACAGCCTGAAGTCTGGAACGCATAGATATCACCAGACGCTGGGTTTTATCCCTGGTGATGCTCTGCCAGGCTTCTACTGCAACTGTCTTCAGTTCTTGCATTTTCAGTTTTGTCTTCAGCAACTGAAATGCATGCTCAATCGGATTCAGGTCAGGTGATTGACTTGGCCATTGCATAACATTCCACTTCTTTCCCTTAAAAAACTCTTTGGTTGCTTTCGCAGTATGCTTCAGGTCATTGTCCATCTGCACTGTGAAGCACCGTCCAATGAGTTCTGAAGCATTTTGCTGAATATGAGAAGATAATATTGCCCGAAACACTTCAGAATTCATCCTGCTGCTTTTGTCAGCAGTCACATTATCAATAAATACAAGAGAAATAGTTCTATTGGCAGCCATACATGCCCATGCCATGACACTACCACCACCATGCTTCACTGATGAGGTGGTATGCATTGGATCATGAGCAGTTCCTTTCCTTCTCCATACTCTTCTCTTCCCATCACTCTGGTACAAGTTGATCTTGGTCTCATCTGTCCATAGGATGTTGTTCCAGAACTGTGAAAGTTTTTTTAGATGTTGTTTGGCAAACTCTAATCTGGCCTTACTGTTTTTGAGGCTCACCAATGGTTTACATCTGGTGGTGAACCCTCTGTATTCACTCTGGTGAAGTCTTATGTTGACTTTGACAAACATACACCTACCTCCTGGAGAGTGTTCTTGATCTGGCCAACTGTTGTGAAGGGTGTTTTCTTCACCAGGGAAAGAATTCTTCGATCATCCACCACAGTTGTTTTCCATGGTCTTCCGGGTCTTTTGGTGTTGCTGAGCTCACCGGTGCATTCTTTCTTTTTGAGGATGTTCCAAACAGTTGATTTGGCCACACCTAATGTTTTTGCTATCTCTCTGATGGGTTTGTTTTGTTGTTTCAACCTAATGATGGCTTGCTTCACTGATAGTGACAGCTCTTTGGATCTCATATTGAGAGTTGACAGCAACAGATTCCAAATGCAAATAGCACACTTGAAATGAACTCTTGACCTTTTATCTGCTCTTTGTAAATGGAATAATGAGGGAATAACACACACCTGGCCATGGAACAGCTGAGCAGCCAATTGTCCCATTACTTTTGGTCCTTTAAAAAGTGGGAGGCACATATACAAACTGTTGTAATTCCTACACTGTTCACCTGATTCGGATATAAATACCCTCAAATTATAGCTGAAAGTCTGCAGTTAAAGCACATTTTGATTGTTTCATTTCAAATCCATTGTGGTGGTGTAAAGAGCCAAAAAGATTAGAATTGTGTCAATGTCTCAATATTTATGGACCTGACTGTATTTTAAGCATTTTGGAAAACATAGGGAAGGGTTATCACCCCTGTGACATTTGTTTTGCTGTCTGTGCTCCTCTTCAGAAGATTTCACCTCACTTTCTGTCCCAATGACAATTGTTTTTAGAAAATTTGGGGTTTTTAGTGAAACAAGGATTGGTGATATAGCATGAGTGGAAAGGAGAAACGTTTTTCCCATATTAACTCTTACAGGAGAGAATTTCCCTTTCATCTCACTTCCTGTTGTCTCCTTCCGTTTGCAAGTAGGAGTCGTTTGTAAGTTGAATGTTTGAAAGTAGGGGCCTGCCCTATATACTCTGCAGAAATTTGGGCTTTAGGTGTTGGTGTTGCCACAACACTGTAAGCCCTCACAGGGCCCTGCTGTGAAATATTAGATCAAGAATTGTAATTACATGCCCCTGTTGAACAGGGGCAGAAAGATTGGGCCTTTGGTAATGGTGGTGGTGCTGGTGCCTCAACACTGTAAGTCCTCACACTTACTCTTGGTGGGCACTGGAACGGGCCCTGCTGTGAAATATTAGATCAAGAATTGTAATTACATGCACCTGTTGAACAGGGGCAGAAAAATTGGGCCTTTGGTGGTGGTGCAACAACACTAAGTCCTCACAGTTACTCTTGGTGTGCGCAGTAACAGGCCCTGCTGTGAAATATTAGATCAAGAATTGTAATTACATGTCCCTGTTGAACAGGGGCAGAAAAATTGGGCCTTTGGTGGTGGTGGTGCTGGTGCCACAACACTAAGTCCTCATAGTAACTCTTGGTGGGCGCTGGAATGGACCCTGCTGTGAAATATTAGATCAAGAATTGTAATTACATGTCCCTGTTGAACAGGGGCAGAAAAATTGGGCGTTAGGCACTGGTGCTGGTGCCACAACACTGCAACCCCTCACAGATACTCTAGTTGGAACGCAGGAACGAGCCCTGCTGCAAAGTATTGCATCAAAAATTGTAATTACATGCCCCTGTTAAACAGCGGCTGAAAAATTGGGCCTTAGGCACTGGTGCTGGTGCCACAACACTGCAACCCCTCACAGATACTCTAGTTGAGCGCAGCAACGAACCCTCCTGCAAAATATTGCATCAAAAATTGTAATGACACGCCCCTGTTAAACAGGGGCTGAAAAATTGTGCCTTAGCCACTGGCTAAAAAATGTTCTTACAAGCCATCAGCATGATCATTGAGTAGGAAGAGGATAATCACTCAGCATAACAGGATAGTCACTCAGCATCAGCATAAGCAGTCTTGAAGGGATCTGACATTTATAAAAAAATTATTTGGTTACATCAGCATCAGGTGCTTGGTTGCTGGTGGTGATCCAAGACTGATTAATTTTTTATAAGGTCAGTCAATCGACTGAGTCAGTGGACAGACACACCCTGTGATTGGTTACAAAGCCTCCAGCAGCACTGAATGAACGTTCCGAAAGAACGCTGGATGCAGGACAGGCCAGTAGCTCAATTGCATATTGTGCAAGCTCTGGCCAGTGATCCATCCTCAAGACCCAGTAACCTAGAGGATTTTTGGTGGGAAAGGTGTCCAAGTCAGATCTTGCCCATAGGTATTCCTGTACCATGTAAAACAGACGCTGGCGATGGTTGCTGGAACCAATCTTACTTTGGGGCTGCGGACTAAAAAATTGTCTGAACGCATCGGTCAGATGGCCACCTTCTCCAACGCTCCTTCTTTGACTGACCGAAGCCTCAGCAACACGTTGTCCAGGAACAGGAGTTTGTAACCTCCCAGTCTTTGGGAACATGTTGCACAGACCTTTCTGCAAGGCCCCCCGAAGATGTTTCATCCTCTGCTCCCTCTGTGATGGCAAGATAAGGTCCGTAACCTTACCCTTGTAACGTGGATAAAGGAGGGTTGCCAGACAGTATTGATCCCTCTCCTTGATACCACGAATACGAGGATCCTTCCGCAGGCTTTGCAGGATCAGGCCATGCAGCATAGGTTTGCTGAGGCATTTGGTCCGGAGTCCTCTGGGTCACTAAGGACGACGTGATCCGCAGCCACCTCCTCCCAGCCACATACAAGTCCATGGGTTTCTTGGGACTGTAAATGATCCCTTAAAGACTGCTGCTGATGCTGAGAGCCAGGCTCCACCTCCATGCTGACACAATTCTCCTCCTCCTCCTCTTCCTGTGTGATCGGCAGGCACGCAGGAACACTGTCTGGATAAAGGGGGCCTTGAGAGCTAAGGAAGTCCTCCTCTTCCTGCCTCTGTTCTGCCTCAAGTGCCCTGGCCATTATTCCATGCAGCGTGTGCTCCAACAGGTGGACAAGGGGGACAGCGTCACTGATGCATGCACTGTCACTGCTCACCATCCTTGTGGCCTCCTCAAATGGTGACAGGACAGTGCATGCATCCCTGATCATGGCCCAATGGCATGGGGAAAAAAAAACAAGCTCCCCTGACCCTGTCCTGGTGCCACAGTCACACAGGTACTCATTGATGGCCCTCTGCTGCATGTGCAGCCACTTCAGCATCTCCAACGTTGAGTTTCACCGGGGGGCATGCCACAGATTAGGCAGTTCTTGGGCAGGTTCAATTCCTTTTGGAGGTCTGCCAGCTGAGCATTGGCATTATATGACCGGCGGAAATGCACACAGAATTTCCTGGCCTGCCTCAGGACATCCTTTAAGCCCAGGTACCTGCCCAAGAACCACTGCACCACCAAGTTAAGGACGTGAGCCAAACAGGGCACATGGGTTAGTTGTCCCTGTTGGAGGGCGGAGAGGAGGTTGGTGCCATTGTCGCAACCACTATTCCTGCCTTAAGTTGGCGTGGCATCAATAACCTCTGAACCTGCACCTGCAGAGCTGACAGAATCTCTGCCCCAGTGTGGCTCATGTCCCCCAAGCACACCATCTCGAGCACCGCATGGCATCTTTTAGCCTGCGTACTTGTGTAGCCCCTTGAACGCCTACGGAGCACCGCTGGTTCCAAGGACAAAGCACAGGAGGAGGCCATGGAGGAAGAAGAAGAGGAGGGGGTGGAGGAGAGAGGTGTGTCAGAATCACCAGTACTGGCATTTTGGAGGTGTGGTGACGAAACAACCTCCAACACTACTTCACCTTGTCTTGCATCCTTCCCAGCTGCCAGCAGAGTCACCCAATGCGCCGTGAAACTTAGGTAACATCCCTGTCCATGCCTGCTAGACCATGAGTCAGCGTTAATATGCACCTTACCGCTGACCGCCCTGTCCAGCAAGGCCAAGACATTGCCTTCCACATGCCGGTAGGGAGCCAGAATCGCCTACCGTGAGAAAAAGTGGCATTTGGGAACCTGCCACTGAGGAACCGCACATTTCACAAACTCCCGGAAGGGGGCAGAGTCTACCAACTGAAAAGGTAGCAGTTGAAGTGCTAGCAATTTTGCCAAGCTAGCATTCAACTGCTGGGCTTGTGGATGGCTGGTAGCGAGCTTCTTTCTGCGGTGCAGCAGCTGGGGCAGGGACATTTGCCTGGTGCAATCTGACGTCGGTGTACCGATAGTAGATTGCCCGCAAGTACTTGGCTGTGAAACACCTAATTCTACACCTTCATTCCTCTCAGTGCAGGTCTCAGAGAGGACTGAAGGTATAGTGGGGTTGGAGATCCCAGCTGATGAGGAGCAAGGAGAGGTCCTCTTTGTTCTTTGGTGTGGGTCTTTTAGGTACACTTGCCAACGAACTGCATGGCAGGTCAACATGTCTGGTCAAGCATGTGATGCCCAAGCGGAAGATGTTTTGGCCACGTGAGATACGCTTGAGACATATGTTGCAAATAGCAGCGGTGGGATCTGATGCACTCGTCTCAAAAAAGGCCCACACCAAAGAACTTTTGTAATAATGCGCAGAGACAGCAGCGCCCTGCACATGCAGAGCTCTGCGGTGTGATGCAGTCAGTGTGCTGCCGTTTAGGCTGGCGCCTGGAGGGCATCCTGCCTCATTGGTGATGTTCCTCCTCCTCCTCCCCCTCCTCCTCCTACTCCTCTCTCCTCTCAGGTACCCACGTGGAGTCAGTGACCTCATCATCCCCTCCCTCCTCATCACTGGAGCAAACCTGGCAGTATGCTGCAGCAGGGGGAACATGACTGCCAGATTGCTGTCTTTCATGGGCACCCTCTCTGTCTGGGCTCACGTTACTGTCTTCCTCTAGCTGAGTACCATCATCGGAGCCTTCAAAACTGAAGCAAAATATACTCTCTTCTAAGAAGAAAGCATTAACAGCACTAATTTAATTCTCAGGTGATCCGAGGCTGATAAATGTAATGTCACTAAATTCCCAAGTGGGTGAGAATAAACATAAAATTGTTTATCATAAAACAAAAAAGTCCACTGCAGTATAAAATGAACCAATATTCCCAAATCAATAGTTCATAAGATACCAGCAAAAGTGTATGGACACTAATTGTATCAACTGCATAAACTCAAAAATTTCATGAAAACAGTTCATTGCAAAAGGCGGACAATAATCACAGTCCAGGGATGTAATTCTTCTGGGGTACACATATCCATGGTTAACTATACCATCACCACATCACCGCGTGAATAACCCCTATGGATGTGAGCTTACCAGAGGTAAGACAAAGTCAAGCCTGTCATCTCCTTTCTCCTTCAGATCGGCTCCTCCACCACCAGAGTCCCTGAGTTCTCCTCAGTCAAGATCATGTAATATCATATGGAAAAATAGAAGGGGAGGCTCTCCATAGTGTAAAATTGTTTATTTTAAATAAACCCACAGGAAAACCCCCCTTAAGCAAATGCGCTTACACAGTATAAGTATAAAAACAGCTAAACATGCACAGCATCGGCTCACCGCTGGTCGGTGCTCCGAACGCCCGCCGCCTTGATGAGTCCCGGGATGACGCTGCCTGTCTCCAGTTGGTAGGTCGCGTGGTCAAGCCCTGATGCGTTTTGTAATTCCGTCTTCAGAGGGGCATCCTCCTGGAGCATGTACCCAACACTGTGGTCAAACAGGTCGAGGGACTCTTCAGGAGGACATGCTGGGGCTAGGGAAGGAGTCACTGATGCCATTGAGCCGAGGGAAGAGGCCGCGTTGGCAGCTGCTTTGCCAGACAAAGTACCCTGAGTCTGGGTGAGAGAGGATGAGGAGGATGAGGACGGCTTGGTCATCCACTCGACCAAGTCTTCCGCATGTTGCGGCTCAACACGGCCAGCTGCCAAAAAAAAGGCCAAGCGTGTCCCACGGCCACGTGCTGATGAGGATGCACTGTGTCCACGACCAGCACTGTTGCCTCTAGACACAGAGCCTGCTTGCCCTCTTTTATTGGCTTGTGACTGTCTGCCTCTCCTTGTTGGCCTTCCAGACATACTATTGGCCTGCAGTGATCTGCACAAAACTGGGATGTATATATATATATATATATATATATATACCGATTATACTGCAGCTAGCAGAATCAACTGCCTGCCTGTAGTATTATTAGTATGATAACACCTGCACTTGTCTTCAGGTAGCTATACTGTAGGTGCAACTATGCAGTACAGTAACAGTAACTGAAAATACTTCAAAGAGCCTACACAAGCACCTGGCTGCAGGTAGCTATACTGAAGTTGCAACTGTGCAGGGTACACAGTACAGTTACTGGAAATACTTCCAGAGCCTACACAAGCACCTGGCTGCAGGTAGCTATACTGTAGGTGCAACTGTGCGGGGTACACAGTACAGTAACTGGAAATACTTCAAAGAGCCTACACAAGCACCTGGCTGCAGGTAGCTATACTGTAGGTGCAACTGTGCAGGGTACACAGTACAGTAACTGAAAATACTTCAAAGATCCTACACAAACACCTGGCTGCAGGTAGCTATACTGTAGGTGCAACTGTGCGGGTTACACAGTACAGTAACTGGAAATACTTCAAAGAGCCTACACAAGCACCTGGCTGTAGGTAGCTATACTGAAGTTGCAACTGTGCGGGGTACACAGTACAGTTACTGGAAATACTTCCAGAGCCTACACAAGCACCTGGCTGCAGGTAGCTATACTGTAGGTGCAACTGTGTGGGGTACACAGTACAGTACCTGGAAATACTTCAAAAGCCTACACAAGCACCTGGCTGCAGGTAGCTATACTGTAGGTGCAACTGTGCGGGGTACACAGTACAGTAACTGGAAATACTTCAAAGAGCCTACACAAGCACCTGGCTGCAGGTAGCTATACTGTAGGTGCAACTGTGCAGGGTACACAGTACGGTAACTGGAAATACTTCAAGAGCCTACACAAGCACCTGGCTGCAGGTAGCTATACTGTAGGTGCAACTGTGCGGGGTACACAGTACAGTAACTGGAAATACTTCAAAGAGCCTACACAAGCACCTGGCTGCAGGTAGCTATACTGAAGTTGCAACTGTGCAGGGTACACAGTACAGTTACTGGAAATACTTCCAGAGCCTACACAAGCACCTGGCTGCAGTTAGCTATACTGTAGGTGCAACTGTGCGGGGTACACAGTACAGTAACTGGAAATACTTCAAAGAGCCTACACAAGCACCTAGCTGCAGGTAGCTATACTGTAGGTGCAACTGTGCACGGTACACAGTACAATAACTGAAAATACTTCAAAGAGCCTACACAAGCACCTGGCTGCAGGTAGCTATACTGTAGGTGCAACTGTGCGGGTTACACAGTACAGTAACTGGAAATACTTCAAAGAGCCTACACAAGCACCTGGCTGCAGGTAGCTATACTGAAGTTGCAACTGTGCGGGGTACATAGTACAGTTACTAGAAATACTTCCAGAGCCTACACAAGCACCCGGCTGCAGGTAGCTATAGTGTAGGTGCAACTGTGCAGGGTACACAGTACAGTAACTGGATATACTTCAAGAGCCTACACAAGCACCTGGCTGCAGGTAGCTATAGTGTAGGTGCAACTGTGCGGGGTACACAGTACAGTAACTGGATATACTTCAAAAGCCTACACAAGCACCTGGCTGCAGGTAGCTATACTGTAGGTGCAACTGTGCGGGGTACACAGTACAGTAACTGGAAATACTTCAAAGAGCCTACACAAGCACCTGGCTGCAGGTAGCTATACTGTAGGTGCAACTGTGCAGGGTACACAGTACGGTAACTGGAAATACTTCAAGAGCCTACACAAGCACCTGGCTGCAGGTAGCTATACTGTAGGTGCAACTGTGCGGGGTACACAGTACAGTAACTGGAAATACTTCAAAGCGCCTACACAAGCACCTGGCTGCAGGTAGCTATAGTGTAGGTGCAACTGTGCGGGGTACACAGTACAGTAACTGGATATACTTCAAGAGCCTACACAAGCACCTGCCTGCAGGTAGCTATACTGTAGGTGCAACTGTGCAGGGTACACAGTACAGTAAGTGGAAATACTTCAAAGAGCCTACACAAGCACCTGGCTGCAGGTAGCTATACTGTAGGTGCAACTGTGCAGGGTACACAGTACAGTAACTGGAAATACGGTAAAAACACCTGCCTGCCTGTCAGTATATTAGGAAGAGAAGAAAAGGATCTAGCTAAACTAAATACAGTATATATATATATATATATATATATATATATATATATATATATACACAACACCTGGGATACATATATATACAATACACTGTAAGTGCAGCTAACTGACTCGATCTGCCTACTCTATCTAACTTAAATCAAATGACACTGTCTCTCTCTGTCTATCTCTCTCTCAAGCCGGAACACACTACACAGGGCCAACTTACAGGTGGCCTTATATAGTGTGGGGCGTGTACTAAACCACCTGAGCCATAATTGGCCAAAGTCTCCTTGGCTTTGGCCAATTACAGCTCTCTGTACACACAGCGCTGTGATTGGCCAAGCATGTGGGTCATAGTGCATGCTTGACCAATCATCAGCCAGCAATGCACCGTGATGCCGCAGTGAATTATGGGCCGTGACGCGCCACTCAAATTTGGCGCCAACGGCCCATATCGTTCATAATTCGGCGAACGACTGAACACACGATGTTCAAGTCGAGCATGGGTTTGACTCGAACACGAAGCTTATCCCTACAGATCAGTCATACTAGGCAGAGAAGGTTCCACTGCTCAGGTAGGCTCCAATCAGTTAAAAAGAAAGGCTAGCAACATCCTTCAAAAGGAGAGTCCCAGGTGCTGGCTGATGCGAGGTAAGGCAGAGAAAAGCGGAGGGATCTGGAAGCCGCACACCAATCTGATGATAAGTGTCTTTATTAGTAAAAAAGTTGGATCATAGAGGTATACAAAAACACTACAGCAGAAGTGTACAGGGATCAGCTGATGTGTTTTGCACTCACAGCGAGTGCTTACTCATAGCTGGCATACATGGGAGTAAAGAACATATAAAAAGCTTATATTGGAAACCCACGTGATCACATAATTGTCTGTGTAATCCATAATAGCTGAATGTCAATTGTACAAAGTCTCTGCACCTGCTGACAGACAAATGGGCTTAAAAAGGAAACTCCCATGTTGGTGGTGTGTAAGCAACAGCAAAAAAAGAATTAAATGTGGAATAAAGAATGTGTGTGAATATGAAAAGAGAAGTCGAGGAAACATATAAATAATATGTGTGTAGAATATATAAGATGGTAAAATAATATTGTGTGGAAGTGATGTGATATATATATATATATATATATATATATATATATATATATATATATATATATATATATATATATATATATATATATATATATATATAATGAAAATAAATCAGAATATGAAACCGTAGATCATTACACTGTGCATAAATATATATGTGTGGTGATAAAAAATATATATATATGGTAAGATAACATATGTTCATATGTAACTTATGTATGTGTAAATAAATAAATAAGTCACCAATCAAAACAGAATATATGTAAAAATGGTCGCTTAACCAAACGAAACATAAATAATAAATGTGCTATCATATGAAAATAATTATAAAGGGATGTGAAAAAATTTGTGGAGGTGCTGTAAAATAAAAATAAAACACCGCTGGGTTTAGAATAAAAGTAAAATTGAGGGATGAAGGTGACTGAACTGTTAAAATAAATAAGTCACCCATCAAAAAGGAATTTATGTAGAGATGGTCAGATAACCAAACAAAACCTAAATAATTAATGTGCTTTCATATGAAAATAATTATGACGGGATGTGGAAAAAATTTGTGGAGGTGACGTAAGATAAAACACCGCAGTGTTTAAACCGAAAGTAAAAATAAGGGATGAAGGTGACTAAGCTGTTAAAACGGTGTTATTATTCTGTATGTTTGAAAGCCATAGTGCTTAAATACAAGTCGGGGTCGGCTTGTGTATGTGCGCTTGTAAGCAATTGTGATGCAATACTAGCTCTGGCTTTTGGATGTGAGACTCAATGTCTATGACAATATGTGAAGCTACAGAATGAGTGTAAGGAGATGACATAGTATCCGTCCGCTCTGATGTGGGACTTCTAAAGTAGATACAAATGTATAAATAAATAAAAAACACATCTGAATGTCAGCAGGTATCAAACACTCCAATCAAAGAAAAGAAAGAACAGTTGCCATCTGTTCTTACTTTTGAACACAAAATGTAACAGACGTTAATTGCTGATAATTGCACAACAAAGAGGTATAGGATGTTACAATGAAACAGTAAACTGTCATAAACAAGCGCTTTAGACAAGACGTTAATCCGATCTAAAAAAGAAAAATATAAATGTAAAAATGAGGGTAAAAGTAGATGAAATTATTTAAAATGGTAATAACAAAACATAAGAAATATATTTAAGACTATAATGAAAAAATGATAATGAATGTAAATCACTGGCTGTTGTGATTAATTGATAATAACAACATTAAAAATATGTTATACACAAGAACTTAAGCTGCGCTTATCAGGACAGTAAAAGAGGTTCAAGCATCAGTGAATATACTCAAAATAATAACCTAACAATACTGCTATGCTAAAAATCTATTCAATAATATAATAATATTGACATGCTCGAAAAACCTGTCCTGACCTAAAAAGGTTTTTATATGGAAATCCTAAATGCAGGGAATATTGAAAATTGATATTGCATCGGAAGAATGGATTCCATGGAAAATTCTCAAAAGGTTGTTAATTTATATATAAAACTGATTGTAAATTGTATATAGGAGTCAATATATATAAAGTCATATTGATGGAAAACGTTCATCACACGTAAAGAGACAGAACTATGTCATGTTGTTTGAGTATACCTTTTGTCACACAAGTGGCAAAATTGTAAAGATAACCCATATGTATGGTAGGGATAAATATGTGTGAGCGATGACCATCAATAATACAACCTAATCTATAGCAATTACTGACAAAAAATGTATATATATATGTAAGATAAAGGAGCAAGAGATGGATGAGGGAATGAGGGGGACATATGTATCCTCATAGGTATTATGGTATAAACAGCCCAGGGAAAGTTAGTGTCCAAATTTATTCGTAATAATAGGAAACATCCCATTCAAAATTTAAACCTAGTGGGATTCTGGTGTTTAGAAAAAATATCCACTAAACCTCACGTTTACATAGTAACTGGAATCTGTCCCCCCCTCTATTGGGTGTCGTGACTTTTTCTATGCCTTGGATAAAGAGGCTCGATACGTCCTTGTGATGCACAAAAATCCAGTGTTTGGCTACATTAGTCAGTCTATCTTTTTCTATATCATGTAAATGATCGAATAATCGATCTCTGAGGCGATGTCTCGTGCTTCCCACATATTGTATTTGGCAACTATCACAAGTAATGACGTATACTATGAATTGTGTATTACAGTTTATAAATGAAGTGATGTTAAAGGTCTTGCCGTTAGTGCAGGATTGTATCTGCTTGCCCTTTTTGATATGACTGCAATAATTGCAGCCTTTTTTTCCACATTTGTAGTTGCCCACAAAATTTAACCAGTTTGATCTAGACCGTTCGGTCAACACCAGACTGGGTGACAAGGAACTCCCCAGGGTAGGTGCTTTGTGAGAGACCACCTTGATACCTCTAGAGAGAATGTTGTCATATGCGGGATCATTAGATAAGATAGGGAGATATCGAGTGACTATGTTTCTTATTTTGTTGAACTCTGCGTTGAAAGGTGTAGAAAAGACTGGGATATTTTTAAGGGAGGATGGTAATGGTTGTTTGACCTGGAAAAGTGACTGTCTAGGGACAGCACTGGCCTTGGTAAAAGCTTTACTAACTAGGGCATCTCCATATCCTCGGTCTTTAAAACGCTGGGCCATGTTGTTCGCTTCCATTTGGAAGCTCTCAGGTGTACTGCATAGGCGTTTTACCTTAGGAATTGACCATAGGGTACACCTCGAATGGTGTGTTTAGGGTGTGCAGAAACAGGGGAAAATACATTTGGGTAGGCAGGTGTCTGATGGCAGAGGTGGTTTGTTTGGCTGGGGCTGATTGCATCATATCAGACCACGCTGAGAGTATTGGTTGCACAAACTGCAGTTTTAATTCTGCCTGTCTAACAAAGGACTGAACAGACTCAATGCACTCTGTTATCATCTATTGGGAACAGGCTGAGTAGTGCTCACAAAAATACATGGGATCATCTTCCAGAAGCCACACCAGAGATACAACCTGATTAATACTAAAAGGGGGAGAGAAATCATCATGGCCCTTTGGAATACAGGGCAGGGCAAGCTCTGTACAAATTTGGATTAAAGGCTGCACCTCCCTAAACAGTATACAACCCTGATCGACCAAGGAGTGAGCCAAACAAATAATTTCAAGCAGCTGGTCACTAGTCCATTCTTTCAATGCCTGGTGGCAATATTCACTACTCTCAGACGCCAGCAGAGCAAAATAAACAACCTCATCGGCATTCATGTTTTAGTAAAACAAACTGAACCAAAAATGATTCCCCTGTGCAGCCACTTCTGGTCAGGGATGGCCTTGGTGTACTGTCATGTATCAGGTGTGACCAGAGCTGTGTGGACTGTACAGAGTGAACCAAACGTATGTAGGTGAAAAAGTAAGTAATTTATTAAGATAAGTGAACAATATATTAATGCAACCACCTCCAATATCACACAGTGCACAACAAACCAATACCAAACAAGACCCACAAATAACAATAATCAGACAAGTATATACAGCAAAAGGGAATACAAGGTAGGGATGCACTGAATGTATTTTTTGGTGCTGAAACCAATACCAAAAATGAAAAATACACTAGGCCGAAAACCAAAACCGATAGCGAAACAGCACCAATACTGAAAGTGACTGTTTTTTTAAAAATATTTTTATACAGGAGATGGTCAGAGACTGGGTTTCATGGTACAGCAGATTGTCAGAGACCGGGAACATGGTACAGGAGATGGTCAGAGACTGGGGACATGGTACAGGAGATGGTCAGAGACTGGGGACATGGTACAGGAGATGGTCAGAGACTGGGGACATGGTACAGGAGATGGTCAGAGACTGGGGACATGGTACAGGAGATGGTCAGAGACTGCAGACATGATACAGGAGATGGTCAGAGACTGGGGACATGGTACAGGAGATGGTCAGAGACTGTGGACATGGTACAGGAGATGGTCAGAGACTGGGGACATGGTACAGGAGATGGTCAGAGATTGAGGACATGGTACAGGAGGTGGTCAGAGACTGGGGACATGGTACAGGAGGTGGTCAGAGACTGCAGACATGTTACTGGAAGTGGTCAGACTGCGGACATGGTACAGGAGGTGGTCAGAGACTGCGGACATGGTACAGGAGATGGTCAGAGACTGTGGACATGGAACAGGAGGTGGTCAGAGACTGCAGACATGATACAAGAGATCAATGCAGCCTCACCAGTGCCTGTCAGATGCAGCCTGCCTGTGCCCATCATGCAGCCTCACCAGTGACCATCATGCAGCCAGCGTGTGCCCATAAGATGCAGCCAGCATGTGCCCATAAGATGCAGCCAGCCTGTGCCCATAAGATGCAGCCTGCCTGTGCCCATAAGATGCAGCCTGCCTGTGCCCATAAGATGCAGCCTGCCTGTGCCCATAAGATGCAGCCTGTGCCTGTCATGCAGCCTCACTAGTGCCCATCATGCAGTTAGCATGTGCCCATAAGATGCAGCCTGCCTGTTCAAATAAGATGCAGCCAGTGCCTGTCATGCAGCTTGCCAGCACCCGTCATGTAGCCTGCCAGTGCCCATCATGTAGCCTGCCAGTTCCCGAATCAGAGTAGCGATCTCTGTGTGTCACGGAGCTGCGATTGAATTGTCCGTGTCGCAGTAACGATGTCCAGCCTCCTGTAACACGTCACACTGATTCAATGTCCCACCATTGGATCAGTGTGCCGTCTGTCACAGGAGGCGGGACATCATTACTGCGGTCTGTGTAGTTAAGCTCCGTGAAAAAAACGGAGATCGCGGCGAGGAGGGAGGGAGGGGAGGGGAGGAGGAGAAGAGAGGAGAGGACTGTGGCGATCTGCACATGAAGGACACCCCCGTAATGGGCGGCACCAGAGACGGGGCCCTGCCCCATTTTTGCCGCCATTATCGGCGTGATTACTCTTTCTGCATTTTGCCGAAAAGCCCATTTTCGGACAATATGTTTCAGTAGCTGAAATTTTGGTGCATCCCTAATACCAGGATCGTAATCTTTAGCCAGGCCAAGGTCATAAATGGGAGATCAGCAGATGGGGGCAAGGAGTAAGATAGACAGGGAGAAGGTGAAAGCTCCGATCGGCCAATTTACTTCTCACAGAACCGACAATCAGTAAACTAAAATTTACTGGTAACAGACGCATGGTTACAAAGGGCAATGAGCTGTGGAACTCCCTTCCAGCATCTCTAAGGTCCTCACCCTCCCTCCTGAGTTTCAGGAAGGGTTTAAAAACCTTTCTCTTTATCAAGGTCTACGGATAATCTGATGAAGAATAGGAATCGTGCAAAAAACATGGATTTTGTATGCTCTATTTCCTCCTCCATCTGGAAGGTTTTCCCCTCCCCCCCACCCCACCCCCAGGTTTTTCACTGTTTTGCTTTACCCCCCTTTTATTGGGCACCCTAGGCTCCTTTTTTATAATGTTCTATTGGAAGTCTCAACTTTGTTTTTAGGGTCTCTGTGTGCCTAGACGAACGCTCCTAACGGAGCACATTTGACGCAGTACAAGTCCCATATCAAATCAAATCAAAAGGGATCAGGCTGCAGGGCAGGGATGCAGGACAGACAGGGGATCAGGCTGCAGGGCAGGGATACAGGACAGACAGGAACAGGTACAAATATAGGTTCAGGATCAGGGTCAGGATACAGGGATCAGGATCAGAGCTTTCAGGTCAGGGCACAAGGATAATACAAAGGCAAAGTGTGTGTGAGCTTGCCGGGTATTTATAACATTTTCTGCAATCAGGCTCAGGTGATGCCTGACTGCAGGAGGTGATATCGGCTCCATACTGCCAGGAACCACCAGTACTGCGGCCCAAAGATCACATAACACCAGCAGTGGAAAGCTCCCCTGACAGTTCCAAACTGCCAGGAGACACCTGCTGGTGAACATTAGTACTGCACGCCATATGTCAGATAGTGTCATCAGCGGGTGGAACCTTTCCTGATACTTACAGTCTAAGACTGGGATGGCATTAAAGTTCATGTGTGTAAAGGCAGGCGTCCCAATACTTTTGGTATTAAAGTGTAACAGTCCAGTATTGGATATTTAGGCTCCATGCAAACTGGCTTAAAAATTGCTGCTACTATAGGAGTTTCTGTCTGTAGAAGCAGCTCCACGTTCTCCTATGTCTCCATACACATTGGAACAATTACAGGCATATTTTGAGCTCAACGTTTAGAGGCAGGAAAAAAAAAACCTTCTGGTTTGTGTTTCTGAAAAAGTGTGTATAAAGGGCGCTGTCTGGACAAAGGAAAAAACTTAAATATTATAGTAAATTAATAAGAGCTGTATATGTAAATCAATACATTAAATTGAAATTTGTGTATTCAAAAAGTGCACAATTCATCAATATACATAAAAGTCCATACATTTTTATGATAAATGACTCTTCAATATATGCTCCAACACCGTGCTCCTGAAATATGTGCTCCAATACTCCAAACCAATAGTGCTTCACCCAGAGTGACTATAGAATGTGCTCACCAGATTTCCTCGGCCAGCAAGTGACCAAAAAGCATGCAATGTGAGAAACTGCTTTATTCATAGGTCATTCTCCATCAGAATCCAAGAACAAGATGTGCTTTAACTGCAGAATTTCAGGTTTAATTTGAGAGTATTTACATCCAAATCAGGTGAACGGTGTAGGAATTACAACAGTTTGTATATGTGCCTCCCACTTTTTTAAGGGACCAAAAGTAATGGAAAAATTGGCTGCTCAGCTTTTCTATGGCCAGGTGTGTGTTATTCCCTCGTTATCCCATTTACAAAGAGCAGATAAAGGTTCAGAGTTTATTTCAAGTGTGCTATTTGCTTTTGGAATCTGTTGCTGTCAACTCTCAATATGAGATCCAAAGAGCTCTCACTATCAGTGAAGCAAGCCATCATTAGGCTGAAAAAACAAAACAAACCCATCAGAGAGATAGCAAAAACATTAGCAGTGGCCAAATCAACAGTTTGGAACATCCTTAAAAAGAAAGAACGCACCGGTGAGCTCAGCAACACCAAAAGACCCGGAGGACCACGGAAAACAACTGTGATGGATGACCGAAAAATTCTTTCCCTGGTGAAGAAAACATCCTTCACAACAGTTGGCCAGATCAAGAACACTCTCCAGAAGGTAGGTGTTTGTGTGTCAAAGTCAACAATCAAGAGAAGACTTCACCAGAGTGAATACAGAGGGTTCACCACAAGATGTAAACCATTGGTGAGCCTCAAAAACAGGAAGGCCAGATTAGAGTTTGCCAAACAACATCTAAAAAAGCTTTTACAGTTCTGTAACAACATCCTATGGGCAGATGAGACCAAGATCAACTTGTACCAGAGTGATGGGAAGAGAAGAGTATGGAGAAGGAAAGGAACTGCTCATGTTCCAAAGCATACCACCTCATCAGTGAAGCATGGTGGTGGTAGTGCCATGGCGTGGGCATGTATGGTTGCCAATGGAACTGGTTCTCTTGTATTTATTGATGATGTGACTGCTGACAAAAGCAGCAGGATGAATTCTGAAGTGTTTCGGGCAATATTATCTGCTCATATTCAGCAAAATGCTTCAGAACTCATTGGACGGCGCTTCACAGTGCAGATGTACAATGACCCGAAGCATACTGCGAAAGCAACCAAAGAGTTTTTTAAGGGAAAGAGGTGGAATATTATGCAATGGCCAAGTCAATCACCTGACCTGAATCCGATTAAACATGCATTTCACTTGCTGAAGACAAAACTAAAGGAAAATGCCCCAAGAACAAGCAGGAACTGAAGACAGTTGCAGTAGAGGCCTGGAAGAGCATCACCAGGGATGAAACCCAGCATCTGGTGATGTCTATGCGTTCCAGACTTCAGGCTGTAATTGACTGCAAAGGATTTTGCAACCAAGTATTAAAAAGTGAAAGTTTGATGGATGACTGTTAATCTGTCCCATTACTTTTGGTCCCTTAAAAAGTGTGAGGCACATATACAAACTGTTGTAATTCCTACACTGTTCACCTGATTTGGATGTAAATATCCTCAAATTAAAGCTGAAAGTCTGAAGTTAAAGCACATCTTGTTCATTTCATTTCAAATCCATTGTGGTGGTGTATAGAGCCAAAAAGATTAAAATTGTGTTGACGTCCCAATATTTATGGATCTGACTGTAAAACTGTCCCAGAATATCATTGCCTCAGTCAGTCCTGTTATACTCACTGTAATTTCTCTATCCAGCTTGTTGTCAGAGCTTCCATCAGATCCCTGAAATGAGGACCCTCCAGATTGTTCTCATACAGGTCCAGTGTCCTCAGTGTCTGGTTATTTCTTATTCCAGATGCCAGGTGGTCACAGGAACTGTCTGTCAGGTGACTATTCCTTAATCTGTAGAAGAGAAGAGTGTTACCAGAAGAAAATGAATTTTTCACCAGGAATGAATGTAACTATTCTCTACATTTCACTTTATTGGAATCATTAATTTTAGATCACTTTATAAAACACAATCAATCATCTACACTATTGGAAGATTTCTCTTTTTGTGGACCCCAATTACTAAATGTGAGAAGTGGAGGAGTTGGTGTGATCCATTCATTATTCCTGTATGGGGATTGGACCATACACACTCACACTGACCTCTAGGCTTTCACCTCCAACCTACTGCTAAGTCTTGGATTCAGTTGTGGAGATTCACTTTGATGGTCACAGAAGTCTCACTCATGTTGTGGAAACTTCATTGACTAAAAGTGACAAAATTGTACTTTTGTGATTTCCTTTGAAACTCGTGGTGGAGGATTTGATCTTATGGTGTGGAAAAGATTTTATTATTACCGTTCTTTTTCGGACCTTTTTTGAAAACTTGTACTCATTTTATATATGCTAATTATGAATTCTCTTCATTAGTTATCCATGAAATAGTGTCCATATCATTGTTATATATACACTTATAGGGAGTTTTGTGCTGAGGAGTCTCACTTTTATTGTTATATTTTCACATTTATATTGTGTAAATGTTATATACTAGTGCTGCAGTCTTCCATATTATACTAGATGTGCTAACTCCACCAATAGTGATAAAATATAACAATTACATTCACTACAAAAATACACTTTCATACATAAGGAAGGGCAGATCTCCTGTAACCTATTCACAGCTACTTGAATCTATATAAACATATAATGTGCAATAAATACATAAACATGAAGAGCAACAAAGTTATCTTAAAAAATTGCAAATATCAAGAGAAAGTTCATAAATGTCAATTTCCTCCACCCCAAACTCGCTAATTCATGTATTTTATGGACCTTGCTTTGTGCACTGCCCCAAATCATTTGGTGGAGTGGGGATTATGGTGTGGGTTTTTTTTTTCCGAGGGTTGGGCTTGGTCCCTTAGTTCCAGTGAAGGGAACTCTTAAAGCGTCAGCATACCAAGACATTTTGGACAATTTCTTGCCCCAAACTTTGTGGGAACAGTTTGGGGATGGCCCCTTCCTGTTCCAACATAACTGCACACCAGTGCACAATGCAAGGTCCATAAATACATGGATGAGCGAATTTGGGGTGGAAAAACTTGACTGTCCTGCACAGAGTCCTGACCTCAACCCAATAGAACACCTTTGGGATGAATTAGAGTGCAGACTGCAAGCCAGGCCTTCTTATCCAACATCAGTGCCTGACCTCACAAATGCGCTTCTGGAGGAATGGTCAAACATTCCCATTGACACACTCCTAAACCTTGTGGACAGCCTTCCCAGAAGAGTTGAAGCTGTTATAGCTGCAAATTGTGGGCCAACTCAATATTGAACCATACGGACTAAGACTGGGATGCCATTAAAGTTCATGTGTGTGTAAAGGCAGGCACCCCAATACTTTTGGTAATACAGTGTAACAGTCCAGAATTGGATATTTAGGCTCCATACACACTGGCTTAAAAATCGCTGCTACTACAGGAGTTTTATATTCTGCCTGTAGAAGCAGCTCAATGTTATCCTATATGTCCATACACATTGGGAAGATTACAGGCATATTTTGAGCTCAACGTTTAGAGGCAGGTAAAAAAAAACCTTCTGGTTCGTGTTTCTGTTTGGAGCTTTCTGCCAGAAAAAATAAATGTAAAACTCTCCTAAATTTTGTACAATAAACTCTATATGAACTTTTTTTCTGCCAAGGGAACTGGCATTTTTTAAGCTCAGTGTGCATGGAGCTTTATGGAGCCTAAGGATGGAATTTGATGACATTATCATATTTCTATATCATTTATGTGGTTTAGATATAGAACTGTCCCGGAATATTATTGTCTCAGTCAGTCCTGTTATACTCACTGTAAATTCTCTATCCGGCTTGTTGTCAGAGCTTCCATTAGATCCCTGAAATGAGGACCCTCCAGATTGTTCCCAGACAGGCTCAGTGTCCTCAGTGTCTGGTTATGTCTTATTCCAGATGCCAGGTGGGGGCAGGAACTGTCTGTCAGGTCATTATCATCCAATCTGTAGAAGATGAGAAGAATGTTACCAGAAGAAAATGAATTTCTCCCCCAGGAATGAATGAAACTATTCTCTAAATGTGACATGAGAAGTGGATGAGGTGGTGTGATCCATTCATTATTCCTGTATGGCGATTGGACCATACACACACACTGAAAAATAGGAAAAAAATCTCCCTTTGGTGGGACTTTACTGGCCCAAATAGTATTATACACTTGTCATCGAAAGGCAAATTAGCAACAAAATATATAAAAAAGTGTATTTTGTTTTTCATATATTGCTCCAAATGTTTTTTCTTCAATGCAATTTTTGATAAACCAATAAAAATTATTGAAAAAAAATATTTAAAAAAGAATCATACAAATGGTATTAAGCAACTTGTTAGAAATGAACAGCAGTAGTGGCTGATGTACATTCAATTTAACATAGTAAGACAGAACAACAATGCATGTAGTTCTACATAATCCCTGGACTGCCATGATGAGATCACCATGGCAGGATCAATAAGGAGAACACCTGATGTGTTTCTGAAGTTTATTCTTTCATCAGAGCTGTATACTTTTATATAGAAAAATAATAGGATTTTTATAACAGCTTACCTATAAAATCCTTTTCTTGGAGTAAATCATGGGACACAGAGCCTTAAGTAATTACTTAATGGGTTATAGCTACCTTCAGGTGTTGACACTGGTATACCCAATACAGGAAGTTGACTCCCCTATATAACCCCCTCCTCCTTCCAGGAGTACCTCAGTTTTTGAAGCCAAGCAATATACTTAAAGCCCATAAAAAGAGGGGAGGGACCTCTGTGTCCCATGATGTACTCCAAGAAAAGGATTTTACAGGTAAGCTGTTATAAAAATCCTATTTTCCTTATCGTACACAGAGCCTTAAGTAATTACTTAATGGGACGTCCCATAGTAATGCTACTTGAGGGGAAGGAGACACAACCCGTAGGGCACCCCCAGACCTGAGGACTTATACTGCTGCCTGCAGCACACTGCGCCCGAAGACAATATCCTCATTCCTCCTTACAGCCACTTGATAAAATTTTGTGAATTTATGCACTGAAGACCAAGTTGCAGCCTTGCAGATCTGAGCCATGGAGGCCTGGTGACGCACTGCCCAAAAAGCACTAACCGCTCTGGTAGAGTGCGCCTTAACTTGAAATGGGGGAATTTTACCCTTTAAATCATAAGCTTGAATTATCACTTGTCGAATCCACTTAGCGACAGTGGATTTCAACGCTGCCTGTCCTTTCTTAGGACCCTCCGGCAGAATAAATAAGACATCAGTCTTACGAATCTGAGCAGTTGCCTTTAAATAGATTTTCACTGCTCTCACCACATCAAGACAATGTAGTGACTTTTCTTCCCTGGAACATGGTTTTTGAAAAAATGATGGCAGGACAATATCTTGGTTCAGGTGAAAACCTGAAACTACTTTTGGCAAAAAGCCTGGACAAGGGAGTAACACCACTCTTTTCTCATGAATAATCAAATATGGCTCTTTACAAGAAAGAGCAGCCAATTCTGACACCCTCCTTGCTGAGGATATAGCATGTTTTTGTAACACTGACAAAACTAAATTCAAGTCCCAGCGGCTTAAAGGTGATTTAACTGGCGGATTAATCCACATCACCCCTTGCATAAAACCCCGTACTAAAGAATGCGCAGCAAGCAGTCTTTGAAATAAAATCGATAAGGCTGAGACTTGGCCCTTAATAGTACTCAGGGCCAATTTCATCTTTACGCCTAATTGTAGAAAGGCAGGAATTCTGCCTATGATATATCTCCGAGGGTGCCATCCCTTGGATTCACACAAGGAAACATGAGTCCTCCAGACTCTATAATATATAGTTCTGGAAGCTGGTTTCCTTGCATTAATTAAAGTTGAGATAACTGACCTGGAGAGGCCACGTTTCTTCAGAATGTGGGTTTCAATAGCCAGGCCATTAAATTTAGCATTCGTAAAGAAGGATGGAATAACGGCCCCTGTGAGAGCAGGTCTGGCCTTAGTGGGAGGGGTCATGGACCCTCCACTGCCATCTTTATGATTTCTGCGTACCATGACCTTCTGGGCCATGCTGGTGCTACCAGGATTACCAGCTTTCTTTCCAGCTTGATCCTGCAAAGAAGACGTGGCAGCAACTGAATAGGGGGAATGCATAGATCCGTGAGAACTGATCCCACGGGGTTACCAGCACATCTGTTCCGCATGAGAGTGGATCCCTTATCCTGGACTCAAAGTTGACTAACTTCATGTTGAATCTGGACGCTAGAAGATCTACGTCCGGAGTCCCCCATCTTTGGCAAACAGCCTAAAAAATGTTGGGGTGAAGATACCATTCCCCCAGGAATAACTGCTGGTGATTTAAGTAGTCCGCCTCCCAATTCTCTACTCCCAAAATGAAGACTGCCAATAGGAATGGGACATTCTTTTCTGCCCAAGTTAGAATATGATTCACCTCTCTCTGAGCTGAGAGACTCTTGGTGCCCCCTTGGTGATTGATAAAGGCCTGACAGGGCAATTCTTTAACCTGGAGGTCCAGGTTTTCAGAGCCAGACACACTGCCCGAATGTCTAGGATGTTGATGGACAGGGATCTTTCAGATCACCACACATAACTGCAACAACTCTCGGAGGACATAGTTAATAAATTCCTGGAAAACTGCCGGGGCGTCACAAAGGCCAAAAGGCATTACGAGGTACTCATAATGGCCTGTTCTGGTATAAAACGCAGTTTTCCACTCGTGGTCCTCCTTAATCTGCACGAGATTGTATGCCCCTCTCAAATCAAGCTTTGTGAAAACCGTTGCTCCCTTGAGGCGGTCAAATAACTCTGTAATCAAAGGAATCAGGTAGGCATTCTTAATCGTGAAACAATTGAGACCCCTATAATCAATACAAGGTCTCAGTTCACCGCTCTTCTTCTTCACAAAGAAGTAACCAGCACCAGCAGGAGACAAGGATTTGCGAATGAAACCTCGAGAAATTACATCTGCAACATACTCCTCCATGGCCTTATGTAAACCTGGCCATGAGGGGGTATGGCACCAGGTTTAAGGTCAATTGTGCAATCATAGGGCTGGTGTGGAGGCAAACTACAGGCTTGACCTTTGTCAAAGACATCGCTAAAATCGCGGTACTTCTCCGGCAGGGAGGAGAGTGAAGATGTGCACAGGACCTTGGCTACCTTCTGGAAGCATGTCTCACTGCATTGTGATGACCAGGAGAGAACCTCAGCACGGAGCCAATCAAAAGAGGGGTTGTGCCTCTGTAACCAAGGATAACCAATAACCAGCAGAAACCTAGGTGAGGAAATAACTTGAAGTTCGATTATCTCATGGTGAAGAGCCCCTACGGCCATGGACAATGGAACCATCTCAGGAGTCACATGGGCAGGCTGTAGAGGTCTCCCTTCAAGAGCCTCAATGGCAAGTGGAGTGTCACGCAGCTGCAGCGGAATCGAGTGCTGCGATACAAAGGCAACATCAATGAACAGGCCTGCACCCCCACAGTCGTTTAGAGCCTGTATCTCAATGGACGACTTAGCCCAAGAAAGGGTGACCGAAACCAGGGGCTTATCTTTCTGGATAACTGGGGACTAAACAACGCCACCTAAGGTCTGTTCATGACAGGACCTCAAGGTTCAGGCGTTCCCTGGATCGTTAGGACAAGACTCAAAAAAGTGACCTGCCCTGCCACAATAAAGGCACAATCTCTCTCTCCTCCTAAAGGAGAGACGCGTGAAGCCCAAGTGCATGGGTTCATCTTCACTGACTGACTCGGTACCAGGAGGCATGAGAGGTGAGGGATGCACGGGTGGGACTGAAAAGCTTGGAGGCAAACATACAGGAGGCTTCCGTAAGCGCTCCTTAAAAGAGAGTCTCTCTCTGAGTCTGGAGTCCGTGATCAACTTCTCCAGCTCAGTGGGTATATCTCGGGCTGCTATCTCATCCTTGATGGAATCCGAGAGACCATGAGGAAAGGCAGCCACGAGAGCCTCATTGTTCCAAGCAACCTCTGCTGCCAGAGTACGGGATTCAATGGCGTAGTCAGCAACAGTTCTCGTACTCTGATGGACATGAGGCACTTGGCAGCAGAAGCGGAGCTTGCGGGAATGTCAAATACCCTTTTAAAGGAGGCCACGAACTCAGGGTAACTCAAGACAACAGGTTTTTGCGTCTCCCATAGAGGGTTTGCCCAGGCCAAGGCTCTCTCAGAAAGCAAAGATATCACAAAATCTACTTTGCTTCTGTCCGTGGGAAACGCCTGGGGCAGCATCTCAAAGTATATCTCAACCTGGTTGAGAAACCCTCTGCATTGAACTGGATCGCCCCCAAATTGCTGGGGAAGTGGAGTGGAACCAGAAATACCTCTTATAAGGGTAATACTTGAGGCGGGTGCCTGCACAGAGACTGGCACAGCAGCAGGGATGGCCTGCAACTCAGGTTGTACCAGAACAGCCACAGTGGGAGATTCCAGGTGAGCCGTGCAACTCAGGAGCGTTTGTAACGCCATGACAAACTGATCAATGCGGTGATCTTGCTAATCCAATCTGGAAAAAATATTACCAACAAGTGGATTGACTGTATCTTCTGAATTCATGGCCTTCGCCTACTATCAGGAACCATGAATCAGACCGGGACAAAAGTATAGTTAAATCACACTTGTTTAATAATAATAATAATAATAAAAAGGTAAATAGAGTAAGCTTGGTCAAAACAAGCCACAGTTCAGTAACCGGATCGGGTAGTCAGCCAAACCAATGTCAGAGAGCCAGAGATAAACGTAGTAGTACAGCAAGCAGGATCAAGAGCCAGAAGGGACGTCAGCCAAGCAAGTCTTCAACAGGAACGCAGGAGAAAGTCTCTGTGATGTTGATAAAGGCGAAGGCAGAGATCAGGTGAGCTGGATGGCTTTAAGTAGGCAGGACCGATGAGAAGACTCAACAACAGCTGGGTAACTGGTGAGAGTATGTAGCTGGCAATTAGCCGACAGCTGAGCAGCCAGCTCAGAGAAGGAAGGGCTGAGCTCAGCCCTGACAATGTGTTCAGAAAAATGGGGCAGAGACTCTTCCACCTCACTGGCCCTATGACTGCCCGATTGAACTTCTCCCCAGGGTCGAAGTCCCTTTTGGAAGGATTTTCCCTCTGTCAGAATTGGAGCTTGCTGCTTTAAAAGACTACACTGATGACAATTTAAATAAGGGTATCTTCTTCGTGGAAAAGAAGGATTCTTCTCTTTGGCCTTGTATAGACTATCATAAACTCAACAAAGTTACTGTCAAAAACCGTTACCCTCTCCCCTTGGTGATCAAACTGTTACAGAGGTTGGTAGCCGCAACCATATTCACAAAGTTGGATCTCCGAGGGGCCTACAACCTGGTTCGTATCCGGGAGGGTGATTGGAAGAGTGGAAGACAGCCTTTTGCACCCAATTCGGGCATTTTGAATATCTTGTGATGCCTTTTGGTCTGTGCAATGCTCTGCCACATTCCATCACTTCATTAATCAAATTTTCCGAGACTTCCTAGACCATTTGTCATGTATCTGGACGATATCTTAATATTTTATTCTTCCCTTGATAATCACCACAGACATGTCAGAAATGTGCTGGGCAGACTTCGACAACATGGTCTATAAGCTAAACCCGAGAAATGCGAGTTTGAATGGCAAAGCATTAAATTTCTGGGACTGATTACCTCTACCGAAGGTGTTAAAATGGACCCCCAAAAGGTCACTGCCATTCTGGACTGGCCAGCCCCAGTGGACAAGAAAGGCATTCAATGCTTTGTTGGGTTCCTGAACTTATATCGGAAGTCCAGCAAGGGATTTTCAGCCATCATCTCTCCTATTACACAACTGACCAAGCAAGGCATCCGGTTTTGATGGTCCCCGAAGCTCAAAATGCTTTCGAGACACTCAAAAAGCTGTTTACATCTGCATCAGTTTTAAGGCACCCTGACCCAACCTTACCATATGTGTTGGAAGTTGATGCATCAGAAACAGCAGTTGGGACAGTACTATCCCAGAGACAGAGAAAGCAAAGAGACTCATGAGTAAGCACCCGTCATGAGTGTGAAACGCATCAGCTGAGCTCTGTACATTCCTGCTGTAGTGTCCTGCATACCTTGTGATCCAGCTTTTTAACAATAAAGGCACTTGTTATTCAGTCCGGTGTGCGGCTTCCAGATCTCTTCGTCCACCTCTGCTCCGCTTTGCATTAGCCAGCACCTGGGACTCTCCCCTTCTTAAGGATTCATACTAGTCTTTCCACCCATTGATCCAGACCTACCTGAGCGTTGGAGTTTTCTTTGCTTTGATTGCATTTCTGGACTCAACTGTTACATCCAGTTGCTTTCTTTTCCCGCAAACTGTTAAACTCAGAAAGAAACTATGATGTTGGGGACTGCGAACTTCTAGCCATCAAAACTGCACTGGAGGTGTGAAGGTACCTCTTGGAAGGAGCACCACACTCTATCTTGACCTATACAGATCATAAAAATCTGGAATACCTGAGGACAGCAAAGAGACTGAAACCACGCCAGGCCAGGTGGGCACTCTTTTTTCCAGGTTCTCCTTCCATATAACTCACAGGCCAGGATCAAAAGACACGAAACCTTATGCGCTTTCCTGCATATTCAGTGAATCTGAAGAATCTGCATCATCCGATACTATCCTGTACTCAGGGAACTTTCTGTTATTACAGGGAGACCTACTCTCACGAATTAAACAGGCTTCTGTGGATGTTCCTTTGCCTCCAGAAACAACCCTGCAGGCAGGGATGGGCTGCTGTGGCACAAAGACAAAATGTTTGTGGGAGAAGTCCTACCTGTTCTTGGGATTGTGTCATGACCAAATGTTAGCCGAACATTTCGGGGTTAGCAAAATGACTGAACTTGTGCAACGCACATTCTGGTGGCCTCAAGCTGAAAGGACTGTAAAAGCTATGTGGAGTCCTGTACCACATGTATGCGGAACAAGAATAGTAAAACCAAGGCATGGGGTCTGTTGAAACCGCTATCTGTCCCGGAGAGACCCTGGAAGAATATTTCAATTGATTTCATTGTGGAACTTCCTTCATCAGAAGGCTTTACCACCATCTTTGTGGTGGTAGACCAATTATCCAAGATGGCCCACTTCCTGCCAATGAAAGGTACACCATCTGCCCTGGAAACGGCCCAAATTTTCGTGAAAGAAATCATAAGACTCCATGGTGTTCCAGCAAACATTGTATCAGAACTAGGGTTTCACGTTATGTGAAACCCTAGGAATTGAGCTGTCTTTCTCTTCCGCATATCATTCCTGAACGAACGGGCAAACGGAGGGAACCAATCAGACTCTTGAGCAATACTGTATTTACGTTGCTTCTTCTCATTTTCACAGGATGACTGGGCTGCATTGCTCCCTTTAGAGGAATTCACTTATAACAACTCCACTTACTCTGCCACAAATCAACCCCCGTTCTTTGCCAACTACGGATTTCATCCTTCATTTCTGACCAGTACCTTCCCGGAATGTTCTGTACCAGCCGTTCTTGAAACTATTAGCTTCTTTAATACCAACAACAAGCTGTTACAAACAACAAAGGTTAAAACACAAGAATATAACAAAAAGGTCTTTGGTAAATGGAGGCGAGGAGAGATAATTCTGGAACCTGGTGATCAGGTGTGGCTGCCTACAGAAAATCTGAAATTAGCATGCCCTTCTAAAAAAATAGGTCCTAAATTCATGGGAACCTTCCCGATAAAGAGGAAGATCAATGATGTGGCCTATGAACTGGAACTGCCGGACTCTTTTAGGACACATCCTGTCTTCCATGTAGCCTTGCTAAAGCCTGTGACACCTGATCCATTTCCTGGGTGGAATACGGGTCCACCAGAACCAGTATTAGTTGGGGCAGAGGAATTCAAATTTGAGGCAATTTTAGACTGTAGGAAGAGAAGAAATCAAGTTCAGAATCTAATAAAATGGAAAGGGCATGGTCCGGAGGAAAATTAATAGAAACCCAAAAATAATGTTGACGCCGAAAGACTTGTCCAGGCATTCAAGAGAACCCATCTATAAAGTTGGCCCAATTGGGCATCCAGAGGCTGCCCATTGGGAGGGGGCAATGTCAGGAAGGGCATGCCAATAATCAAGATGGCAGCCACAGAAGGTATTGCATGTCCCACTGAGAAGGGCTGCGCGGGCATGTGTGCATGCACCGATGCACATGCGCATGCATGCTAATACAGAACGGAGTGCCAACAAGTATGCACGTGTGACAGTTCTTGGCACCAAACAGACATTTTAAACTGATTCATTCCCCAGGATCAGTGCTGTCTGGTCTACAGCGTTCCCTGTGATTTCTGATATCCGTTTGCCTGTGCCTGTTCATTTACCCGGCTTGTCCCTGACTATTCCTGCCATCTGCCTGCATCCGACCTTGGCTTGTCTTTGACTATGCTCCTGCCTGCTCCTCCTGCTACCTTGCTGCCAGTCTGTTGTCAAACCTGCCTGCGCCTGACTCTGCTCCTGTATCTACATCTGTTCTGGACTTGTTTACCAGTGTCTCCAGCCAGCCTGTGAAAAAAAGGGGGAAAATACTGCGCTAAACCCAAAATGTAAAACAATATTCAACTACAAGCAGCTAACACCCTAACAAACAAAGTTAAAGTAATATGTGGAAAAATAAATGTAGCGCTCAAACTTGTACTCATATGAGTGAGAACAAGAAATCAAGTGACAAAATATAGACAATGAGCATGAAACAATTGGTGATGGTGATCATTCGATGGTGATGGATAAAAGACAATCAATACACAAAAGTGAAATAATGTGAAATTAAAAAGGTATAAACCCTAATAGTGATAGTGAAACACAATAGGATGTAGAACATAGTCCATATGATTAGCGTATGAGAAGTGGAGAAAGTTCTATACTCCGTTTTGAGATGGAATGGTTAATATATGGTCCCGGTGGACCAGTTAGTATGCCTATGGACACTTCAGAACAATGGGAGGGAAGAGGTAGGGTACTCCTACCAGCCGTGATGGACCCACATACCATACAGCAGTGAGTCAAATGAGCTAGTAATCCTTCTGAAGATGTCGTGTTGGATGCGATGATCCCAAGTCACAGGACTTAAAGAAACCAACAACCAGATGAGTCCAAGACCCATCCATGAAAGAATGGTAGATGGATGGTCAACAGTGTCAAAATGTAAAATAAAGAAAAAGGTGCTCCGTATGGTGCAAATCAACCAAGCATGGTTTATTTGGGCATAAAAAAAGGTCTTACAATGATAAGCAAGATCTGTAGTATAAAAGTGATCACAGGAAGCAATAAAATCAATAAAAGCAATGTGAGAGGCAAAAATGAGCAAGCCCGACACGTTTTGACTACAAAGGTCTTCAACAGGGGCATCATCTTGCCCCTCCACATTGCTAATGAATTTATAATAATACAGAAGAAGGACCGCCCCCATCTTGGCGGGACCGGAAGTGGCGAGGCCGGTGTGCGCCCCAAGCCTCTATACCAATTGCCATCGCAATATATCTAACCAGACATAAAACTCCCCTCATAGCACCATAAATCTCCATCTACACCGTGAGTAACCAAACAGGCACATACATATACTGAAAACAGATCATGATAGGGGAAGCAGGACGGACCCACGGCGCCCCAAGCCTCGCAGTAAGAAAAACACGAAAGGAGCAACCACGTCATTTCTGGCCATAATGGAAAGGGAAGAGCGAACTCCAAAACTCCAAAACAGCGCTCCAAAACTCATAGTGAAAACACAGCAGGAGGAGCATCCACGTCATTTCCAGAAACCTAGCGGATCACATGGCGTCTGCTCCGCCAACCCCCTTTGTTCCTAGTATGGACACCCTCGTGATGCGCATCACACGCACTCCAGCTTCTATAACAGGAGCGGAGTTATGCCTAAAGTGGATGGACCGGAATCACATGTTCTGTATTAAAAGTCTGTCATGCACAAATAATGTGAGTGGATAACCCCAGTGTAGAACAGTAATTTAGAAAAAACCCCACTAGATGGCATATATCGATTACACAGCGCGTCATACGCTCCTGAGCACCCACATAGGTGCAAAGGTAATGCCACAGTGCCGTTGTAAAGAGTAGGGATGAGCCGAACACCCCCCGGATCAGTTCGCACCAGAACTTGCGAACAGACCAAAACTTTGCACGAACGTTAGAACCCCATTGAAGTCTATGGGACTCGAACGTTCGAAATCAAAAGTGCTAATTTTAAAGGCTAATTTGCATGGTATTGTCCTAAAAAGTGTTTGGGGACCCGGGTCCTGCCCCAGGGCACATGTATGAATGCAAAAAAGTTTTAAAACTGACTTTTTTTGGGAGCAGTGATTTTAATAATGCTTAAAGTCAAACAATAAAAGTGTAATATTCCTTTACATTTCGTATCTGGAGGGTGCCTATAGTATGCCAGTCTGACAGCAAAATGACATTTCAAAGGAAAAAAAGTCATTTAAAACTACTGGCGGCTATTAATGAATTGCTGGTCCGACAATACACATAAAAGTTTATTGATAAAAACTGCGTGGGATTTCCCCACAGGGCATTGTTCTCGTCACCCGCCCCTCTGACATCACGGGGAATGCCACAGGGAAGTCCCCATCAAGTCCCCGTGCGTCAGAGGGAGGCGGGGTCACCGGGTGGCCCCGTCCTCCTCTATTTAAGAACAGTCAGAAGATGAGAAGCGTCACACAGCGGGAGCCTCCCTCCATGCCATCATGGATGCGGAGTGGCCCGAAAAGAAGATGAAGACAAGAAGATGAAGACAAGAAGATGAAGAGAGAAGCATCACACAGCGGGAGCCTTCCATCCAATTATGGATGCGGAGCGGCCCAAAAAGAAGATGAAGAGAAGAAGCTGAAGAGAAGAAGATGCCGCGGAAAGAGATGTTGGACGAGAACACCGGAGAAAGAAGCAGAGGATCGGAGGAAGAAGAAGATGGAGGAAGAAACCGAAGGAAGATAGAAGAAAGAAGATAGAAGATGGAAAAAAGAAGACTTTAAATAAAGGAATTGTCAAAAACTGTCTCTTGTCATTTTTAACATTTTTGACAGTTTTTTTGTGAAATGGTAGGGGTACCCCCTTACCATTTCACACAGGGGGAAGCTGGGATCTGGGGGTCCCCTTGTTAAAGGGGGCTTCCAGATTCCGATAAGCCCCCCACCCGCAGACCCCCACAACCACCAGCCAAGGGTTGTGAGGATGAGGCCCTAGTCCTCATCAACATGGGGACAAGGTGCTTTGGTGGGCTACCCCAAAGCACCCTCCCAATGTTGAGGGCATGTGGCCTGGTACGGTTCAGAAGGGGGGCGCTCTCTCTTCCCCCCTCTTTTCCTGTGGCCTGCCAGGTTGCGTGCTCGGATAAGGGTCTGGTATTAATTTTTGGGGGGACCCCATGCCAATTTTTTTTTTAATTTTGGCGCAGGGTTCCCCTTAAAATCCATACCAGACCTGAAGGGCCTGGTATAGAATTTAGGGGGACCCCCACGCCAGTTTTGTTTTTAATTTTGGTTCGGGGTTCCCCTGTGGGAAAATCCCATGCAGTTTTTATCAATGAACTTTTATGTGTATTGTTGGACCGGCAATTCATTAATAGCCACGAGTAGTTTTAAATGAATTTTTTTCCTTTGAAATGTCATTTTGCTGTCAGACTGTTCTAAACACGGGAAACATGCGCCCCTTTACAGGCATACTATAAACACCCCCCTGGTACGAAACAGCCGGTGTTCGACTCGAACTCGAAGCTCATCCCTAGTAAAGAGGTACATTAGGGACTCAGGTCATTACAACCACAGACAGTACAAGCTCAAAAACAGAATGGTCCTGTATTTGGAGCCTAAGGTACAAATAAAAATATAGTCCTCTTTACTGGACAATATAAAAAATGTTACAAATGGAAATCCCCAGCAGAAATATTGGAAAAATACATTTAGAATATAATAATGAACACAAGGTAGATCTAGGCTGACAACGAATATTGGCAAACAATCATATACAGACACATCCAATGGCAAAGGATATAGACCATGAATGTATAAAAATAAATGACTAGTAGGTGAGTGTCACAGACTAGGACAGATGACAGCACAAGTGAGACTCAAGCCCAATTGATGAAACAATTAATGTCCTATTCTACATTCATACCATGGGGTGAGTAACACTTGAGCTCATAAATCCAATATGTCTCAAGCCGTGAGAACCCCCGAAGACATGAGTCACCCCTCCAATGGGGGACAAATTTGTCTATAACCTGGAATTGTGTGCCAATGGGATCTTTGCTATGGTGTTCCAAATAGCATCATGGAACACTATGCTTGATGCAGCCTTGTTTTATCTTAGCTATGTGTTAATTTACTCTAATAGAAAAGGTCCTGATCGTACGATCCACATATTGTTTTTTGCATGGGCATGTTATTAAATACACTATGAATTTGGTAGCACATGTAGTAAAGTAAAAAAGAAAAAGACCCTAAGGTCAACGCTGCACTAAATAAAATCCAACCATTAAAAAGTGAATAAATAATAAAAGTGTTATAAGTGTAAAGCAGCTAGCACCTAAAGTTCAATACCAAAAAACTTTCAATAAAATAAATAACACAGTGAGTGCAGCGCTAATAATCATATAAATTATGATATCCTTAAGATAATACAAAAAATGAAAACAACAGTCATGCATACAATGGTAGGTGAAATAAAAAAAAATACCACATTAAAAAAAGAAAAAAAGAAAAAATATTCAAAAAAGAAAAAAAGAAAACTAAAGCAATGTCCCATAGTGATCAATGAGAAAATCCATAAGCAACAAGCCTCCAGAGGAGAAAAGATGAATTGTAGGAAAACAGAAACTGTGACACCAATCTTCCCAGATCAAAAACCAACGTGTGTTCATGTCAGCACCCAAAAGTGACGTAGCTTGCTTACCAAAAAGCCATGACTGCTGCTAGCAGTCTCACCCAGCACAGGGAATTTAAAAGTCTCCCCAGAACTTAAGATCATCCGGGCCAGCCTATCTTCTAATATTGCTCAAAGATAAAAGATAGAAACTTCCATAGTGCAGTATGTCGGTTAAAAATCATTTATTGAAAGAAGAGTTTGCACTTACAGGAACGAAGTATCATCATGAGCGGTTGTGTCACATAAAAGCCACAGTGTCTCTATTTGCTTCTCCCTAATTCCTAGAGCGTTCGTCTCACCACCGTCGCAGAAGGCTAGCGTGATGACGTCACCGTCAGAGGCTCCACCCTACATGTTTTGTCATGAATGGACGTCTTCTGGGGATTAGCCGAATGGACGTGTCATCACTACGGAGGTTTATATATGCCTACAGTGCCATTTTGACTACTGGCAACCGGGACTAAATCGTAAACAATATATGGTAGCTACTCCATCTTAAGTGTGGGCTACTAATGGAAATAGGGGAATAGAGACAATAGATAACATCACCATCTAGTGGTGAAATAGTAATTAAGGAGGATACCGAACACAAAGGAAAGGGAAGCGTTGGAATTTTAATAGTGACACCGTGACACTTGATACAAACGTGGCAACAATTATATAAACTACTAGGATGATGACAATAAGCTCCTAATACAACAACATTTAATAATCATGTATAAAAATAATTATAGAAATAGAAAATGAAATATAAAAAAGAAAAAAATTAATGAAAAAATAAAAATTTACAGGTATAAAAAAAATGATTGAGGACAGATTCAGAATTATTTATAAAACAATTTATATCCCAATCAACGTTGAGGCCAAAAGGTACAAAACTCTTCATATTAAAAATTCATCTGGTCTCAAGTCTTGAAATAGATCTCACCATGTTAGTTCCCCTCCAAAATGGACGGATAGTATCAATAGCCAAGAACGATGTTCCTTTTAGTTGTCAATCATGATATTCATCATAATGCCTAGACAAATTGTGTTTTTTAAAGCCTCGTTTGATATTACCTACATGTTCAGCTAATTGTACATGTAACTCTCTTTTAGTACGGCCTATATATTGTTTTGAACATGGGAATTGATTATGTAAACTACAAATTGTGTGGAACAGGTTATGAAAGACTCAATATCATAAGTTTTGTTAGTCACAGTAGATTAAAAGGCCTTACACTTACGTCCTCTAAAGGCATTGATCTGGCAAATGCTACATATACGGCATGGGAAGAAACCCTTCATTGACTGAAAAAAAGACAGTGTCTTTGGAGGGTCTATAACATTAGGGGCAATGTTATGTCTCAAAGAAGGAGCGCCCTATTAAAACCGGTTGTGCTGGAATGACAGGGCCAAGAACTCTGTCATTTCGTAGTACGCCCCAATGCTTCTTGAGAATTTTCTTTATAGAGAAATGCTGGTTAGAGTACCGAGTAACCATTGACCACCCAAATTTATCAGATGCCACATGGTTTTCCCTCCTCCCAATGAGCATATTACCCCTATCCATGGCCGCAACATTGGCAATGGTTTCATCAATTTCACATTCCTGATAACCTTTACTCAATAATCTTTGTTTTAAAATAACTGCTTGCTGGTAAAAGTCAGAGATTTCAGTACAGTTCCGCCTAATATGCTGGAACTGTCCTTTGGAGACAGCAGCTAACTGGTAATAAGACGGCCATCTTTAACTGCAATGTTTAAATCCAGAAAATGAATATGTGTCTGACTTGCTTCATGTTGCAAAAAGATGCCCCTATCATTCTGATTCAATTTTAAAAAGAATGCTTCAAGGGAGGGTAGGTCCCCCTCCCATATGATGAACACGTCATCAATATATCTTTTCCATAGCCGCAGCTCTCTCAGTGGGTTATTATCTATATGTTCCTGCTCCCAACGGGCCACGAACAAGTTTGCTAGACTAGGAGCAAACTTAGCCCCCATTGCTACACAAAATTCTCCACCAAACCAAAAGTAATTGTGGCTTGTTGCAAAACACAGGAGCTCCATAACAAAATCCCTCTGCAAAGAGGATAAAGATGAATCATGTTGAAGATAGAACTACACTGCCTCAAAGCCATGTTGGTGGGATATATTGGTGTATGTTGGAATTCAACATGAATATCGTATTTCTGGAGTTTGTACATATATTTCATTACTATGCCTAAGAGAAGCCAGACTCCCATGGTTTTTGAAAAGACTGAAAGTCTCACACTTCCGGGAGGACAGGATGCTGCCTCCCAGGTTGGAATGTAGCCTGGTTAGCTCCCATTGCGCATGACAATGCTGGCTCCGATCTGTCTATGGGAATTTCCTGATTAACTGCTATCCGCACAAGCTTCAAAGGCAGCTAAACTGACAGGGATGATGGATGAGGTGAGATACAGGAAATCAAGGGCCCAGGTGTTTGTAGAATTTGACATCGGTCGGATGATGGCAATTCATGGACCAACACTGCCCCTCAGAGGATCGCTATGGCAAGACGGTCCATATGATAGCCTGTTGAGGGAACGCCCCAGAGACACTGTGATTCGTCCAAAGGTAAAGTTGGGCAGGCAAAAGTGGGGGGGGTCTGGATGAGGTATGTTTGTTAAAAAGAAATGTTTGCCAGAGAACCAGTCTCTTTAAGACCTGAGGATCAGCTGAGGAGGATGTGCTAAGTATCAATCTTGTATTGTGTTATAATTGTAGGCCTTGTAATATTGCAATTTCTTGTAGTATCTTTATGTTAGTTTCCTAACTCCTTGGGAAATAAAATAAGATATTGTTTTACTAGCAGCACCGTGTGTTTGGTTTCATAGCTAACCTGGTATTATTGTGATATTAACAATAGCATGTGCTCAGAGTTTAATAGACCAACTAATTATAGGGACTAGACAAATTAATACACAGATATAATATTAATAATTATATTGGGTACTTCATTTGGCACCCAGAGAGAGTGTGAATTTTATTTTTACACAGAATCCACAAAAACCTAATGTATTTTTTGTCTTGAGTCCCTGTAAGCATAAATCCTCAAATACACCCAGAACTGAAAATCGTCTCTAGTGTGGACAAGATTGGCGCTGGCTCGCGAATTCTGAAACCATGCTTGGATGGTCATGAAGATTCTGTGAAATATTTCATCAGGGAGACGGACGCGTAGAACCTGGTGAGATCTTCGGCTGATATGTATATATGTTAAACGTTTGTATCGTTAATGTGTTTTAGGCCTGTAACCAGTGAAAGGTGCTGGTGAGTAGAGGGAGTGATCATCCCTGGTTCTGATGTAGCCTGCAGATTGACAGGGCAAACCACACATCTTTGAGGAAAAAGTGGGAGAAATAGATTTTTATTTTTATTTTTTATTCATTTTCATTTTTTTTCATTTTTTTTTTTAGTTATTAACTTTATTACTAGTGTATTTTTTATTTGGTCCCCACGTGAGTGTGAAATAGCGCTCTGTTCCAACAGAAGCTCAATGTGGCCTGCGATCTAAGGGGTTAATAATCAGTGGTAATATGGTAAGGCGTTGACTAAGAGTGTGCCTGGTGTTTTGCAAGCTGTAGAGCTGCAAGGAACAAAGTTGTTTTTAAACAGCTTTTGGATTTGTTTGTTTTTTTGTTTGTTTTTTTTTGCTCTGGGTTGTGGAACTACAAGTGAAAGTTTACTTTCAAACAGTTTTATCTGTGTGTGTTTTGTTGTCTAGCTGTGGGCATTGTGTAAGCAACTTCAGTGTAGCTAGGTGCAACTGAGCATATCAATGGATCCATTGAGGAATTTGTTGACAAGTATGGCTGTGTTAGATTTGAGTCTATACAAAAGAATGCATTAACACGCCAATACAATGATCTATTAAAACAATACTTATAATGATGCCATGGAGTATAAAAAGTCTTCCAAAAAAGCAAGAAACAGAGAATTGCCAATGCCATATGCATGTTGGTGAAGATGAAAGACATTGCGGAACAAAAAGAATTAGAATGGTATAGTGAGAGGAAACAATTATTTGAACAGGTACAAAGTGTAACAGAGAATATATTGGCAATGGTTGCAAAAGCAGATGCAAATGTTGCTGATCACATTCAACAATTAGTGACTGAGAAGTGTGTATTGGAACAGAGATTAGATGAGTTAGAAAAAACATGTATGTTGAAGGAACAATGTATCGCATCATTGAATCAAACAGAGGCTGAGAATTTGCGTGTTATCACACTGCTTAGGGAGGAATTACAGGGTGCACAGGCAGCCATAATGGAGTTATCCTCCAAACATGCAAAAGCTGAATGTGCAATGGTGGAGGTACCCTCCGCACATGCACAGTGCTCAGCAAAGATAGAAGTTAAGCATGCAGAAAAACCAGATGCTCTTATTGCTGCAAGTGATGTTGCTATGACAGAAATCAATGGTGGAGATGTAAATAAAAGTGCGATAACTGTGCTTGAAAGGGATTCAGGAGTTGAAACTTCTGATGACTCCTCAGACGATGAGAGTGTAAAGTTTGCTTATTCCAAGCATAGTAATCGTAGTAATAATGTCCAACAATGTGATTTTCCACTGCTGTATGCTCAAAGAAGGGCCTATACAGAGAGACCAGCCCTCAAATGTTTTTTATGTAAAAGGGGGGGTCACATCGCTAAATATTGTTGGACGGGGCGTGGCTTGACCTCGTAGAGAATGGCTGCTTAACTTCAGAGCTCCGCTGATAGGGATAGAAATCTGAATTCCAAGGACGGTCAACGGCCTCCCAAACACCCGAAAAGCGATGGGTACATCCTCCAGAACTTCGTCGACCTCCCGGTCCCGTTCTCCCCGTGCAATACCGGCAAGATCCAGTCAGAACATCCCGGAGATGTTCCGGGCACAGATGGGAACTTCGGCGCCGGCTCCCACCTCACGGAGCCAGCATCAGCATCCTCCTCACTCTAATGCTGCTGCCTCTCCATCTCACACTGAACTCAGTGACGGGGGAATTCTCCTCACTCCTCATTAGGGATGAGCCGAACACCCCCCGGTTCGGTTCGCACCAGAACCCGCGAACGGACCGCAAGTTCGCACGAACGTTAGAACCCCATTGACGTCTATGGGACTCGAACGTTCGAAATCAAAAGTGCTCATTTTAAAGGCTAATTTGCATGGTATTGTCCTAAAAAGGGTGTGGGGACCCGGGTCCTACCCCAGGGGACATGTATCAATGCAAAAAAAACTTTTAAAAACAGCCGTTTTTTCGGGAGCAGTGATTTTAATGATGCTTAAAGTAAAAAAAAAAAAAGTGAAATATTCCTTTAAATATCGTACCTGGGGGGTGTCTATAGTATGCCTGTAAAGTGACGCGTGTTTCCCATGTTTAGAACAGTTCCTGCACCAAATGTCATTTTTAAAGGAAAAAATCTCATTTAAAACTGCTTGCGGGTTTAATGTCATGTCGGGTCATGGCAATATGGATGAAAATCAGTGAGACAAACGGCATGGGTACCCCCCAGTCCATTACCAGGCCCTTTGGGTCTTGTATGGATATTAAGGGGAACCCCGCACCCAAATTAAAATAAGGAAAGGTCCCTATATACTCTGAACAGCAGTATACAGGCGGTGCAAACAAGACAGGGACTGTAGGTTTGTTGTTAAGTAGAATCTGTTTGTAATTTTGAACATTTTTAACGTGTTTAGCTCCAGCCAAAAAATCTTTTCTAAGCTTTTTGGAAAACATAGGGAAGGGTTATCACCCCTGTGACATTTGTTTTGCGTCTTTCCTCCTCTTCAGAAGATTTCACCTCACTTTTTTGTCCCAATGAAAAATGTTTTTTGAAAATTTGGGTTTTTTTGTGGAACAAGGATTGGAAAGCATCAGTGGAAAGGAGAAATTGTTTTCCCATATTAACTCTTACAGGAGAGAATTTCCCTTCCTAGGAGTAGATTTCATCTCACTTCCTGTTGTCTCCTTCCGTTTGCAAGTAGGAGTCGTTTGTAAGTTAGATGTTTGAAAGTAGGGTCCTGCCCTATATACTCAGCAGAAATTTGGGCCTTAGGTGTTGCTGTGGCCAAAACACTGTAAGCCCTCACAGGGCCCTGCTGTGAAATATTAGATCAAGAATTGTAATTACATGCCCCTGTTGAACAGGAGCTGAAAAATTAGGCCTTAGGCACTGGTGCTGGTGCCACAACACTGCAACCCCTCACAGACACTCTAGTTGGAACGCAGGAACGAGCCCTGCTGCAAAGTATTGCATCAAAAATTGTAATTACACGCCCCTGTTAGACAGGGGCAGAAAAATTGGGCCTTAGGCACTGGTGCTGGTGCCACAACACTGCAACCCCTCACAGACACTCTAGTTGGAACGCAGGAACGAGCCCTGCTGCAAAGAATTGCATCAAAAATTGTAATTACACGCCCCTGTTAGACAGGGGCAGAAAAATTGGGTCTTAGGCACTGGTGCTGGTGCCACAACACTGCAACCCCTCACAGACACTCTAGTTGGAACGCAGGAACGAGCCCTGCTGCAAAGTATTGCATCAAAAATTGTAATTACACGCCCCTGTTAGACAGGGGCAGAAAAATTGGGCCTTAGGCACTGGTGCTGGTGCCACAACACTGCAACCCCTCACAGACACTCTAGTTGGAATGCAGGAACGAGCCCTGCTGCAAAGTATTACATCAAAAATTGTAATTACACGCCCCTGTTAAACAGGGGCTGAAAAATTGTGCCTTAGGCACTGGTGGTGGCGCCCAGAACCAAAAATGTTCTTACAAGCTATCAGCGTGATGATTGAGGAGGAAGAGGATAATTACTCAGGGATAGTCACTCAGCATCAGCATAGGCAGTCTTTGAAGGGATCTGAAAAAAATTATTCAGTTACATCAGCATCAGGTGCTTGGTAGCTGGTGGTGATCCAAGACTGATTCATTTTTATGAAGGTCAGCCGATCGACCGAGTCAGTGGACAGACGCACCCTGTGATCGGTTACCACGCCTCCAGCAGCACTGAATGTGCGTTCCGAAAGAACGCTGGATGGGCCAGTAGCTCAATTGCATACTGTGCAAGCTCTGGCCAGTGATCCATCCTCAAGACCCAGTAACCCAGAGGATTTTCGGTGGGAAAGGTGTCCAAGTCTGATCTTGCCCCTAGGTATTCCTGCACCATGTAAAACAGACGCTGGCGATGGTTGCTGGAACCGATCATACCTTGGGGCTGCGGACCAAAAAATTGTCTGAACGCATCGGTCAGACGGCCACCTTCTCCACCGCTCCTTCTTTGACTGACCGAAGCCTCAGCAACACGTTGTCCAGAAACAGGAGTTTGTAACCTCCCAGTCTCTGGGAACGCGTTGCACAGACCTTTCTGCAAGGCCTCCCGAAGATGTTTCATCCTCTGCTCCCTCTGCGATGGCAAGATAAGGTCCGCAACCTTACCCTTGTAACGTGGATCAAGGAGGGTTGCCAGCCAGTATTGGTCCTTCTCCTTGATACCACGAATACGAGGATCCTTACGCAGGCTTTGCAGGATCAGGGAGGCCATGCAGCGTAGGTTTGCTGAGGCATTCGGTCCGGAGTCCTCTGGGTCACTAAGGACAACAACGTCCGCAGCCACCTCCTCCCAGCCACGTACAAGCCCATGTGTTCCTTGGGACTGATCCCTTAAAAGACTGCTGATGCTGAGTGCCAGGCTCCACCTCCATACTGACACAATCTTCCTCCTCCTCCTCCTCCTCCTCGTCCTCTTCCTGTGTGATCGGCGGGCACGCAGGAACACTGTCTGGATAAAGGGGGCCTTGAGAGCTAAGGAAGTCCTCCTCTTCCTGCCTCTGTTCTGCCTCAAGTGCCCTGTCCATTATTCCACGCAGCGTGTGCTCCAACAGGTGGACAAGGGGGACAGTGTCACTGATGCATGCACTGTCAGTGCTCACCATCCTCGTGGCCTCCTCGAATGGTGACAGGACAGTGCATGCATCCCTGATCATGGCCCACTGGCGTGGGGAAAAAAAACCAAGGTCCCCTGACCCTGTCCTGGTGCCATAGTCGCACAGGTACTCATTGATGGCCCTCTGCTGCGTGTGCAGCCGCTGCAGCATGGCCAATGTCGAGTTCCACCTGGTGGGCATGTCACAGATTAGGCGGTTCTTGGGCAGGTTAAACTCCTTTTGGAGGTCCGTCAGCCGAGCACTGGCATTATATGACCGGCGGAAATGCACACAGACTTTCCTGGCCTGCCTCAGGACATCCTGTAAGCCCGGGTACCTGCCCAAGAACCGCTGCACCACCAAGTTAAGGACGTGAGCCAAACAGGGCACATGGGTCAGTTGTCCCTGTCAGAGGGCAGAGAGGAGGTTGGTGCCATTGTCGCAAACCACCATTCCTGCCTTAAGTTGGCGTGGCGTCAACCACCTCTGAACCTGCCCCTGCAGAGCTGACAGAACCTCTGCCCCAGTGTGGCTCCTGTCCCCCAAGCACACCAGCTCAAGCACCGCATGGCATCTTTTGGCCTGCGTACTTGCGTAGCCCCTTGAACGCCTACGGAGCACCGCTGGTTCCGAGGAAGAGGCCATGGAGGAAGAAGAAGAGGAGGGGGTGGAGGAGAGAGGTGTGTCACAATCAGCATTTTGGAGGCGTGGTGGCGGAACAACCTCCAACACTACTGCACCTTGTCCTGCATCCTTCCCAGCTGCCAGCAGAGTCACCCAATGCGCCGTGAAACTTAAGTAACGTCCCTGTCCATGCCTGCTGGACCATGAGTCAGCGGTAATATGCACCTTACCGCTGACCGCCCTGTCCAGCGAGGCATGGACATTGCCTTCCACATGCCGGTAGAGAGCCGGAATCGCCTTCCGTGAGAAAAAGTGGCGTTTGGGTACCTGCCACTGAGGAACCGCACATTCCACAAACTCACGGAAGGGGGCAGAGTCTACCAACTGAAAAGGCAGCAGTTGAAGTGCTAGCAATTTTGCCAAGCTAGCATTCAACCGCTGGGCATGTGGATGGCTGGGAGCAAACTTCTTTCGGCGGTGCAGCAGCTGGGGCAGGGAAATTTGCCTGGTACAATCTGACGTCGGTGTACCAAAAGCAGATTGCCCACAAGTACTTGGCTGTGACACACCTAATTCTACACCTTCATTCCTCTCACTGCAGGTCTCAGAGAGGACTGAAGGTCTAGTGGGGTTGGAAATCTCAGCTGATGAGGAGCAAGGAGAGATCCTCTTTGTTCTTTGGTGTGGGTCTTTTAGATATGCTTGCCAACGAACTGCATGGCAGGTCAACATATGTCTGGTCAAGCATGTGGTACCCAAGCGGGAGATGTTTTGGCCACGCGAGATACGCTTGAGACATATGTTGCAAATAGCAGCGGTGCGATCTGATGCACTCGTCTCAAAAAAGGCCCACACCAAAGAACTTTTTGAATAACGCGCAGAGACTGCAGCGCCCTGCACATGTGGAGCTTTGGGGTGTGATGCAGTCAATGTGCTGCCCTTAGGCTGGCCCCTGGAGGGCATCCTGCCTCGTTGGTGATGTGCCGCCTCCTCCTCCTCCTCCTCCTCCTCTCTCCTATCAGGCACCCACGTTGAGTCAGTGACCTCATCATCCCCTCCCTCCTCATCACTGGAGCAAACCTGGCAGTATGCTGCAGCAGGGGGAGCATGACTGCCAGATTGCTGTCCTTCTTGGGCACCCCCTCTGTCCGTGCTCATGTTACTGCCTTCATCGAGCTCAGTATCATCATCAGAGCCTTCCAAACGCTGGGCATCCTCCTGGAGCATGTACCCAACACTGTGGTCAAACAGTTCGAGGGAATCCTCAGGAGGACATGGTGGAGCTAGGGAAGGAGTCACTGATGACATTGAGCTGAGGGAAGAGGCCGCTGCTTTGCCAGACAAAGCACCCTGGGCATGGGTGAGAGAGGATGAGGATGAGGACGGCTTGGTCATCCACTCGACCAAGTTTTCTGCATGTTGCGGCTCAACACGGCCAGCTGCCGAAAAAAAGGCCAAGCGTGTCCCATGGCCACGGGCTGATGAGGATGCACCGTCTCCATGACCAGCACTAGACACAGAGCCTGCTTGCCCTCTCTTATTGGCTTGTGACTGTCTGCCTCTCCTTCTTGGCCTTCCAGACATACTAATGGCCTGTAGCTGCACTAAGCTGGGATAGAACACCTGTAATTTTCTTCAGGTAGCTTTATATACTGTAACCAGACAAGCCTGCCTGTCAGTAGGAAGATAACAGGAACGGATCTAGCTGAACACTGTGAGCAGGACGCACTGACTGCACTAAATGTAAATAGCAGGAACAGATCTAGCTGAACACTGTGAGCAGGACGCACTGACTGCACTAAATGTAAATAGCAGGAACGGATCTAGCTGAACACTGTGAGCAGGACGCACTGACTGCACTAAATGTAAATAGCAGGAACGGATCTAGCTGAACACTGTGAGCAGGACGCACTGCACTAAATGTAAATAGCAGGAACAGATCTAGCTGAACACTGTGAGCAGGACGCACTGCACTAAATGTAAATAGCAGGAACGGATCTAGCTGAACACTGTGAGCAGGACGCACTGCACTAAATGTAAATAGCAGGAACAGATCTAGCTGAACACTGTGAGCAGGACGCACTGCACTAAATGTAAATAGCAGGAACGGATCTAGCTGAACACTGTGAGCAGGACGCACTGCACTAAATGTAAATAGCAGGAACGGATCTAGCTGAACACTGTGAGCAGGACGAACTGCACTAAATGTAAATAGCAGGAACAGATCTAGCTGAACACTGTGAGCAGGACGCACTGCACTAAATGTAAATAGCAGGAACGGATCTAGCTGAACACTGTGAGCAGGACGCACTGCACTAAATGTAAATAGCAGGAACAGATCTAGCTGAACACTGTGAGCAGGACGCACTGCACTAAATGTAAATAGCAGGAACGGATCTAGCTGAACACTGTGAGCAGGACGCACTGCACTAAATGTAAATAGCAGGAACAGATCTAGCTGAACACTGTGAGCAGGACGCACTGCACTAAATGTAAATAGCAGGAACAGATCTAGCTGAACACTGTGAGCAGGACGCACTGCACTAAATGTAAATAGCAGGAACAGATCTAGCTGAACACTGTGAGCAGGACGCACTGCACTAAATGTAAATAGCAGGAACGGATCTAGCTGAACACTGTGAGCAGGACGCACTGACTGCACTAAATGTAAATAGCAGGAACAGATCTAGCTGAACACTGTGAGCAGGACGCACTGACTGCACTAAATGTAAATAGCAGGAACAGATCTAGCTGAACACTGTGAGCAGGACGCACTGCACTCAATGTAAATAGCAGGAACGGATCTAGCTGAACACTGTGAGCAGGACGAACTGCACTAAATGTAAATAGCAGGAACAGATCTAGCTGAACACTGTGAGCAGGACGCACTGCACTAAATGTAAATAGCAGGAACGGATCTAGCTGAACACTGTGAGCAGGACGCACTGACTGCACTAAATGTAAATAGCAGGAACGGATCTAGCTGAACACTGTGAGCAGGACGCACTGCATTAAATGTAAATAGCAGGAACAGATCTAGCCTAATCTAGCTAACTCAAATCAAATGACACTGTCTGTCTCTCTCTCTATCAGCACACCGGAACACACTACACAGGGCCGCCGTGCAGGCGGCCTTATATAGTGTGGGGCGTGTACTAAATCCCCTGAGCCATAATTGGCCAAAGCCACCCTGGCTTTGGCCAATTACAGCTCTCTCTACTGACGGCGCTGTGATTGGCCAAGCATGCGGGTCATAGTGCATGCTTGGCCAATCATCAGCCAGCAATGCACTGCGATGCCGCAGTGAATTATGGGCCGTGACGCGCCACACGAATTTGGCGCGAACGGCCCATAACGTTCGCAATTCGACGGACGGTCGAACAGCCGATGTTCGAGTCGAACATGGGTTCGACTCGAACACGAAGCTCATCCCTACTCCTCATCAGCATCCGAGCCTGAGCGATCTCAGATCCGTGGCTGAGGACATTAAGGACACCCTGACAGCAGCAATCTCAGATTTAAAAATTGAAATGCAAGCTATTACAGGCAGAATTCAGGCGGTGGAACAAACGACTGCCCTCCATTCATCCAAGATCCGTCACCAGAATCTGGCGATTGACACACATACACGACAATTAAGAGATGTCAATCTCCACTTGGAAGATTTAGACAATCGCGGCAGACGCCATAACCTCAGGCTGAGAGGTTTGCCTGAAACCGTGGATGCGGATCACCTTCAAAGTGAAGTTATTCATATCTTTAATAACATACTCGGCAGACCCAGAGAGGTTCCTATTGCGATGGAAAGAATCCACCGTGCCCTGAGACCGAAGGGAAAGGACTCTGACCCGCCTAGGGATGTGGTATGCTGCATTATTGACTACCGTTTGAAGGAAGACATCCTGAGGGCTGCACGTTCCCTGACCCCTTTACTACATAACGGCACAGAACTTCGTCTATTCCAGGATTTATCAAATATAACCTTGCAGAGCAGAAGGGAACTGCAACCCCTTCTGACAGTACTCCGGGCCAATGGTATAATTTACCGCTGGAAGTTCCCTTTTGGTTTGGCGGCAACAGTACAAGGACGCTCAGCTCTCCTCAGAGTCCCTGAGGATTTACATTCCTTCTGTGACACGCTCGGAATCCCTCTCATGGAGGTCCCAGATTGGTACGCGGAATTTCGTACCCCTACAGCATCTAAAGCACCTTCCAGGAGTGAAGCAATGGAGACCCAACACACAAGCTACCGAAGACACCGTTCGCCATCGGAACCAAGAATTCTTCAACCCGACCCGCAGTCTCCTTCCATCTACAGCCCGACGAAACCTCCACGCTCCAGAAGAGCTAGAAGAGATCGGTGAATACAGATGGCATCTGCAACATAGGCTGAAAGATTTCCTCTGACTGTTCATGTGCCGTTTTTAGAGTATTGAAAGTTCATACCCCGGCTGGTAATATGTTCCTAAAGTATTTCAATATGTTAAGTTTAGTTTAGGTAGATCATAGTTCTTACACACAGGCATATCTATATCCCCCTTAAAGCTGACTACCAAAGCAGCGCTGTGTCTGCATGGTTTGTTCTGTCACGCCTTACTCTCCAATACAGCCCCACACTAGCAGTTCCACCCTTCATTAGAGCTCTATTATAATTAAATTCTTATGTGACTGTATTTTCCAATCTAATGAGGTATAGGGTCATCAGAGATCTCCAATCTACTTTATCTCTCCCTCCTCTAGCTGATCGGTACACTGACAGTTTAACAGGGTTTCATCCCGCTCCGATTACACGGATTGATAATTCTAACTGCAAATATGCCCTTCTTTTACACACAACAGGCTGCTAGTAATATTCATTGACACCCCTATTTTAATCCTGTATTAACTCTCTGTTCCTCTTAGATAGCAACTACATTATTAGGTAACTACTAGAACTACCACACAACCTTATTGCCATGACAACCAGCTGTTCATCGCTCTATTGGTTGCTGTATTTTGGCGCGAATTCTTGAGAGGAGCCAAGGTCTGAGGTAAAAAGTTCTCCCCCAACATGACTCATGCAGTCGCTCATTGGCTCTCACAAGGTTAGAGACCTGACTTGTTACCATGGTGACACACTGCAGACCTTTCTTCCCTGCCTCCACACACGCACCTCCCATAGGAGGATGCCTGTGTCATCCCAGCCCGAGATGGTTGTGACACATGATTCATCTCCTTAGTAGTCCTAACATCACCTTATCTGTCATGAATTACGCAAAGATTAGGGCACTCACTACCTTGTATGATTATATAGAACTTATCCTTATGATTGCCTTTCCCTGACTAGAAAGCTGTCTACATGCCAAAACAGAACTGACAGGCTTCTCAGACAAAGGCACTCTAAGGGAGTTTCACAGACACTGATCTTTCTCATATAATCATCCCCTCCTATCCACTGAGATATGCTCCTAATTAGCATAACGATCTACATGGATACTTCGTTTTATTAATTATTTTGACAAGCTTCTTCATAGCCTTCAGGGGTAGTTAATTATTAATTAGTTCAGGCACGGTTTATCTATCTTAAGAGATAATACTTTCTACCTATGTTGAATACTCTGCTCTGCTAACTGTTCAAGTTTTCTGGCTGACTGTTTAACTGAATTATTACATAGATCTTTTGCGCTATGAATATCTGCGCCTCCCCAGATGTTTATTTTATGTGCTACACATGGGGATGTTTATTTCTTTTATTTTTCTGTCTTTTTTTTTTCATTCTTTCCTCTCACTTAACGATCAACCAGGGGAACGATCTCACAAAATATGTCATTAACTTAATGTTTCATCTGACCATACACCTAATTTTTTATCTGCTTTTCGCAAATCTGACCCATGCTGTTTCTCCAAATCCACTGAGAAAGTTCATAGGCGGCATTCACAGCAATCTAAATGCAACTATTTCACACATGGACCGTCTTCAGTCCATGCCTTCTTCCTACATCTATCCCATATGTCAGCGGCTCTTGTCCCTTACTGACAGGTTTTACTTTTCTCTACGTTACCGTTTGGTCACCTTCCCAAACAGTGGTTTCAATTGATTACCTGATTTCTTCACTCAACCCTCCTTTAAACCACCACTGACCCATTCCGGTACCATATATCATGAGTGTATACTCGTACATAGCCTAGCGAGCAGGCATCGCTAGTCCCGGATTACTTTCCACTACCTATAACCCCTAACAACACTACACAGTGGTCTTCACAGTTTCCTCTCCCCCGCATACCCAATATCCCTCACATCACTCCCTATTCCTGAACAATCTACTCTCATCCTGAATAGAATCTCATCACTCTCCTAGAACGCGCCTTCCACACATAAGAGCATAAGGCACAAGTCCAACTACTGTTCTTTTTCTGCCACACATACACCTGCAACGCGGACTATATTCAGTAAACACCACTCCAGTCTAACTCACAACACCTCCCAAATTACAGAATGATACCGGTCTCACACAATTCTACATCAATATCTCACCACAACGCCACTACTAAACTAGTCTCACTCAACGCACGGGGACTAAATGTCCCTGAGAAACGTACACAAGTTCTCCTTTATATGCATAAACTCAAGGCAGACATTATATACATCCAAGAAACGCATTTCAAAACGGACTCTATCCCCAAATTCTCCAACTTACGTTATCCAACAGCTTTTCATGCTACCAACAAACAATCAAAAACAAAAGGAGTCTCTATCCTTATCTTAAAACAGTGTCCACTCATAATCAAAGACACTCTAGTGGATGAAGATGGAAGATTTCTATTTGTCAAAGGTTCACTTTTCGGTAAACCTTTAACCTTAGCAAACATATACGCCCCCAACATTAAACAAGTCCCGTTCTTCCGACACACACTGCAATTGCTCGCATCGTTTTAAGAGGGTATACTATTAACTGGAGAAGATTTTAATGTTCCCTTAAACCCAATACAAGATACATTCTCGGGTGCATCCAAATTACCCTTCTCCGCGTTACGAGCAATTAAACAATGTTTTCAAGAATTGACATTACATGACACATGGCGTACTTTAAACCCCTCAACTAAAGATTACACTTTTTTCTCCAACCCACATGGCAGTTGCTCCAGACTTGACTATTTCTTTATTTCACAAAGCGATCTCACCATGCTCAAGCACACCTCCATCGAACCAATGTACATATCAGATCACCACCCGATAACCATGTCCTTGGAATTTCCATCCAAACATACTCGCTCACAAATATGGCGTCTTGATCCCTCACTACTGACAGACATTTCAATAGTATCTACTATACACGACAATCTAAAACTTTATTTCCAGGATAACGACTCCTTTGAAATATCCTCAATGATAAAATGGGAAGCCCACAAATGCACCATACGGGGAAAACTAATAGCTATCGCTTCCAAGAGAAGACAAGAAAGACAAGTGCATATTTCTATCCTTTCCAAACGCATACAGGATTTAGAAAAAATACATAAGAAAACTCAAGCTCTCTCCACACTTGAGGAACTTACTCAGGTGAGGACAGAGTTGAAAGAAGTGTTACATAAACAACTAAAACGCAAATACATATTATCACAAAAAATATTCTACGAACATGGCAACAAATCCGGTAAAATTCTAGCCAGAGCCCTCCGTGCAAAAAGATCATCTACAACACTTCATTCCATTAATGACCCTGCGGGTTCTAAAGTAACGTCTAATACACTGATAGCAGACCAATTTTTGAATTATTTCTCACAGCTCTATAATATCAATCCACATAAACCCATGATAAACAATGATCGTAGAACACACTTGATTAAAGATTTCCTAGCCCAACATGGTCCCAAACCTATTTCTGATGCAGAAGCATCGCATCTAGAACGTCCCATCTCTAAGGATGAACTAGAGACTGTGCTCAAACAACTCAAAACAGGCAAAAGTCCAGGTCCAGATGGCCTAAAAGCAGGATACTATAAGGAATTCATTGCTACGCTTTATCCTCACTTCTTAAATGCTTTCAACTCCCTTTCATCCGAGAACCCCCCTCCCAGAGATCTTCTCACAGCCCACTGAGTGTTTATTCCAAAACCTGATAAAGATCCAAATTTAGTTCACAACTACAGACCAATATCTCTACTAAATGTTGACCTGAAAATATATGCAAAAATTTTGGCTAATAGACTTTTACCCCTTCTCCCTGGCCTCATCTCCTTGGACCAAGTTGGTTTTGTCCCAGGTAGAGAGGCAAGGGACAACACCCTAAAGGCAATCAGTATTCACAATTGGCTGACTTCAAAGAAACAACCGGGATTCCTTCTTTCCCTTGATGCGGAGAAGGCATTCGACAGGGTAGCCTGGGACTACCTAAAAGAGGTCCTAACACACATTGGCATACGAGATCGCATGCTACAATTTATTCTTGCTCTATACTCCACCCCCACTGCCAAAGTCCGGATAAATGGACACCTGTCGAATGCCTTCTCCATATCTAATGGTACAAGACAGGGATGCCCACTCTCTCGCTCTCTCACTCTCTAACGCATCTAAAAAACAATCCAAACGTTAAAGAAATAACCATCGCAAAATCTACCTATAAATTAGCGGCATTTGCGGATGACATCCTACTATTCCTGACAGAGCCACACATTACGCTACCCAATCTCCTCAAAGATCTTACTCTCTTTGAAAATCTCACATATCTTAAAATTAACTTCGCTAAATCAGAGGCCTTAAATATCACTCTACCACCAGATATAGTGAAACAATGTCAAACTAATTTCCCTTTCAAATGGAAACCGAGCGCCATTAAATACCTTGGGGTCTACATTCCAACCTCGCTATCGGACTTATACAGCAAAAACTATACTCCCATTATCCAAAATATTCAAAAAGACCTCAACACTTGGTCAACGGGTTTGTTCTCATGGTTTGGCAGAGTTTCCATTATAAAAATGACTATAATGCCAAAATTTCTATACCTGCTCCAAACAATCCCAGTGTCACTACCACAAACTTTTTTCAATGCATACCGCAAATCCTGTATGAAATTCATCTGGAACGATAAGCGACCTAGAATGAGTTTCAACAGAATGACCATACCCAAAATGAAAGGTGGGTTAGGCCTACCGGATCTACGAAAATACTATTGGGCCTGTCAACTCTCTCGAATAGTGGACTGGAATGTTCACCCTAAAACTAAAGCGTGGATCGCAATTGAACAAGCCTTCTCACAAATCCCGCTCCATAATCTACCCTGGATTCACCCTCGCCACATCTCTCCACATTGCAAACAACATCCCCTTATCGGTACAACACTGAATTCCTTTAAAAAGACATGTAAACATTTGCACATTTCCTCCTCTCCAGGCCCTCTCACGCCAATCAAACATAACCCTGACTTTCCACCAGGCATTGATGATTCTTTCCTTCATCAAATAGGATCCCAGACAAGGATGACAGCGGGAGATTTCTTCGCTAAGGGGAATATTAAACCGCCGTCCTCATTGAACTCCCAAGAAACGAATCACCAGATCCCTTTCTGGTCTTATATGCAACTCAGACATTTTCTTCTTGATCCCCAAACTAGGGCTGCATACTCAAGAAACCAATCACACTTTGAATCCCTTTGCTCTGCCACTGAACCACAAAGACACCTGATATCCACCATATACTTGAACCTCTTTCTCGAGCATACTCCTAAAACAAATATAGCTAGTGCAAAATGGGAAAAAGATCTTTCCATCCACCTCTCTGATAAGGAATGGGAAAAGATATACTCTAACATACACAAAGGCTCCATTAATGTAACAACTCAAGAAAACGGATACAAGCTTTTCTCCAGATGGTACAAAACGCCTCTCAAGTTACACACCATTAATCCAGAGATCCCATCTAATTGTTGGAGATGTAATGACAAAAACGGATCACTCCTTCACATATGGTGGGACTGCCCTGCGATTTCTGCCTTCTGGACTAAAGTTTTTCACCTCTCCTCCCAAATCACTGCACTTCAGCTAGATTTCTCTCCAGCACAAGCCCTCCTACACCACTCCTCCCTACCGATGAAATCTTATCACAAATCCCTAGCACTACATCTAATCAATGCTGCTAAACTCTGTATCCCAGTTCTCTGGAGATCTCCCAACTCACCCACAATCGCAGACTGGTTCAAAAGAGTAAACAAAATAGCTGAAATGGAGGAACTTGTACATCAAGCACAGGATTCCTATACTAAATACAGGAACACTTGGGCCTGTTGGCTACATTTCCGCACAACATCTGAATATACCCAATTAATCAGTCAGGAATCCTCCTCCAGCACACCATAAGACACATCATACATCCCAACTGTCTATAGTCCTCCCTATAGCCGTGCATGAAACAAAATTCAGGAGGCAACTATATCATTACGCATACAGAATTCACTTCAAAAGCTCTATTATGCTTTTCTTCCTGGGACTTGGTCCTTCTGTAAAGATATTTCCCGTTAGACCCATGGCTGAGCCAGGGACGGGAAATAACTTTCCCCTACCTTCCTTTTGTACTTCTCACTATATTTTGACCACCATTTAATCGAAACTTTGCTATGTTAGGTATCTATTGTTGTATGCTATGATTATATCTCTATCTACAGACATTATCCGACTTCTGGACACCATGCACCAGGATCAATTTCACACTCTCACACAGACATAGTAATTAACGATTATTCCAAACAAAATCCAACAAAAATCTCAGACTCATATACTAAGGCTATCATAGGCAATCTATTATAATACGGTTTTTACTCCTCTCTCCCTTTTTAATCTTTTTCGCCCTCAAAAATCAACATGTTTAAAAAATGTTTTACCTGATTTAATATATGTTCTTTATATTTTCTGCCCACACTACTCTGTAATCCCATATATCCACACCCCAGATGTAATGTGTTTTTCAACAACTCCACAGTCGTAGATTTGAATACTTGTTAAAATACAACGTTGTACTCTCTGGACTGTTCCCTCTGTATAACACTGTTATCATTTTATCTCAAACCTTGCTTTTGTGTACTACTTTTCTGTATGAATTTAACTTAATAAAGCTTTATTTGGAAAAAAAAAAATTCTGTTGGACGGCGAATAATGGTATCAAAAGAAGATCGCTGTACCCCAAAACGACGCCAAGGCATTATGAAGTGTATTCTGCCCGATGGGGTAGCAACCCAAAGCATGGAGGCCGTAGTAATCAAACCCATTTCCCTTTAAAGACCCAAATGCGGAGACTACAGACTGAAAATTGTCAGTATGGAGAACAGTTACGTAAAGTCAAAATGGAGGTAGCCGCATGGTTATTCAAATGTAGCACTGGGGGAAACAATGTTAGCAGCACTTAGTGAGCAGCATGGATTCTCCTTGCCATATTTTATTTATATACGACGCTCACATCTAAACCTTATACATAGCAAATGTTCCCCTACATTACAATTAATGGGAAAAGGCTTGGGGGACTTAAAAAGTCAATTGTCATGATAATTGTGTGTAATCACTGTCTTTGTATTCCTTTTTCAGAGACCTTGGAAGAAGATAAAACTGGTTTGGATACTAATGTCTGTGTTTGTTTACAGGTTCTTAAAAGAGAGAACAACAGTGGGCACAGTTAGCAAAACAGGGGTTAGGTTATGGTAAAGGCATAATCGATTATCAAATGGTACCATGAGCTCATTAATTAGTAATTGTTTGCAAACAATGAAAAAATAAGATAAACAATAGTTAGGCATTAAGGGTTTCAAGTGTTACAAGTGAAGTTACAAATGTTGTGATGAGGTACAGATGTTTTGTTTTTTTTGTTTTTCCCATTAACTAATTGTCTTTCAGATGGAAATGAGCACTTACTCGTCTCAGGAGGAAAATCCATGGATGTCTTTTTTTTAAAATTAAAAGTAAGTTTATTGAGTAATAAGAAAGAGTTTAGTGTACATAGTAAACACCGAAAGTAACAATACAATTCTCAAAATGTACAAATAAATTCATATACAGTATTATAACCCATGTCTTGTCTCATTTTTCCCATGGTATACATACAAAGCTAGTTATTCATATCTTACTGAATTGACCGGTCCTCGCTACAGTAACTCTTCATATGTGGTGTGGGGGGGCGCTGATTGCCAAAGTATCCCGATGTCTTATATATTCTCATGTGCAAGTGTCAGGTGACTGAGCCCATTTGTCCCATATTTGATCGTATTTGAGAGGGCAACCTCTATGTAGGTAAACCAGTTTTTTATAAGGAAATGTGTTGTTGACTTCCGCTATCCAGTGTGTAAATTCTGAAGGGTTAGGCCTCATCCAAACTGTAGCAATTACTTTTCATGCAGAGAAAAGTGTTTCGTGTACAAATACCTTTTTGAATTTATTTATCTCCGGGTCTGGTAGAATTCCTAAAACGCAGAGTTTAGGTTGCAATGTTACAGGGGAGCCCATAGTGTCATGGAGGAAGCGCACCACTTGTGTCCAGAACGCTTGGATTTGGGGGCACTGCCACAGTAAATGGAAAAAGGTACCCGTAGCTTGATTGCACATTGGACACATCGTTGTTTGATTGCTCTTATATTTTGCTAACCTGAGTGGCGTGAGATATGCTCTATGAGTCAGGAATATTTGAGTCAATCTGTCGGACAGTTTAGGGGACACTAATTTACATGTATCTAAGGCGTCACTCCATTCATCATCTGCCAGTGTGCCTACTTCTTCCTCCCACCTTGATTTCAGGGCGTAAGCCAATGTAGTTGCCTGCGGCAGCATCAGCATTTGGTAAAATTGGGAGATTAGTTTTTTCGATTTAGGGCATTTCAGTGCCTCCATTAGTGGGTTATTTACCAGATTAGGTTCACCCTGCGGGAACTGTGTGTGGAAGGCGTGACGCAGTTGCAGGTACCTGAAGAACATTTGATTTGGTAGTGTATATTCTGTTTTCAATCTTTCAAAAGTTTTTAACCTGCCATTATGGATAATGTGTAGCATGTAGAAGATCCCTCTAGAACTCCACACCTCGCTGTCAGGTATCAAATTGAATTTTGGGAGATTTATATTATGCCACAGGGGAGTGAATTCATTTATTACTGGCAGTTGGAGTCTATCCATGGCTAGGTTCCAGATCTTAGTGTAATGGTATAACAATGATTTACAATTAACGTTTCTGTCTTCTCCAGTGGTTCGCCCCGCTATCACGACCAATGGGTCTTGTGACGGATGAGACCACTTAGGGCACAGAAAGTGTAGTAATCTTTCTCTGTCTATTTTATCCACATGGAAAATTTGGGATAGCTGTGCTGCAATGTAGTAGGCATTAAATTCAGGTAAGGTCATTCCTGCTAGGTCTGTGGGGTTTTTGAGTTTTTGCCAGGCGATTTTATGTCTGTTATTACCCCATATGAATGGCTTCATAATGACTTCCATTGATTTGAAATGCCTAAGCACCAGGTATATTGGCGAGTGCCAAATCATGTATAGTATTTTAAGTAAAAGGACCATTTTGACTAGATTTATTCGTCCCATTACTCCCAGCGGGAGGCGGGCCCACACCTGTGTCTTGTGTTTAAGCATTGCAAACAATGGAGTTATGTTGAGTGACTCATAATCAGCTGGGTCCCTTGTAGTCCTTACTCCTAAATACTTGATGGTATCTACTCTCTGTAGGGGCAGCATTGCTCTGTCCTCAGGCTGCGGGAAGCTGTCGAGGGGTAGTATCTGGGATTTGTCCCAGTTTATCCTGAGGCCAGAGAATGTGCCGAACAGTTCTATTAGGTCCAATGTGAGAGGCAGGGTATAATAGGGTGTCGTCTGCGTATGTACTGATCTTTTCTGTCACGTCCCCCCTGCGGAGTCCCTTTATCTCCGGGTGTGCCTGAATGGCTATGGCTAGGGGCTCAGCCGCCAGAGCATATAGCAAAGGTGATAGAGGACACCCCTGCCTCGTACCTCTAAACAGTGAGAATTGTTCGGATGGCCATCCGTTCGCCAGTACCCTCGCCGATGGGGATTGGTATAAGAGTTGCACCCATTTTACAAATTTGGGACCGAAGCCGAACCTGGACAGGCAACTCCATAAATAGCCCCACTCCACTGAGTCGAACGCATTGGCTGTGTCCAAAGCGACGATTACTCTTGACCCTACGTTGTCGTGGGTGGCCAGTAGGTTTATGAATAGTCTCCTGAGGTTGAAGGACGTATTTCTACCTGGCATAAATCCTGCCTGGTCACAGTGTATTAGGGAGAGGATTACTTTATTGAGGCGGATGGCTAATATTTTTGCAAGTATTTTGATGTCTACTTGAAGTAGAGATATAGGGCGGTATGACTCTGGGATGAATGGATCCTTCCCTGGCTTGGGAATCAATACTATGGTGGCTTCTCTCATGGACGCTGGCAGGTTGGAGTCCTTAAATATGGCCTTGTACAGCTGCAATAATCTAGGGATCAGTATTTCTGAGTAGGTGGAATAGAATTCCACCGGCAGGCCATCCAAGCCCGGAACTTAGAGCTGGGGAGTGCCGCCAGGGCTCCGGATATCTCATCTGTTGTTAATGGGGCCTCTAGTTCCTCGACCTGTTCTGTGGAGAGTTGGGGAATAGTTAATTCCCCCAGAAATGATTCCATTGAGGAGGTATCTGTTGGGGCTGATGAAGCATAAAGCTTACTAAAGAATTCTCTAAAGAGGTCTGTTACTCTATGCGGTTCTGTTTCTACAGCTCCGTTAGGTGAACGCAGCGAGATCACCATGGGGGGGGGCCTATCTTCGCTGTGCACTAGATAGGCTAATAGCTTCCCCTGCCCCTTCCCCGTGCTCAAACGACCGCTGTCTATGGAAAAATAGTTTTCGTTTGGATTTTTCGTAGTGTAGCTGGGTCAGCACCCTTCAACAAAGTTTAAGGTTGTCAGCTCTATCTGCGGTGGGGGCCTCAAGGAATATTTTTTCTGAGTCTCGGAGGCTATCCTCCCCCTTAGCTATTACCGACTCCGATGCTCTTTTAAGTTTGTTAATTCTATTAGTCAGGATCATACGGGCATGTTTTTTATAGGCTTCCCACACCAGTTGAACCGGAGCAGAGCCTTCATTAATTAGAAAATAGTTTCCCCATTCTGTCAAAAGGTCGTCCTCCTCTGGCAGTATGGTCAGCCAGAAGGAGTTCAACCTCCACGTCGCTGGTGGGGGGTTTTGAGGGACTGTAAGTATGGCCCAGTAGGGACAGTGGTCTGAGAGGGACCTAGGAGAGAAGCCTGAGTCTGACAATCTAGGAAGGAGTATTTTGGGGATTAGTATAAGGTCTATGCGTGACATAGCGCGATGTGACATGGAGAAGCAGGAGAATTGCCTATCTGTGGGATTCCTGATTCTCCATGTATCGACTAGATTAAAGTCTGATAAGAGTCTAGCAAATCTTGTGGGGTGTGATGTCGCTGGTTCAGCGGATGAGGTGTTGAGTCTGTCTAGGGCTGGATCTAGGATATTATTAAAATCACCTAGCCATACAGCCAGGATGTTAGGGTGTAAAGTCATAAAGTCAAACAAAATATAAGGAGGACAGAGGTAGTCAACTGAAAGCACCACATCCCATGATTAAATAATAAACAGGAACTGAAGGCTGTTTAGCCTAGAGAAAGAGGGGAGGGGAAAAAATCTTCCCCAGGGACTCTTAAGGTGCTATTTAATAAACAGTATATTCAAAAAATTCTATACAATCATATTGAGTAAAATTAATATTTATTTGTATTAAATCACATTAAAATATTCATGCCTCACTTCAAGAGTGAGACATGTAAGTAAGAACAATACGACATAAACAATGTCACCCAAAAATTATTTTTTTCCACATTAGACAGTGTAACAAGAAGCAACTACTTAAAGGTGCCAAGACAATCTGCCGCTCGACATGTTTCGCTCTAATACGAGCTTCTTCAGGAGTTTAAAGGCAATGATTGTGGCGGACTCTAAATGATGGGAAAATAGACAAAAATCAATACATACATTTGAACATGTATAGAAAACATCTAATAAAGTTTTTTGAATTTACAAAAATTCCATTACCAGAGTAAAGATTGATACAGAGAATTTAAATGTATGCATGTAGGTTTCGATACTAAACACTTTAACCAAATATATGTAAACAATCAAAATTTATACATCTTACCAGGCTGTAGCACATTAATCCGATATAGATACTTCAATAGAATGACAATACTGCTGCTAGTTTCAAAACCGGGGAGTTCTCATATGTGAGGGGTATCGCTGCCATGCTATGACCACAGGGGAATATAAAGTTTAAGAAACGGCCCTTTAAAAAAGCAAAGTAGATTCAAAAATTAGAAGAAGGGGATCGCAACCAGAATCTTTCATGATTTAATTTTGGGGGGATATATACCCTAAGGTAGAACCAATTCAGGATATATTACCTGGAACATAAGAGTATCACGGCAAATATTATCACGTAGGTGGGGATGGCATCATAATCAAGTGAAAAAATTCACTAATGGCTGCAAAGGAGAGCGATCACCAGCAGAGATGTTTTCTAAGTGTAGAAAGAGAAAGTGCAATAAGGACCAATAGAGAATCCAAGGTGTAACTTACTGTCAGCTAATGACAGTGTCACACAAGGAAAACTTACTTCACAGATAGTGGTCCGGCACGCAGACTTGGGGGAGCATCACGTTGCCTCCGTAGGATCGCACCGGTGACAGAACTGTGGGCGGTGTGTAACCGCCTTTATATACCCCCATCACGGTGGCGTCTGATCTCGCCGCCGGGATGCGGACGCTCAATGAGATTGACTACGTCAGGACGTGGGGGAACGCGGTGATGTCAATTCTGACGTCAGCAACGTATGTAGAGGTTACTGCGCATGTCAGCGCGGTTCTGGAGCCCGTGGAGCATCAGGGCGCGAAAGGCGCCATCTTTGTTGAGGGAAAGAGAGAGGTAAAAACAAATGGAGATAAATTGAAGCATTATACCTGCTTTTGTTCTGAAAAACAATAAGAAAATATACCGTATATACTCGAGTATAAGTCGTTCCGAGTATAAGTCGAGGCCCCAATTTACCACAAAAAATTGGGAAAAACTTATTGACCCGAGTATAAGACGAGGGTGAGAAATGCACAGCTACTGTAAGTGGAAAAGTTAAGGGTTCCTAGATGCCCCCTAGCTGCAGCAAAAATTTGGGGTCTCTGAACCCAAAGGGTCCCGAAATGACATTGCTGCAGATGGACACAGTTGACCAAATTTGGGGCTCCGTATCTCGGGGCCACTTAGTGCTAAGAACCCCAAATTTGGTGTGAAAACCCAGTGGAACTAGCAGTATAAAATTTCCAAAGCTGGGGTTTCTAGCACCAAGTGGCCCCGAGATACAGGGCCCCAAAAATCAGTTCAGAAAATGTCAAGCACTTTTCTACAGCAGAGAATGACATTTTCCGAACCAATTTTGGGGCCCCGTATCTCGGGGCCACTTAGAGCTACGAACTTCAGCTTTGGATATGTTGTGGTACCAGTTCTACTGGGTTTGCACACCAAACTTGGGGTTCCTAGCACCAAGTGGCCCTGAGATATGGGGCCCCAAAATTGGTTCAGAAAATGTCAAGCACTTTTCTACAGCAGAGAATGACATTTTCTGAACCGATTTTGGGGCCCCGTATCTCGGGGCCACTTAGAGCTACGAACTTCAGCTTTGGATATGTTGTGGTACCAGTTCTACTGGGTTTGCACACCAAATTTGGGGTTCCTAGCACCAAGTGGCCCTGAGATATGGGGCCCCACAATTGGTTCAGAAAATGTCAAGCACTTTTCTACAGCAGAGAATGACATTTTCTGAACCGATTTTGGGGCCCCGTATCTCGGGGCTACTTAGAGCTACGAACTTCAGCTTTGGATATGTTGTGGCACCAGTTCTACTGGGTTTGCACACTAAATTTGGGGTTCCTAGCACCAAGTGGCCCTGAGATATGGGGCCCCAAAGTCGGTTCGGAAAATGAAATTTTTTGCTGCAGAAAAGTGCTTGACTCGAGTATAAGTCGAGGGGGGCACTTTCAGCACAAAAAAACATGCTGAAAAATTCGACTTATACTCGAGTATATACGGTATGTATTCCCAATGAGTTCTTAATGGAGGCTCATATATATCAATAATTAGGTATCCAAACCCCAACCAGACATGATCAGGCTCAAATTTAGGGGCCACCAGCCATAGGGGCGATTGGTTCAACACCCCAAATGAACCTCCACTGTTTTGTCTGTACTACATCTTGCAGGCTGTGGCTGCAAATCTCACCTAAAAAGATTTCTTGGTTTTATATATTTTTTATTTTTAACTGCTCGCCGGAATTATCCTCATATTGGGATTATCTTTGTCAATTTAGACCACACGGACGCCCTGGGCACCCACCATTTGGGGTGTTGAACCAATCGCCCCTATGGCTGGTGGCCCCTAAATTTGAGCCTGATCATGTCTGGTTGGGGTTTGGATACCTAATTATTGATATATATGAGCCTCCATTAAGAACTCATTGGGAATACATATATTTTCTTATTGTTTTTCAGAACAAAAGCAGGTATAATGCTTCAATTTATCTCCATTTGTTTTTACCTCTCTCTTTCCCTCAACAAAGATGGCGCCTTTCGCGCCCTGATGCTCCACGGGCTCCAGAACCGCGCTGACATGCGCAGTAACCTCTACATACGTTGCTGACGTCAGAATTGACGTCACCGCGTTCCCCCACGTCCTGACGTAGTCAATCTCATTGAGCGTCCGCATCCCGGCGGCGAGATCAGACGCCGCCGTGATGGGGGTATATAAAGGCGGTTACACACCGCCCACAGTTCTGTCACCGGTGCGATCCTACGGAGGCAACGTGATGCTCCCCCAAGTCTGCGTGCCGGACCACTATCTGTGAAGTAAGTTTTCCTTGTGTGACACTGTCATTAGCTGACAGTAAGTTACACCTTGGATTCTCTATTGGTCCTTATTGCACTTTCTCTTTCTACACTTAGAAAACATCTCTGCTGGTGATCGCTCTCCTTTGCAGCCATTAGTGAATTTTTTCACTTGATTATGATGCCATCCCCACCTACGTGATAATATTTGCCGTGATACTCTTATGTTCCAGGTAATATATCCTGAATTGGTTCTACCTTAGGGTATATATCCCCCCAAAATTAAATCATGAAAGATTCTGGTTGTGATCCCCTTCTTCTAATTTTTGAATCTACTTTGCTTTTTTAAAGGGCCGTTTCTTAAACTTTATATTCCCCTGTGGTCATAGCATGGCAGCGATACCCCTCACATATGAGAACTCCCCGGTTTTGAAACTAGCAGCAGTATTGTCATTCTATTGAAGTATCTATATCGGATTAATGTGCTACAGCCTGGTAAGATGTATAAATTTTGATTGTTTACATATATTTGGTTAAAGTGTTTAGTATCGAAACCTACATGCATACATTTAAATTCTCTGTATCAATCTTTACTCTGGTAATGGAATTTTTGTAAATTCAAAAAACTTTATTAGATGTTTTCTATACATGTTCAAATGTATGTATTGATTTTTGTCTATTTTCCCATCATTTAGAGTCCGCCACAATCATTGCCTTTAAACTCCTGAAGAAGCTCGTATTAGAGCGAAACATGTCGAGCGGCAGATTGTCTTGGCACCTTTAAGTAGTTGCTTCTTGTTACACTGTCTAATGTGGAAAAAAATAATTTTTGGGTGACATTGTTTATGTCGTATTGTTCTTACTTACCGTATATACTCGAGTATAAGTCGAATTTTTCAGCATGTTTTTTTGTGCTGAAAGTGCCCCCCTCGACTTATACTCGAGTCAAGCACTTTTCTGCAGCAAAAAATTTCATTTTCCGAACCGAATTTGGGGCCCCATATCTCAGGGCCACTTGGTGCTAGGAACCCCAAATTTAGTGTGCAAACCCAGTAGAACTGGTGCCACAACATATCCAAAGCTGAAGTTCGTAGCTCTAAGTAGCCCCGAGATACGGGGCCCCAAAATCGGTTCAGAAAATGTCATTCTCTGCTGTAGAAAAGTGCTTGACATTTTCTGAACCAATTGTGGGGCCCCATATCTCAGGGCCACTTGGTGCTAGGAACCCCAAATTTGGTGTGCAAACCCAGTAGAACTGGTACCACAACATATCCAAAGCTGAAGTTCGTAGCTCTAAGTGGCCCCGAGATACGGGGCCCCAAAATCGGTTCAGAAAATGTCATTCTCTGCTGTAGAAAAGTGCTTGACATTTTCTGAACCAATTTTGGGGCCCCATATCTCAGGGCCACTTGGTGCTAGGAACCCCAAGTTTGGTGTGCAAACCCAGTAGAACTGGTACCACAACATATCCAAAGCTGAAGTTCGTAGCTCTAAGTGGCCCCGAGATACGGGGCCCCAAAATTGGTTCGGAAAATGTCATTCTCTGCTGTAGAAAAGTGCTTGACATTTTCTGAACTGATTTTTGGGGCCCTGTATCTCGGGGCCACTTGGTGCTAGAAACCCCAGCTTTGGAAATTTTATACTGCTAGTTCCACTGGGTTTTCACACCAAATTTGGGGTTCTTAGCACTAAGTGGCCCCGAGATACGGAGCCCCAAATTTGGTCAACTGTGTCCATCTGCAGCAATGTCATTTCGGGACCCTTTGGGTTCAGAGACCCCAAATTTTTGCTGCAGCTAGGGGGCATCTAGGAACCCTTAACTTTTCCACTTACAGTAGCTGTGCATTTCTCACCCTCGTCTTATACTCGGGTCAATAAGTTTTTCCCAATTTTTTGTGGTAAATTGGGGCCTCGACTTATACTCGGAACGACTTATACTCGAGTATATACGGTACATGTCTCACTCTTGAAGTGAGGCATGAATATTTTAATGTGATTTAATACAAATAAATATTAATTTTACTCAATATGATTGTATAGAATTTTTTGAATACACTGTTTATTAAATAGCACCTTAAAAGTCCCTGGGGAAGATTTTTTCCCCTCCCCTCCTTCTCTAGGCTAAACAGCCTTCAGTTCCTGTTTATCATAAAGTCAAACCCAGCGGCAATAGCAGCCGCGTTAAATGGTGGTGGAACATAGAATGCCATAAGGAGAATCGGGTCACCGTAGATTTTGGCTTTTAAAAGAACATATCTACCCGATGGGTCGATCACTGAGTCCTGGGGCTTCAAATGGGTGTTTTTAGCAATTAGGAGTGAGACTCCCCTTGAGAGTGTGGTATGTGTTGAATGGAAAGCCCATCCAATCCATGGTCTCTTGAGCACTCTGTGTGCAAGACCTTCGGCGTGTGTTTCCACCAGAGCCACTACGTCTGCTCTTTGTTTCTTAATGAGTGAAAACACCGCCGACCTCTTTATGGGTTCTCTAATACCGCGGATATTCCACTTGACAAATTTCAGACTAGACATCTAGATGTGTATATAAGGTATTGAACCCCAGGACTCAGGCTTCCCCCATCTCCCGGCGCCCTGTCACAGGTATCATGCTTGCGGACCATTACCAGATACACCATGGGATTTGTATGATAACAATTACCTACTATTGACATTGGGTAATACAGTGAGACTTGTACGATTCTAATACCCCCAACCTCCCTCCCCGCCCTGCACCTTTCAAACCTGGTGCGAGCTTCATTCCCAAACTGCCAACAGGGCATAAACATTGTCCGACCTGCGGAAAAAGGGTAATATTTTAGCAGTTCTTGAGTGGCAGTCACTGCGATCAGGATGTTGGTGAACTCAGGGAACTTAAGTAGCACAAACAGTGCAGCCAAGGTCTGTGTATTCCGTTCCAGGTGGAGAACTGTGGTACGTGGGGCGAAAATATGCTGCGTACCGTTGCACATTTCAGGACTCGACTCACCTCCCTTGGTGAGTATCATTAGACAAAAAATCACTCCGTCGGTTAGGGATGTGGACCTTGCTTTGCAGGTTAAGAGTAGGTGTGCCGCCAGGACTGGGACCCATAGGAAGACCGTCAATGAGGTTGTACTGTTAGGGTGAAAGTCTTGCAAATTGCAGCCTGTCAGGGTCTCCAGGTGCGGTATGTGGCTGTAAAGCTCGATGGAGCCCGCCTCTTCAACAAATATAGTTGGGGACAGATCTGGCCAAAGTGGATCTAGTGTTTAATCTTCCAGCCTCGCAGAATATTAAGCAGAAGAAGGTGGGGGGGGAAGGGTGGACCGACTGCTCATCCTGCAGATATATAGAAGGTTCCGAATTTTAAGGTATTCCGTATGAAAAGTCAGAATATTGTAGGGTGGAAGACTTTGAGGGGTCGCATATTAACTTGGGGGCGAGGGAGAAAATTAAAGAACAAAACTTATCTGTGAGCTTCTCTCTGCTCCAGCCAGGCGATAGCGGCCTCTGGATCCTCGAAGAAGTGCGCCTTGTCCTCCCCCTCTACGCGAAGCCGGGCCAGGAAAAGCATGGCGTATTTGATATTTTTTATGCGCAGGCGCCTCTTGATTTCCATGAATGTGCGTTGCTTCCGCTGTACCTCTGCAGAAAAATCTGGGTATACGGCTATCATTTTGTTTCCTAAGGGGATATTACCCTTCACTCTGCTGAGCTGGAGAATGGCGTCTCTGTCTCTGTAATTCAGGAATTTTGCAATGAAAGTGCGTGGGGGGGGCTCCAGGTGATGGCAGTCTGCCTGATAGACGGTGCGCACGTTCAACTACAAATGTTGGGGAGAACGATTCTCTCCCATATGCGTCACAGAGTAGATTTTCCAAGTACGTGGGGGGATCTTTTCCCTCTACCCCCTCTGGGAGACCAACGAATCTGAGATTGCATCTTCGGAGGTGATTCTCAATGTCATCTTGCTTCTGAGTAAGCTGATTCACTTGGTGCTGCAGCTCTGATGTTGTGTTCTGCAAGGGGGAGGGAATCCTCCACATTACTGAGCCTGTTCTCAGCCTCAGTGACTCTGCCCTTTAGTTTCTGAAAATCTTGCCTTACCAGAGAAATGTCCACTTTCACTTCCTCAATCCGCGCTGTGAGGGAAGTCTGGCATGTTGTGATGGCTTCTTGGCAGGATGATATCGCCTCCAGCACCCTCGCTGTGTCTGATCCGGCTGAGGGCTCCTCTTCCAGCGTGGCAGCGCCATCTTGGCTGGAGGAGTCCGTACCTTGCCGGCGGTATTGTTCCAGCTTTGTGGCCACTGAGGATGTCTTTTTCGTTGGCGACATGGCCCTGGCTGTTCTACGGGTTCGGCGGCGGTATGGTGCGGGTTTGTGATGCTATTTAGCGGTCTCAGGATTTTACAGCAGGATATGTGACCGGCGGAGCTCTGTCTATCTGCGTCCTACTTCATGCCGCTCCAGGCCACGCCCCTTCCATGGATGTCTTTAGTTAAAAGTTGAGTGTTTGTCATTGTCTTATGGTGGTTGTCTTGTCATGTTGTTTTTGTGTGATAATGGCCAGAATTTTAATGTCTTTTGTTATTAAGTTTTTTAATTTTTTTTATATTTTTTATTTTTTTTTTTTTCGTTTCAATAGTTTTTTATTGAAAATTTTCACAACATTGTAGTGTGTACACTGTATATCAATGACAATAAGTGAAATCAGAAATGTATGCATTGAGTGCATTGAGTATGCATTGGATCTGTCATGTGCGAGTTAGAGATTATCTGATGTTTTATAATTGCTTAGAGCGTCGCCCTCGGGGACCCCATTGGGAACTGTTTGTCGCCCGAGGGGGAGCTGCTCCTGTGGACAGGATCCAATAAAAGTAAATTCAATAGCATAAATCAGCAGTAAGTATGAATGTTGATGACTAACATAACTCTAGGTGATTGTTGTATGTCAAGATAGAATATCAGGTTTCCGTTACTTTAGAGGAATACCTCGGCCCCAGTCCAGGACTCCCACGGCCTCCACTTTGTCCATTCTTTATTCAAGCGGCCTACACTGGAGGCCATCACTATTTCGAAATTGTAGTGAAGGTTCACCGTGTCAAGAGCATGTTCTATTGTTGGGGATTTGTCAGACTTCCACGACCTCGCTATGCACAGTCTCGCTGCGAGTAAGATATGTGTCAGGACGTGTCTGTATTGTGGAAGAACAGAATCAATATTGAGGTTTAGTAGTGCCAGGTCAGGGGAGGGGAGTAGGGTTTGGTTTGTAATGTCTGTCAGTATGAGAAATATTTTTTGCCAGTATTTCTTTAGCCGAGGACAGGACCAAAAAATGTGGAACAAATCTCCCTTGGCTGAGTTGCATCGCCAACATTGGTCGCTCGTAGGAGAGCTGAACTTAGCTAGCTTCGAGGGTGTGAGATACCATCTGAGGGATAGTTTTTGGGTTATCTCCCAAAGTGAGGAGCATTTTGTGACCGCGTAGGTGGACCTAAGTGCTCTTTGCCATTGGTGATCAGTGTATGAATGTCCTAGGTCACTTTCCCAGTGTACGTGGGGGGCTTTTTTAGTAAATTGTAGTTTGTGGTTTAGGATATTGTAAAAGAGAGAAATGCCTTTTAGTTTTGTGGAGGGTTTCGTGAGATAATCCCAGGCACTGGAGTGTAATGTGTAGAGAGGAAATTGGATGGCTTTAAGGCAGTGGGTGACGCGCATGTAGGTGAATAGCTCTGAAGGAGGCAGGTTGAATTCGCTTTGAAGACGGGAGAAGTGTTTCGGGCTGTCATTTTGAAGGATATCCTGTATGGTATTGATGCCTTTTTTGGACCACTGACCTAGGTGTAGATCGGGTGATATATGTTGGAGAGTTTCTATCGGGATAGGTATGGAAAGGGTGTCAGAGACAGCGCGACCGTTGTGTAGTATTTTTTTCCAAGCTGTGATTGTTGCTAACATTGTAGGCGGTAAAGCCGACGATAATTTTGGGCACCAGGGTGTGCTCATCGCCCAAAATTTTAAATTTGGATGGATCAAGGTCGAGTTCTCGATGGAACTCCAGAGCTTGCTAGGGCTGGACTGGAACCACTCATCCATCTGGGCCAAGATTGCCGCTGTGTGATAGTCCTCAAATTCGATTGTGCCCGAGCCCCCGGCCGATCTATGGTGTCTGAGTATAGCGTGCGCACATCTGGGCTTAGTTCCGTTCCAAATAGCTTTGTTAAACATAGTTTGTAGGGATTTGAAATATTGTTTAGGAATGGGGATGGGGATAGTTCTGAACAGATATAGTATTTGTGGTAAGTGGATCATCTTGAACGCTGCCAGTCTCCCGGACCAGGAGAGGTTGTGTTTAGTTAGGTTTAGTTTGTCACTTTTTAATTTGGCTAGGAGAGGTTTGAAATTTGCTGTGAAGAGTTGTTTGGTTGATTTAGTTAAATTAATTCCCAAGTAGGATATACTGTTGTCTGCCCAGGCAAAGGGGAATTGCGCCTGTAAAAGGTGTCTGGAGGTGGCGTCTATTTTAAGATCTAGAATGTGTGATTTAGTTACGTTCAGTTTGTAGTACGAGACTCGTCCAAACCACTCTAGCAGTTTTTGGGCTGCAGGGAGGGCGGAGTTAGGGTTGGTGAGTATCAGTATGACGTCGTCCGCAAAAAGACTAATCTTCTGTTGGATTTTGCCTATCGTTAGACCCGTAATGAGGGGGTTTGAGCGGACGTGTTCTGCTAAGGGTTCTATTAACATATTGAAAATCAGTGGGGATAATGGGCAGCCTTGACGAGTGCCATTCGTTATGTGAAAAGGTCGTGATAGCATGTCTGCAGAGTAGACCTGTGCTGATGGGGTGGTATAAAGTGCCATTATAGCGTCATATATGAAATCTCTAAACCCAAACTTGGTCAATACTTCTCGTAGGTAGGACCAGTGGACCCTATCGAACACCTTCTCTGCGTCCAAAGATAGGAGCAGAGAAGGCGTTCCACTAGACTCAATATGGTGTATCAGATTAATCATCCGTCTTGTGGCGTCAGGAGCCTGTCTATCTCTGATGAACCCTGATTGGTCTTTGTGGATGAGATCCGGCATTACCGTCATCAGGCGTCTGGCAATTGTTTTGGCATATATTTTAACGTCAAGATTCAACAGAGATATTGGACGAAAGTTTGGAGGGGAGGTTGGATCTTTTCCCGGTTTCGGGATGGTAATAATAATAGCATTGAGAGATTCATTTGCGAGCTTGGAAGAGGAGGCAGCAATATTGAAGTATTCTGTCATATGAGGAATTAGGTGGCTGGAAAAGTGCTTGTAATATTCTCCCGTGAACCCATCAGGTCCGGGAGCTTTGTTCAAAGGCAGAGAAGAAATTGTGTTTAGGATTTCCTGGTCTGTGAACGGTTTGCTTAGAGAAGCCAATTGGGAGTCTGTCAGGGTCGGGAGCTTAATTTGGTGGAGAAAGTCAATAATGTCAGCAGAGGACGGTTGGTAGGTGTCGGGGTCATGTTTGATGTTGTATAAGTTACTATAATATTCGCTAAATGCATTCGCTATGTCTTGGGGGTTAGTCAGTTTAACATTAGAGCAGGGGTGAAATAAGTGGGTTATTCTGGACTTGATTTTAAGTCCCTTGAGGCGCTGGGCCAATCTCTTGCCCGCTTTGTTGGACGTGGAGTAATTGTTGGCTTTGAGTTTGCGTTGGAGTTGTTCGTAGGAATATAGAAGTAGGGAGCGTAGGTCGCGTCTGAGGGTCAGAAGCTGGGCTAGAAGTGTCGGGTTTGGTTTGGTCTTGTGTTGGGATTCAAGAGTTGCAATTTGGGATGTAAGGGTGTCTATTTGCTGCGTCCTCTTTCTCTTGCATATTGCACTTAATTTCATAATCGTACCTCTTAGAACCGCTTTATGTGCGTTCCACACCGTGACGGGGTCCCCCACTGAACCCTTGTTTAAATCAAAATATTCCTGCAGTTGTTTTTTGATATCTTGGGAGTAGGTTGGGTGTTGCAGAATGTAATTGTTCGCACGCCATAGGAACGTATTCCGCTGGGGTGCAGTGTCGTTGATGGAGATGGTGATTGGAGCATGGTCTGACCACGTCACGGTGTGGATTACAGATGCACCAATGTTTTGTAGTAGCCACTTGTCTGTGAGGAACATATCAATCCTAGAATACGATTTGTGATGTGGAGAAAAATAAGTATAGTCCTTTTCAGACCCATGGTGGCACCTCCACACGCCAAAGACATCCTGTGACGTGAGGAATTGCCCCAGGGGCGACTCCCTTCTTTTTGCAGTTGAAGTAGAGTCCATGTGTATGTCTGCGACTAAGTTGAAGTCTCCACAAATGATCAAGTGCCCTTGTCGTGCTTCTCGTGCTTTGAGGAAAGCTCTTCTAAGGAAACACATCTGGCGGGTGTTGGGGGCATATATATTCATCAAGGTGTAGGTGATCTTGTTGAGGGTGAATATTAAAATTAGATAACGGCCATTGGGGTCAGCGATTTCCTGTAGCAGATGGAAGTCTAGACCATTTTTTATGGCAATGAGGACTCCCCGCTTCTTGGAGTTGTATGTGGCGTGAAAGATATTTAGTATTGGAGCATAGATCCGTAGCTGTGGGAAGCAAATGTGTTTCTTGGACACATATGATGTCGCTGTTCAGTTTGACTGCTGTGTGCCATAGCGAGTGGCGCTTTGCCGGATGGTTGAGGCCCTTGGCATTGAGGGACAAGATATTGCATGGCATGGTATTTTGTGGAGAGTGGTGGAGATGCAGAGAAATGAATAGCACTTACAGTTAGTTGATTCAAGGATGTGAGCGTAGGTGTTTCCGCTACGGGGGAGGGAGAGATCCTGTTGTGCGTCGTCGTGGAGTAGATGTCCTGGAATTGAGGCCGTGGAAGATGGCTGGGGGGAAACAACAAGTCAGCAGGTCAAACGATAAAAATGTGAGGTTGCTACCTCAAGACAACAATCAAAAAAGAAACTGAGAGAAAAAAAGAAAAAAAAAATGTAGCGGAACTTCTGTTATGCTATAAATGAGTGGTACAAAAATTGTGGCGGCATGGGTAACAAGAAGCTACGTATAGCTATGCCGCAGGTGGGGGAAACCAGTTTGTAGGTAATGGAACTGAAGAGAAAGATTCATACAAGGTAGCAAGGGAGAAGTGTGGTGGTGGTTGTGACCCGACAGGTTCAGGCGTTAATTTGGGGTTGGTGCGCTCTTGAAGCCTGGTTGGTGCGCCTGTGAGGGGGTGTGCGTTGTGGCAGAGGTGATATTCCTTCTACTGGGGGTTCAAGAATGATACCCCAATCATGGAGTAGACGCAGTCCTTTCATGAGGTCACTGACGACGTGAGTGGTACCATTTTTTGCGATAAGCAAAGTCGCGGGATATCACCATTTGTACTGAATTTTGTGGTTAAACAGGCCTTTGGTGATGGGGTTCAACTTTCTTCTCTGTTGTAGCGTGTATTTGGACAGGTCAGAGAAGATCTGGATTCCGTCATACGGTCTGGGTAATGGACCTTTGGATCTGGCTTCTGACATCATCTTTTCCTTGATATGAAAAAAATGGATTCTCATGAGAACATCTCTTGGAACCGATGCTGCTAGGTGTAAAGGCTTTGCAATCCTATGGATTCTGTCAATGATGATATCTCTGGGAGCTGCATCTGGTATGATAGTATGTATGAGATCTTTGGCGTATTTCGGAAGATCTCCCGGGGGAACTGTTTCAGGGACCCCCCTCAACTTGACGTTATTACGTCGCGAACGGTCTTCCAAATCGGCCAGTTTGGCCCGGACCCAGTCTTGTTCCCCTTTAATTTCATCCACTGCGTCAATTATGTCATTAACTGTGGTGGAGCAGTCTGTCATGCCCTGCTCTATGGTAGATATTCTATTGCCCATAGAATGCATGTCTGTGGAGATTTTTGTGAACATGGATGTCAGATCTGTCATCAGAGAGGTTTGTAGGGACATGAGCATCTCTTTGAGAGTGGTATCAATAACTGGGAGGCCAGATGTGGGGAAGGATGCCATTGAATTATGCAGGGCCTGATTAGATATGAATGGAGTGAAGGCCTGGGCCTGTGTTGTCATCACAGCAGGAGGAGGCTGCTGGTGCGGTGCATCCATCCGCATCCAAGCTTTGGCTGGGCTGGAGGTAAGAGGGTCAGAGCCTGGGTCTTGTGTGGGGGATAAGGGCAGAGGAGCAGTGCCCATTTCTGTGAGGATGGCGTCTGGGAGGTCAGTGTATGCCTCCCTTTGCTCCGTCAGGCCGCCGGCGCCATCTTGGATCACACTGACCTTGTCCTGAGGGAACATGAAGGTGGTGAGCTTTCTGATGCCGTGATCGCCCATCCGCTTGCGGGACATCGTCGGTCGGCACCCGGGGGAGCTGTGTGGCGTGTTTGGGGTGTTTTCTTGGAGTCTGTCGGGTCCTATGCGCTCCGGTGTTCTCCCTTGCTGAGGAGCTGTGTATTCAGGCGGCCATCTTCAGCGCCGGCTAGCCACGCCCCCCCTTTTTTTATATTTTTGGTAGTTGTTTAGTCATCCATTTTATTTTTGTTTGTTGAGGTGGAGAAATTATTGTTTAGTCCACCTGAAAGGGGGGTAATTGGCTATTCCGTCAATTAGCAGCTGAATAGATGGTCATGGGATATGTCCTGCAGCTGAATACATTTTGTTGATTTAAGACGAGAGTTGCTGGTAGGAAGCCATTCTAGCCTCTGGAGTTCGTTTTTTTTCTCTTTGTTTTATGTTCATTCAGGTGAAAAAAGTTACAAGGTGTACGCTTTGTTCACCTGAAAGGGGGATTAGTGCATAGGTCTGAAAGTACAGATAATGCATTGTCTTTTTAATACTTAAAATTTTGAATTTTTGAGAAGCAACGTTCAAGTTCATGTTTTTAAAATTTTTGATCATACCATGGGGATCCATTTTAGAGTGGGTTCAGCCTAAAGAGGTCATGGTTGTTTTGATAGGTTGGTCAGAGTTGCAGAAACCAGGAATACTAAGTTCCTGGGTTCCAAGGAAGGAACTATAGGTAAACGTAGTAAGCAAGCAGATATTATGGATAAGAATTTGATTCTGCTCTTGTTTTTTTTCATTTCCAGAGTCCTGGTGGAGCGAGATTGGAGAGGTCTCTGGAACATGGATGACAGATGTTCATCTGGTTGGCAGTTTGTTTGTGCCATACTACACCGCGAATTTGTTCTGATAAACATCAGGAGAGAAGGGACAAACGAAAAGATTCAGTTTAATACTTGTTTTTGCTTATGGACAATTTATGGCTAATACTAAATCTGAAGGACTGTGCTCATCAACAGGACTTGTGAGACATTTTTGCCGGAGTCTCTCCTGATGAATGCAAACGTGCTATTAAAACATGTGCGATGGGTTGGAGGTTGGGGAAGGAATATACACATCCAATCTGTCAGAACCTGAAATGTAAAATATGTTTTTTTTTGTTGAAGGAAGGAATTGAAAGAAGAAAAGGTGTTTAATGTATGACATGTATTGACGTAACGGAAGTAACATGGTGCAGGTACCCAAGAGACTGGCGCTTATACATAATAAGGTGTCGGTTGGCCAGACTAGAGGTTGGCCAGGTGACACATCAATGGGGTGAAATTTTTATCGTATGGGGAGATACGCCTGGTTGATGTCTCACCTGAGAGGTTGAAACCCGGCACAGGGAAGGCCAGTGAATACACACAGGAGCATGCTCCGTTAGATAAAGGGAACAAACGCTGGCTACCAGGGTACATGCCTTCACCACATGGCGCTGCAACATCTCACAGTGGTTGATAAAAACCTATTACCCTATATGTGCTGAGTATATACTGAATCAAGTGCAATCATTGTACCAGTGACTTGCTCCCAGAGATGTGCAGAAACAGAATGAGGTTCATGCAGGGCGCGTATGTCTGAGGAGTAACCGGAAGAGGAGGGATGTATTCAGCACTATATTGGGGGAATAGGAGCTGGGATGGGTGTTGTTAATGGGATGGACATCGGCCTCCTGAGGAACAAACTCGCAGCCATAGCTTCAGAGAATAAGCGGGGCTTTATTACTCAGAGAGATTGGTGGCATCCTTAATAACATTCAACAAAGTCACATAAATACCCAGGTTAAAGTGGTTCAAGATTTTGTCAACCATGTTGAGAGATTGGTGGAGAATGTGATGGTATAGGACAGGAATCTGTCATTGGCTCTTTATTCAATAAGGAGCAGCGCTGTGACAACAAAGGTTTGTATGATATAAACCAAATCACATAAAATGAATATTAGACCCAAAATTAGGATTAATTCCAAAGTTCATAATAAAGTTCATAATAACCGATAGAGGTAAAAAGTCCTATCCAGAATCAATTTCAGATAGTGGATATAGTGAAAAACGTAGATAGGTGGGAATACAAATAAATCAATGTGTCCTTCACCGCACCACTGTGGTATTGGTAGGAATGCGTGCTTACCAAACGGCAAGCTTAGGGAAGCTTGCGACCTTAACCCGGTCGGGGCCTGTCAGGATGGGACCACCAAAGAAAAACACCACCTTTGCTTGGAATAAGCACGCTGTTCCCCAATTATCCAGTATTCACTGTATTGTAGAGATATGACCCCTGGCTAGGGATAAATCTCGAGGGAGGTACACCAAGGAGAGAAGAAGAGCAACATAGCGTAATCCTGCTTTCACCTTTTATTAAAAAATATTAAAATCGCACTAACACTCAGATGGATAAACAAAAGCACATAAAGCCGGCCGGCTGGAAGCGAACGCCCGTCCTGCAGACGGTAGATGCGGCACGTCAGCACGCCCGACGTACGTTTTGTCACACTCTGACGTCATCTGGGGCACGGGCGACGCACTGACGTGCCGCACTTAAATAGTATAACACCGTAACCAGGCCTCGTACTGAAGACGGGACCGGAAATCACCTTGCGTTCCACTAGATAAGGGCGGATGGCAAAGAAATGCCATCTTAGATGAGGGATTATACATTACATCATATACCCGTTTCTGGTGCAAACAAGAATGGACCAAATGATATTGTCAAGTGTATATTAACATTATAAGTAGGTAGATCCATAGACTGACAGGAGAATCGAAACCTTAAAGATAGATAATAATAATAAAAATAATTAAAAATTAAAATTAATTAAAAATTAATAATTGAATGACATCCTTCTACAGTATAACAAACTTAATTGGAATTAAGTAGTTAAATGGCATCCTTATACGATATACCACGTGTGGGTGGCTCATTAAAGCAGGAAGTCAATGGCTTAGAGGGTATGACAGGGGCGTTCTTAAAGCCATTCTTATCTGTTCTAGATTCTAAAGGGCAAACGCGCACCATACCCCGATAAAAATTACCTAGATGGATAGTCCTAGGGGAGAGGAAGGTGATTTTGTTCCCCAAGTGTAAATATACAGAGCACTAAATACACCATAAACATTAATCACATAATAAATATCAAAACAAAATATCATTGGACATTAACCAATCCCAAACCTAGGATAACAAGTCTACAAAACCAATAATGGGGCGCATACCCCTTTATTACTACCTATTCAATACAGCACAGCAACATTAAAAGCCTACTTAACAAACATTGGCACCTATTGGGGAATGATCCGGTCTTGAGAACTGTTGTCCCAGATAAACCACAAGTGATCTTTAGGGGAGCATCGTCACTTAGGAATAGATTAGCTCCTAACGTTCTTGATCCCCCCATCAGAGGCACCCAGGGCCTTTTTGACAATTTGAAGGGGTACTACAAATGTGGTAGATGTTGTGTTTGTAAGCTCAATTCTGCGACATCCAGATGAACCCAGAAATTCACCTCCTATAGTACTCATGAGGAGCATGATATTAGGCCCTTCATTACTTGCGCAACGGAGGGGGTCGTTTACCTGCTGCAGTGCCCGTGTGGGTTACAGTATGTGGGCAGGACTAGGCGACCCCTCTCCGTTCGTTTAAATGAACATATCACCAACATTCTAAATGGTACCGACCGGAGCCATGATCTGTGGTGACAGCTGTTCACAGGAATATACGAGTTGCGGTCTGTTTTTTTGAAAAAGGTAGAGGTTACAAACCGGTCCCCTTGTATATCAATATTAAGGTCCAAAAAATGGATATTGGACTGGCTGGCTTCAAAATTAAGCACAATGCCCCTATTATTGGAATTAAGTTCCTCCATAAAGAGGTCTAGGTCACTGCGATCGCCATCCCACAGGAGGAGGATGTCGTCAATGTACCTAGCGCATACCCCATTATGTAGAGTCTAGGAATAACTAATGGAGCATATACCCACCCAGGAATAATGTATAACTAATATTGGCCATTTATTAAATGTATGGAATAATTCTTAGAAGTAACCCAGGACTCTAAGTGAATAAAGGACTGTTTGTTAGACCAGAAATTTTGAGGGTTTAATTATTTCCTATGAGTTGTCAATGAAAGCATTAGTGTCAGTATCTACATTGAGCCCATGTGGGGCATAGCACTTAATTTTATGTATGCAGAGCATCTCAAGTTTTGAGATGCTCCTAACCAAGGAGCTGCCCCTCCAATGGGGCCGATATCTATCGATTCCCAAAAAAAGTGTTTTGGAGGGGTCTTTATTATGGGTGGTCAAGTAATGTTTTGAAACAGAATGCTTAGGAAAGCCATTTAGAATGTTGGTGATATGTTCATTTAAACGAACGGAGAGGGGTCGCCTAGTCCTGCCCACATACTGTAACCCACACGGGCACTGCAGCAGGTAAACGACCCCCTCCGTTGCGCAAGTAATGAAGGGCCTAATATCATGCTCCTCATGAGTACTATAGGAGGTGAATTTCTGGGTTCATCTGGATGTCGCAGAATTGAGCTTACAAACACGACATCTACCACATTTGTAGTACCCCTTCAAATTGTCAAAAAGGCCCTGGGTGCCTCTGATGGGGGGATCAAGAACGTTAGGAGCTAATCTATTCCTAAGTGACGATGCTCCCCTAAAGATCACTTGTGGTTTATCTGGGACAACAGTTCTCAAGACCGGATCATTCCCCAATAGGTGCCAATGTTTGTTAAGTAGGCTTTTAATGTTGCTGTGCTGTATTGAATAGGTAGTAATAAAGGGGAGAGCAATGGAATTCTCTCTGGGGGGTACCCCCTGGCTAAGTAGCTGTTCCCTGTCAATATCCTTAACAACATCCAAGGTTTGGGTTAGAAATTCCATATTGTACCCTTTTTCCACAAAACGGTTCATCAGGACTCCGGCCTGTTGCAAGAACTGGGAATTGTCAGTACAGTTACGTTTAAGTCGCAAAAATTGACTCTTGGGTACCGACCGGAGCCATGATCTGTGGTGACAGCTGTTCACAGGAATATACGAGTTGCGGTCTGTTTTTTTGAAAAAGGTAGAGGTTACAAACCGGTCCCCTTGTATATCAATATTAACGTCCAAAAAATGGATATTGGACTGGCTGGCTTCAAAATTAAGCACAATGCCCCTATTATTGGAATTAAGTTCCTCCATAAAGAGGTCTAGGTCACTGCGATCGCCATCCCACAGGAGGAGGATGTCGTCAATGTACCTAGCCCACAGTTTTAACTGGGGCCTCTGGCAAACATGGACGACATCCTCCTCCCACAGGGCCATAAACAGGTTTGCAAGACTGGGGGCATACTTAGCCCCCATCGCAACTCCACGGTCCTGTCGATAGAAACACTTATCGAACCAAAAATAATTATGGGACGCGGCGTATCTTAGGAGTGCCAAAATAAAATTAATTTGTTCATCATATAGTTCAGAGTCCCTTCTTAGATAATATTCAACCGCATAAAAACCCAACTCATGGGGAATAATCGTGTATAAGGACGTAACATCCGCCGTCACCATCCACATGTTGGGAGTAGGGGTAAAGTTGGCTAGTATATTAATAGTATGCTTGGAATCCCTGATGAGGGAAGGCATTTTCCCCACCAGGGGTTGTAGAAAAAAATCTATATACCTGCCCACCCGGGACGTGAGGGAATCAATCCCACTCACAATGAGACGTCCCGGGGGGCAGGTGGGATGTTTGTGCACTTTCGGCAGATAGTATATCACAGGGGTACGGGGGGCTTTAGGTATCAGGTAGGCCTTCTCTTTCTTATTGAGAATTCCTTGAGTGTACCCCCAATCGACCAGCTTCCTCAGTTCTCTGAGATAAGGGGTTTTGGGATCAGAATCAAGAGGAGTGTAGGTCTCCCTATCCCCAAGGATCCTGTACATTTCCTGGAGGTAGTCTCCTCTATTGAGAACCACAATCCCTCCCCCTTTGTCTGCGGGTCTAATAACTAATTCTTTGTTGTTACAAAGAGAATCAAGTCCGGTATGAAGCTCATGATCAAATTTTACCCTCTTAATAGGCATTTTGTCTAAATCCCTCAAAAGAACCTCCTTGCAAACCTTAATAGAGGGTGCCATAGCACCTGGGGGGTTAAATAAGGAGGCATTGGCCAATCCCGAATGCTGGTAGTCATTGGGAAACACATTTCTCTCCTGGATGGGGTTAGAAAGCAAGTATCTCTTGATGTTAATTTTGCGAATGAATTTATATGAATTATCCATATAAGTTTCGAACTTGTTTAGTTTCCTGGGTGGTGCGAACTTTAGGCCTTTATCAAGTACCAGTTTTTCTTCCTGACTGAGAACCACGGTGCTTAAATTAAAAATCCCTGTTCCAGCTAAAGCTTTTTTCTTTTTTGCTCGAAGGCGTCTGCCCCCTCGGGTCCCTCTCCTTGCTCTGCCAGTCGTTTGGTACCCTGGCCTGGTCTGTGAAAACCCCACTCATGGGGGTTAGGGCCTGAAGGGCCTGGATAATAAGAGGATCCCATCCTGTCATTCTCATAGAATGACGATGGCCCAGGGGTTCCTCCATCAGCCGGGTAAGGGGAACCCACTGGGTTGATGTCCCCTTCCAAGGGACCATCAAGGTCACGTAGAGGAAAGAAACGGTTCTGGGTAGTACCCCCATACCCGAAGTATTCGTCAGTATTGGAGCCACCCGATGAATTGTTTGTTGGACCTCCTGCCACATGGGAGTATCTATCCTCATGGTTATTAGGATAATTCATACGAGGAGGGGGACCTCCTGTAGGTCTCCCAGTGGGGTAATTCACCATACGGGGTGGAGGACCCCGTCTAGGGTTAGACCCAGCACCCTGCGGTGCATCCAAGGGGTAGGGACCCCATCCCCGGTTAGAATTAGGCTCCCATTGTGTAGTGGGCGGATTCCAGTAGTAATTGGAATTTGGTTGGGGGGCATTTTGATACCGACCACCTGTGTTCCCTGTAGTGGGTTTGGGAAGGCGTCTCGGGGGTCCTGATTGATAATAGGGGGGTGGTGGTCCTCCCTTATTGTAATTATAGTGTCTCCGAGGAGATTGGCGAAGGCCCTGTGCATTGGTGTCTTTAGTCCTTTGCACAGTATTAGAGATAGGTCCCTTAACCTCATTGGAAATGGCGGAAGTGGAAACTTCCATGGCGGTGTTATCCGAAGCGGCATATTCAGCATTGACTGTCAACAATTTCTTTTGCCACTCGAACACAACCCCACCCTGGTAGTCCGCCAAATCCCTATTATATTTCTTCTTTTTCTTATAGGTTTGTTCCCTATCTTCCTTTTCTAGTATATTCAACAATGTTTGTGATTTATCTTTGTATTCAGGGGTATCTTGAAGGGGGATACATTTTTCTCGAAGGGTTTTGATCTCTTCATCTAATCTAGATAGTTTTTGTACCTTCCTCTCAATGAGGAATCTAAGGAGAGCAACCCCTGCCTCATTGAAATATTTATACCATTCCTCCAAATGGATGTCACCTTTCTGAGGGCTAACCTCCCACCTAAGGCTACGAGGTACCATATTGGACTTGACATAGGTCTCCAAGTAGGCAACATCCCATTTGGTATGAATTTCAGAAATGGAAAGATTTTTTAACCTAGTGAAGAGGCCATTAAGGTCCCCTTCTGCATTTTTATAGGGTTCAAACACCCCACTAGTGTTAACCTTCTTGGAGATCCTATAATCAAAGATATCCATTCTAATTGGATCTAATGTTAGGTGATAACAAAAATAACGTGGGCAAAAAAGAGCAGCGGTGTAGAGGTATCAGGTAAAGTAATAAGAAAGGGCAAACCACCGCGCTATATAAAAATTAATACATACAAAACATATTGAGAAAATAAAAATGAAAAAACCAAAAGTGATAAATCAGTGAATAAAAAAAATAAATATAAATATAAAAGCAGCCGCTAAAAGTGGGATACACACATTACAAATTATTCAATAAGGAGCAGCGCTGTGACAACAAAGGTTTGTATGATATAAACCAAATCACATAAAATGAATATTAGACCCAAAATTAGGATTAATTCCAAAGTTCACTGGGAGACCTACAGGAGGTCCCCCTCCTCGTATGAATTATCCTAACAACCATGAGGATAGATACTCCCATGTGGCAGGAGGTCCAACGAACAATTCATCGGGTGGCTCCAATACCGACGAATACTTCGGGTATGGGGGTACTACCCAGAACCGTTTCTTTCCTCTACGTGACCTTGATGGTCCCTTGGAAGGGGACATCAACCCAGTGGGTTCCCCTTACCCGGCTGATGGAGGAACCCCTGGGCCATCGTCATTCAATGAGAATGACAGGATAGGATCCTCTTATTATCCAGGCCCTTCAGGCCCTAACCCCCATGAGTGGGGTTTTCACAGACCAGGCCAGGGTACCAAACGACTGGCAGAGCAAGGAGAGGGACCCGAGGGGGCAGACGCCTTCGAGCAAAAAAGAAAAAAGCTTTAGCTGGAACAGGGATTTTTAATTTAAGCACCGTGGTTCTCAGTCAGGAAGAAAAACTGGTACTTGATAAAGGCCTAAAGTTCGCACCACCCAGGAAACTAAACAAGTTTGAAACTTATATGGATATTCACAAATTCATTCGCAAAATTAACATCAAGAGATACTTGCTTTCTAACCCCATCCAGGAGAGAAATGTGTTTCCCAATGACTACCAGCATTCGGGATTGGCCAATGCCTCCTTATTTAACCCCCCAGGTGCTATGGCATCCTCTATTAAGGTTTTCAAGGAGGTTCTTTTGAGGGATTTAGACAAAATGCCTATTAAGAGGGTAAAATTTGATCGTGAGCTTCATACCGGACTTGATTCTCTTTGTAACAACAAAGAATTAGTTATTCGACCCGCAGACAAAGGGGAGGGATTGTGGTTCTCAATAGAGGAGACTACCTCCAGGAAATGTACAGGATCCTTGGGGATAGGGAGACCTACACTCCTCCTGATTCTGATCCCAAAACCCCTTATCTCAGAGAACTGAGGAAGCTGGTCGATTGGGGGTACACTCAAGGAATTCTCAATAAGAAAGAGAAGGCCTACCTGATACCTAAAGCCCCCCGTACCCCTGTGATATACTATCTGCCGAAAGTGCACAAACATCCCACCTGCCCCCCGGGACATCCCATTGTGAGTGGGATTGATTCCCTCACGTCCCGGGTGGGCAGGTATATAGATTTTTTTCTACAACCCCTGGTGGGGAAAATGCCTTCCCTCATCAGGGATTCCAAGCATACTATTAATATACTAGCCAACTTTACCCCTACTCACAACATGTGGATGGTGACGGCGGACGTTACGTCCTTATACACGATTATTCCCCATGAGTTGGGTTTTTATGTGGTTGAATATTATCTAAGAAGGGACTCTGAACTATATGATGAACAAATTAATTTTATTTTGGCACTCCTAAGATTTGCCGCGTCCCATAATTATTTTTGGTTCGATAAGTGTTTCTATCGACAGGACCGTGGAGTTGCAATGGGGGCTAAGTATGCCCCCAGTCTTGCAAACCTGTTTATGGCCCTGAGGGAGGAGGATGTCGTCCATGTTTGCCAGAGGCCCCAGTTAAAACTGTGGGCTAGGTACATTGACGACATCCTCCTCCTGTGGGATGGCGATCGCAGTGACCTAGACCTCTTTATGGAGGAACTTAATTCCAATAATAGGGGCATTGTGCTTAATTTTGAAGCCAGCCAGTCCAATATCCATTTTTTGGACGTTAATATTGATATACAAGGGGACCGGTTTGTAAACTCTACCTTTTTCAAAAAAACAGACCGCAACTCGTATATTCCTGTGAACAGCTGTCACCACAGGTCATGGCTCCGGTCGGTACCCAAGAGTCAATTTTTGCGACTTAAACGTAACTGTACTGACAATTCCCAGTTCTTGCAACAGGCCGGAGTCCTGATGAACCGTTTTGTGGAAAAAGGGTACAATATGGAATTTCTAACCCAAACCTTTGATGTTGTTAAGGATATTGACAGGGAACAGCTACTTAGCCAGGGGGTACCCCCCAGAGAGAATTCCGTTGCTCTCCCCTTTATTACTACCTATTCAATACAGCACAGCAACATTAAAAGCCTACTTAACAAACATTGGCACCTATTGGGGAATGATCCGGTCTTGAGAACTGTTGTCCCAGATAAACCACAAGTGATCTTTAGGGGAGCATCGTCACTTAGGAATAGATTAGCTCCTAACGTTCTTGATCCCCCCATCAGAGGCACCCAGGGCCTTTTTGACAATTTGAAGGGGTACTACAAATGTGGTAGATGTCGTGTTTGTAAGCTCAATTCTGCGACATCCAGATGAACCCAGAAATTCACCTCCTATAGTACTCATGAGGAGCATGATATTAGGCCCTTCATTACTTGCGCAACGGAGGGGGTCGTTTACCTGCTGCAGTGCCCGTGTGGGTTACAGTATGTGGGCAGGACTAGGCGACCCCTCTCCGTTCGTTTAAATGAACATATCACCAACATTCTAAATGGCTTTCCTAAGCATTCTGTTTCAAAACATTACTTGACCACCCATAATAAAGACCCCTCCAAAACACTTTTTTTGGGAATCGATAGATATCGGCCCCATTGGAGGGGCAGCTCCTTGGTTAGGAGCATCTCAAAACTTGAGATGCTCTGGATACATAAAATTAAGTGCTATGCCCCACATGGGCTCAATGTAGATACTGACACTAATGCTTTCATTGACAACTCATAGGAAATAATTAAACCCTCAAAATTTCTGGTCTAACAAACAGTCCTTTATTCACTTAGAGTCCTGGGTTACTTCTAAGAATTATTCCATACATTTAATAAATGGCCAATATTAGTTATACATTATTCCTGGGTGGGTATATGCTCCATTAGTTATTCCTAGACTCTACATAATGGGGTATGCGCCCCATTATTGGTTTTGTAGACTTGTTATCCTAGGTTTGAGATTGGTTAATGTCCAATGATATTTTGTTTTGATATTTATTATGTGATTATTGTTTATGGTGTATTTAGTGCTCTGTATATTTACACTTGGGGAACAAAATCACCTTCCTCTCCCCTAGGACTATCCATCTAGGTAATTTTTATCGGGGTATGGTGCGCGTTTGCCCTTTAGAATCTAGAACAGATAAGAATGGCTTTAAGAACGCCCCTGTCATACCCTCTAAGCCATTGACTTCCTGCTTTAATGAGCCACCCACACGTGGTATATCGTATAAAGATGCCATTTAACTACTTAATTCCAATTAAGTTTGTTATACTGTAGAAGGATGTCATTCAATTATTAATTTTTAATTAATTTTAATTTTTAATTATTTTTATTATTATTATCTATCTTTAAGGTTTCGATTCTCCTGTCAGTCTATGGATCTACCTACTTATAATGTTAATATACACTTGACAATATCATTTGGTCCATTCTTGTTTGCACCAGAAACGGGTATATGATGTAATATATAATCCCTCATCTAAGATGGCGTTTCTTTGCCATCCGCCCTTATCTAGTGGAACACAAGGTGATTTCCGGTCCCGTCTTCAGTACGAGGCCTGGTTACGGTGTTATACTATTTAAGTGCGACACGTCAGTGCGTCGCCCTTGCCCCAGACAACGTCAGAGTGTGACGAAACGTACGTCGGGCGTGCTGACGTGCTGACGTGCTGCATCTACCGTCTGCAGGACGGGCGTTCGCTTCCAGCCGGCCGGCTTTATGTGCTTTTGTTTATCCATCTGAGTGTAAGTGCGATTTTAATATTTTTTAATAAAAGGTGAAAGCAGGATTACGCTATGTTGCTCTTCTTCTCTCCTTGGTGTACCTCCCTCGAGATTTATCCCTAGCCAGGGGTCATATCTCTACAATACAGTGAAGACTGGATAATTGGGGAACAGAGTGCTTATTCCAAGCAAAGGTGGTGTTTTTCTTTGGTGGTCCCATCCTGAAAGGCCCCGACCGGGTTAAGGTCGCAAGCTTCCCTAAGCTTGCCGTTTGGTAAGCACGCATTCCTACCAATACCACAGTGGTGCGGTGAAGGACACATTGATTTATTTGTATTCCCACCTATCTACGTTTTTCACTATATCCACTATCTGAAATTGATTCTGGATAGGACTTTTTACCTCTATCGGTTATTATGAACTTTATTATGAACTTTGGAATTAATCCTAATTTTGGGTCTAATATTCATTTTATGTGATTTGGTTTAAATCATACAAACCTTTGTTGTCACAGCGCTGCTCCTTATTGAATAATTTGTAATGTGTATATCCCACTTTTAGCGGCTGCTTTTATATTTATATTTTTTTTTTTTTATTCACTGATTTATCACTTTTGGTTTTTTCATTTTTATTTTCTCAATATGTTTTGTATGTATTAATTTTTATATAGCGCGGTGGTTTGCCCTTTCTTATGTCATTGGCTCTTGCGTGCACGAAGTGGCAGGTGGAAGTGTCAACCAGAATTGAGCTGATTGTACAGCCTCCATATGAGGGACAGAGGTCTTATGAGTTAGCATCAGCGCTCAGTAAGACTTTGCCAAACACGTCGCTTACACTGATCCAAAGTGGTGGTCAAATGCCTGGATGGGCTGTACCAGTTTGGATTGTGAAAGGTGTTATGCTGTATGATCTCATATACAGAAGTGCAGACTCGGTCTGTATATTTGGTGGCATTAATGGGCTTACTGAATGGGGATTCTATCTTGTTGCGTTTGAGGCTAATTGCCCACATATGATCAGAGAAGATGGAAGCTGGAGGCAGGTTGATACTTCCCTCGGTCGGAAGCATGACCATGATGTCCTTTGTATGCCAGTTCAATACATGGAGGTGAACGGAAAATGTTGGGAAGATTTTTAAATTCTGTATTCGGGATGGAAGGATCATTGCTGGGAAGGAAGCACCTGGGTATTATTTGGAACATAGACGAGTTTGTTTCCTTGTCCTAAAGAATGCCGATGTAACATTAGTCATGGAACTAGGATGTTCTGTGAACCTGACAACAGCTAGAGGAGCATGGTGTACCCTTGCCAGTGTCTCTGAAATCCAGACACAGGAATGGAATTATGTTGCACCGCATATTGCCAATCTGTCTGTGGATGTAAACCAGAACCGCCCTGTTAATCTGAGAGCCCTGAACCTCGGTATGGGAAGGAAGATACAGGAATGGTTAACAGATTGGGATAGAGATGAGAGCCTTATGAGGATGCTGCCCTCCAGAGAGGGCTAATGCTACTATAGCCATCTACCATGACCAGAATGTAATAAAGGAGGTAGTACATCAACTAGAAAATGATGAGGGAGGGTCTTGGTGGGAGGTAATATTCGAACATTCCAGTAAGGCCAACAGTATTTTGAATTATTTGATACATCCCGTGGTAATATTACTCATTATTGCTGCAGTTTCATCATTGGTTCAAGTTGGTATGTGTTGTTGGACTCGACATTTGTATAGGAAAGTCTTGCATTTATCTATACAAGTGGAGGGACGAATCGATGGTAAGATCTCTTCATACATGGTAGAGGCTTTGTTGCCAGTTCAGAACCCTGAAATACCACTGACGTGCCAGAATTGTGGTAGGAAAGGCCATTGTAAGCGAACCTGCCTAATCCCGGCCTGTAGTGAGGAGGTATAGGAGGTTGGGAATGGGATGTGTAGTCTGATGGATCATAGGTATATATGTATATATTATGGTAATGGGTTGATTTCATGTTATGGTATAGTGTGATAAAGGTGTATTTTAGGCTAATAACATGGGCCAGACTCTATATAGGAAAGATGGTTGATAGGTTGCTCTGAATGTGTGTTGGTGAATGGTGAGTGAATGGACACCCCTTGCCTGTACTGCACCCCATCCTGAAGATATCGGAGAGAAGACACAAAGTGGTGACATGGAAGCTGTCACGGAAGAATGATGTTGGTGTGTCACCCAGTAGCAAAGCGGCACGTGTTGGGAAACACAGCACGTTAAGATTGTTATGGACTGTTCCACAGGAGCTGGTTCTGAGGCCTATGTTGGGAGGCGCAACACGTAATAAGACCCTTATGGACTGTTCATAGATGTTCCTGTTGAAAAACGCAATACGTTAATACAGTTAAGGACTGTTCCACAGGTATTGGTTCGGAAACACATGTTGGGGAGCAACACACGTTAAGACAGTTATGGCTGTTCAATAGGAGCCGTGTCTGAAGAAGGCTGGTATGCGCCCTTTAGGCGCAAAGCAGCATATGTTGGAATTCAACATGAATATCGTATTTCTGGAGTTTGTACATATATTTTATTACTATGCCTAAGAGAAGCCAGACTCCCATGGTTTTTGAAAAGACTGAAAGTCCCACACTTCCGGGAGGACAGGATGCTGCCTCCCAGGTTGGAATGTAGCCTGGTTAGCTCCCATTGCGCATGACAATGCTGGCTCCAATCTGTCTATGGGAATTTCCTGATTAACTGCTATCCGCACAGGCTTCAAAGGCAGTTAAACTGACAGGGATGATGGATGAGGTGAGATACAGGAAATCAAGGGCCCAGGTGTTTGTAGAATTTGACATCTGTCGGATGATGGCAATTCATGGACCAACACTGCCCCCCAGAGGACTGCTATGGCAAGACGGTCCATATGATAGCCTGTTGAGGGAACGCCCCAGAGACACTGTGATTCGTCCAAAGGCAAAGTTGGGCAGGCAAAAGTGGGGGGTCTGGATGAGGTATGTTTGTTAAAAAGAAATGTTTGCCAGAGAACCAGTCTCTTTAAGACCTGAGGACCAGCCGAGGAGGAGGTGCTAAGTATCAATCTTGTATTGTGTTATGATTGTAGGCCTTGTAATATTGCAATTTCTTGTAGTATCTTTATGTTAGTTTCCTAACTCCTTGGGAAATAAAATAAGATATTGTTTTACTAGCAGCACCGTGTGTTTGGTTTCATAGCTAACCTGGTATTATTGTGATATTAACAATAGCATGTGCTCAGAGTTTAATAGACCAACTAATTATAGGGACTAGACAAATTAATACACAGATATAATATTAATAATTATATTGGGTACTTCAGTGTATAAGGAGGCTACATCAGCAGTCGCTAAAATACAACCTTCCTTCCAATGATATTGATCCATTATATTTATTTTCTTGGGATGGCTGGCGAGGGTATAGGCTGGTCACTCCTTGCACAAAGTGTCACGCCGGCAACAAGTGTTTGGCACTTGTACACGGGCACTTCTTCTAACAAGACCACCTGTCATCTTCACCATCTCCTCACCATGCCTTCTCTGCTCTACTCTTTCAGATAACTACCCTGATCTTCCCTGCAACACAAAGTCGTTCTACCTGTCTGCGATTTCCCACCTGACTCTTTATACCCTCTGGTAACTACCCTGATCTTCCCTGCAACACAAAAAATCACTTTACCTGTCTGCGATTTCCCACCTGACTCTTCATAACCTCTGGTAACTACCCTGATCTTCCCTGCAACACAAAAAGTCGCTCTACCTGTCTGCGATTTCCCACCTGACTCTTCATACCCTCTGGTAACTGCAAAGACTCCACTCTTCTCTTAAACACTGGACTACATTGCCTAACTGAACTTTAATTCTGCCTTACTAAGAATTTGAAACTACTGTCTATACTTGTTTGTTTTTGAAAGTGTCACTTATTTTGTATTATGCTGCCATGAACAAGATCACACATTTAACCTTATTCTGTTGCCCCCTCCTGCACTGTGTCCAGAGTCCAGACCAGTTTTAAAACCCCACTCCTGGTCACTCCTTGCGCAAAGTGTCACGCCGGCAACAAGTGTTTGGCACTTGTACACGGGCACTTTGACTAAGGCACTGCTACAAAAATGTAAGTACAGACATTATTATTCAACAGCTATTTTGCAGAAAGTTCCTCTTCATTCTCTAACTTTCCTCAGCCTTCCTTCTATTCCCCTCTTCCCACCCTCCAACATGATCACACTAATCTTTGTTATAACGTCCTCTCTCCTCAAACTCTCATTTCTTTATCCCCCCTCTCCAGCCCCAACCTGTACATATCTCCCTCTCTTCTTCCCACTCAATATTATGCCACTTACCACCTCCTGCTCTTTCTAAGCCCTCACAGTATCCCCTCTTCCATTCCACCACAGCCTCTGCCCTCCCATAAATCCCACTCCTGCCTTATCACCCTCACCCTCCTACTACTCCTAATGTCTGGGGAAATTGCACCAAACCCCGGCCCTCCCACACCCCATTCCCAATGCCAAAATTGGCCATCTACCTCCTCCAACAGTAGTCGTAACTTCAACCTTCTCATCCGAATTCCCCTGATTCCACAAGTTGGCCCCCCTCTTTCATGTGCCCTCTGGAATGCCCGCTCGGTCTTCAACAAACTAGCTTCTGTCAATGACCTTTTCTTCTCCAAATCCCTTAATCTATTTGCTATAACCGACACCTGGCTCCAGGAATTTGACACTTCCTCTCCAGCTGCCCTGTCCCACAGTGGCCTCCTCTGGACTCCCTCCACCAGACCCAGTGGACGAAAAGGAGGTGGTGTCAGACTTCTTCTCTCCCCACAATGCACCTTCCAGGTACTTCCCACACCTCCCTCTCTTTCCCCCTGCTCTTTCGAAATGCACTGCATTAGTCTTTTCTCTCCAGAGAGGTGATAAGGGCGCTCTGGTGGAGGTGGGTAGCTGGTCAGAGGGATGATAGTGATGAGATGGCACTTCTGGCAGCACTTTGGTTAGAGGAGAAGCAACTCTGAAGATATAAAAAAGGAAAAGAAAGGTGCCTCTAAGTGCAGTATGTAAAATTTAATAGAGTGCACAAAGGGTTAAAAGCACTTACAATCATGTCTTTTAACACTCAACAATCTTGTAAGTGCTTTTAACCCTTTGTGCACTCTATTAAATTTTACATACTGCACTTAGAGGCGCCTTTCTTTTCCTTTTTTCCATCTTTTCTCTCCAGCTTGTCTGAGGGTCGCAGTCATTTATCGGCCTCCTGGACTAGTGTCAGGCTTTCTGGATGACTTCTCTGTATGGCTACCCTATTTTCCCAAGGCGTCTTTCAGGACAGCACCTGAGAGGACAGCACCTGAAAGATAGCGACTCCTCCCACGGGACATAGGAAACACCTTCTACCTCCAAACTTTAAAGGGAGGCGCCTCCCTACCATACCTCAGTTGTAGTAGAGAAAACCTCCGGCCCCGGCTGGAACACATAAACACATACGTTAGTCACAGCATAGTATATTAAATACAATAGGGTGGGATTTTGCTGTCCTGAAAGACTTTTGGAAAACAAGTTAGCGACTCCTCCCACGGGACATAGGAAACACCTTCTACCTCCAAACTTTAAAGGGAGGCATCTCCCTACCATACCTCAGTTTTTGTGTTTCCTCCAGCAGTCGTGCTGGAAGTGACAAGGCGGGTCACTGGGTCAGCGAAAACATCATTTCCGGCGTGGACGCAAGGGGGGAGGAGGGAGACAGGAACTGGCGCCTACTTCCGCTTCCATTTTTTGCGGTAGCAATCGGGCTCCTCTTCCCCTCCTGGTGCTCGGTGAGAGCCGAAGACCCGTTGGCCCACGGTCATAGGAAGTTGCCGGCAGTCGCGCCGGAAGTGACAAGGCGGGTCACTGGGTCAGCGAGGACGCAAGGGGGGAGGAGGGAGGACAGGAACTGGCACTTACTTCCACTTTCGGTCCGATGCAGATGCACTATGGGAGTCCGGAAGCAGTATATGAAGCCACGAGTGGAAAGCTCCACACCAGAGATGGAGGACTCAGCGTCTGCAGTGGTGGTGACAGGCACAGGCTCCAGTAAAGCTCAGGTAGGAGTAGCAGTTAAGGTCTGCCTTTCTTCCTTTACCTGTGTTTAGTCTATTCCTTTTTTTCTCTACCCCCTAGTGGCAAGGGGCCTGTCTGGACACTAGAGGCTGACTGGTTTCTTCTTAGTGCACCTGTGGGTGATTCTTGTGTAACTGAGACTGGGTTTCACTAAAAGGCCCCTGTTTTTTTTCCCTTTTTGTTTTTTTCTCTCACGGGCTAAAAGCTCTGACCCAAAAAAAGAGATGTCCTTCTTGCAGGGCCAAAATGTGAGAAAATTGGAAAAAAGCCCTATGCTATGCTTGCATCACTTCTTTAGTTAGGGAGGAATCCGCTTCGGTTTGTGATGACCTGGTTGCCTCTGTAAAGAAAGAACTATATGCCACAATTCAAACTTTTCGTGACTCTTTAGTTAATCCAGCTGCTAGTCAGCCATCCACTTCTGAGGCTTCCCAGGGTTCTATTTCTATCCCTGTGGTAGAAGCTTTACCTGAAGACCCCTCAACCAGGGAAGAGCAGTCCCCTGCTCCTTCCGTTAAAGATTCGGAAGAGGAGAGTGAGGAGGCGGAGGTGGCTCCTTCCAAATTTAAGCTTTCCCTAGAGGAGGTAGACAGGCCCCCCAAAGCTATTCATGTTACACTTGGCTTAAGTGAGGAAAAGAAGGAATTATTTCTTCATGACCACATGTATGCAGGGTTAAATGAGCCTAAGGGGCGAACATTTCCGGTCCATTCGGTCATTTCTGATGCCATTGCTAAAGAATGGCAAGATCCAGAGAAAAAACCCTTTTTTTCCAGAGCCCACAAAAGGCGCTTCCCTTTTGAGGAGGACCCTTCTGCAGTGTGGAATAAGGTGCCCAGGCTAGATGCTGCATTTTCACAGGTCTCAAGATCCACAGACCTGTCTTTTGAAGACATGGGGGTTCTGAAGGATCCAATGGACAAACGCATGGATCTTTTGCTCAAGAGATCATAGCAATCAATCATGAGCAATTTAAAGCCAGCAATGGCCACAACATGTGTAGCCAGGAATCTGGAATACTGGGTGAACCCACTTAGATCACATATAGTGGCAGATTCCCCCAAGCAGGAGATCTTAGATTCCTTTCCTACCCTGATCTCTGCGGTTGCTTATATTGCAGATGCTTCGTCTGAAGCTAACAAGATGTCAGCTAGGTCTGCAGCTTTGACAAATGCTGCAAGAAGAGCTTTATGGCTAAAAACCTGGCCAGGTGATACAGCTTCAAAGAGCAAGCTTTATGGTATTCCCTTTTCAGGTGACCTTCTTTTTGGCCCTGATCTAGATAATATCTTAGACAGAACTGCTGATAAAAAGAAGTCCTTCCCGGTCAAAAAGAAAAAGCAGGCCCCAAAACGTCTTTTTCGACCTCAAAAAGTTCAACAGCAACAGTAGGACAGTAAGTTTCAGGGGAGGAGGAAAAATTGGTCCGCACAAAAAGCGAAGGGAAAAAGGGGGATTTCTCTTCCGTCCTCCTTCACAGGCCGAGAACTCGCAATGACTCGTCCCTGTGGGTCGGCGGAAGATTAGGAGAGTTTCTTCCGCAGTGGTCAGGGATAACTTCAGATCAGTTTATTCTGACCACTCTCTCGCAGGGCTATACTCTTGAGTTTTCCAGAAGCCCCCCATGAAGGTTTCTGATAACAAATGCCCCTCGAGACCCAATAAGGGCCCTGGCCATGAAGTCCTCTCTCGTGGAACTGATGCAGCAGGGTGTAGTAATCCCAGTGCCACCAAAAGAACAGCACGAGGGGTTATATTCGCATGTCTTCCTGGTAAAAGAACCAACAGGAAGATTTCGATTAATTCTCAATTTAAAGCCACTAAACGTAGCCATCAAATACATAATGTTCAAGATGGACTCAATTTTCACTGCCAGAAATCTACTGACTCCAGGTTGTTTCATGGCGTCAGTGGATTTAAAAGATGCATACCTGCATATTCCAATCTCGTCCCAGAGGTTTCTCAGGGTGGCGGTAAAAATGGAAGGCAGAATTCAGCATTTACAATTCAGAGCCTTACCCTTCAGGCTATCATCCGCACCCCGAATTTTCACCAAGGTAATGGCAGAAGCCCTAGCTCCCCTTTGTCTTCAGGGAATCACAGTAATTCCTTATTTAGACGATCTGCTATTTTTCGCCCCCTCAAGAGAGGAATTGCGGAGCAATTTAGGCAGAGCATGCAGCCATCTGGAGTCTCTAGGATAGATCCTAAATCTCCAAAAATCTTCCCTGGAATCATCTCAGGAGATTCGGTTTCTAGGGTATATAATAAATTCTGTAGATCAAAGGATTTTTCTTCCTTCAGAGAAGAAAGAAAAAATCCAGGATACAGTGTCTTTTCTGCAGACCAACCAGCAGCTGACGGTAAGGCAGGTCATGTCAGCTCTGGGTGTTCTGACTTCGTCAATGCCGGCTGTTCAGTGGGCAAGACTACACTTCAGACATCTGCAGGCCTTTCTTCTGAGATCTTGGGATCACAATTTGGAATCCCTACAATCAGAGGTAAGAATTCCAACCCAGGTGGAAGAGGCAGGATATCCCTTCGGAGGGGTTAGTCTGGGCCTTTCCGATCGGAAAAAGGCTGACAACTGATGCCAATTCCTGGGGTTTGGGGGGCCCACCTAGGAAAGGGTTTCACTCAGGGAAACTGGTCCAGGAAAGAGGCGACAAAGTCCTCAAACTGGAGAGAGCTCAAGGCCATCGACTTGGCTCTGAAGTCATTTGCTCAGGGGCTTCAGGTTTAGCATGTTCAAATACTAACAGACAATGCCACGGCCGTGGCTTACATAAACAGGCAGGGAGGTACAAGGAGCAAATCCATGAACATTCTTCAGTGGGCAGAAGGACACTTGCTGTCTCTATCAGCAGTCCATCTAAAGGGGTCTCTGAACAGGGTGACAGATTTCCTGAGCAGGAACCCCATTCAGGAAGCAGAATGGTCTTTGAACCCAGAGGTTTTCGCTATGATTGCCGAAAAATGGGGGCTGCCAGAGGTGGATCTGTTCGCCTCAAAGGAGAATGCCCTGGTTCCGCAATTTTTTTCCCTAAACAATCACAACGGATCACTAGGGACAGATGCTTTGGCGTATCCATGGAAATTCCATCTTTGCTACGCTTTCCCCCCATTCCAGTTAATTCCCTTAATACTAGGGAAAATTCGGAAGGAAATGGTACCAGTAATCCTAATCACGCCTTTTTAGCCAAGAAGGGCCTGGTTTTCAACCGTTCTGAGAACGGTGGTCAAACCTTATTGGCATCTGCCCCTCAGGCATGATTTACTATTACAGGGTCCCGTAAATCATCCAGAGGTAGCCACTTTGGGGCTCACAGCCTGGTATCTGAAGAGCAGCTCCTAAAAAGCAAAGGTTTTTCCAGCCGATTGATTTCAACACTATTATCAAGTAGGAAAAAGGTGACTAGGGACATTTATTCCAAGGTCTGGAATAACACATGGTGTAATTCATCTGCCCAGGACCCAGGGAGTCTTGTTACCATTTTAGAGTTTTTACAGGTTGGAGTTGACAAGGTGCTAGCAGTTAGTACCTTGAAGGTGCAGGTTGCTGAGCTAGCAGTCTTCTTAGAAAAATCTTTGGCCTCAAATCCATTGGTAAAAAGATTCTTTAGATCCCCTACGAGATCCAGACCTGCACCACTTAGGTTGTTTCCTAAATGGGACCTGTCGATTGTCCTACAGTCTCTAACAAGGAGTCCCTTTGACCCTTTGGAAGAAGTACCACTCAAATATCTCACTTTTAAGTCTGTATTTCTGATTGCCATGGTCTCTGCACACAGAATCAGTGAGCTTAATGCTTTATCAATTAAGGAACCCTATTTGTCTATCTTCCTAGATAGGGTTATACTTAGAACGATCAGAAATTCTTACCAAAGGTAGCTTCAGTACAGAATCGTGTTCAGGACATTGTACTTCCAACCTTCTGCCCCAACCCAGCAGGGGAGAAGGAGACTTGTTTCCACATGTTGGATGTTAGAAGAGTTTTTTTATGTTACTTGGAAAGAACAAAGCTTTTTAGACGTTCAGATTCACTGTTTGTGCTATTTTTGGGCAACAGGAAAGGTTGCCGGGCTTCTAAGATTTGTTTAGCAAGGTGGCTGAAACTATCCATTTCAGAGGCTTATTCGCATGCAGGTGTGTCTCCACCAGAAGGAATTTGTGCACACTCAACAAGAGCACTAGCGGCCACTTGGGCAGAGAGAGCTGGTGCCACCCCTGAACAAATTTGCAAGGCGGCAACATGGTCAAGTTTTCACACATTCATGAAACATTACAGGCTGGACCTCGCATCTGCTAATGATCAGACGTTTGGCAGAAAGGTCCTGCAAGCTGTTGTCCCGCCCTAAGGGGGTAAGTCTCTGTTACCCTCTCAGGTGCTGTCCTGAAAGATGCCTTGGGAAAAACCAAGTTAGACTTACCGGTAACTTGTTTTCCAAAAGTCTTTCAGGACAGCAAAATCCCGCCCTATTGTATTTAATATACTATGCTGTGACTAACGTATGTGTTTATGTGTTCCAGCCGGGGCCGGAGGTTTTCTCTACTACAACTGAGGTATGGTAGGGAGGCGCCTCCCTTTAAAGTTTGGAGGAAGAAGGTGTTTCCTATGTCCAGTGGGAGGAGTCGCTATGAATCAGGTGCTGTCCTCTCAGGTGCTGTCCTGAAAGACTTCTGGAAAAAAAGTTACCGGTAAGTCTAACTTGGTTCTTCTCTCATCTGAAGTGCCTGCCATCATCCTAGGTGACTTTAACATTCCAATCAATGTTAATACTGCTACCACTTCTAAACTACTCAACCTAACCTCCTCTTTTAACCTAACACAATGGACACAAACCACAACGCACTCCAACGGCAACACTCTTGACCTTGTATTCTCCCATCGCTGCACTCCCTGCAATCTCTCTAACACCCCCTTTCCTCTCTGATCACAACCTTATCCATTTCACACTCTCCTTGTCTCCTACATCCCATGCTGCCAACCCACAAACCACTACCCGCAGAAACCTTCGCAACCTCAACCCTTAACTTCTTCACTTTGCTACTGATGGCCTTTATGACAAAATCGCACCCCTGTCCTGCCCAGACCTAACCACTTCCATCTGCAACACCACGTTGTCATCCTCCCTAGACATACTTGCTCCTCTTTCTACACGCAGAACCAGGCCCCATCTGCCACAACCCTGGCAAACAGACGACACCAGAAGTCTTAAGAGACACAGCTGTGCTCTTGAGCGAGCATGGGGTAAATCTAAATCCCTGCAAGACTTTACCCTCTACAAATCTGCCCTTCTCAAATACAACTCCTGCCTCCACACTGCTAAACAAACCTATTACAATACTCTCATCAAAACCCTCTCATCCAAACCTTGTCAACTCTTTTCTACCCTTAATTCCTTACTTCACCCCCCACCCACCAACTTGCTTACCGCTCAACAGATTGCCAACCATTTTAATTGCAAAATCGACACAATTCGCAAGGAGATATCCAGCATTCAAACCCCTCCCCTACCCAACACATCGGGTCCAACACCACACTCAATACTCTCCTCCTTTTGCCCAGTTACCACAGATGAAGTTGATAAACTCCTCTCTATGGCCCACCTCACTACCTGTCCCCTGGACCCTGTCCCCTCTCAATTACTGCAACCACCTTCCCACTCTATCCTCAACTCCCTAACCCACATCTTCAACCTCTCCCTCTCCTCCGGCACCTTTCCTTCCCCGCTCAAATATGCACTGGTTATCCCCATACTCAAAAAACCCAACTAGACCCCACCTGTTTGAATAACTTAAGACCCATCTCCCTGCTCCCGTTCGCCTCCAAGCTCATCGAATGCCTTGTCCATGACCGAATGAGTCGCTACCTCACAGACAACAACCTTCTCGACCCCCTACAGTCAGGCTTCCGCCCACATTCTACTGAAACTGCCCTACTAAAACTAACCAATGACCTACTAACTGCTAAAACCAATGGGTACTACTACATACTCATACTTTTTGACCTCTCTGCTGCCTTTGACACAGTTGACCACCTGCTCCTCCTCAGCAAATTACACTCCCTTGGCCTCCGTGATTCTGCTTTATCCTGGTTCTCCTCCTACCTATCTCAGCACACTTTCAGTGTTACTTACAACTCCATCTCCTCCACTCCCCTTCCTCTTTCTGTTGGGGTACCCCAAGGCTCCGTCCTTGGGCCTCTCCTTTTCTCACTCTATAGCTCTTCCCTGGGCCAGTTGATAACCTCCCATGGCTTCCAATACCACTTCTATGCTGATGACACCCAGATCTATCTCTCCACTCCTCAACTCACCCCCTCGATCTCCTCACGGATCTTAAACTTATTGAATGACATATCGATATGGATGTCACACCACTTCCTCAAACTCAATCTTTCTAAAACTGAACTTGTTATATTTCTTCCTTCACGGCTTCCCCCGTGACTTCACCATTAATATAAACAACACAACCACTGGTCCCTCCACACATGCCAGGGTGCTGGGTGTAATCCTTGACTCTGACCTCTCCTTCAGCCCCCACATCCAATCACTGGCTAAATCCTGCCGCCTTAACCTCCGCAACATCTCCAGACCCTTCCTGACTAATGACACCACAAAGCAACTTATTCACTCCTTGATTATTTCCAGCCTCGACTACTGCAACTCTCTCCTTAATGGCCTACCCTTAAGCAGGCTATCCCCCCTTCAGTCTATTATGAATTCTGCTGCTAGACTAATACACCTCACTAACCAATCCATGACTGCTGCTCCTCTCTGCCAATCTCTTCACTGGCTTCCCCTACCCCACCACGTAAAATTCAAAATGCTAACCATAACCTACAAGGCCATTCACAACATCTCCCCTATCTACATCAACCTTATCTGCTGATATCGCCCAAATCGTCCCCTCCGCTCCTCCCAGGACCTCCTGCTCTCTAGCTCCCTTGTTACCACCTCCCATTCTTGCCTTCAGGACTTCTCCAGAGCCTCTCCCATCCTCTGGAACTCCCTGCCTAAGTATGTCCAATCAGCCCCTACCCTGTCCACCTTTAGGAGATCCCTGAAAACTCACTTATTCAGGGAAGCCTATCCCACACCCACCTAACAACTGTCCCCGAGCCACCCCCATCATATCATTCTCTGCAGCTATTACCTTTTGTACCACCACCCCCTCCCTTTAGAATGTAAGCTCTACGAGCAGGGCCCTCCTGTACCTTTTGTATTGAACTGTACTGTAATTGTGTTGCCGCCCTATACATTGTAAAGCGCTGCGTAAACTGTTGGTGCTATATAAATCATGAATAATAATAATAATAATATTTAAAACTTGTGTAGTATCATGCAAATAAGTGGGGGTAGTAGCCACCAGTGGTTGGAGGAAGCTGTCCACATATTTGCCAATCCTCGCAGTTACAGAGTATATGCCACTTATAATAGGGCGGCCTGGAGGTTTAGTAGGGTTTTTATGATATTTGGGCAAATGGTAGATAACCGATACCCTTGGGACAATGGGAATTAGGTGGGCTTTCTCTTTTATTAAGAATCCCTTGTTCAAAACCATATTCAATCAAGTTAGAGAGTTGTTTTCTAAATCTAACTGTCGGATTGGAGGCAAGGGGGTATATGTAGATTGGTCAGATAACAATCTATTCATCTCCTCTATGTATTGAGATATATTCAAAATAACAATACCGCCCCCCTTATCGGTGGGGCGGATTACTATGTCATTATGTTTACAAATCTGTTTAAGACTTGTTTGGAGTTCACAGGTACCCCTCCCTTTAGGGATCCTTAATGCTATCAGATCTTTGAGTACAAGTTCTTTAAATACCTGGACTGACGGGGCAACGAAACCCGGGGGATTAAAGAGCGAAGCATTACTAAGATTAGTATGCCGAATAGTGACATTGGCATCTCCTATTATACCATTCTGGGAGGTAGAGATAGCCATATGATTGGTGCTAGATTGAATGGGTACCCTATGGACAATTTGGCTAAGGTTCCCAATAGGGTTCTGAATAAAATGTCTTTTAATGTTCATTTTCCGAATAAATTTATGTACGTCAATAAACGTCTCGAACTTTTTCAGCCTATGTGGGGGAGCAAACTTTAAACCTTGACCTAAAATTCTTTGCTCTCCTTCTGATAGAAGTGACTGGCTCAAATTAAAAACACCACTGATGTCTATTGATTTCTTTTTTTTGGCCATAACTCGCCTCCCCCCTCTAGTGCCTCTCTGTATTCCTATCCCCTCTTTCCTCTGTTGTTGCCCAGGGGAAAAAAACATGACTGAGTGCCATCATCAAAGTCCCAAGGTGACTCTTGATAGTAATCCCTTTGTTGAATTGGGAAATCATTAGATTGATTCGGGTGTTGTGTGATGACATAATGATCATCATACACATCTTCCTGGAACTCAGAAAGGGGAACAAATCTGTTCTCCAAGGTGATATATCTAGGGGTTTGGTTATTACCCCCCGGATTATGATGATAGATCTCATCCCTAGGGTCACCCCTATATTCCCATGATCTCTGAGGGTTAGATCTCTGATACCATGTATCTCTAGGGTCAACCCCTTAGCAATCCTGTCATCTCCTCTATTTTCCAATGCAGGTGGTATAGGCCTAATAGTAGGAGCAACTGATAGAGGATGTGAAGGTAAATTCACTCTATCATTACCAACAATGTCATCCAATTTGGTCTACCATTTAAAAACAACATTATTCGTGTAGTCTGAAAAATCACGGTTATATTTTTCTTTTTTTTCTTTTTTTGTTCAGAGTCCTCCTTTTCTAAAAATTGTCTCAACTGAAACTTCCTGATCTTTAAATAAAATTAACTTATTTTTGACTAAAACAATTTCTTCATTTAATATCTTCAATTTTAACTGTTTTTTATCTATAAGAAATTGGAGAAAGCTAACTCCAATATCATTAAACTAAACAAACCACCCCTCTAGGTCTGTTTCCATTTTCTGGGGACTAACTTCCCACCTAAGACTGCGGGGCACCATTTTCTTGGAAATGTATTGCTCTAAATAAGAAACATCCCAGCTGGTATGCAGCTCTGAAACCAGGAGATTTTTAAGTCTAAGGAACAGACTGCCTATTTCATCGGTCTGCTCAGTAGTCCCATCAAATACTCTATTGATATTGATATTGTGCTGGGATCCAAAATCAAAGATATTCATATTGTGACAATCAGCAGCAACGTTTTGGTACGTAAACAAGTAAAAGAAAAAGACCCTAAGGTCAACGCTGCGCTAAAAAAAATCCAACCACTAAAAAGTGAATAAATAATAAAAGTGTTATAAGTGTAAAGCAGCCAGCACCTAAAGTTCAATACCAAAAAACTTTCAATATAATAAATAACACAGTGAGTGCAGTGCTAATAACGATATAAATTATAATATACTTAAGATAATAACAATAATGAAAACAGTGATGCATACAAATGGTAGGTGAAATAAAAAAATACCACATTAAAAAAGGAAAAAAAGAAAAAAAAATTCAAAAAAGAAAAAAGAAAAAAGAAAACTAAAGCAATTTCCCATAGCAATCAATGAGAAAATCCATAAGCAACAAGCCTCCAGAGGAGAAAAGATGAATTGCAGGAAAACAGAAATTGTGACACCAATCTTCCCAGATCAAAAACCAACGTGTGTTCAGGTCGGCACCCAAAAGTGAGGCAGCTTAGAGACCTTGAGCTCCTCCACCTTCCATTTGAGGATGTCCCACAGATGCTCAATAGGGTTTATGTCTAGAGACATGCTTGGCCAGTCTATCACCTTTAGCCTCAGCTTCTTTAGCAAGGCAGTGGTCATCTTGGAGGTGTGTTTGGGGTCGTTATGTTGGAATATTGCCCTGCGGCCCAGTCTCTGAAGGGAGGGGATCATGCTCTGCTTCATTATGTCACAGTACATGTTGACATTCATGGTTCCCTCAATTAACTGTAGCACCCCAGTGCTGGCAGCACTCATGCAGCCCCAGACCATAACACTCTCACCACCATGTTTGACTGTAGGCAGGACATACTTGTCTTTGTACTCCTCACCTGGTTGCCGTCACACATGCTTGACACCATTTGAACCAAATAAGTTTATCTTAGTCTCATTAGACCACAGGGCATGGTTCCAGTAATACATGTCCTTAGTCTGCTTGTCTTCAGCAAACTGTTTGCGGGCTTTCTTGTGCATCACCTTTAGAAAAGGGCTTCCTTCTGGGATGACAGCCATGCAGACCAATTTGATGCAGTGTGCGGCATATGGTCTGAGCACTGACAGGCTGACCTCCCCACCCCTTCAACCTCTGCAGCAATACTGGCAGCACTCATATGTCTATTTCCCAAAGACAACCTCTGGATATGATGCTGATCACGTTCTGAGTGGAACCTGTCCTGTTAAACTGCTGTAAGGTCTTGGCCACGCTGCTGCAGCTCAGTTTCAGGGTCTTGGCAATCTTCTTATAGCCTAGGCCATCTTCATGTAGAGCAACAATTTTTTTTTCAGATCCTCAGAGAGTTCTTTGCCATGAGGTGCCATGTTTAACTTTCAGTGACCAGTATGATTGAGTGAGAGCGATAACACCCAATTTAACACACCTGCTCACCACTCATACCTGAGACCTCGTAACACTAACAAGTCACATCACACTGGGGAGGGAAAATGGCTAATTGGTCCCAATTTGGACATTTTCACTTAGGGGTGTACTCACCTTTGTTGCCAGAGGTTTACACGTTAATGGCTGTGTTGAGTTATTTTGAGGGGACAGCAAATTTACACTGTTATACAAACTGTACACTCACTACTTTATATTGTAGCAAAGTGTAATTTCTTCAGTGTTGTCAGATGAAAAGATACAATAAAATATTTACAAAAATGTCAGGGGTGTACTCACTTTTGTGAGATACTGTAGCTGTCAGCATTAGATGGAGAGGGTTGTTGGTGGTATTCCCACTCTTTAACCTTCCTTTACTCTATCCAAAAATAAACAAAAAATAGGATTTTTATAACAGCTTACCTGTAAAATCCTTTTCTTGAAGTACATCACAGGACACAGAGCACCATAGTAATAACTATAAGGGTTATAGGCCACCTTTAGGTGAATGGACACTGGTATAACCAAAAAGGAATCAGGAAGGGCCCCTCCCTATATAACCCCCTCCCATACCGGGAGTATCTCAGTTTTTGTAGCAAAGCAATATATACACATATCCCAATAAGAGGGGAGGGACCTCTGCATCCTGTGATGTACGCCAAGAAAAGGATTTTACAGGTAAGCTGTTATAAAAATCCTATTTTCTTTATCGTACATCACAGGACACAGATCACCATAGTAATAACTATATGGGATGTCCCAAAGCAATGCTACCTGAGGGAAAGGAGACACAAAGCAAAACAGCCACCGTCAGGTGTGAGGACCCTATGCTGCTGCCTGCAGCACACTGCACCCAAAGGCGGTGTCCTCCTGCCACCTTACATCCATTTGATAAAATCGTGTGAATGTATGAACTGACAACCAAGTAGCTGCTTTGCAAACCTGAGACACAGAGGCTTGGTGATGCACTGCCCATGAAGCATTGACTGCCCTGGTAGGGTGTGCTTTAATCTGAAAGGAAGGAACCTTTCTTTTTTAGGCCATAGGCCTGACTAAATACCTGATGAATCCACTTAGCAATAGTAGATTTCAATGCTGCCTGACCCTTTCTAGGGCCTTCCGGCCACACAAACAAAACATCAGTTTTCCGTATCTGAGCAGTCGCTTTCAGATAGGCTTTAATTGCTCTCAGTACATCAAGATAATGTAATAAACTTTCTTCTACAGAATGAGGTTCTGGGAAAAAGGAAGGTAAGAAAACATCTTGATTCAGATGAAAACTAGACACTACCTTTGGCAAAAATGTTGGGTGCGACATAGCACCACCTTGTCTTTGTAAATGATTAAGTATGGCTCTTACAGGAGAAAGCAGCCACTTCTGATACTCTTCTTGCGGAGGTTATCGCAACTATGAATACAAATTTCCTTGTAAAAAAGGATCAAAGGAATATTCCGTATAGGTTCAAAGGGTTGTCTTTGCAACACCGACAAAACCAGATTCAAATCCCATGGGCACAAGGGTGTTCTAACTGGCGGAGTTATCCGAGTTACCCCTTGTATAAATGCCCAGACTAAAAAATGCGAAGCAAGTGGCCTTTGGAAAAAACACTGCCAAGGCCGAGAACTGACCCTTGATTGTACTTAAGGCCAGCTTCATTTCTACTCCTAATTGTAAAAAGGCCAGAATACTTTCTATGACATTCTTACGAGGATGCCAACCCTTGGTTTCACACCAAGTGACATAAGCCTTCCAGACCCTGTCATAAATGGTCCTGGATGCCGGCTTTCTGGCATTAATCAGGGTGGTTACTACTGAACCTGAAAGCCCCCGATTCTTCAGAATGTGGGCTTCAATAGCCACACCATTAAATTTAGTATTTGTAAGGCAGAATGGAATACCGGTCCCTGCGACAGCAGGTCAGAACAAGGTGGAAGAGTCCAAGATTCTCCTACTGCAATTCTCACGATCCCTGCATACCAGGGTCTTCTGGGCCATGCCGGGGCTACTAAGATTATCGGCTTCACTTCTTCCCTGTTACTGTGAAACAGCCGTGGTAGCAGCTGAACTGGAGGGAATGCATAAATCAGTGAAAACTGATCTCACGGGGTCACTAATGAATCTATTCCGAGTGCAAGTGGATCCCTTGTTCTCGCCACAAAGTTGTCCAACTTCTTGTTGAACCTGGACGCCAAGAGATCTACGTCCGGCAAACCCCATCTTTGGCATATGGCCAAAAATACCTTGGGATGTAAAGACCATTCTCCCGGCAACAACTGTTGATGGCTCAGAAAATCTGCCTGCCCTTTTTCTACTTCTAGAATGTAAACTGCAGGTAGGCAAGGAACATCTTTCTCTGCCCAAGACAGAATGTGGTCCACCTCCCTTTGGGCTGCGTGGCTTCTGGTGCTTCCTTGGTGATTGATATAGGTCACTGCTATGGCATTGTCGGATTGTATCCTGACAGGAGCATTCCGCAACCTGAATGTCCAGGCTATTAGAGCCAGATGTACTGCCCAAATCTCCAGGATATTGATGGACAAGGTCTTCTCGGACTCTGACCGCTTCCTTGAATAGTGGTCTCTTTCTAGAACTGCTCACCAGCCCCATATGCTGGCATCCGTAGTTACTACTTTCCAGGAAACTGGAATGAAGGATTTCCCCTTCCTGTAAATTTCTGGTTATCAACCACCAGTTGAGACTCTGGTGTACTTTTGGAGCCAGATTCATTGGATAATCCAAGGCTTGGATCTGTTTGTTCCAAGCAGACAGAATACTGCGTTGTAACAGTCTTGAATGGAATTGGTTATAGGGAACTGCTTCGAAGGAAGCTACCATCTTCCTTGGGGAACCATTCTTTGCCTTGACCGCCTGGACCAGCTCTCTTATAGGGCGTACACACGGTCGGACTTTGTTCGGACATTCCGACAACAAAATCCTAGGATTTTTTCCGACGGATGTTGGCTCAAACTTGTTTTGCCTACACACGGTCGCACAAAGTTGTTGGAATTTCCGATCGCCAACCACGTGGTCACGTACACCACGTACGACGAGACTAGAAATGGCCGGTTTAGAACCAAGCGCGGCAACCTTTGGGCTCCTTTTGCTAATCTCGTGTTAGTAAAAGTTTGGTGAGAGACGATTCGCGCTTTTTCAGACTAGTGGCTTTCAGATCGTTTTCTGCCGTTCAGTTTGTGCTTGTGGGTTTGTATCTGCTCTTCAGTGTGTGCAGTCAGTTCGTATCAGAGTTTTCTGTGTGATCTTGCCTGCTCGTTGCTGTTTTTCAGGTCGCTCTTCACAGGCCTTGCTGTTCTTCAGTGCGTTCTGTTACTTCGTTCTGAGCAGCCGACCGTTTTCTAGCCATGTTTCGTATGCGTACTCCTCGTAGAGTTCGTGCTGTGCGGGGGCTTGGTGTTGGGGTCCTGACCTTGACACAAGTCCAGTCTATGAACAGGGTGAGGAGGAGTTCATGGACCAAGAATTGGTTGCTTCAGCGTGACCAGTTCTGTCATATGCCTTTGCTCCGTGAGATCTGTGAGAATAATCCTGATGATTTCAGGAACTTTCTCAGGATGACGGACCCCGTGTTTCACCGTTTGTTGGCTTTGCTGACCCCCTATATCAGCAGGCAGGATACCTGCATGAGGCAGATTCACTCCGGAGCAGAGGTTGGTCGCTACCTTGCGGTATTTGGCCACAGGGAGAAGTCTGCAGGACTTGAGGTTCTCGACAGGCATCTCCCCCCAGGCTCTGGGGATCATTATCCCAGAGACCTGTTCTGCCATCATACAGGTCCTGCAGAAGGAGAATATAAAGGTAAGATTTTTATCCTTTAATATCACATTTTATTGTATTGAATGTTTGCTAATATATTGTATTTCTTTCCTCATTCCCTAATTACCATGATTGTAATATGCTGTGAATGTCCCCTTTGTCCTCATGCATGCTGGATTGTTATGTAATTATTATTTTAGGTCCTTCATACATATTTGCCCTTCAATAACCTCCCCAGCATGGTGTCTCCTGCCCTATATTCACCTCATGTAGTCACTTAACAATGTATTTTATCAGCTCCATAGTAGTGCTTTACCCCAAACACCCCCTAAAATGTTTGGAAATGTTATTTTTGATTTAAATTCAGGCAGAGTGGCAGAGGCTTTTTTTGTGGTGTCCCCAAATAATTTTTAGTAACCCTCCCTCCCCCAACTGCTAAGTCAGCTGATCCCAATTCTCTATCCTCAATCATCTATCTGCTGATTTTGCCAAACCCATACACACTATACCCATCTCTTTTGTGCTCTGATTTATGGATGAATTCCCCAAAGCATGTAGTGCAAGGGCCTGCCTGTATACTTTCCAATGGTACTGTTTAAAGTTTTTGTATCCTATTATTATCTTGATAGGTAATAGCAGAATGTCCAAATGTCCTCAAATGTGTACAATGTGTATTTATATCTTTGTATTATGACACTTCTTACCTGTCCAGTGGTCTGCCAATAGTGTAACTAAGGAGGGGCTGTTCCAAGTAATACCCATTATTTAGGCATTCATCTCTCAATGAAGTGAAGAGGGTTACCTGTCCAAGAGTTCCCCCCCTATAATGTTAGAAATGGCCCATGAGAGGGGGGGAATATGATAGGTGTACCTTATACTTTGGCCTTGTTAAATTCCCCTTAATAAATGCTATCTGGGGGTTGCCCCAGAATGTTTGTGTCTAATCTGCTTGCCATGTTTCTGTGAAAAAATAGTAATGTTTATTGTTTTTTCCTCAACAGTTTCCTTCCATGCCACAGGAATGGCAGACTGTGGCCTCCCACTTTGCCCAGCGGTGGGACTTTCCTAACTGAGGAGGGGCAATTGATGGGAAACACGTCCACATTGTCCCACCACCTAACTCGGGGTCGTACTATTATAATTACAAGGGGTTTAATAGTATAGTGATGTTGGCGGTGGTGTCGGCTAATTACGACTTCTTGTATGTGGACGTGGGGAAGAATGGCCGGATGTCCTATGGTGGAGTCATCGCCCAGACGGAGTTCTACAGGCGTCTCCAGAATGGCAGCTTGGACTTGCCAGCTCCAGAGGACAATGTGGAAGGTCTCCCATTTGTGTTCGTTGCTGATGAAGCGTTTGTGCTGGGGGACCACCTGATGCGGCCATTCCCGATGAGGACCCTCACCCCGGAACAGAGGGTTTTTAATTACCGGCTGGCCAGAGCCCGAAGAGTGGTGGAGAACACATTTGGAATCCTGGCCAGCCGGTTCCGACTATTTCTGACACCCATCCATATGGCGGAGTATAAACTGAACCATATAATACTGGCGTGCTGTGTTCTCCATAATTTTTTAAGAAAACATTCTGCCAACTATGCTGGCTCAGTTGGGCCTGAGGCCGGAATCCTACATCCAACAACACTGACGGCGCTTGAAAGCAGCCATCCTGGCTTGCCCTCCCTGAGTGCCCGTGATGTCCGGTTACGATACCTGGAGTTCTTTGCGGGTAGGGGGGCTATCAATATGCCAGACAATATGTGAAGCCTTTTTCAAATAAAAAAAAAAATTATTTGTGGACATTTACTGCTTGTGTTTGTTTTAGCTGACCCTGACAGAAATGTTTTGAGTGCAGAAAATGTCGTGATTGGGTAACCTTATACAAAGCACTGTTGGCTGGTATTTCCTAAATGCAAAAACACATTTCACTACAAGTGCACTTGCAACTGCACTGAACCTGCACTTGTAGTGCAAAGTGGATTTGCCCTTAGGAAATAACCCCCACTTTTGCATAAAACAGCTATTACACCACCCCAAAAGTGTTGTAGTGTTGAGACAATAATCCACACATTCTTGAGTAAGCCACTTTTTTATACCTGCACAATCACATGTGCATTTACCAAAAGGTTTTTAAAACAAACCAACATGTTTGTTGTATAACAATTTTTGCAGTAGCATTATCAAAAATCGAAATATCCATTTCAGATAAAACAGGCCTGTGTAAAACCAACAAGAAAGCCAAAAAACTAGAACTTACAAAGTTCACATATGGAAAAACCTGAAGGCTATATCAGACATCAGTATTTAGGAACTGGGTTTGATATAGCGTTCAGATGGGGGGAAATCACCCCTGGAAAAGCCAAATTTGGAAGATGCACACCAATTTACGAATGTCAACATGTGCTATCTGCCATCAGGGGGGATCAAGGGACGTGTTTTGGGAGAGCAAGCCCTTCCTCAACGCGACTTTATAATTGAGGAAGGGGTTGCACCCCAAAAACGCGTCCATTGATCTCCCGTGATGGCAGATAGCACATGTTGGCACACTGTGTGCAAAAAAATTTAAAAGATTGAACCACAATACAAAAAGTGATTTTGTGGGGTTTAAATTCGCCCCAAAACATCAATGATGTTATTATTTTTTTAATAACATCATGGATTTTTTGCTGGATGTTTTGCAGTTCAGCATTACACCCCATGATCTCCCCGATCAGGATCTGGGCACTTTCAGAAGTAAAGCGTTGGGGATCCACAACCTCACGATCACCTAAAAAGAGATAAATAAAAAAAAAATAGGTCTCAAAAATCTGCCACCATCCATCTCTTTTACCTGAGTCTGTGGTCGCAGACACTCACCTGTTGTGGTGCCAATCTCCACCACATCTTCTTCTTCCTCCTGCTCAGCTTCGTTTGGGGGTATTTCACCTTCTTCCATAGGTGGGGGTCTGTGGTCTCCTCAGATGAGGGGTGTCCTCCGAGTCTTTTCTCCCCTATGTAAAACAAAAATGGTATAATTAGCACACAGATATTTGATGGCAGAACTAGAAGTAGGAAACATTGCTTGGAAGTGGGGTACAATTGTCTATTTTAGCAGAGTTCCAAGATGTATATTTTTTATTGGCCTTTGTCAAGCTGCAATACTTTACTTGTTTAGTACAAGCTTCACAGATGGAGACCCCCCTATAGTATACACTGGAGCACCTGTGTGGCCCCCTAATAAAAATGGGGTTCTTGTGTCCCACACTAGTGCTCCAGTGTCCAGATGTGAAAACAGCTGCTCAGTGTCCTCTTCTTATACACAATCTAGTTGGCATTTCATTCTAGTAACAAACCCATCTACACAAACAAATATTTGGCATCCAAGTAGGCCCCCAAAAAAGTGTGAAAATGCATATGGCCTAAACAATGGTGTTCTAGAGGCCGAAAGAAAAATGTTTGATACGAACGAATAATGGGCCCATGAACAATAAAGTTGCCCTTTTAAACGTTACAATTAATAAAAGCATATGGAGCAGAACGAATGGAATAAAGACAGAAAGAATAGGAACACAGCACAACTACTTACTTTTTTGCAGCACTCTCCGGATCTTTTGGTACTGCTCTGGCTCTCTCAACTTCAGGTCCGACCACCGCTTCCTGAGCTGATCTTTAGATCTTCGTACCCCGAAATTCCTGTGAAGGCTTTTGACCACTTTAGCAATGATTTTGGCCTTTCGGATGTTGGGGTGGGGGTAAGGCCCATATTTTCCATCATTGTCGGACTTCCTCATGATGTCGACCATCTCCAACATCTCCCCGAAGGACATATTTGTGGCCTTAAAACATCTCCTTCTGGATCGGGACGTGCCTGGATCCGGGCTTTCCTCCTCCTCCTCCTCGTTGCTATAATTAGCACACACCTGCTCGAACTCCGCCATCATGCTCTTCACCCACTGCACTGAACGAAAAGGGGCGGGGAATAGATTAGAAAGAACGTCAGGGGCGAGCGGAGTTACACGCATGCGCAGTGTGTATAAAGCGTAACAAGCGTGCGTATTACGTACGATCTGTGAGAGGAGGAAGGAGCATTGGACGCGCCGATCGTAAGAACGAAGGTAAGAGACAAACTTGTGCCTATACTGCTTCTAGATTGAGGCCTATATTGTAACAAGATTAGGAGAGTTTTGTCTGACATTAGGCTTTGTCTTGTGTTGTGTCTTGCAGTGAACATGGATATGGTACTCAAAGATAATGACTTCATGTCAGTATTCATAGAGATGCTAAGGGAGCTGCCATGTCTGTGGGAGATTAACCACCCCCATTTCAAGAACCAAGCAAAGAGGAAGGCAGCACTGGAGCAATTGTGTGAAATTGTGAAGCAGGTGATCCCCATGGCAGACAGCACTTAAAGATATTAATTGGTTGCCTGAGGAGCACATATCTAAGGGAGCGCAAGAAAGTCCTGGATTCACAGAGATCTGGAGCAGCAGATGACATCTATGTCCCCAGGATGTTGTACTATGACAGGCTGCATTTTCTGGCAGGCCAGACTGAACCCAGGCCATCCCTCTTCAGTCTTCCTTCCACGCTTCCTTCCCCCCCGGCTGAGGCTTCTGACGCCCAACCTGGGCCTTCCAGGCCACATGTGGAGGAGCCCAGATTGAGCCAGGTATAGCATTCCTCTAAATATTTCTGCTTGTCCAATCAATGATGTTAACTAGATGTTAGTTGGGAGTACTAATTTATTATTGTGATTGATGAAGCAACAACTAAAACCATGTCCTTTTTTCATACACAGGGAAGTCTCAGCCAGGAGGCGGCCGGGCCGAGCCGGCTGGCTGATCTGCAGATCCCTCCACCCCCCTGAAAACAGAAAGTGGCAGTAGGAGGAGTGCCCTAGAGGAGGCTGCTATAGGATTCTTTTGGAGGGCTACAGAGGTCCTGGGAGCACCACACACCATGGAGGAGAACATTGCTGCCTTCATTGCATATAAAATGCAGAGGATGGAGAAGGGCCAAAAAGTAATGTGTGAGGCCCTCATATCGGAGGCTCTGGAGAAAGGTATGAGGGGCCAAATTACACCTCAGAAACACCTTCGCGATGGTCCTCCTCCTCCTCCTGCAGGTCCTCCTCCTCCTCCTCCCTCTCCTCCAGTTCCTCCCAGTCCTCCTCCAGGTCCTCCCAGTCCTCCTCCTCCTCCTGCAGGTCCTCCTCCTCCTCCTCCAGGTCCTACTCCTCCTCCTGCCACATCTCCAACTGCACAGCCACAGCCGGGAAGGAAGCATGGAAGGAAGACCAGACAGTGATTGCCCTGGGTTCAGTCTGGTCGGCCAAAAAAATGCAGGCTCTTGTGGTACCACAGCCTGGGGACACAGATGTCATCTGCTGCTATCCGGATCTCTGCAAATTCTGGACCAGACTGCCCTCCCTTACATATGGACTCCTCAGGCCACCAATTTTGATGTTGAAGAATTGATGTCTGCCGTGGGGGTCCCAGGCTTCACTAATTTCTCATGTTGATCCAGTGTTGCCTTCCTCTTTGTTTGGTTCTGATCCCTTAATAAAGGATTTTTGTTTTGAATTATACTCTCCTATGTGTTTTACTTCAAAAAGGACAGTTTTTTTGTGAGGATTCAGGTACATTTCAAATATACAATGTGAAATGAACAAGGGACACCAACAACAAACAATCTCCTGGAGATTAAATAATATAAGATATCAATGGTGTTGGGGTAACTTGACACACAAAACACACCAAAAAATGTTCAGGAGTAAAAATAAAAATAACATTGAACAAAGCTTAGCCTTGGAAAAAATCCAAACATTAAAGAAAAAAAAAGGCTAAAAATCAAAAAAAAAAAAAATATATATATAAAACTGTCAGATGTGACAACTAATAACAATATATTCAGGGAATCCCACTAAAAAAACACAAATAAAACTTTGTGAGAAGTGTGTGTGAATATGAGCAGCAAAACTGCTTAATTCTTATCACATTATAAAGAATAAGAGAGTGCGCTGTATTAAACCATTTTGAACATTGCAGCGTGATGAAAGTGCTGTATCCATTGCGAACGCTAAGTTTACCAGAATGAGCTGTCCCGTCTCGGAATTTCTTCTGAGCATGCGTGGCACTTTGTGCATCGGAACAGGCCACACACGGTCGGAATTGACGCGATCGGATTTTGTTGTCGGAAAATTTTATCTCCTGCTGTCCAACTTTGTGTGTCGGAAAATCAGATGGAAAATGTCCGATGGCGCCCACACACGATCGGAATTTCCGACAACACGCTCCGATCGGACATTTTCCATCGGAAAATCCGACTGTGTGTACGGGGAATTAGAGCGTTAACCTTTGCCTGAAGCAAAAATAACCTTTCCTGGGTTTTTTTTAGAAATCTACGCTGAGCCTCCAAAGAAGGTCCCACCGAGATCTGAACTCGGATCACTGGATACAAAGTCCAGAGTGCTAGCATTACAACATGGAACCCCTGGGCTGTCTATGACCAGGCTCAAATACTGCAGCCTCTTTACCGGCTGTAAGGATGATTTCTCTAGGTTGAGAATCCAACCCAGGTGTCTCAGATAACTGACTGTTCTGGACAACCCATGGTTTAACCATGCTATTGACTGATGTACCAGTAGCAGGTCATCTAGGTATGCTATTATTGCAATACCCTGGCCCCTTAGTCTTGCTAGTACTGGGGCTAACACCCTTGTAAACAGTCGGGGAGCGGTGGCTAACCCGAAAGGCAAGGCTACAAACTGAAAGTGGTGCTGCTCTACCGCAAACTGCAGAAACTTCTGGTGAGCGGGAAAAATTGGCAAATGTAAGTACGCATCCTTGATATCTACGGATGCTAAACCTCTCCTCCCCATAGGGTGGAAACAACTGACCGAATTGACTCCATTCAAAAGGAGCAAATGTTTAGGAAGTGATTCAGATTCCTGAGATCTAGAATGGGTCTGACATCTCCATTTGGTCTTGGTACCATAAAGAGACTTGAATAAAACCCCATGTCCCTCTCTTCTGAGGGAACCTCTATTATTGCTCCCTGAGATAATAATCGGTCCAGTGCCGGAAATAAAAAATTTCTTCTTTACTGGGTCCTTGGGATTGTTTAATCTTAGAAAACGCGATGGTGAAACTCTTGGAACTCTAGTTAGTAGCCTAGGGCTACCACAGAGAGGACCCATTTGTCTTGGATTTCTTCTAGCCAAGTTTCTAAAGACCAATGCAGGCTTCCCCACACTCGATCGAGCGGGGACGCTCCTTCACAAGGAAGCCCTGGGACTCTGTTTTGTGGACTTCTGCTTACCGGCAGAAGGGTAGTCTTACCCCCAGAAATGTTTTGGATATACTTATCCAAATCTTCCCCAAACAATCTTTCTCCATGAAAAGGGAACCCAGCCAAGAGCTTCTTGCATTGTAACTCGGCTGTCCATCTCTTTAGCTACAGAGTCATGTGCATATGTATCAACATAAGCGCAAGGCGAGATGCCTGATGGATACAATCCTTATTAGCATCCACTGCAAAGTATAGGGCCCTAGATAGTTCAGCTAAACTTTGGGTCTCTTCAGCTTGAGCAGAAACCCTCTTAATAACCTACCTGAATTCATCCCAAAGGGATTGACAAATGTCTATTGCTGCCACTGCAGGCTGTACCACCGCACCAGCTACAGCAAATGAGGCTTTTAGTAGAGATTCCAACTTCTTGTCCAGTGGACAATGCACACGTATTTAGGGATCCAGCTGACAAGTTAAACTCCTGTTCACAGAGGAGATAGCAGTATCTACCGCTGGGAAATCCCATCTCTTTGAGAAATTTTTCTCCATAGGGTAGAGAAATGAAAATTTCTTAAGAGGAGAAAACTGCTTATCTGGGTGATCCCAATCAGCATAAATCAGTTGCTCCAGTAACGGGTGCATAGGGAAAGCATGAGAACCCTGTGGGGGTTTTAGCGAACCCAAGGAGGAGAAGGAAACATCATCCACCTCTGCAGGAGGCAACTTGTATCCAGAGCGGACCAAGTCCATAAGGGATTGGATTAGCAATTTATGAGATTGCAAAGTTTGAGAAAGGTTCTTCAGATGCTGAATCCTCAGAAGAGGAGTCACCTGTATTTCCTTCCTTCAAAGGTACCACAGTATTATCTGGCCATTGTTGTTCCAATGTTGGAGGCTCAATGGTAGGAGAAGGGGATCTAACACGTTCTCACCTCCTGGGAGGAGGACGCAAACAAATTAGCTATTTTTCCCTCCAAACCAGCCAGAGCCAATGCCAAATTGTCCTTAATGACGCATGCAGGGGCTCGAGTGTTGAGGTAGCTACCATGCCTGTGCAAGATGGCTCAGATTCGCCAGATGCTGCAGGTCTTTCAGGGGAGGATGGGACTGCGGGCATGCGACTAAGAGCGTCAGGCTCTGTCCACAGCGGCTTTGCACTCCCCCTGTTGAATTACCCCTCCTTGCAGGAAGACATAGTCCTAAGCATAAAAAAAAAGTACTAAATAAAGTGCATCTACTGCCAAGCTTTAGTCTAGCAATTACACAATATGCTGCTATAAATGCTCAGACTCAATGCTGAGTAAACGTGCCCCTTGGAATGCCTGTATCCACACACCCATACAGCTTACATAGCCTTGTGCGCTCCGTGTCCCTCCATCAGCCAACCAGACGCTCAGAGTGTAAAGCTTTTAAGCAATGAGCCTTGTGCTCCACGTGCATGCCGGCGGTGTCTAAGCCATGCCCCCTGCTGACTTAGGCTCTGCCCTTTGGATAGCCGGTCCTGTGTGAAGACAGAAAGAGGGGGGGCGGGGGTCTCAGCAGGGGGAAACCTGATCACCTGAGATGGATGGTCCCCCAAACCCCTGCTGATGGCTGACAGAGCAGGAGATATAGCAATGCTACCGCAGAAGCCTTTGCTGACACCTGAGCACAACACAGGGGAAGCATGGAATGTTGGAAACTAGGTATGTAGCTTTTACACCCTCTAGTGGCAAAACACAGGCAAGGCAACACATACTCATATCAGAAAGATCAAGTGAATCATATATACATTCCCGGTCTTTCTGACTTACCTGATCCCCGCCGCAGGACTGCTGGAAATGATCACAGACAGATCCAGCCTTTACCCATCACGGCGGGCCGGACCTTCAAGGACAGGGTCGCCTTTCATGGGTCCACTCCCTTGGACCTATACAGCACCACTGCCTGAAAACTCTTTGGCTGTATTAACATGACCAAGGTGCCGGGTCCCAGGGTCCAGCTCTCAAAAGAGAAGCATTACAGGCAAAAACCTTGTTTCTTCCACCAGGAGGCCCGGGTACCATCCATTTGGCTTTCAAGCACTTTAGATGGAACTGTTTGTACAGCCCGTTGATCCCGCCAGGGATTACTTAGAGGAGCTTTCTTAGCACATCATCAACCGTGACCAACACCTTAGACACTGGCGATAAAATTGAGATACTTCCGGTATGGGAGGGGTTATATAGAGGGGCACTTCCTGTTTCCTTTTTGGTTATAGCAGCGTCCACTCACCTAGAGGTGGCCAAAAACCTATATAGTTATTATTATGGTGCTCTGTGTCCCATGATGTATGATAAAGAAAAAAGGTTTTGCCTTTAGTTCTACTTTAACCACTTCCCGCCCGCCCTATAGCGGATTGACATCTGGGAAGTGGTTCCGTTATCCTGACTGGGTGTCATATGACGTCCAGCAGGATAACATGCCACCGCGCACCCCCGGGGGCACGCATCGCGGCGATCGGTGGAGCGGTGTGTCAGCCTGACACACCGCTCCACCGATCTTGGTAAAGAGCCTCCGGCGGAGGCTCTTTACCACCTGATCAGCCGTGTCCAATCACGGCTGATCACGCTGTCAATGGGAAGAGCCGTTGATTGGCTTTTCCTCACTCGCATCTGACAGACGCGAGTAGAGGAGAGCCGATCGGCAGTTCTCCTGACAGGGGGGTCTGCGCTGATTGTTTATCAGCGCAGCCCCCACTCAGATCACCACACTGGACCACTAGGGATCGCAACTAGGACCACCAGGGAAGGGGCAACATGTGGATGGCCAGGTATGTACCCCATGGCCATCCACATGTGCCCAATCTGTGCCAATCAGTGCCCACAAATGTGCACTAATTGGCACTATTATGTTCCAGCAATGCCCCCAATATGTTTTATGAGTGCCACCTGTCATTGCCCATCGGTGCCCATCAGTGCCCACCTATCAGTGCCCATCAGTGCCACACATCAGTGCCACCCATAAGTACCCATCAGTGCCACCCATATGTACCAATTAATGCCACCTACGAGTGCCCATCAGTGTCGCCTATGAGTGCCCATCAGTGCCTCCTAAGAGTGCCCATCGTTGCCACCTATGAGTGCCCATCAGTGCCGCATACCAGGGCCACCTATCAGTGCCCATCAGTGCCGCCTATCAGTGCCCATCAGTGCCGCCTATCAGTGCCCATCAGTGCCCGTCAGTGCCACCTCATCAGTGCCCATCAGTGCCGGCGTATCAGTGCCTGTCAGTGCAGCCATATCAGTGCCCGTCGTTGAAGGAGAAAACGTGTTTATTTACAAAAAATGTTAACAGAAACAAAGAAAAACTTTTTTTTTTTTCGAAATTTTCGGTCTTTTTTTATTTGTTGCACAAAAAATAAAAACCGCAGAGGTGATCAAATACCACCAAAAGAAAGCTCTATTTGTGGGAACAAAAGGATAAAAAATTTGTTTGGGTACAGTGTAACATGACCGCGCAATTATCATTCAAATTGCGACAGTGCTAAAAGCTGAAAATTGGCCTGGGCGGGAAGGTGTCTAAGTGCCTGGTATTGAAGTGGTTAAAGTGGATGTAAACCCCATTCCTGAAAATTTACCTGGGCACTAGGGATGAGCTTCGTGTTCGAGTCGAACCCATGTTCGACTCGAACATCGGCTGTTCGACCGTCCGTCGAATTGCGAACGATATGGGCCGTTCGCGCCAAATTCGTGTGGCGCGTCACGGCCCATAATTCACTGCGGCATCGCAGTGCATTGCTGGCTGATGATTGGCCAAGCATGCACTATGACCCGCATGCTTGGCCAATCACAGCGCCGTCAGTAGAGAGAGCTGTAATTGGCCAAAGCCAGGGTGGCTTTGACCAATTATGGCTCAGGGGATTTAGTACACACCCCACACTATATAAGGCCGCCTGCACGGCGGCCCTGTGTAGTGTGTGTTCCGGTGTGCTGAGAGATAGAGAGAGAGAGAGACAGTGTCATTTGATTTGAGTTAGATAGATTAGGCAGAACAGTCAGTCAGTTAGCTGCACTTACAGTGTATTGTGTATATATATGCATCCCAGGTGTTGCATATATATATATATACACTGTATTCAGTTTAGCTAGATCCGTTCCTGTTATCTTCTATCTAGACTATTTACATTTAGTGCAGTGTGTCCTGCTCACAGTGTTCAGCTAGATCCGTTCCTGCTATTTACATTCAGTGCAGTGCGTCCTGCTCACAGTGTTCAGCTAGATCCGTTCCTGCTATTTACATTCAGTGCAGTGCGTCCTGCTCACAATGTTCAGCTAGATCCGTTCCTGCTATTTACATTCAGTGCAGTGCGTCCTGCTCACAGTGTTCAGCTAGATCCGTTCCTGCTATTTACATTCAGTGCAGTGCGTCCTGCTCACAGTGTTCAGCTAGATCCGTTCCTGCTATTTACATTCAGTGCAGTGCGTGCTGCTCACAGTGTTCAGCTAGATCCGTTCCTGCTATTTACATTCAGTGCAGTGCGTCCTGCTCACAGTGTTCAGCTAGATCCGTTCCTGCTATTTACATTCAGTGCAGTGCGTCCTGCTCACAGTGTTCAGCTAGATCCGTTCCTGGTATTTACATTTAGTGCAGTGCGTCCTGCTCACAGTGTTCAGCTACATCCGTTCCTGCTATTTACATTCAGTGCAGTGCGTCCTGCTCACAGTGTTCAGCTAGATCCGTTCCTGCTATTTACATTCAGTGCAGTGCGTCCTGCTCACAGTGTTTAGCTACATCCGTTCCTGCTGTTTACATTCAGTGCAGTGCGTCCTGCTCACAGTGTTCAGCTAGATCCGTTCCTGCTATTTACATTCAGTGCAGTGCGTCCTGCTCACAGTGTTCAGCTAGATCCGTTCCTGCTATTTACATTCAGTGCAGTGCGTCCTGCTCACAGTGTTCAGCTAGATCCGTTCCTGCTATTTACATTCAGTGCAGTGCGTCCTGCTCACAGTGTTCAGCTAGATCCGTTCCTGCTATTTACATTCAGTGCAGTGCGTCCTGCTCACAGTGTTCAGCTAGATCCGTTCCTGCTATTTACATTCAGTGCAGTGCGTCCTGCTCACAGTGTTCAGCTAGATCCGTTCCTGCTATTTACATTCAGTGCAGTGCGTCCTGCTCACAGTGTTCAGCTAGATCCGTTCCTGCTATATACATTTAGTGCAGTACGTCCTGCTCACAGTGTTCAGCTAGATCCGTTCCTGTTATCTTCCTACTGACAGGCAGGCTTGTCTGGTTACAGTATATAAAGCTACCTGAAGAAAATTACAGGTGTTCTTTTTGATACTATTAGTACCACGGTCAGGCAGCTAGACTATTTACATTTAGTACAGTGTGTCCTGCTCACAGTGTTCAGCTAGATCCGTTCCTGTTATCTTCCTACTGACAGGCAGGCTTGTCTGGTTACAGTATATAAAGCTACCTTAAGAAAATTACAGGTGTTCTTTTTGATCCTATTAGTACCACGGTCAGGCAGCTAGACTATTTACATTTAGTACAGTGTGTCCTGCTCACAGTGTTCAGCTAGATCCGTTCCTGTTATCTTCCTACTGACAGGCAGGCTTGTCTGGTTACAGTATATAAAGCTACCTGAAGAAAATTACAGGTGTTCTTTTTGATCCTATTAGTACCACGGTCAGGCAGCTAGACTATTTACATTTAGTACAGTGTGTCCTGCTCACAGTGTTCAGCTAGATCCGTTCCTGTTATCTTCCTACTGACAGGCAGGCTTGTCTGGTTACAGTATATAAAGCTACCTTAAGAAAATTACAGGTGTTCTTTTTGATCCTATTAGTACCACGGTCAGGCAGCTAGACTATTTACATTCAGTGCAGTGCGTCCTGCTCACAGTGTTCAGCTAGATCCGTTCTTGCTATTTACATTCAGTGCAGTGCGTCCTGCTCACAGTGTTCAGCTAGATCCGTTCCTGCTATTTACATTCAGTGCAGTGCGTCCTGCTCACAGTGTTCAGCTAGATCCGTTCCTGGTATTTACATTTAGTGCAGTGCGTCCTGCTCACAGTGTTCAGCTACATCCGTTCCTGCTATTTACATTCAGTGCAGTGCGTCCTGCTCACAGTGTTCAGCTAGATCCGTTCCTGCTATTTACATTCAGTGCAGTGCGTCCTGCTCACAGTGTTTAGCTACATCCGTTCCTGCTGTTTACATTCAGTGCAGTGCGTCCTGCTCACAGTGTTCAGCTAGATCCGTTCCTGCTATTTACATTCAGTGCAGTGCGTCCTGCTCACAGTGTTCAGCTAGATCCGTTCCTGCTATTTACATTCAGTGCAGTGCGTCCTGCTCACAGTGTTCAGCTAGATCCGTTCCTGCTATTTACATTCAGTGCAGTGCGTCCTGCTCACAGTGTTCAGCTAGATCCGTTCCTGCTATATACATTTAGTGCAGTACGTCCTGCTCACAGTGTTCAGCTAGATCCGTTCCTGTTATCTTCCTACTGACAGGCAGGCTTGTCTGGTTACAGTATATAAAGCTACCTGAAGAAAATTACAGGTGTTCTTTTTGATCCTATTAGTACCACGGTCAGGCAGCTAGACTATTTACATTTAGTACAGTGTGTCCTGCTCACAGTGTTCAGCTAGATCCGTTCCTGTTATCTTCCTACTGACAGGCAGGCTTGTCTGGTTACAGTATATAAAGCTACCTTAAGAAAATTACAGGTGTTCTTTTTGATCCTATTAGTACCACGGTCAGGCAGCTAGACTATTTACATTTAGTACAGTGTGTCCTGCTCACAGTGTTCAGCTAGATCCGTTCCTGTTATCTTCCTACTGACAGGCAGGCTTGTCTGGTTACAGTATATAAAGCTACCTGAAGAAAATTACAGGTGTTCTTTTTGATCCTATTAGTACCACGGTCAGGCAGCTAGACTATTTACATTTAGTACAGTGTGTCCTGCTCACAGTGTTCAGCTAGATCCGTTCCTGTTATCTTCCTACTGACAGGCAGGCTTGTTTGGTTACAGTATATAAAGCTACCTTAAGAAAATTACAGGTGTTCTTTTTGATCCTATTAGTACCACGGTCAGGCAGCTAGACTATTTACATTCAGTGCAGTGCGTCCTGCTCACAGTGTTCAGCTAGATCCGTTCTTGCTATTTACATTCAGTGCAGTGCGTCCTGCTCACAGTGTTCAGCTAGATCCGTTCCTGGTATTTACATTCAGTGCAGTGCGTCCTGCTCACAGTGTTCAGCTAGATCCGTTCCTGCTATATACATTTAGTGCAGTACGTCCTGCTCACAGTGTTCAGCTAGATCCGTTCCTGTTATCTTCCTACTGACAGGCAGGCTTGTCTGGTTACAGTATATAAAGCTACCTGAAGAAAATTACAGGTGTTCTATCCCAGCTTAGTGCAGCTACAGGCCATTAGTATGTCTGGAAGGCCAAGAAGGAGAGGCAGACAGTCACAAGCCAATAAGAGAGGGCAAGCAGGCTCTGTGTCTAGTGCTGGTCGTGGAGACGGTGCATCCTCATCAGCACGTGGCCATGGGACACGCTTGGCCTTTTTTTCGGCAGCTGGCCGTGTTGAGCCGCAACATGCGGAAGACTTGGTCGAGTGGATGACCAAGCCGTCCTCATCCTCCTCATCCTCTCTCACCCATGCCCAGGGTGCTTTGTCTGGCAAAGCAGCGGCCTCTTCCCTCAGCTCAATGTCATCAGTGACTCCTTCCCTAGCTCCACCATGTCCTCATGAGGATTCCCTCGAACTGTTTGACCACAGTGTTGGGTACATGCTCCAGGAGGATGCCCAGCGTTTGGAAGGCTCTGATGATGATACTGAGCTCAATGAAGGCAGTAACATGAGCACGGACAGAGGGGGTGCCCAAGAAGGACAGCAATCTGGCAGTCATGCTCCCCCTGCTGCAGCATACTGCCAGGTTTGCTCCAGTGATGAGGAGGGAGGGGATGATGAGGTCACTGACTCAACGTGGGTGCCTGATAGGAGAGAGGAGGAGGAGGAGGAGGAGGAGGAGGAGGTGGCACATCACCAACTAGGCAGGATGCCCTCCAGGGGCCAGCCTAAGGGCAGCACATTGACTGCATCACACCCCAAAGCTCCACATGTGCAGGGCGCTGCAGTCTCTGCGCGTTATTCAAAAAGTTCTTTGGTGTGGGCCTTTTTTGAGACGAGTGCATCAGATCGCACCGCTGCTATTTGCAATATATGTCTCAAGCGTATCTCGCGTGGCCAAAACATCTCCCGCTTGGGTACCACATGCTTGACCAGACATATGTTGACCTGCCATGCAGTTCGTTGGCAAGCGTATCTAAAAGACCCACACCAAAGAACAAAGACGATCTCTCCTTGCTCCTCATCAGCTGAGATTTCCAACCCCACTAGACCTTCAGTCCTCTCTGCGACCTGCAGTGAGAGGAATGAAGGTGTAGAATTAGGTGTGTCACAGCTAAGTACTTATGGGCAATCTGCTTTTGGTACACCGACGTCAGATTGTACCAGGCAAATTTCCCTGCCCCAGCTGCTGCACCGCCGAAAGAAGTTTGCTCCCAGCCATCCACATGCCCAGCGGTTGAATGCTAGCTTGGCAAAATTGCTAGCACTTTAACTGCTGCCTTTTCAGTTGGTAGACTCTGCCCCCTTCCGTGAGTTTGTGGAATGTGCGGTTCCTCAGTGGCAGGTACCCAAACGCCACTTTTTCTCACGGAAGGCGATTCCGGCTCTCTACCGGCATGTGGAAGGCAATGTCCATGCCTCGCTGGACAGGGCGGTCAGCGGTAAGGTGCATATTACCGCTGACTCATGGTCCAGCAGGCATGGACAGGGACGTTACTTAAGTTTCACGGCGCATTGGGTGACTCTGCTGGCAGCTGGGAAGGATGCAGGACAAGGTGCAGTAGTGTTGGAGGTTGTTCCGCCACCACGCCTCCAAAATGCTGATTGTGACACACCTCTCTCCTCCACCCCCTCCTCTTCTTCTTCCTCCATGGCCTCTTCCTCGGAACCAGCGGTGCTCCGTAGGCGTTCAAGGGGCTACGCAAGTACGCAGGCCAAAAGATGCCATGCGGTGCTTGAGCTGGTGTGCTTGGGGGACAGGAGCCACACTGGGGCAGAGGTTCTGTCAGCTCTGCAGGGGCAGGTTCAGAGGTGGTTGACGCCACGCCAACTTAAGGCAGGAATGGTGGTTTGCGACAATGGCACCAACCTCCTCTCTGCCCTCCGACAGGGACAACTGACCCATGTGCCCTGTTTGGCTCACGTCCTTAACTTGGTGGTGCAGCGGTTCTTGGGCAGGTACCCGGGCTTACAGGATGTCCTGAGGCAGGCCAGGAAAGTCTGTGTGCATTTCCGCCGGTCATATAATGCCAGTGCTCGGCTGACGGACCTCCAAAAGGAGTTTAACCTGCCCAAGAACCGCCTAATCTGTGACATGCCCACCAGGTGGAACTCGACGTTGGCCATGCTGCAGCGGCTGCACACGCAGCAGAGGGCCATCAATGAGTACCTGTGCGACTATGGCACCAGGACAGGGTCAGGGGACCTTGGTTTTTTTTCCCCACGCCAGTGGGCCATGATCAGGGATGCATGCACTGTCCTGTCACCATTCGAGGAGGCCACGAGGATGGTGAGCACTGACAGTGCATGCATCAGTGACACTGTCCCCCTTGTCCACCTGTTGGAGCACACGCTGCGTGGAATAATGGACAGGGCACTTGAGGCAGAACAGAGGCAGGAAGAGGAGGACTTCCTTAGCTCTCAAGGCCCCCTTTATCCAGACAGTGTTCCTGCGTGCCCGCCGATCACACAGGAAGAGGACGAGGAGGAGGAGGAGGAGGAGGAGGAAGATTGTGTCAGTATGGAGGTGGAGCCTGGCACTCAGCATCAGCAGTCTTTAAGGGATCAGTCCCAAGGAACACATGGACTTGTACGTGGCTGGGAGGAGGTGGCTGCGGACGTTGTTGTCCTTAGTGACCCAGAGGACTCCGGACCGAATGCCTCAGCAAACCTACGCTGCATGGCCTCCCTGATCCTGCAAAGCCTGCGTAAGGATCCTCGTATTCGTGGTATCAAGGAGAAGGACCAATACTGGCTGGCAACCCTCCTTGATCCACGTTACAAGGGTAAGGTTGCGGACCTTATCTTGCCATCGCAGAGGGAGCAGAGGATGAAACATCTTCGGGAGGCCTTGCAGAAAGGTCTGTGCAACGCGTTCCCAGAGACTGGGAGGTTACAAACTCCTGTTTCTGGACAACGTGTTGCTGAGGCTTCGGTCAGTCAAAGAAGGAGCGGTGGAGAAGGTGGCCGTCTGACCGATGCGTTCAGACAATTTTTTGGTCCGCAGCCCCAAGGTATGATCGGTTCCAGCAACCATCGCCAGCGTCTGTTTTACATGGTGCAGGAATACCTAGGGGCAAGATCAGACTTGGACACCTTTCCCACCGAAAATCCTCTGGGTTACTGGGTCTTGAGGATGGATCACTGGCCAGAGCTTGCACAGTATGCAATTGAGCTACTGGCCTGTCCTGCATCCAGCGTTCTTTCGGAACGCACATTCAGTGCTGCTGGAGGCGTGGTAACCGATCACAGGGTGCGTCTGTCCACCGACTCGGTCGATCGGCTGACCTTCATAAAAATGAATCAGTCTTGGATCACCACCAGCTACCAAGCACCTGATGCAGATGTAACCGAATAATTTTTTTTGAAATCTCAGATCCCTTCAAAGACTGCCTATGCTGATGCTGAGTGACTATCCCTGAGTAATTATCCTCTTCCTCCTCAATCATCACGCTGATAGCTTGTAAGAACATTTTTGGTTCTGGGCGCCACCACCAGTGCCTAAGGCACAATTTTTCAGCCCCTGTTTAACAGGGGCGTGTAATTACAATTTTTGATGCAATACTTTGCAGCAGGGCTTGTTCCTGCGTTTCAACTAGAGTGTCTGTGAGGGGTTGCAGTGTTGTGGCACCAGCACCAGTGCCTAAGACCCAATTTTTCTGCCCCTGTCTAACAGGGGCGTGTAATTACAATTTTTGATGCAATACTTTGCAGCAGGGCTCGTTCCTGCGTTCCAACTAGAGTGTCTGTGAGGGGTTGCAGTGTTGTGGCACCAGCACCAGTGCCTAAGGCCTAATTTTTCAGCTCCTGTTCAACAGGGGCATGTAATTACAATTCTTGATCTAATATTTCACAGCAGGGCCCTGTGAGGGCTTACAGTGTTTTGGCCACAGCAACACCTAAGGCCCAAATTTCTGCTGAGTATATAGGGCAGGACCCTACTTTCAAACATCTAACTTACAAACGACTCCTACTTGCAAACGGAAGGAGACAACAGGAAGTGAGATGAAATCTACCCCTAAGGAAGGGAAATTCTCTCCTGTAAGAGTTAATATGGGAAAACAATTTCTCCTTTCCACTGATGCTTTCCAATCCTTGTTCCACAAAAAAACCCAAATTTTCCAAAAACATTTTTCATTGGGACAAAAAAGTGAGGTGAAATCTTCTGAAGAGGAGGAAAGACGCAAAACAAATGTCACAGGGGTGATAACCCTTCCCTATGTTTTCCAAAAAGCTTAGAAAAGATTTTTTGGCTGGAGCTAAACACATTAAAAATGTTCAAAATTACAAACAGATTCTACTTAACAACAAACCTACAGTCCCTGTCTTGTTTGCACCGCCTGAATACTGCTGTTCAGAGTATATAGGGACCTTTCCTTATTTTAATTTGGGTGCGGGGTTCCCCTTAATATCCATACAAGACCCAAAGGGCCTGGTAATGGACTGGGGGGTACCCATGCCGTTTGTCTCACTGATTTTCATCCATATTGCCATGACCCGACATGACATTAAACCCGCAAGCAGTTTTAAATGAGATTTTTTCCTTTAAAAATGACATTTGGTGCAGGGACTGTTCTAAACATGGGAAACACGCGTCACTTTACAGGCATACTATAGACACCCCCCAGGTACGATATTTAAAGGAATATTTCACTTTTTTTTTTTTACTTTAAGCATCATTAAAATCACTGCTCCCGAAAAAACGGCCGTTTTTAAAAGTTTTTTTTGCATTGATACATGTCCCCTGGGGTAGGACCCGGGTCCCCAAACCCTTTTTAGGACAATACCATGCAAATTAGCCTTTAAAATGAGCACTTTTGATTTCGAACGTTCGAGTCCCATAGACGTCAATGGGGTTCTAACGTTCGTGCGAACTTGCGGTCCGTTCGCGGGTTCTGGTGCGAACCGAACCGGGGCGTGTTCGGCTCATCCCTACTGGGCACATATATCTGTAGTGTTTACTTATCTCTCTTTAAAGCCCCATGCCCAGTGTCTTTCTGCTGCTTTGTTCCTCTGTTATCAGCATGATAACTTTTTACAAGCTCTTTGACACAGGAGATAAAAGCAGCTGGAAATTTGTGTCAGGTGGTTGCTATAAATAGATTAGCAGAGAGCTTGTCTATTCACAGAACAGCTCTGCATGTTTCTTCCTTTCCTCCAATCATCTCACACACAGTGTATGCCCAGACTCCACACCCAGTGCTGGAACAGGAAGAAAAAAAATCTAACACAACATTTGTTTTCTAAACAGTGTACAAAGCTGCAGACAGCAGATATACATGTAAAACGTATGTAGGAAGATTTGTTTCATCTCTGTGTATCATCTGAGGCTGTTCACGTCACTGGGTATATGTGAGGGTTTACATTGACTTTAAGTCTTATCTGATGTATTCAGATAAATAGATGTGTACAGTCTGCATATAACAGAAAACAAACCACACTGATAATTAGTAATTTCTCAGGAAAAAACACCCGAAAATACCAATTTATTACAGCAATGTGATTATTCAGATTAAATATTTACCTCAAACTCTTGATATTGTGTAGAGCCAGTATAAGTTTCCTCAATCCTTCACTCTGAATATTACATGAACTTAGATTTACTTCTGCCTCTCTGCAGGATTGAAGGATAAAAGACAGCACAGAGCAGTCCAGAGGGCTGAGGGGGACCTTAGAGAAGTCAACTTTGTTTGATTCAATACATTGTGCCACCAGAGCCTTATTCCTGCTCTCGTAGAGATAGTAGAATACACTAAGAAGCTCTGTGCTGCCTCTTATGGGTTTGTCAGGTCCTTGTTCTGGTATTTTATTCTGGATCCAGGTGATGACATGTCTGGCAGCCTGAGTAGACAATTCTCCCACATGAGACTTTAACATGGATCTAGTAGAAGAGTCTGAGAGACCGCAGAGGAAACGGAGGAATATTTCAGCACGGCCGTCTTTGTAAGATTCAGCCTCATCAAGTGTTTCCTGTAATCTGTTAGGATCATTGTTCATAAAGTGGACTAAAGCAGCAAAAAACTCCTGAAGAGTGAGATGTAAGAAGGTGTAATCCACATCAGGAGGCTGACCAGATTCTATCATGAAACATGAAAAGACATGATTAGAATTTCTCACACTGAATGACTCCAGATCACGCTCATCAAATACAAACAGGTGATTCATGACTCCATCTTCTGCCATCCACCCAATAGAGGTCAGCAGTTCCCGGGCAGTGGGATCACCATCTTTATTCTGGCTGTGATTGGCCAGAATGTTGGAGACAAAAGTCACAAAGAGTTGTGTCACGGTTTTGGGTAACGATGTCATCAGCTGATCAGTGATTGCTGGTTGGAATCTGAAGCACATTGATAACACCGTACAGATGATCCAGCAGTATGATGGGATATAACAGAAAGTGTACAGCATGTCATTCTCCTGTACATAATGAAAAGCCTTTTCTGACAATTCCTCATTTCCAAAGAAATTATTAAAGAAGATTCGTCTGTCTTCATGGAGAAATCCCATGATCTCAGCTATTCTCTGGAAAACACCGGTATCAACTGATGTCAGTCTGGTTGGGCGGCTGGTTATCAGTACAGAGCAACCCTTAAGAAGACTCTCCCACACCAAACTGTCCACAATCTCACCAAATTGTGATCTCTGTTTTGGATTGGACAATTTACTTGATCTGAAATCCATTTGGTGAATACTTTCATCTAATCCATCAAATATAAACAGAAGTCTTTCTGGATCTTGTAAAATATTTCCAATCTGACCCTCCAGATATGGATATTGTTGAAGAATCATCTCCTCCAAGTTGACCTCTCTCAGTCTATTAAGGTCCCGGAATCTGAAGAAGAAGAGAAAGGCAAATCTCTGGTAATGTTTTCCGGTCACCCAGTCATAGACAAACTTCTGCATCAGTGTGGTCTTCCCTATTCCTGGCACTCCGCTCACCATTACTACATGTGGTACACATTGTGACTGGTTGTTCCATCGGAACAGCCTGTTGTGGGAAATGTGTTCCAGTCTAGTTTGTGTTTTCTTCAAACATTTCTCATGTTTTACCCCAGTCTGTATTAGCTCATTCTGGGAACGCTGCCTGAACTGATCAGTGGAAACTACAATCAGATCCACATAACGCTCATTGATGAGGAATCTTTGTGGTTCCAGGGTAGTTCCTGGGGGTCTATGCTCCACCAGAGTCTCAGTCTTCTCCATTAGATATTGTTTGTGCTTTTCCTGAATATCTGAAAATATAATGGAAATATTTTATGGATCAGGTTAAAGCAGAAGTCAAGAATGTTAATATAATTTTCTTCTGTATTGATCGTTTCGATCATTACTACATTTTAATTTCAAATGCTTAAATGCTTACAATACAGGTTACTTTGTGTGGTCATCCATATTACTTGAGAACAGAGATTTTTTTTCTCAGCAATATATAAAAACTTTATATCCTTTTAAAGACATTACAAGTACAGAAAAATACCGGATATACTTGTCCCCTAAATACCTCTTATGACAGATAACACACAGCCCTAGACAGTTCAGGTTTGCTATACTCTATTACCTGAAAACCATGAAAGAAAGGAAATGGCGCTCACAGTGATAAATAAATATCTTGATTAGGGATGAGCTTCGCGTTCGAGTCGAACCCATGTTCGACTCGAACATCGGCTGTTCAATCGTTCGCCGAATTGCAAACGATATGGGACATTCGCGCCAAATTCATGTGGCGCGTCACGGCCCATAATTCACTGCGGCATCGCAGTGCATTGCTGGCTGATGATTGGCCAAGCATGCACTATGACCCATATGCTTGGCCAATCACAGTGCCGTCAGTAGAGAGAGCTGTAATTGGCCAAAGCCAGGGTGGCTTTGGCCAATTATGGCTCAGGGGGTTTAGAACACGCCCCACACTATATAAGGCCGCCTACACGGCGGCCCTGTGTACTGTGTTCCGGCATGCTTAGAGAGAGAGAGAGAGAGAGAGAGAGAGAGAGAGAGAGAGAGAGAGAGAGAGAGAGTGTCATTTCATTTGAGTTAGCTAGATTAGGCAGGACACTCAGTGAGTTAGCTGCACTTACAGTGTATTGTGTATATATATGCATCCCAGGTGTTGTGTATATATATATATATATATATATATATATATATACACACTGTCACACTGTATTCAGTTTAGCTAGATCCGTTCCTGTTATTTTCCTACTGACAGGCAGGTTTGTCTTGTTACAGTATTTACAGCTACCTGAAGAAAATTGCTGGTGTTCTTTTGATCCTATTAGTACCACAGTCAGGCAGCTAGACTATTTACAGTTAGTGTAGTGCGTCCTTCTGACAGTGTTCAGCTAAAGCTACAAGTTAGTTTAGTGTGACCTCTGCACAGTGTTCATCTAAAGGTACAAGTTAGGGTAGTGCGTCCTCCTCACAGTGTTCAGCTAAAACTACAAATTAGTGTAGTGCGTCCTCACAGTGTTCTGCTAAAACTACAAGTTAGTGTAGTGCGACCTCTGCACAGTGTTCAGTTAAAGCTACAAGTTAGTGTAGTGCGTCCTCCTCACAGTGTTCAGCTAAAACTACAAGTTAGTGTAGTGCGACCTCTGCATAGTGTTCAGCTAAAGCTACAGGTTAGTATAGTGCGTTCTCCTCACAGTGTTCAGCTAAAACTACAAGTTATTTTTTGCGAGCTCTGCACAGTATTCAGCTAAAGCTACCTGTAGAAGGTTGGTGGTGTTTTCCTGATCCTATCACTACCGCAGGCAGCTAAATAAGCTACAAGTTATTTTTTTGCGAGCTCTGCACAGTGTTCACCTAAAGCTACCTGTAGAAGGTTGGTGGTGTTTTCCTGATCCTATCACTACCGCAGGCAGCTAAATAAGCTACAAGTTAGTTTTTTGCAAGCTCTGCACAGTGTTCAGCTAAAGCTACCTGTAGAAATTTGGTGGTGTTCTCATACTCACCCATGCTCAGGGTACTTTGTCTGGCAAAGCAGCTGTCAACGCGGCCTCTTCCCTCGGCTCAATGGCATCAGTGACTCCTTCCCTAGCCCCAACATGTCCTCCTATGGAGTCCCTCGAACTGTTTGACCACAGTGTTGGGTACATGCTCCAGGAGGATGCCTAGCATTTGGAAGGCTCTGATGATGATACTGAGCTAGATGAAGGCTGTAACGTGAGCACGGACAGAGGGGGTACCCAAGAAAGACAGCAATCTGGCAGTCATGCTCCCCCTGCTGCAGCATACTACCAGGTTTGCTCCAGTGATGAGGGAGGGGATGATGAGGTCACTGACTCAACGTGGGTGCCTGATAGGAGAGAGGAGGAGGAGGAGGAGGCACATCACCAACGAGGCAAGATGCCCTCCAGGGGCCAGCCTAAGGGCAGCACACTGACTGCATCACACCCCAAAGCTCCGCATGTGCAGGGCGCTGCTGTCTCTGCGTGTTTTTCAAAAAGTTCTTTGGTGTGGGCCTTTTTTGAGACGAGTGCATCAGATCGCACCGCTGCTATTTGCAAGATATGTCTTCAAGCGTATCTCGCGTGGCCATAACATCTCCCGCTTGGGCACCACATGCTTGACCAGACATATGTTGACCTGCCATGCAGTTCGTTGGCAAGTGTATCTAAAAGACCCACACTAAAGAACAAAGAGGACCTCTCCTTGCTCCTCATCAGCTGAGATCTCCAACCCCACTATACCTTCAGTCCTCTCTGAGACCTGCACTGAGAGGAATGAAGGTGTAGAATTAGGTGTGTAACAGCCAAGTACTTGTGGGCAATCTGCTTTCGGTACACCGATGTCAGATTGTACCAGGCAAATTTCCCTGCCCCAGCTGCTGCACCGCCGAAAGAAGTTTGCTCCCAGCCATCCACATGCCCAGCGGTTGAATGCTAGCTTGGCAAAATTGCTAGCACTTCAACTCCTGCCTTTTCAGTTGGTAGACTCTGCTCCCTTCCGTGAGTTTGTGGAATGTGCGGTTCCTCAGTGGCAGGTACCCAAACGCCACTTTTTCTCACAGAAGGCGATTCCGGCTCTCTACCAGCATGTGGAAGGCAATGTCCATGCCTCGCTGGACAGGGCGGTCAGCGGTAAGGTGCATATTACTGCTGACTCATGGTCCAGCAGGCATGGACAGGGACGTTACCTAAGTTTCACCGTGCATTGGGTGACTCTGCTGGCAGCTGGGAAGGATGCAGGACAAGGTGCAGGTGCAGTAGTGTTGGAGGTTGTTCCGCCACCACGCCTCCAAAATGCCACTACTAATGATTGTGACACACATCTCTCCTCCACGCGTCAGCTTTTCTTAAATACCTGCCTCTTTTTCTTCCTCCATGGCCTTTTCCTGTGCTTTGTCCTCGCAACCAGCGGTGCTCCGCAGGCGTTCAAGGGGCTACGCAAGTACGCAGGCCAAAAGATGCCATGCGGTGCTTGAGCTGGTGTACTTGGGGGACAGGAGCCACACTGGGGCACAGGTTCTGTCAGCTCTGCGGGGGCAGGTTCAGAGGTGGTTGACGCCACGCCAACCTAAGGCAGGAATGGTGGTTTGCGACAATGGCACCAACCTCCTCTCTGCCCTCCGACAGGGACAAATGACCCATGTGCCTGTTTGGCTCACATCCTTAACTTGGCGGTGCAGCGGTTCTTGGGCAGGTACCTGGGCTTACAGGATGTCCTGAGGCAGGCCAGGAAAGTCTGTGTGCATTTCTGCCGATCATATAATGCCAGTGCTCGGCTGGTGGACCTCCAAAAGGAGTTTAACCTGCCCAAGAACCGCCTAATCTGTGACATGCCCACCAGGTGAAACTCAACGTTGGCCATGCTGCAGCGGCTGCACACGCAACAGAGGGCCATCAACGAGTACCTGTGTGACTATGGCACCAGGACAGGGTTAGTAGCTTGTTTTTTTCCCCCACGCCAGTGGGCCATGATCAGGGATGCATGCACTGTCCTGTCAAAATTTGAGGAGGCCACGAGGATGGTGAGCAGTGACACTGTCCCCCTTGTCCACCTGTTGGAGCACATGGTGCGAGGAATAAAGACGCTTTCTATCTAGGCATCAGCTGCCTCAAGGACACCTCCTCCCTCCTCCTCGCCCCCCCTTCTGCTGCCAGGATCACACGGCTCTCCACTCCACAGGATCTCTACAGTCTGCAGCTGTGTTTACACACTTCTCCTGAGACAGGCACATCTGACAGCCTAACGGCACCGCAAAAAGAAAATACAATCTATTTACACCCATAGAACACCTGGGTATGGATCTTGGAATAATCAATTGTCCATCACAGGACACATCCTCCTACTAGCAACACCACCTCTCCCCATGTACACATGTCGGTCTACCGGCCCATACAGACTGTGCTCCAGTTCTCCTGGCTCTGATGAAGAGGTTTTCCTCGAAACGCGTCAGCCTTTCTTAAATACCTGCCTCAATATGGGCACACCCAAATTTTAACTACCTAGTACTTATTTTGTTACCTGATTTTCCTTTTATTTTATAATATTATGTAGTATTTGTATGATTTTATATCTATATGACTATATGTCTGTATTCTTTTACATAAATAAACCATACATTTCTTGATGTAAGCGTCTGATCACGCGCCTTCCACCCATTCCTACTAAACAGTCCTTTACAGACCACCCCTGGTCAGCTAAGGCAGCGGGACACGCTCCATCATCTACCCCAGTCCTATCTCTGACTACAATACTACCTTTGTTTTACAGCAAACGATCTCACAAGCGCAGGAGTATTTTTCACTATATCTTGTTCACACTTTTGCGAGGAATAATGGACAGGGCACTTGAGGCAGAACAGAGGCAGGAAGAGGAGGACTTCCTTAGCTCTCAAGAACAGTGTTCCTGCATGCCCGCCGATCACACAGGAAGAGGACGAGGAGGAGGAGGATTGTGTCAGTATGGAGGTGGAGCCTGGCACTCAGCATCAGCAGCAGTCTTTAAGGGATCAGTCCCAAGAAACACATGGACTTGTACATGGCTGGGAAGAGGTGGCTGCGGACCATGTCATCCTTAGTGACCCAGAGGACTCTGGACCGAATGCCTCAGCAAACCTACGCTGCATGTCCTCCCTGATCCTGCAAAGCCTGCGTAAGGATCCTCGTATTCGTGGTATCAAGGAGAAGGACCAATACTGGCTGGCAACCCTCCTTGATCCACGTTACAAGGGTAAGGTTGCGGACCTTACCTTGCCATCTCAGAGGGAGCAGAGGATGAAACATCTTCGGGAGGCCTTGCAGAAAGGTCTGTGCAACGCGTTCCCAGAGACTGGGAGGTTACAAACTCCTGTTTCTGGACAACGTGTTGCTGAGGCTTCGGTCAGTCAAAGAAGGAGCGGTGGAGAAGGTGGCCGTCTGACCGATGCGTTCAGACAATTTTTTGGTCCGCAGCCCCAAGGTATGATCGGTTCCAGCAACCATCGCCAGCGTCTGTTTTACATGGTGCAGGAATACCTAGGGGCAAGATCTGACTTGGACACCTTTCCCATCGAAAATCCTCTGGGTTACTGGGTCTTGAGGATGGATCACTGGCCAGAGCTTGCAAAGTATGCAATTGAGCTACTGGCCTGTCCTGCATCCAGCGTTCTTTCGGAACGCACATTCAGTGCTGCTGGAGGCTTTGTAACTGATCACAGGGTGTGCCTGTCCACCGACTTGGTCGATCGACTGACCTTCATAAAAATGAATCAGTCTTGGATCACCACCAGCTACTAAGCACCTGATGCTGATGTAACCGAATAATTTTTTTTGAAGTCTCAGATCCCTTCAAAGACTGCCTATGCTGATGCTGAGTGACTATCCTGAGTAATTATCCTCTTCCTCCTCAATGATCATGCTGATAGCTTGTAATAACATTTTTGGCTCTGGGCACCGCCACCAGTGCCTAAGGCCCAATTTTTCAGACCCTGTTTAACAGGGGCGTGTAATTACAATTTTTGATGCAATACTTTGCAGCAGGGCTTGTTTCTGCATTACAACTAGAGTATCTGTGAGGGGTTGCAGTGTTGTGGCACCAGCACCAGTGTCTAAGGCCCAATTTTTCAGCCCCTGTTCAACAGGGGCATGTAAATACAATTCTTGATCTAATATTTCACAGCAGGGCCCTGTGAGGGCTTACAGTGTTGTGGCCACAACAACACCTAAGGCCCAAATTTCTGCTGAGTATATAGGGCAGGCCCCTACTTTCAAACATCCAACTTACAAACGACTCCTACTTGCTAACGGAAGGAGACAACAGGAAGTGAGAGGAAATCTACCCCTAGGAAGGGAAATTCTCTCCTGTAAGAGTTAATATGGGAAAAACTTTTCTCCTTTCCACTGATGCTTTATCACCAATCCTTGTTTCACTAAAAAACCCACATTTTCAAAAAACATTTGTCATTGGGACAAAAAGTGAGGTGAAATCTTCTGAAGAGGAGCACAGACAGCAAAACAAATGTCACAGGGGTGATAACCCTTCCCTAGGTTTTCCAAAAAGCTTAAAATAGATATTTTGGCTGGAGCTAAGCAGGGTAAAAATGTACCTGTTCAAAATTATAAACAGATTCTACTTAACAACAAACCTACAGTCCCTGTCTTGTTTGCACCGCCTGTATACTGCTGTTCAGAGTACAGAGCATGTATACTGCGGTTTCCTTTTTTAATTTGGGTGCGGGGTTCCCCTTAATATCCATACAAGACTCAAAGAGCCTGGTAATGGACTGTTGGGTACCCATGCCGTTTGTCTCACTGATTTTCATCCATATTGCCAGGACCCGACATTACATTAAAGCCGCAAGCAGTTTTAAATGACTTTTTTCCTTTAAAAATGACATTTTGTGCAGGGACTGTTCTAAGCACGGGAAACACGCACCACTTTACAGACATACTATAGACACCTCCCAGGTACGATATTTAAAGGAACATTTCACTTTTTTAAAATGTAAGCATCATTAAAATCACTGCTTCCAAAAAAAAGGCCGTTTTAAAAGTTTTTTTGCATTGATACATGTCCCCTGGGGCAGGACCCGTGTCCCCAAACCCCTTTTAGGAAAAACATCATAATAATACATTGCCAAAATCAGTAACAAAAAACAATGCAAAGCAATATAGAAAGTCCAATGTGACAGTTCCCAACACCAAATAAGAGCTTCAATATAGAGATATCTTCTGGTTCTATTCACCACTGGTGCTCAAAGGATAGATGGCAGTTTTGATGGGGCAGTTTTAATGGGGGCAGTTTTGATGGGGCAATATGATGAGGGGGTATGATGGGGCAATTTTATGGGGCAGTTTTGATGGGGCAATTTGATGAGGGCAGTTTTGATGGGGCAATTTGGTGGGGTACGTAAGATGGGGAAAGTATGATGGGGCAGTTTTGAAGTAGGCAGCATGATAAGGCAATTTTGATTGGGGACATTTTGATGGGGCATTTTTGATGGTGGCAGTATGCTGGGGCAATTTTGATGGGGTAGTATGAAGGGGGTCAATTTGATTGGGCAATTTTGATGGGGTAGTATGATGTGGCAATTTGATGGGGCAGTTTTGATGGGGGAAATTTCGATGGTGGCAGTATGATGGGGGCAATTTTGAAGGTGGCAGTTTTGATGGGGCAGTTTTGATGGGGGCAGTTGTGATTGGGGCAATATGATGGGGGCAACTTTGATGGTGGCAGTATGATGGGGCAATTTGATGGGGCAGTTTTGATGATGGAGCAGTTTTGATGGGACAATTTTGATGAGGCTGTTTTAAATGGGGCAATTTTGATGGGGGCAGTTTTGATGGGGCAGTATGATGGGGCAGTTTTGATGAGGGCAGTTTTGATGAGGCAATATGATGGGGCAGTTTTGATGGGGGCAATTTTGATGGGGGCTGTTTTGATGGGGCAGTATGATGGGGCAAATTTGATGGGGGCAAATTTAAAGGGGCAAATTTGATGGGACAATTTTGATGGGACAATTTTAATGGGGGCAGTTTTGAAGGGGTGCAATTTTGATGGGGCAGTATGATGGAGTAGTATGATGGAGTAGTATGATGGGGAAATTTTGATGGGATCAGTTTTGATGGGGGCAGTTTTTGATGGGGCAGTTTGATGGGGCAATTTTATGGGGGCAAATTTGATGGGGTAATTTTGATGGGGGCAGTTTTGATGGGGCAATTTGATGAAGGGGCAGTTTTGATGAAGGGGCAGTTTTGATGGGATAATTTTGATGGGGCCGTATGATGGGGCAATTTTTATGGTGGCAATTTTGATGGGGCAATTTGATGGGGGCAGTATGATGGGGCAATTTGATGGGGCAAATTTATGGTCTGATTTTAATGGGGGCAATTTTAATGGGGCATTTTTGATGGTGGCAGTATGTTGGGGCAATTTGATGGGGCAATTTGATGGGGCAATTTGATGGGGGCAGTTTTGATGGGGGCAAATTTATGGGCCAATTTTGATGGGGGCAATTTTGATGGGGCATCTTTGATGGTGGCAGTATTCTGGGGCAATTTGGTTTGGCAGTTTTTGATGGGGGGCAGTATGTTGGGGCAATTTGATGGGGAAATTTGATGGGGCAGTTTTTGATGGGGGCAGTTTTTGATGGGGGCAGTTTTTGATGGGGGCAGTATGATAGGGCAATTTGGATGTGGCAATTTTGATGTTCGCAGTATGATGGGGCAGTTTTGATGGGGCAATTTTGATGGGGCAATTATGATGGGGCAATTTTGATGGGGGCAGTTTTGATGGGGGCAGTTTTGATGGGACAATTATGATGGGGCTGTATGATGGGGCAGTTTTTGTGGTGGCAATTTTGATGGGGCAATTTGATGGGGGCAGTTTTGAGGGGGAAGAATGATGGGGCAATTTTCATAGTGGCAGTATGATGGGGCCATTTTGATGGTGGCAATTTGATTGGGGCAGTTTTGATGGGACAATTTTGATGGGGCCGTATGATGGGGCAATTTTTATGGGGCAATTTGATGGGGGCAAATTTATGGGCCAATTTTGATGGGGGCAATTTTGATGGGGCATCTTTGATGGTGGCAGTATGCTGGGGCAATTTGATTTGGCAGTTTTTGATGGGGGACATTTTGATAGTGGCAGTATGTTGGGGCAATTTGATGGGGAAATTTGATGGTTGCAGTATGATGGGGCAGTTTTGATGGGGCAGTATGATGGGGCAGTTTTGATGAAGGGGCAGTTTTGATGGGACAATTATGATGGGGCCGTATGATGGGGCAATTTTTATGGTGGCAATTTTGATGGGGCAATATGATGGGGCAATTTGATGGGGCAAATTTATGGGCCGATTTTGATGGGGGCAATTTTAATGGGGCATTTTTGACGGTGGCAGTATGTTGGGGCAATTTGATGGGGAAATTTGATGGGGCAATTTGATGGGGCAGTTTTGATGGGGGCAATTTTGATGGGGCATCTTTGATGGTGGCAGTATGCTGGGGCAATTTGATTTGGCAGTTTTTGATGGGGGACATTTTGATGGTGGCAGTATGTTGGGGCAATTTGATGGGGAAATTTGATGGGGCAGTTTTTGATGGGGCAGTTTTTAATGGGGCAGTTTTTAATGGGGCAGTATGATAGGGCAATTTTGATGGTTGCAGTATGATGGGGCAATTTTAAAGGGGGCAGTTTTGATGGGGCAATTTTGATGGGGCAGTATGATGGGGCAGTATGATGGGGGCAGTTTTGATGAAGGGGCAGTTTTGATGGGACAATTTTGATGGGGCTGTATGATGGGGCAATTTTTATGGTGGCAATTTGATGGGGCAGTATGATAGGGCAATTTGATGGGGGCAAATTTATGGGCTGATTTTGATGGGGGCAATTTTAATGGGGCATTTTTGATGGTGGCAGTATGTTGGGGCAATTTGATGGGGAAATTTGATGGTGGCAGTAGGATAGGGCAGTTTTGATGGGGCAATTTTGATGGGGCAGTTTTGATGGGGGCAGTTTTGACGGGGCAGTATGATGGGGGCAGTTTTGATGGGGGTAGTATGATGGGGCAATTTGATGGGGCAGTTTTGATGGGGCAATATGATGGGGCAATTTTGATGGGGCAGTATGATGGGGCAATTTTGATGGTGGCAGTATGAAGGGGCAATTTTGATGGGGGCAGTTTTTAATGGGGCAGTATGATAGGGCAATTTTTATGGGCAATTTTGATGGTGGCAGTATGATGGGGCAGTTTTGATGGGGGCAGTTTTGATGGGGCAGTATGATGGGGCAGTATGATGGGGCAGTATGATGGGGCAGTATGATGGGGCAGTATGATGGGGCAGGTTTGATGGGGCAATATGATGGGGCAATTTGATGGGGCAGTATGATGGGGCAGTTTTGATGGGGCAATTTTGATGGGGCAGTATGATGGGGCAATATTGATGGGGGCAGTATGATGGGACAGTATGATGGGACAGTATGATGGGGGAAATTTGATGAGGCAGTTTGATGGGGCAATTTGATTGGGGCAGTATGATGGGGCAGTTTTTGATGGGGCAGTTTTGATAAGAGCAGTATGATGGGGCAGTTTTGATGGGGCAATATAATGGGCAGTTTTGATGGGGCAGTATGATGGGGCAATTTTATTGGTGGCCGTATGATGGGGCAATTTTATGGGGGCAGTTTTGATAATGGGGCATTATTGATAATGGGGCAGTATAATAGGGCTATTTTGATGGTGGCAGTATGATGGGGCAGTTTTGATGGGGCAGTATGATGGGGCAATATGATTGGGGAAGGTTTGATGGGGCAATTTGATGGTGGCAGTATGATGGGGCAATTTTGATGGAGCATTTTGATAGGGGCAGTTTTAATGGGGCAGTTTTGATGGGGGCAGTATGATGGGGCAATTTTAATGGGGCATTTTTGACGGTGGCAGTATGTTGGGGCAATTTGATGGGGAAATTTGATGGGGCAATTTGATGGGGGCAATTTTGATGGGGCATCTTTGATGGTGGCAGTATGCTGGGGCAATTTGATTTGGCAGTTTTTGATGGGGGACATTTTGATGGTGGCAGTATGTTGGGGCAATTTGATGGGGAAATTTGATGGGGCAGTTTTTAATGGGGGCAGTTTTTAATGGGGCAGTATGATAGGGCAATTTTGATGGGCAATTTTGATGGTGGCAGTATGATGGGGAAGTTTTGATGGGGCAATTTTGATGGGGCAGTTTTATGGGGCAGTATGATGGGGCAGTTTTGATGGGGCAATATGATGGGGCAATTTTGATGGTGGCAGTATGATGGGGCAATTTTGATGGTGGCAGTATGATGGGGCAATTTTGATGGTGGCAGTATGATGGGGCAATTTTGATGGTGGCAGTATGATGGGGCAATTTTGATGGTGGCAATTTTGATGGGGCAGTTTTGATGGGGCAATTTTGATGGGGGCAGTATGATGGGACAGTATGATGGGGGCAATTTGATTGGGGCAGTATGATGGGGCAATTTTGATGGGGCAGTTTTGATGGGGCAATATAATGGGCAGTTTTGATGAGGCAGTATGATGGGGCAATTTTGATGGTGGCCGTATGATGGGGCAATTTTATGGGGGCAGTTTTGATAATGGGGCAGTATAATAGGGCTATTTTGATGGTGGCAGTATGATGGGGCAGTTTTGATGGGGCAATTTTGATGGGGCAGTATGATGGGGCAATTTTGATGGGGCAATTTTGATGGGGCAGTATGATGGGGCAGTATGATGGGGCATTATGATGGGGCAGTATGATTGGGGAAGGTTTGATGGGGCAATTTGATGGTGGCAGTATGATGGGTCAATTTTGATGGAGCATTTTGATAGGGGCAGTTTTAATGGGGCAATTTTGATGGGGGCAGTATGATGGGACAATTTTGATGGTGGCAGTATGATGTGGCAGTTTTGATGGGGCCAGTATGATGGGGACAGTATGATGGGGACAGTATGATGGGGACAGTATGATGGGGGCAGTATGATGGGGGCAGTATGATGGGGCAGTATGATGGGGCAGTTTTGATGGGGGCAATGTTGATGGTGGCAGTATGATGGGCAATTTAATGGGGCAATTTCGGTGGGGCAATTTTGATGGTGGCAGTATGATGTGGCAATTTTGATGGGGAATTTTGATGGGGAATTTTGACGGGGCAGTATGATGGGGGCAGTTTTGATGGGGGTAGTATGATGGGGCAATTTGATGGGGCAGTATAATGGGGCAATATGATGGGGCAATTTTGATGGGGCAGTATGATGGGGCAATTTTGATGGTGGCAGTATGAAGGGGCAATTTTGATGGGGGCAGTTTTTAATGGGGCAGTATGATAGGGCAATTTTTATGGGCAATTTTGATGGTGGCAGTATGATGGGGCAGTTTTGAATGGGCAGTTTTGATGGGGCAGTATGATGGGGCAATATGATGAGGAAATTTTGATGGTGGCATTATGGGGGTGATTTACTAAAGACCTGTGCCTTTGGTACAGTGAAGAAATTGGAGCAATTGCACAAAAAACGGGACTCACAACATTTATCAAAAATTATGGTGCACTTATATGCACCAAACCATATTTATATAGGAAGCACTATTGCACACTTGCGCAATCCTTCGCGCCTACCATTAGCAAACGCAGCCAATGTAATCATCTGCATTTTTGTCTGAATACTGTGGATAACTTTAATACAGTTTACCATCTTCTGTTACCAGGCTAAAAAGTATGTATATAATATTGTTTAAATGCACAAATTCTGTCCAGAACATGTAGATCTGTATTACAACTAATCAGCCTTTTTACACCCCTCTTTCAGCTTACTCAACTGCACATGCGCATTGTCAAAGCTCACCATTTCATCCTCACCTGACAGGGCGCACACGCTTTAGCTTGTTAAATATGTGTGTTGCACACAGGCGCATCTGCGTTCTCCAGCGTGCACAACTGCTTAGACATCGGGCACTTGCTCATTGTAATGCTAATCATGTTAATGAGCTTTTCCTTATCACATGGAGAATATTGCTTCCAGTTTTATTCTATTCATTCACTTCTTTTTGAAACAACTCAATATTCATTCTAGAGATCTTCCTCCAATCAACAACTGTGCGGATGTTCCCTGGACTTGGAATTGTGCATTTTATAGTGATAATCTATAATCATTGGTGGAGCCGAAACACCCATGAAAACGGAAAATTTATATCAAATACTTACCGTAATTTTCCTTTCCTGATAGGCTCCATGGCAGCATACGTGTGGGTAGGCTCCGCCTCCATAACTACCCAATAGGACCCCCTCTCCCATAAATCTTTGCTCTAGGCTGCTATCCATGTTCCGTAACTAGCCTACTCCAGACATTTTGGGAGGGACTCCTGCTGCCATGGAGCCTATCAGGAAAGGAAAATTACGGTAAGTATTTGATATAAATTTTCCGTTTTCCTGACAGGCTCCATGGCAGCATACGTGTGGGAAATAACTCGCCCAAAAATACACACGGGCGGGCAAAAATGTTTGAGCAAAGAAACCAAATTTATTTTACATTGTCAACCGACAATACTTGTAAACCAAAATTAATAGATGACAGAGCCGCAGGCTCAACACAATAATGAGAAACAAATGTGTTAATAGAAGACCAGGAAGCCGCTCTACAAATGATTTCAGGCGCGACATGCCGGGAAGCTGCCCACGAGGTCGAGATACTCCTGGTCGAATGAGCCGTCACTGCCTCTGGAGGAGCCAAGCCCTTTGCCTTGTACGCCCTCTGAATGGTCTGCACAATCCAAGAAGAAATTGATCTGACCGAAGCTCGCTTTCCTTTGTTTTTACCATGGAGAAGAACGAAAAGGAATTCCGTTTGTCTGAATGGACTTGTGACCTCCAGATATTGCTTTAGAGTGTGGCCTACGTCAAGTGGATGAACATCCTGATCGTCAGTTGTTCTGAAAGTAGGAAGTACAATCTCCTGATTTTCATGAAAGACTGAGGTCACTTTAGGGTTTGACCCAAGCATGGGAATCAACACTACCCTATCTGGAAAAAAGGTTAGGAAAGGTTCTTCTGAGCCTAAATTTCTAATCTCTGACACTCTTTTAGCCGACGTCACAGCTACTAAGAAGGTGGTCTTGAGCGTGAGATCTCTCATGGAAAGAGGTTTGTCAGGATCTGATCCGAGATTGGAGAGAAAATCCAAGACAATAGGAAGGTCCCATTTGGGGAACCTAGGTCTTCTTTGAGGTTTAAGCCTGATAGCTCCTTTAAAGAATTGACGGACTAACGTGTGATTAGCCCAAGATACTCCTGTGAAGGCCGAGATGGCTGAAACTTGCACTCTTAGTGAGCTGACTGCTAAAGATAGGTCCAGCCCTGATTGGAGAAAACTTAGAATGTCTTCTACTGCTGGAGACTTACACGGATTTGACCGGGAAGACATGTGATCAGAGAATTTAGACCATATCCGTTCGTATACTCTGTTCGTACTTCCCCTCCGGGCACTAAGCAGAGTTGGAATAGCTTCTTCCGGACAGCCTAGGGATTCAAGCCTTTCCCTCTCAAGAACCACACCCTGAGGTGTAGGCAAGATGGGCATGAGTGTAACGTCGAGCCTTGCGACAGTAGATCCGGCTTGAGAGGAAGGGGAACTGGGTCTTGATAACTCAGGAGTGATAACAGAGGAAACCACGGCCTGTTGGGCCAGAAAGGAATCACTGCAATGATCTCCACCTTCTCTGTTCTGAGCCTCCGGAGGAATTGCAGAATCACCGGTACCGGAGGGAAGGCATAAGCCTTCTGAAACTTCCAATGCTCTGAGAGAGCATCTATCCCGTAAGCCTGAGGGTCTCTGAACCTCGAATAATATCTGGGCATCTTGTGATTGCATGGAGAAGCAAAAAGATCGACCTCTGGAAGTACTCCCAGGGTCAGAAGCCACTCGAACACCTCTCTGTGGAGAGACCACTCGTTGTTGTCCATTTGCACTCTCGAGAGGAAGTCCGCCTGTACATTCTGAATCCCCGGAATGTAAACTGCCGAGATGTTGGACAAATATTTCTGAGCCCAGCTCATTATTGGCTCCACTTCTTGTAGCAGAGACCAGCTGCGAGTTCCACCTTGCTTCTTTATGTAAGCCACCGCGGTTGTATTGTCCAACCTTAGCATCACAGATGAACCTTCTATTAGATGGCGAAATGGCAGGAGTGCCTGAAAGGCGGCCTTCAGCTCCAGAATGTTGGAGACAATCCCCCGAGCAGGGAAACCCCATCGGCCTTGCGCCACTTCTGAAAGGCAGTGAGCGCCCCAACCTCGATTGCTGGCATCCGAGGTTAACGTGACCCATGAGATGGGCATGATTGAATGGTGATTGCGCAGATTCTTCCCTTGAAGCCACCAAAGAAGAGACGTCCTCATGGATGACGTAAGGTGTATGCGCTGGACTTGGCTGGAAGAATTCCATTGTTGAAGGAACCCTTTTTGGAAGGGTCGTGTATGCCATTGGGCCCACTTCACCATAGGAATGGTAGCTGTCATTGTGCCAATTACTTTCAGGCATTGGAGAGCTGAGAGGTGAGACAACGCAAGGGCCGCGTGTATTCTGTCTCGAATCACTCCAATCTTCTCCTCTGGAAGGGAGATGGTGCCTTCCAATGTGTTGAAGTGAGCCCCTAGAAACACCAGAGATCGTGTTGGCTCTAAATGGCTCTTTTCTAGATTCAGAAGCCACCCGAATTCCTGCAGGGTGGAGATGACTAAGCTCCTGTGCTCTAACAGTTGATCTTTGTTCTGAGCTAGGAAAAGTAGGTCGTCTAAATAGTGGTGGAGACGAACCCCCTTGATATGGAGTAGAGCCACAACCGACAACAGGACCTTTGAGAAGACCCGAGGTGACGTTGTTAGGCCGAAGGGTAGACATGTGAACTGCAGATGCTGATTGCCTACCGCAAAGCGGAGGAATTGTTGGAACTCTGTTGCCACTGGCACGTGAAAGTATGCATCTTTCAGATCGATTGAAATCATCCAATCTCCCAGATGTATTGAATGTTGGATCGTAATTAAAGATTCCATTTTGAACCTTTCTTTTCGGATAAAAGAATTGAGATGTGTTAAATCTATTACTGGCCTCCATGTACCGTTTTTCTTCTGTATCATGAACAGAGGAGAATACATGCCTTTGCCTTGTTCGTATTCTGGAACAGGGACAGCTGCGCCTTGATCCAATAAACAGCTCACGTAGGTTAATAGGACCTGCTTTTTCTCTTCTGAACCTGGAAGAGCTGTGGGAACAAATTTGAGTCTTGGGGTATTGCTGAAAACCCACTTGTGACCGGAGGAGACCGTCTTGACGGTCCAGTAATCTCGGATTGAGGCCGCCCAGACATGCCCAAAGTGGCGAAGACGAGCCCCCACCTGGCATGCCTGAGCGGGCCCAATCTCAAAAGGACTTTGTGGCGTCCTGGTTGCCAGAGGAACCCCCTTTTGCGGGTTTCTTGAAAGAAGACTGCCTGGATTTCCAGGATCTAGAGAACTCACGACCAGGTCTGTAGCTGCGCGCATCCCTAGCGCGATCAGAGTTTTGTCTTCTAGGAAAACTGCGTTTCTGATTTTGTAGGCGTCTGTCTTGAGGGAGGAAACCAGACTTCCCACCTGTGGCCCGGGTTATGGCACTATCGAGTTTATTGCCGAATAATGAAGAACCTTCAAACGGAATTCGGCACCAAGCTTGTTTGGAAGCTGGGTCCGCCAACCACGGACGGAGCCATAGGGCACGACGAGCTGAAACAGCTGCCAACATAACCCGGGACATCAGGCGGATGACATCAATAGATGCCTCCCCAAGAAAGGCTGATGCCAGCCTGATCTCTTGGATAGGAGAATCCTTAGCTGTTTCAGTAGAGATACCTCTTAAGAACTCATCCACATTATCAGACCAAGATTCCAAAGCTTTGGAAACTGCAGCTATTGCAAGTACTGGCTTACATGCCATTCCTGACGTCAGGTAGATCTTCTTTAAATCCGAATCAATTCGCCTTTCCAAAGGATCTTTGAAAGATACAGTGTCTTCCAAGGGAAGCGTTACATATCTTGCTAGTCTCATTAAAGCTGCATCCACTAATGGGGCTGATTCAAGGTGCTTTACTTCCTCTTCCTTGAAAGGATATAGTTTCAAGACCTTTGACTGCATGGAACTTTTCTTGTCCATTTTGCTCCATTCCTCAGAAATGACCTCACCCAGCTCAGAGAGAAAAGGAAAATATTGTCGCTCCTTATTGAGCTGCTTAAAAAACTTCCTCTGTTTTGGGGGGGAAGTAACTGGATCTTCCCACTTCAGGGCCTCTTTTACTGCCTTCACCAGTGAAGGAACTAAAGCGAACTCAAACCCCACGCCAGGATCTTCCAGATCCGATTCGCTGTCTGAAACAGGAGCAGAAGGGTGACTTGGTTGGGAAGAATCCCATGTCTCATGCACAGAACCTTCACCCACTGGAGGGCATAATGGGTCTGATGGGGAATCACGGGGCTGCTGGGCTTCTCTCTCCTGTAGAGATTCTTTCACAACCCGCCTAACCATAGATTCCAAACGCTGGTCTGCACCATCCCTCTCATCTGCGGCTTTAGAGAAGCAGTGATCACAGAGAGATTTGTCTGTTGGAACAGGCATCCTACATCCCCAGCATGATTTTCCTGAACTCTCTTTAGAGTGAGATGAAGGGGGGTGAGAAGGATTTTTATTGCGCTGTTCAGATCTGGAAGGAGATCTATGATGGCTAGACCTGGAGGAAGATTGCCGGTGGTGTGATTTTGATGATCCACTTCCTTTATGGGAACTACGGTGTGGATCAGACCTAGTAGGGCTGTGAGGAAAGAAACACAAAGAAGATAGAGAAAGAAAATCAGCTGGTGTCCTAAAAATCCTACTCTCAATCCTTGTACAGGCAGAAAGGCAAAACTGCAAACATACCTGCTACAAGCGGGCTGGCCACTAGGGGGCAGTGAGGAGTCCATAATGTCAATACAATAGGAAGCTGCAGAGACAGATTCACAGGATCAGCTGACTGACAACAGACCTCCACCCCCAGACAATAGAGATTGTCTTACCTTGAACCGCCAAGATAGTAGCCCCGGGAAGTCGCTGTATCCCCCACGATCATTCCCAGGGCTCTGAAAGCTTTCCACAGCTTTTAAAAGTGGTGCCCGTGACGTCATCGCCGATGTCAGACGCGAGATGCGAGACGCTCGCGCGCATGCGCGAACCAAGCCTCGACTTCGTATTGGGTCCGTGCATGCGCAGAACGTATGCCGGTACCCGGAAGTCACAGAGAGAGCGGCTGCTGGAACGCAGAGAGCGTCAGCGCCAATCTAGGACACCAGGAAGCAGGAAGAAACACACAGAGGTATGATACACATAAACACTGCTGCCATATGTGAATGAAATGTAAAAACTTACCCCTCCACCTACGATCACCTGGGCCGAGAAACGCCATCCATACACACACACACCGGACTTGGCAGCAGATAATGGTCGCCTGAAACATTAGGCAATAGACCGTGCGCACATAGACGAACCGATCCAATCTTCAGCGCTACTCTGCTTTACACTCCATACCCTGCTAATAGTCAGGGCCTATCGGAGGAATCTTTGGCACTCGGCATCATCGATCGTAGGGAGGTTTTATCTTCAGGTAGGAGAACCAACACCTGGTCCTACGGAGGAGGACAAAAAAGGAACATGGATAGCAGCCTAGAGCAAAGATTTATGGGAGAGGGGGTCCTATTGGGTAGTTATGGAGGCGGAGCCTACCCACACGTATGCTGCCATGGAGCCTGTCAGGAAAACATCTTTTCAATACATGTCTGTGTATTGTGCATTCTGGACAATTAATTTCCCCATACACTGTGCAATCTGATTGGATGATGTTTAAGCCCTTCCCGACCTGCGCATGCCGATGTACATCGGCATAATGGCACAGCTGGGCAAATGGACTTAAAGGTACATCCATTTGAATTTCCTGCCGTGCCATTACGTGCGCGCCGCCTGTGTCGGGTTGCGGGTCCCGCAGACTCGATCGCCGTGGGGATACCCGCGATCGCCTCACGGAGAGGACGAACGGGGAGATGCTGATGTAAACAGCATCTCCCCGTTCTGCCTAGTGACAAGTGTCACTGGATCTCTGCTCCCTGTCATCGGGAGCAGAGACAGTGATGTGTCACAGCTAGCCCATCCCCCCTGCAGTTAGAACACATCTCTAGTACTGACTTAACCCCTCCCCACCCCCTAGTGGTTAACCCCTTCACTGCCTGTGTCATTTACACAGGAATCAGTGCATTTTTAATCGCACTGATTGCTGTATAAATGACATTGGTCCCAAAAATGTGTCAAAAATATCCGACATGTCCGACATGTCCGCCATAATGTCGCAGGCACAATAAAAATTGCTGATAGCCGCCATTACTAGTAAAAAAAAAAATTAATAAAAATGCCATAAAATTATCCCCTATTTTGTAAACACTATAACTTTAACCAATCAATAAACGCTTATTGCAATTTTTTTTACCAAAAATGTGTAGAAGAATACGATCGGCCTAAACTGAGGAAAAAAAATGTTTTTTTATATATTTTTGGGGATATTTATTATAGCAAAATGTAAAAAATAATGCGTTTTTTTCAAAATTGTCGCTCTTATTTTGTTTACAGCGCAAAAAATAAAAACCGCAGAGGTGATCAAATACCACCAAAAGAAAGCTCTATTTGTGGGGAAAAAAAGACGTCAATTTTGTTTAAGAGCCACGTCGCACGACTGCGCAATTGTCAGTTAAAACAATGCAGTGCCGAATCACGATAAGTGCTCTGGTCAGGAAGGGGGTAAAATCCTCCGGGGCTGAAGCGGTTAAATACACTCATTTGTCTGAGCAATTCATTTCCCCATACACAGGTGCTGATTTACGAACCGTTTGCGCCATGAGTTGAGGTGCACGTTGAGGCGCAACGTACGTTTTGGTATTTATGAAACATTTGCGCCGGTAAGGCTCGATTCACATCTATGCATGTTGCTTTTGAGCGTTTCTGCAGTGCTTTTTGCGGTGCTTGCCGTGTTTTTGAACATGCGTTTTTGCGGCAGTTTGCGGGGTTTTTTTGTAGTTTTTTTATACTGTATATAGTGTAAAAAAAAGAAAGAAAAAAAAAACGCAAAACTTGAGAAAATCGCAGTAAATCCGCTGTAAAAACACGGTACTTGCCTTTTGGATGCGGGTCCATTGAATTCTATTACATGCAAAACGCTGCTTTTTGCATGAAAAAAAAGTCCCTGACCCTTTCCAAAAAGGCAGAGGCACAAAAATGCATTGATGTGAACATGTTCCATAGGAACCCATGTTAAATTCCCATGCATTTCTGCAAAATGCATCAAAAAACGCATTAGTGTGAATAGAGCCTAACACAGCGCTATTCCCCATTTACTACAGTAATCTCGGTGCATGGGAGGAGGCGATCAGTGCGCCACTATGGACATGGCACAGGACATCTTCAACTCAAAATTAAGACAAGCTGGAAGTGCCAATATTATGGGGGCAATGTGGGGTGATGTGAAGAAGTATAGTAATAACTGCCCAAGTAACAAATATGCCCAAAATAGAATGAGAAAGTAACTTTTTCTGAACAAATTTGCTGTGCCTGCAAGTACGTTTAGAACTGTGTGAGGTCAATTTAAGCACTGCGCATGCGCAAGCGGCATTTGCGCTCATTCAAATGCATTGGTTCACTGTGCAGCCAAAATCTTAGTAAATGTCAAGCAACGTAAATGCATTTGCATGGGTTGAACGGGCGCACCACTAAACTTGACATTTTTTTTACGCTGGTTCACTTTTATGTGTTTTTTTGTCGGATATTTGCACACAGGTCATGTTAGCGTGTTACGTTGCCAACATGTGACATGTACCTTGTTAAATTTATGTAAAAAGACTCTTGCTCCTCTAGCTCCTCCTAAAAGGGCATTTAACCTTCCCCCTCTAATACATATGATTTCCTTGGGCTAGTTTTTGCTTTTAAAGGGGAACTCCACACTCCATTCTCCAATCTCCAAAGGCTGTGAGCTGCCTTCACCAATCCAAACCACATCCTTTTTCAGAGCAAACAAGAGGGCCAGCTAGGAAAAGGTCAAGAAGAGCGATCGCCCAACTCCCTCCCGAACCGTACAAGGCCTCATGCACTCAACATTAGGGATGAGCTTCGAGTTCAGGTCGAACTCAAGTTCGACTCGAACATTGGCTGTTCACAAGTTCGCCGAACAGCGAACAATTTGGGGTGTTCGCGGCAAATTCGAATGCCACGGAACACCCTTTAAAAGTCTATGGGAGAAATCAAAAGTGCTAATTTTAAAGGCTTATATGCATGGTATTGTCATAAAAAGTGTTTGGGGACCCGGGTCCTGCCCCAGGGGACAAGGATCAATGCAAAAAAAGTTTTAAAAACGGCCGTTTTTTCAGCAGCAGTGATTTTAATAATGCTTAAAGTCAAGCAATAAAAGTGTAATATCCCTTTAAATTTCGTAGTTGGGGGGTGTCTATAGTATGCCTGTAAAGGGGCGCATGTTTCCCGTGTTTAGAACAGTCTGACAGCAAAATGACATTTCGAAGGAAAAAACCCATTTAAAACTACTCGCGGCTATTGCATTGCCGACAATACACATAGAAGTTCATTGATAAAAACGGCATGGGAATTCCCCACAGGGGAACCCCGAACCAAAATTAAAAAAAAAAAAATGACGTGGGAGTCCCTCTAAATTCCATACCAGGCCCTTCAGGTCTGGTATGGATATTAAGGGGAACCCCGGCAAAAATTTAAAAACAAGGACCCAAAGCACCCTCCCAATGTTGAGGGCATGTGGCCTGGTACGGTTCAGGAGGGGGGGGCCGCACTCTTGTCCCCCCCTCTTTTCCTGCAGCCTGCCAGGTTGCGTGCTCGGATAAGGGTCTGGTATGGATTTTTGGGGGGACCCCACGTCTTTTTTTTTTTTTTTTTGGCGCGGGGTTCCCCTTAAAATCCATACCAGACCTGAAGGGCCTGGTATGGAATTTAGGGGGACTCCCATGTCATTTTTTTTTTTAATTTTGGTTCGGGGTTGCCCTGTGGGGAATTCCCATGCCGTTTTTATCAATGAACTTCTATGTGTATTGTCGGCAATGCAATAGCCGCGAGTAGTTTTAAATGGGTTTTTTCCTTCGAAATGTCATTTTGCTGTCAGACTGTTCTAAACACAGGAAACATGCGCCCCTTTACAGGCATACTATAGACACCCCCCAGCTACGAAATTTAAAGGGATATTACACTTTTATTGTTTGACTTTAAGCATTATTAAAATCACTGCTCCTGAAAAAACGGCCATTTTTAAAACTTTTTTTGCATTGATCCATGTCCCCTGGGGCAGGACCCGGGTCCCCAAACACTTTTTATGAAAATAAGTTGCATATAAGCCTTTAAAATCAGCACTTTTGATTATTCATGTTCGTGTCCCATAGACTTTAACGGTGTTCGCGTGTTCGAACAAACTTTTTTCCTGTTCGCATGTTCTGGTGCAAACCGAACAGGGGGGTGTTCGGCTCATCCCTACTCAACATAGCTGGCTGCCTTTGGGGCATGTTGGGCTTAGCCCAATACCAACCACAAAGCACCTTGTACCCACTAGTTTAAAAGGGGCTTTCCACATTCTGTAAAGCCCCCCTGTCTGCAGCCCCCCACAAACCCAGCCTAGGATTGTGTGGAAGAGGCCCTAGACCCCCTGAATATGGGGACAAGGTGGTTGACTTTTGGGGTGCCCGAGCCCCTCCTGCCCCTAAGCACCCACCCCCCTTTCATGGGCTGGCTTGCTGTGTGTTTGGCTAGGGGTTTGTTAGTGCGTGGGAGGGGCACAATATTTTTAGATTTTGGGGTGGTATTTTTCATGTGGGGGTTTCTCATTTACAGCCCCAAATGGCATTGTATGTATTGGGGGGCAAGGCAATTTTTAGTTTTGTGTTAAAATCTTGCAGCTGCAATGTCGATTTGGATGTTTTCTCTAAAGCCGTACATCTTTGAAGCAGAATTTTGGATACATGCTACAGATGTACCACTTTACAGGCAGAGTAAGCCCCCCAAGTTACTAGATTTAGGGTTAGTTCACTCCATAGAAACGCAGTCCAGATGCATGTGCGTTTTTGATGCGATCCAGTGCATTTATATGTTTTTGGTGTGTTTTTTATGCAGTCCAATACTTTTCTCAACCTTAATTAAGGACATGCTGGATGATGTGTTTAATTTTGGACAGGGGAGTGGCTTATTTGGTGCTAGCTGCATTTGGGTTGGTCTGGGCATGCTCATACTTTTTTTTGTGTGAACAGCACTTGGATGTTTCTGGGCATGCTCAGAGTGTGTTTTTTGGGTTAGTAATTTAAGGACATCCTTAACAGGTGTACCCACTTTGAAGTTCTCTCTACATTGGGTGAACCTGCCTCATTAGCACACAAACCTATGTTATATAAAGCTTGTAGATAGCAGTCTTCACCTTGCCCTGAAAAGAGGCAAGATTGTGTGTGGGGCCAGCAAGAGAGTACATTTGGGTGTCCTTATCGAGTTTGTAACACATGTATTTTCTCTATGTATTTTGTTTATGTCTTTGCAAAACAGATGTGTTTTCGATCAAGTTTTTCTTTTTACTTTGGTTTATTGTGTTTTTTGGGAGGGTGATATTTTCCCTTGAAATATATTTGATGTCAATGTGTGTTGTTTGTAGGTTGTTCACTTTGATTTAATTTTCTGTGCTGCATTATTTTTCAAAAACGTTCTCAAGATGTTGACTAATGTTTAAATCCTTAATAGATATCCATTTGTGGGCGCGCTCCTTTTAACTCATGTTAACCATATTCTAGTGTCTCAAATTAACATAACACATGCTTTCCTTGCTCTTTTCTAAGTCCTGTTTTGTTGACCAATAAAATTTGTAGCAAATTTTTATGTTTTGTGTTAGGCCCCTTTCACACGATCGGACCGTTCAGGTCTGCCTGTCAGTTTTGACGGCGGACCTGAACGGGCCCTCCATGTTAGTCTATGGAGCGTCGGATGTCAGCGGAGACATGTCCGCTGACATCCGACTCGGTCCGTTCTGCTAAAAGCAGATGGATGGCTCTACGTTTAGGTCTGTCGCGATCGGATCGGGTGAGATTTGACGAAAACGGACATGCTGTTCGTTTTTGTCTGATCCCTCCATAGGCGGCAGCGGCGCTTGACAAGCCCCTCCCCACTCAGTGAGCAGAGACGGACCTGTCAGCCGCCGGCTCAGTGGAGATCAACGGACTGATCTCCCGCTGAGCCGGTGGACCGAGGCGGGCTCCGTAGAAACGGAGTCCGCCTCGTGTGAAAGGGGCCTTACTTTTCATACAACACATTTCCCAGCTGCAGCTTAACGAGGCTGATTGGCATGGAAAATCCCAAAAATGTGTGCTTTGTCGAAGTTACTTTCCTGGTGCCTTCATGGTAGCATATGCATGGATTGTGCGTATGATGCCATGGATAGGCACCAGAAAATAAATTACAGAGAGGTAAGTATTAAATTTTCCATTTTAGTACAGTGGTTCTCAACCTCAGTTCTCAAGTACCCCCGACAGGACATGTTTAGGGAATTTTATCTTGGCTAAAATAGCTGTCCAAAATACCAAGCCATTGACTGATTTAAAGCACCTGTGCAAGATGAAGGAATACCTGCAAACATGGCCTGTTGGGGGTACTTGAGGACAGGGTTGAGAAGCACTGATTTAGGCCCCTTTCACACGAGGCGGACTCTGTTTCTACGGAGCCCCCCTCGGTCCACCGGCTCAGCGGGAGATCTGTCCGCTGGTCTCCGCTGAGCCGGCGGATGACAGGTCCCTATGGAGGGATCAGATGAGAACGGACAGCATGTCTGTTTTCATCAGATCTCAACCGATCCGATAGCGATGGACCTGGACGTAGAGCCATCCGTCTGCTTTTAGCAGATCGGATGGGGTCGGATGTCAGCGGACATGTCTCCATTGACATCCGTCGCTCCATAGGCTAACATGGAGCGCCCGTTCAGGCCTGCCGTCAAAACTAACAGGCAGACCTGAATGGTCCGATCACGTGAAAGGGGCCTTAGAGCACTGAGCTAAAATCGAGATCCAGACAATCCTATTCTAATTTTGGGCATTTGAGGGAAACCAAGTGAGTGTTAGAACCCCTGCTTGTGTTTTTTTATGTTGGGCTTTGTGTCCCTTTTCTTAAAATTGGCTTCACTTCCTGTCACATAGCCAAACAGGGAGTGAGGGTAAAACCCTACCAATGCCTTTCCTTGGGGACACACAGGTCAATCTAACTAGTGTCCCCATTAGGCAAATTGCACTCTAGCACTTTGTTGTGTACACCCCAAATTATTATTAGGAATTTTGGGGTTTATTAAAGGCAAATCCACTCTGCAATACAAGTGTAGTTGCTGAAAATCTGAGGGAAAGCACTGGTGATTTTAACAACCAATCATGTAGAAGCAAAGATGCTGTTTTTTATTTTCCTTGCATGTCCCCCTCGGTTCTCCACCAACTGCACTTGTAGTGCAAAGTGGATTTACCTTTAGTAAATCAACCCCAAAGACTTTCCCTGTTTTTTGTTATCTTGGGTTTACATTAAGGGGGAGTTTACATGCCACAGATTGTACATGAAGACCCCTTTCACACTGAGGCGTTTTGCAGGCACTAAAAATAGTGCTTGCAAAGCGCCCTGAAACAGCCGCTGCTGTTTCTCCAGTGTGAAAGCCCTCGGGGCTTTAATATTGGAGTGAATGGAGCTGTTCTTTCAGGACGCTTTGCAGGTGCTATTTTTAGCGCCTGCAAAACGCCTCAGTGTGAAAAAATTATTGCAATGATATCCATTGTACTCTGCTAAAAAAAATTTATATATATATATATATATATATATATATATATATATATATATATATATATATATATATATATATATATATATATATATATATATATATATATAGTTTGAGGGTTCTAATTAATTTTCAAGCCAAAAAATACAGCTTTTAACTTGTAAATATAAATAGGCTTGGTCCTTAAGGCACGGTTCACACTTGTGCGATGCCAGACATCGCATGTAATTCGCAGTAATTCACAGATAGGATGGCTGATATCGCACCGCATTTGGTGCAGACATGCACAAGACCCTTTTTTCTGTTCGGACCAGAATCGGATCACATGTGTGTTCACACCTATGCGATCCGATTCATGTCCGTATGGTCAGTTCGCAGTGCAATATGCAAGCTGAACTGGGGGTGTCGTTAACAATGTATTGACACTCCCCAGCGATTCGCATATGGCAGTGTAAACTGACATGTGAGTCGGTGTGATGCGGGAACCCGCAGTGGATTCGCAGTGTTCTCACATCGCACCAGTGTGAACCGGGCCTTAGTGGCTAGATACATTACATATTTATGGTCAAAATCTGCAAAAGGCCCGGTTCACACTGATGTGATGCGAGAACCCTGCAGGTTCCCATATCACACCGACTCGCATGTCATTCACACTGCCATATGTGAATCGCTGGGGAGTGTCAATACATTAATGACACCCCCAGTTCAGCTTGCATATCGCACTGCGAACTGACAGTTCGGACATGAATTGGATTGCATATGTGTGAACACACATGCGATCCATAGTTACATAGTAGGTGAGGTTGAAAACAGACATAAGTCCATCAAGTCCAACCTATGTGTGTGATTATGTGTCAGTATTGCATTGTATATCCCTGTATGTTGTGGTCATTCAGGTGCTTATCTAATAGTTTCTAATAGATGGAGAATTATCGTTTTATCTCTGGAGTTGATCCCCCTTTTAATGCATGCCAATATTCTGTTTGCTTTGTTAGCAGCAGCTTGGCATTGCCTGCCATTGCTGAGCCTATCATCTACTAGGACCCCCAGGTCCTTTTCCATCCTAGATTCCCCCAGAGGTTCTCCCCCCAGTGTATAGATTGCATTCATATTTTTGCCACCCAAATGCATTATTTTACATTTTTCTACATTGAACCTCATTTGCCATGTAGTCGCCCACCCCATTAATTTGTTCAGGTCTTTTTGCAAGGTTTCCACGTCCTGCGGAGAAGTTATTGCCCTGCTTAGCTTAGTATCGTCTGCAAATACAGAGATTGAACTGTTTATCCCATCCTCCAGATCATTTATGAACAAATTAAATAGGATTGGTCCCAGCACAGAACCCTGGGGAACCCCACTACCCACCCCTGACCATTCTGAGTACTCCCCATTTATCACCACCCTCTGAACTCGCCCTTGTAGCCAGTTTTCAATCCATGTACTCACCCTATGGTCCATGCCAACGGACCTTATTTTGTACAGTAAACGTTTATGGGGAACAGTGTCAAATGCTTTTGCAAAATCCAGATACACCAAGTCTACAGGCCTTCCTTTATCTAGATGGCAACTCACCTCCTCATAGAAGGTTAATAGATTGGTTTGGCAAGAACGATTCTTCATGAATCCATGCTGATTACTGCTAATGATATCGTTCATATTACTAAAATCCTGTATAATAGTCCCTTATCATCCCCTCCAAGAGTTTACATACGATTGATGTTAGGCTAACTGGTCTGTAATTCCCAGGGATGTATTTTGGGCCCTTTTTAAATATAGGTGCTACATTGGCTTTTCTCCAATCAGCTGGTACCACTCCAGTCAGTAGACTATCTGTAAAAATTAGGAACAACGGTCTGGCAATCACTTGACTGAGTTCCCTAAGTACCCTCGGATGCAAGCCATCTGGTCCCGGTGATTTATTAATGTTAAGTTTTTCAAGTCTAATTTTAATTCCGTCCTCTGTTAACCATTGAGGTGCTTCCTGTGTTGTGTCATGAGGATAAACACTGCAGTTTTGGTTACTGAAGCCCCCCGATTCACTCGTGAAGACTGAGGAGAAGAATAAATTCAATACCTTTGCCATCTCCCTATTCTTTGTAACCAGATGTCCTTCCTCATTCTTTATGGGGCCAATATGGTCTGTCCTCCCTTTTTTACTGTTTACATACTTAAAGAATTTCTTGGGATTTTTTTTGCTCTCCTCCGCTATGTGTCTTTCATGTTCTATCTTAGCTGTCCTAATTGCACCTTTACATTTCCTGTTGCATTCTTTATAAAGTCTGAATGCTGAGGATGATCCCTTAACCTTGTATTTTTTGAAGGCCTTCTCCTTTGCTTTTATATGCAGTTTTACATTGGAGTTAAGCCATCCAGGACTTTTGTTTGCTCTTTTAAATTTATTACCCAATGGGATACATTGGCTAATGCCCTTATTTAATATGCTCTTAAAGCAAACCCATCTCTCCTCCGTATTCTTTGTTCCTAATATTTTATCCCAGTTTATGCCTTTTAGCAAGGTTTGTAGTTTAGGGAAGTTGGCTCTTTTGAAATTCAGTGTCTTTGTATTCCCTTTGTTTCCTATTTGTGTGATTTATACTGAAACTAATTGACCTGTGATCGCTGTTACCTAAATTGCCCCGCATTTCCACATCCGTGATCAGGTCTGTATTGTTGGTAATCAGTAGATCCAGTAATGTTTTATTTCTAGTTGGTGCATCTACCATCTGACCCATAAAATTGTCCTGCAAGACATTAAGGAACTGGCGAGCCTTAAATGAATGCGCAGTTCCCTCCGCCCAGTCTATGTCTGGATAATTAAAATCCCCTATTATGATAACACTTCCCATCCTTGCTGCTACTCCAATTTGTGATAGGAGATCTGTCTTCACTTCCTCCCTCAGGTTAGGGGGCCTATAGCATACTCTCAGTATTATTTTCCCCTTAGCTTTATCCCTCTGGAGCTCTACCCATAAGGATTCCACCTCCTCTCTAGCTCCCTCAGTGATGTCATCTCTCACATTCACTTGTACATTATTCTTGATATATAGGCATACCCCTCCCCCTTTTTTACCCTCTCTATCCTTGCGGTATAGGGTATACCCTTTAATGTTTGCCAGCCAATCATGAGAGCTGTTGAACCAGGTCTCTGAAATTCCCACAAAATCCAAATCCTCCTCGTACAACAGTATCTCTAGTTCACCCATCTTGTCCGCCATGCTCCTGGCATTGGTGAACATGCCACATAGTTTAGACTGGTCGCATATTGTCTTCGTATTGGGTGTTTCGAGATTGCAACTAGGACTTGCTACTATACTCACCTTGTGTTTTTGTGCTTTGGTTAACCTACCACTAATGCCCCCAATACTACCCTCTGGAATATCTTCCGCACTGGCTATCTCTGTCTCTTGACCCTCCCCCCCATCGCCTAGTTTAAAAACCCCTCTAACTTTTTGGCCATCTTCCTTCCCAGCAGATCTGCACCCTCCTCATTTAGGTACAGTCCGTCCCTTCTATAGTACCGGTTACCGACTGAGAAGTCGGCCCAGTCCTCCAGGAACCCAAACCCCTCCTTACTACACCAGCTATTCAGCCACTTGTTTACTTCCCTAATCTCCCTCTTCCTTTCTGGTGTGGCTTGATGTACCGGTAGTATTCCTGAGAATACTACCTTGGAGGTCCTTTTCCTCAATTTAGCTCCTAAGTCCCTAAAATCGTTCTTTAGGACACTCCATCTGCCTCTGACTTTGTCATTGGTGCTAACGTGCACCAGCCCCTCCCAGTAATCTGTCCACAAGATCCGTGATGTGCCGAACCCGAGCGCCCGGTAGACAACATACTGTTCGGTGCTTCAGGTCTTGGTTACAGATTGCCCTCTCTGTCCTTCTAAGAATTGAGTCCCCTACCACCAGAATCTGTCTTTCCTTTCCCTTTCCTGCCCCCCCACTCTCACTGGAGGAGTTCTTCCCCCGGCAGCTAGGAGAGTCCCTCAGCTCCAGCAGTGCTGGTCCCTGACTGGTTTCACCAATGTCACTCAAAGTAGCGTACTTATTGGGATGCTCCAGTCCTGGATCGGCCTCCCTGGCACTTCCCCCTCTACCCCTCCTGACTGTCACCCATCTACTCTTTGCTAGTGCCAGCACCTCTTTGTCTCCACCCGCCTCTGTGCTGGCCCCTGCCAGCACCTGCCGTGTACATTCCTGGCTCTCCTTTAGTATGGAGGGACTTCTCAGTGCTGACAGTTGCTTCCCCAGATTCAGAACCTGGGCTTACAGGGAAACAATGTGCTTACATTTTGCACAGCAGTATTCGCCCTCGATCGGATGATCAAGGAACGCATACATGCGGCAAGATGTACAAAGAGTCACCTCTCCACACCCGCCGGGCATCGTACCTATTAAATTTAGTGAGGATTGGGGATTTTACCCTGTCCAAATTACCTAACAGCTAGCTTCCTGGCACTAATACTCAAGACACTACACAGGTACACAAGACAATACACAGGTACTCACAGACCTACGTGCATTCTGGTCCGAACAGAAAAAAGGGTCCTGTGCGTGTTTGTACCGAATGCGGTGCAATATCAGCCATACGATCTGTATGGCAGATATTGCAACGCACAGACATCCCATGTAATGTGAACGGCAGTGCGCTGCGAATTACATGTGATGTCTGGCATCGCACAAGTGTGAACCAGGCCTTAAGGACCAAGCCTTTTTCTATTTACAAGTTAAAATCTGTATTTTTTTGCTTGAAAATTAATTAGAACCCTCAAACATTATATATATTTTTAGCAGAGTACAATGGATATCATGTAATGTGAATGACAGTGCGTTGCGAATTACATGCGATGTCTGGCATCGCACAAGTGTGAACCGGGCCTTAATGTATGCTGTGTTTTTTTGATGGAGATGGACGAGATCATACAGATAATGTACATAGGGAGGGGGGGGGACTACCCATAGACACACACATGATCACACAGATAATATACATGGGGGGGACTACCCATAGACACACACATGATCACACAGATAATATACATGGGGGGGACTACCCATAGACACACACATGATATACATAGGGGGGACTACCCATAGACACACACATGATTACACAGATAATATACATAGGGGGGGGACTACCCATAGACACACACGATCACACAGATAATATACATAGGGGGGACTACCCATAGACACACACGATCACACAGATAATATACATAGGGGGGACTACCCATAGACACACACATGATCACACAGATAATATACATAGGGAGGGGGGGACTACCCATAGACACACACATGATCACACAGATAATATACATGGGAGGGACTACCCATAGACACACACATGATATACATAGGGGGGACTACCCATAGACACACACATGATTACACAGATAAGATACATAGGGGGGACTACCCATAGACACACACATGATCACACAGATAATATACATGGGGGGGACTACCCATAGACACACACATGATATACATAGGGGGGACTACCCATAGACACACACATGATTACACAGATAATATACATGGGGGGGACTACCCATAGACACACACATGATCACACAGATAAGATACATAGGGGGGACTACCCATAGACACACACATGATCACACAGATAATATACATAGGGGGGGGGGACTACCCATAGACACACACATGATCACACAGATAATATACATAGGGGGACTACCCATAGACACACACACACATGATCACACAGATAATATACATAGGGGGTGGGACTACCCATAGACACACACAGATAATATACATAGGGAGGGGGGGACTACCCATAGACACACACACACATGATCACACAGATAATATACATAGGGGGTGGGACTACCCATAGACACACACATGATCACACAGATAATATGCATAGGGAGGGGGGGACTACCCCTAGACACACACATGATCACACAGATAATATACATAGGGGGGGACTACCCATAGACACACACATGATCACACAGATAATATACATAGGGGGGGGACTACCCATAGACACACACATGATCACACAGATAATATACATAGGGGGGGACTACCCATAGACACACACATGATCACACAGATAATATACATAGGGGGGGGGACTACCCATAGACACACACATGATCACACAGATAATATACATAGTGGGGGGACTACCCATAGACACACACATGATCACACAGATAATATAAATAGGGGGGGACTACCCATAGACACACACATGATCACACAGAATAATATACATAGGGGGGGGGGACTACCCATAGACGCACACATGATCACACAGATAATATACATAGGGGGAACTACCCATAGACACACACATGATCACACAGATAATATACATAGGGGGGACTACCCATAGACACACACGATCACACAGATAATATACATGGGGGGGGACTACCCATAGACACACACATGATCATACAGATAATATACATAGGGGGGTCCACCCATAGACACACACATGATCATACAGATAATATACATAGGGGGGGACTACCCATACACACACATGATCATACAGATAATATACATAGGGGGGACTACCCATAGACACACACATGATCATACAGATAATATACATAGGGGGGACTACCCATAGACACACACGATCACACAGATAATATACATAGGGAGGGGGGGGGACTACCCATAGACACACACATGATCACACAGATAATATACATAGGGAGGGGGGGACTACCCATAGACACACACATGATCACACAGATAATATGCATAGGGAGGGGGGGACTACCCATAGACACACATGATCACACAGATAATATGCATAGGGAGGGGGGGACTACCCATAGACACACATGATCACACAGATAATATGCATAGGGAGGGGGGGACTACCCATAGACACACACATGATCACACAGATAATATACATAGGGGGGAGACTACCCATAGACACACACATGATCACACAGATAATATGCTGGAAATACTCCCCTCTTTGTGAGCAATATATTTTTCACGCTTGTTAAAAAAAAGGGGGTTACAACAATACTACCTTTTTGGTTTCTTTAAGAACTAAAGTTCTGAGGGCCAATTCACACCTGATGCAGTTTCGAGCGCTTTTTTTCTGCACCGGAACTGACTAGAAACTGACTGCATGGTGTGAACTAGAGCCATTGGAATACATGGAAAACACTGCATGCATTTTTAGTGCTAGTTCACACCAGACGCAGTTCCGTGAGCTTTTTTCTGCACTAAAAATGCATGCACAGTGTTTTCCATGTATTCCAATTGCTCTAGTTCACACCATGCAGTCAGTTTCTGGTGCAGAAACTGACTGGAACTGACTGTATTGGTGCAAAAAAAAACAGAACTGCATGGAGCTGCATCTGGTGTGAACTGGCCCTGAGGCTGAATTCCACCTATGCAGTTTTAGTGCTTTTTGCATTTTGCAAATTTGCAAAATTAGCTAATCGGCTACACCACCAGACACAAGCTGCTTTCTCTTTTTGGGTATTAACCCTTTACACATTGCACAGTGTATGGGGAAAAAATTGCTCAGATAGATGAGAAGATTTATATGTTATCCAATCACATTGCACAGTGTATGGGGAAATGAATTGTCCAGAATGCACAATACACAAACATGTATTAAGATGTTTTCATGGAAGTTTCAGGTCCACCAATGATTATAGATTATCACCATAAAATTCACAATTACATTTTGACAATTGTGACATTTCACATCCAAGTCCAGGGAATATCCGCACAGTTGTTGATAGGAGGAAGATCTCTAGAATAATTATAATTAACCACTTGCCCACCGCCCGGTGCCCGAGGCAGTCGGCTTGTGTCTGGAAGCGATGAGAGGTGAGTGGGAGACCATCCATTCGTGGCCCCTAATCGCAATCGCTCCCAGCCAATCAGGTTCTTCCTCTGCTGCTGTATGCTAAACAGCAGCAAAGGAAATGATGTCATCTCTCCTCGGGTCGGTATTTTCCGTTCCGGCGCCAAGGAGAGAAGACTTCACTGTGAGTGCACAACACATACACACACAGTAGAACATGCCAGGCACACAATACACCCCCGATCCCCCCCCCCCGATCACCCCCAATCACCCCCCCCGTCACACTGCATTACTGCATTGGTGTCAGTTTGTGACAGTTAGAGTGGTAGGGCAGTTAGTATTAGCCCCCCTTTAGGTCTAGGATACCCACCTAACCCCCCTAATAAAGTTTTAACCCCTTGATCACCCCCCGTCGCCAGTGTCACTAAGCGATCATTTTTCTGATAGCTGTATTAGTGTCGCTGGTGACGCTAGTTAGGGAGGTAAATATTTAGGTTCGCCGTCAGCATTTTATAGCGACAGGGACCCCCATATACTACCTAATAAATGTTTTAACCCCTTGATTGCCCCCTAGTTAACCCTTTCACCGCTGATCACTGTATAACCGTTACGGGTGACGCTGGTTAGTTCGTTTATTTTTATAGTGTCAGGGCACCCGCTGTTTATTACCTAATAAAGGTTTAGCCCCCTGATCGCCCGGCGGTGATATGCGTCGCACCAGGCAGTGTCAGGTTAGCGCCAGTACCGCTAACACCCACGCACGCAGCATACACCTCCCTTAATGGTATAGTATCTGAACGGATCAATATCTGATCAGATCAGATTTATACTAGCGTCCCCAGCAGTTTAGGGTTAACAAAAACGCAGTGTTAGCGGGATCAGCCCAGATACCTGCTAGCACCTGCGTTTTGCCCCTCCGCCCGGCCCAGCCCACCCCACCCAAGTGCAGTATCAATCGATCACTGACACTTACAAAACACTAAACGCATAACTGCAGCGTTCGCAGAGTCAGGCCTGATCCCTGCGATCGCTAACAGTTTTTTTGATAGCATTTTGGTGAACTGGCAAGCACCAGCCCCAGGCAGCGTCAGGTTAGTGCCAGTACCGCTAACACCCACACACGCACCGTACACCTCCCTTAGTGGTATAGTATCTGAACGGATCAATATTTGATCCGATCAGATCTATACTAGCGTCCCCAGCAGTTTAGGGTTCCCAAAAATGCAGTGTTAGCGGGATCAGCCCAGAAACCTGCTAGCACCTGCTAGCCCCTCCGCCCAGCCCAGCCCAGCCCACCCAAGTGCAATATCGATCGATCACTGTCACTTACAAAACACTAAACGCATAACTGCAGTGTTCGCAGAGTCAGGCCTGATCCCTGCGACCTCTAACAGGTTTTTTTGGTAGCATTTTGGTGAACTGGCAAGCACAGCGGCCTAGTACACCCAGTCGTAGTCAAACCAGCACTGCAGTAATACTTGGTGACATGGCGAGTCCCATAAGTACAGTTCAAGCTGGTGAGGTGGCAAGCACAAGTAGTGTCCCGCTGCCACCAAGAAGACAAACACAGGCCCGTCGTGCCCATAATGCCCTTCCTGCTGCATTCGCCAATCCTAATTGGGAACCCACCACTTCTGCAGCACCCGTACTTCCCCCATTCACATCCCCAATCAAATGCAGTTGGCTGCATGAGAGGCATTTTCTTTATGTCCTCCTGAGTACCCCTACCCAACGAACCCCCCCAAAAAAGATGTTGTGTCTGCAGCAAGCACGGATATAGGCGTGACACCCGCTATTATTGTCCCTCCTGTCCTGACAATCCTGGTCTTTGCATTGGTGAATGTTTTGAACGCTACCATACACTAGTTGAGTATTAACGTAGGGTACAGCATTGCACAGACTAGGCTCACTTTCACAGGGTCTCCCAAGATGCCATCGCATTTTGAGAGACCCGAACCTGGAACCGGTTACAGTTATAAAAGTTAGTTACAAAAAAAAGTGTAAAAAACAAAACAAAAAAATATATAAAATAAAAAAAAATAGTTGTCGTTTCATTGTTCTCTCTCTATTGTTCTGCTCTTTTTTACTTAGGTTTTATCATGTTTGCTTTTCAGGTATGCAATTTTTTATACTTTACTGTTTACTGTGTTTTATTGTTAACCATTTTTTTGTCTTCAGGTACGCAATTCACGACTTTGAGTGGTTATACCAGAATGATGCCTGCAGGTTTAGGTATCATCTTGGTATCATTCTTTTCAGCCAGCGGTCGGCTTTCATGTAAAAGCAATCCTAGCAGCTAATTAGCCTCTAGACTGCCTTTACAAGCAGTGGGAGGGAATGCCCCCCCTCCCCACCGTCTTCTGTGTTTTTCTCTGGCTCTCCTGTCTCAACAGGGAACCTGAGAATGCAGCCGGTGATTCAGCCAGCTGACCATAGAGCTGATCGGAGACCAGAGTGGCTCCAAACATCTCTATGGCCTAAGAAACCGGAAGCTACGAGCATTTCATGACTTAGATTTCGCCGGATGTAAACAGCGCCATTGGGAAATTGGGGAAGCATTTTATCACACTGATCTTGGCATCTTTAGATGTTTTCAGGGCAGAGGAGAGATCTAGGGTCTAATAGACCCCAATTTTTTTTTAAAAAAGAGTACCTGTGACTACCTATTGCTCTCGCGCTAAGGCGAACGCAAGCATCGGTCTGGCGTTAAACAGCAATTGCACCATGAATGTGAGGTATCACCGCGAAGGTCAGATCGAGGGTACTAATTTTAGCAATAGACCTCCTCTGTAAATCTAAAGTGGTAAATTGTAAAGGCTTTTAAAGGCTTTTAAAAATGTATTTATTTTGTTGCCACTGCACGTTTGTGCGCAATTTTAAAGCAATGCATGTTTGGTATCCATGTACTCGGCCTAAGATCATCTTTGGGGGTTCAAAGTAATTTTCTTGCAAAAAAAAATAATTTTTTAATGTAAACAAAAAGTGTCAGAAAGGGCTTTGAAGAGTGGGTGGTGTGTGACATAAGCTTCTAAATGTTGTGCAAAAAAATGCCAGGACAGTTCAAAAAACCCCTAAATGACCCCATTTTGGAAAGTAGACACCCCAAACTATTTGCTGAGAGGCATGTCGAGTTCATGGAATATTTTATATTGTGACACAAGTTGCAGGAAAAAGACAATTTTTTTTTTTTTTTGAACAAAGTTGTCACTAAATGATATATTGCTCAAACATGCCATGGCAATATATGAAATTACACCCCAAAATACATTCTGTTGCTTCTCCTGAGTATGGTTATACCACATGTGTGAGACTTTTTGGGAGCCTAGCCGCACACGGGACCCCAAAAACCAAGTACTGCCTTCAGGCTTTCTAAGGGCATACATTTTTCACTCTTCACTGCCTATCACGGTTTCGGAGGCCATGGAATACCCAGGTGGCACAAAACCCCCCCAAATGACGCTATTTTGGAAAGTAGACAGCCCCAGGCTATTTGCTGAGAGGTATAGTGAGTATTTTGCAGACCTCACTTTTTGTCACAAAGTTTAGAAAATTGAAAAAAGAAAAAAAAAATTTTTTTCTTGTCTTTCTTCATTTTCAAAAACAAATCAGCTGCAAAATACTCACCATGCCACTCAGCAAATAGCTTGGGGTGTCTACTTTCCAAAATGGGGTCATTTGGGGGGGGGGTTGTGCCACCTGGGCATTCCATGGCCTCCGACACTGTGATAGGCAGTGAAGAGTGAAATCAAAAATTTACACCCTTAGAAATCCTGAAGGCGGTGATTGGTTTTCCAGGCCCCCGTACGCGGTTAGGCTCCCAAAAAGTCCCACACATGTGGTATCCCCATACTCAGGAGAAGCAGCTAAATGTATTTTGGGGTGCAATTCCACATATGCCCATGGCCTGTGTGAGCAATATATCATTTAGTGACAACTTTTTGTAATTTTCCCATTTCTGTCTTTCAGGACAGCACCATAGACAGACCTTGGCTCCTCCCCTTTTGAGGAAACACCGCCTTCAATTTTAAGCTTTAATCCTCACCGTCGCCCCGGCCCCTCAGTTCTGGTGTTTCCTCCAGTGGGGAGACATCGCTAGGGGCCAAGGGGCTAAAGCAGCCAGGGAGGCTGAGGCCAATCATATGCTGAGGGGGGGGACCAAGGTCTCTCTCTCTCTTTTCCTACACTGCAGTCTGAGGGGTTAGTGTGTCCGGGTAGCTTATTTGACTGCACATCGCGCTCCTCCAGCTTCTCTTGGCGAAGCAGTAAAGCTGGAGGGGTCCGCTTTCTTCTGCCCAGGGGTGGCATAGGGCGGAAAGTACAGGGAGGTCACCCTGCACTAGGCAGCAAGAGTGGGAGCTCTGAGCGCTGGGTCGGATGGCGGGTGACGTTAGTTCCGGCGGGGGTCAGTGCTTCCGTCTGACCTGTGACTTCTGGTTCCGGTCGCGGAGGTTGAAAGCGGCTTGTGCTGCCTCATCTCTGCTGTGGGGACAGCACACGGAGGCTAGGGAAACCACGCATTCCTCAGAGGGAGATGTCGGAAGCGGAGGCTTCACGAACTGCTCCAGCAGAAACCTGCACCAGCCACTCAAAGGTAAGAGGAACCCTGGGGTGGTGTTCCCTTACCTATTCCTGTAAGCTCCACAGGTGTTTTGTTTTCCCTTGGTGGTGGGGGGAAGGGTTGTGACCGGGTCCCTGGTGATGGTTGGTCCTGGGAAGAGCACCCCTGGTGGCGCTCTGTGAGAAGTGCTTGTAGATGAAATGGCTGACTGCTCTTTTCTTTAAATTTATTTTACAGAGCAAGTCTAGGGAAAAAAGCAAGTCGCCCCATAATGCCAAGAAAAAATGCCCCTCATGCAGAGCCACTTGGGGGGATTCTTGGTCCAAGCCTCTCTGTAAGGAGTGTATAGAGGGGTTAGTGAGGGAACAGTCAGTGGAACAATGTATGGATCTAGCAGCGTCCGTCAAGGAGCTTTCTAGCACTGTGCAATCTTTTAAGACACTTTTTTCCAGTTTTCAGTTGCCACAGCCTCAGGTTATTTCTCCACCAGCACAACAGAGTATTCCTCCAACCTTAATGGATGCTCGCTCTGGGAGTGGAGAGAATCCAGGAGGCGCAAGAGTCGAAGTTGAGGAGGAGCCTGATAGCGTTTCTTCAGATTCCCAGGGGGAATCGGAGGGAGAGGAGGTGGATGGGGAATCCACAAGATCCTCTCGCTACAAACTTTCTCTGGAAGAAGTGGAGGAGCTCTTAGGAGCTATCCATACCACTTTAGGTATCCAGGAGGAAAGGAAGAAGTTATCACTCCACGACCAGATGTATAGGGGCCTAGGGGAACATAAGAAGAAGGTGTTCCCGGCCCATGAGGTCCTGGTCGATGCCATCAAAAAAGAGTGGCAAGACCCGGAAAGGAAACCTTTCTTTTCAAGAACACTTAAACATAGGTTTCCCTTTGCAGAGGAAGAGGCGCTGGTATGGAATAAATCTCCTAAACTAGACACGGCCTTTTCACAGGTCTCCAGGCATACTGACCTGGCCTTTGAGGACATGGGGCGCTCCCAGATCCCATGGACAAGAGGATAGATTCCCTCTTGAAAAAGTCCTGGGATTCTTCCCTGTGTAAGCTCAAACCCGCCATGGCGTCCACAGTGGTGGCACGGAACATGGAATATTGGTTGACACAGATTAAAGCACACCTAGAGGCAGGGACTTCTAAGGAAACAATCCTGTCATTTTTTCCTATGCTCCTTAAAGGGGGGGCTTATCTGGTGGACGCCTCGGCAGAATTGGTGCGTATGTCCGCAAGATCGGCAGCATTATCCAATTCAGCAAGAAGAGCTTTATGGCTTAAGATGAGGTAGGGAGATACCGCATCTAAAGTTAAACTTTGCGGAATTCCTCTCACAGGGTACTTGCTGTTTGGACCCGGTCTGTAGGCCGTCTTGGATCGGACAGCCAACAGAAAAAAGGCTTTTCCTTTTAAAAGGAAATTTGCAGAGACTAAAAAAGTCTCACCCCCGGAAGAAGTTTGACCCCCCAAAGACTGAACAGAAAAAGGGATGGGGACAAAAGGGCAAAGGGCATGGGGGGGCTATTTTTCGCCCTCCTGAACAGCCCAAAAAGACCAAGTGACAGAACCACAGTGGGAGGAAGATCGGGGTGCTTCCTCCCACAGTGGGAGATGATCACCTCCAACCAATTTATCTTGGGGATCATAAGAAGAGGGCACCGATTGGAGTTTGCAGAGTCTCCACCACGCAGACTCCTGGTCACCATGCTGCCAAAATGCGCAGAAAGGTCAGCAGCTCTTCTTTCCTCTCTCCAGGAGTTGGAGGAACAGGAGGTGGTAGTTCGAGTCCCAGAAGGCGAGACAGGCAGAAGCTTTTATTCCCACATCTTTGTGATCCGCAAACCATCGGGGAAGTTCAGGCTCATCCTGAACCTGAAGCCTCTGAATGTCTCGCTCACCTACAAGAGGTTCCGAATGGACTCTATCTACTCAGTGAAAGCGCTCCTTCCTCCAAACTGCTTCATGGCATCGGTAGACTTGAGGGATGCCTATCTGCACATTCCCATCGCAGAAGGGTATCAGAAGTTCCTCAGGCTGGCGGTGAATACCAAAGAAGGGACATTTCACTGGCAGTAAAGGGCCCTTCCCTTGGGGCTATCCTCTTCCCCCCGCATCTTCACCAAGGTCATGGTGGAGGTCTTAGCCTTTCTGCGGCTCAGAGGCATCTCAGTAATCGCATACTTAGACCATCTGCTCCTGTTTGCCTCTTCCCCAGAACAGTTGTCGCGGGATCTACAGTTAACAAGACATCCTGGAAAATTTAGGTTGGCTCTTGAACCTGGAGAAATCCAACTTGATCCCATCACAAAAGGTAATCTTTCTAGGTTACGTGTTGGATTCGACAAAGCAGAAGGTTTTCCTTCCCTTGGAGAAAATCCAGAAGGTGGATAGGGCGATGTTGTTACTCCAGGGCAGTCATCAGATATCAGTAAGAAGGGCTATGTCAGCTTTGGGCTTACTGACATCATCGCTTCTAGCAGTTCAGTGGGCAGGATTACATTTTTGCCCTTTACAACTGTTCATCTTGAGGGTTTGGGACCACAGTCAGGGGTCCTTAGACTCCCTGATAACGGTGCCGAGTCAAATCAAGAGATCCCTATGGTGGTGGAGAAGGGGGGCCAATCTCTCACAGGGTCTGGATTGGGTTCTACCTGTGTCCAGGTACATCACAACCGATGCAAGCAGCACAGGTTGGGGTGCGCATCTAGATTCCCGGATGGTTCAGGGCATCTGGCTGAGAGAGGACGCAAAAAGATCCTCCAACTGGAGGGAACTGAGAGCTATAGCCTTGGCACTCAGAGCTTTTCAGAAGGAACTCCAGGGGCAGCATGTGTGAGTCCGATCAGACAACTCCTCAGCAGTAGCCTACATAAACAGGCAGGGGGGTACCAGAAGCAGATCTCTGTGGGCCCTGGCAGAAAACATTCTCAAGTGGGCCGAAATAAATATTCTGTCCCTCTCGGCAGTGCATTTGAAGGGGGAACAAAATCTGGTGGCGGATTTCCTCAGCAGGAAATGGCTGAGAGAAGGCGACTGGGTTTTGAACCAGGAGGTTTTCGAGGCAATATCTCAGAAGTGGGGAAGGCCATGTGTAGACCTCTTTGCTTCGAGAGAAAACAGAAAGGCGCATCTTTTCTTCTTCCTGAACAGATGGGATGGAGCCCTGGGAGTGGACGCACTGGCTCAGAACTGGCCTTTCACCAGGTGTTATGCCTTCCCCCTCCTGTACTGATCCCGGCAGTACTGAGAGTTTCACAACTCTCATTCTAATTGTGCCACATTGGCCTAGGAAGGCTTGGTTTTCCATCTTAAAGAGTCTAGCAGTGGAACCTCCCTGTTTTCTGCCAATCCAGGAAAATCTTCTTTCTCAGGGGCCAATCTGTTGTCCTCAGGTGGAGAGGTGGAACCTCGCAGCTTGGCTAATGAAGAGGAATTGCTGAGGGGCAGGGGTTTCTCAGATCGCTTAGTGGAAACCCTCCTAAATTGCAGAAAGAAAGAAACGCAGGTTATCTACCAGAAGACGTGGAAACGTTTCAATAGCTGGTGCACAGAAAGTTCCTTTGATGTACGCAGCTCCATAGCGGTATTAGAATTTCTGCAATCAGGGGCGGACAAGGGGTTAGCCCTTGGCACCCTAAAAGGACAGGTATCCGCTCTGAACGTTTTTCTGGAAAAACAGCTAGCTACAGATCCGTGGATAGTCAGGTTTTTTAAAGCCTTAAGTAGGCAGAGACCAGTTAGAGTCTCCCCCTTCCCAATGTGGGATCTTTCTTTAGTTTTACAGGCCTTTACGGTGGAAACTTTTGAGCCATTAGAGACTTGTACGTTAAGATGGATTACCCTCAAAACGGTGTTTTTGGTGGCAATCACTACGGCAAGGAGAGTGAGTGAACTCGAAGCCCTTTCTATTAGGGCACCCTTTTTTCAGGTGTTTCCGGACCGTGTGATTTTTAGAACCGATCCGGCCTTTTTGCCAAAGGTGGCCTCGAGTTTTCATAGAGGCCAGGAAATTGTTTTACCCACCTTCTGTTTGAATCCTGTGAGGGAACAGGAACATATTTTTCATAAATTGGATGTGAGAAGGTGCGTCCTGCAGTACTTGGAAGATGCAAAACCATTTAGAAAGTCTGAGTCTTTTTTTGTATTATTTTCAGGAACTAGGAAAGGATGCAGAGCCTCTAGGTGCACAATAGCCAGATGGTTAAGGTTAGCCATTACGCAGGCTTACGTAGTCAGTGGTTTAGAGCCCCCGAAAGGTATTAGGGCACATTCCACCAGGGCAATGGCGACTTCTCAGGCAGAGTGGGCTGGTGCGTCTCCGGAGCAGATCTGTAGGGCGGCAACGTCGTCCAGATTTGAGACGTTCGTGGGGCACTACAGATTGGATCTACCATCAGCAAAAGACCAGGCTTTTGGTCGTAAAGTGCTGCAGGCAGTAGTCCCACCCTAAGGTAAGGTGCTCACTCATCCTCTCTATGGTGCTGTCCTGAAAGACGGAAATGGGAAAATCGGAGTTACTTACCGGTAACGTCCTTTTCCAGGAGTCTTTCAGGACAGCACAGATACCCACCCTAATCTTTGGACATTTCTGAAGAACTAATCGCAGGAGAACGTCAGGTAAGATAGAGATTATTATGACGTGTTCTTGTGTCTCCCCAGCTAACCGGAGGTCCTCGTGAAGAACTGAGGGGCCGGGGGGACAGTGAGGATTAAAGCTTGAAATTGAAGGCGGTGTTTCCTCAAAAGGGGAGGAGCCAAGGTCTCTCTATGGTGCTGTCCTGAAAGACTCCTGGAAAAGGACGTTACCGGTAAGTTTTGTCATTATTCAATCACTTGGGACAAAAAAATTAATATTCAATGGGCTCAACATGCCTCTTAGCAATTTCCTTGGGGTGTCTACTTTCCAAAATGGGGTCATTTGGGGGGGGTTTGTACTGCCCTGCCATTTTAGCACCTCAAGAAATGACATAGGCAGTCATAAACTAAAAGCTGTGTAAATTCCAGAAAATGTACCCTAGTTTGTAGATGCTATAACTTTTGCGCAAACCAATAAATATACGCTTATTGACATTTTTTTTACCAAAGACATGTGACCAAATACATTTTGGCCTTAAATGTATGACTAAAATTGAATTTATTGTATTTTTTTTATAACAAAAACCGCAGAGGTGATCAAATAACATCAAAAGAAAGCTCTATTTGTGGGAAGAAAAGGACGCAAATTTTGTTTGGGTACAGCATTGCATGACCGCGCAATTAGCAGTTAAAGCGACGCAGTGCCAAATTGTAAAAAGTGCTCTGGTCAGAAAGGGGGTAAATCCTTCCGGGGCTGAAGTGGTTATAGAATGATTATTGAGTTGTTTAAAAAATAAATTAATGAATGGAATAAAACTGGAAGCAATATTCTCCATTAACATGATCAGTATTACAATGAGCAAGTGCCCGATGTCTGTTCTGTATTTAAGAATGTGTCTGCACCCATGTGCGCAATGGTTCCGCGCATCCGGCGCAAGTCACCATCTGGTTTCTATTCCTTTAAGTATGCGCCATGTTGCAATAACTATTCCTGCTCACGCAAATGCCCCAACATGTTCGTAAATCAGCCACACAGATGGGGCAGTTTTGATGGGGCAGGTTTGATGGGGCAATTTTGATGGGGCAATTTTGATAGGGGCAATTTTGATAGGGGCAATTTTGATGGTAGCAGTATGATGGGGGCAGTTTTGATGGGGGCAGTTTTGATGGGGCAATTCTGATGGGTGAAATTTTGATGGTGGCAGTATGATGGGGCAATTTTAATGGGGGCAATTTTAATGGAGGAAATTTGATGGGGGCAGTATGATGAGGCAATTTAATGGGGGCAGTTTTGATGGGGTCAAATTTATGGGCTGATTTTGATGGGGACATTTTGATGGGGGCAGTATGCTGGGGCAATTTGATGGGGAAATTTGATAAGGCAGTTTTGATGGGGCAGGTTTGATGGGGGAAATTTTTATGGGGCAGTTTTGATGGGGGCAGTATGATGGGGCAGTTTTGATCTGGGCAGTTTTGATGGGGAAGTTTTGATGGGGAAGTTTTGATGGGGAAGTTTTGATGGGGAAGTTTTGATGGGGAAGTTTTGATGGGGAAGTTTTGATGGGGAAGTTTTGATGGGGAAGTTTTGATGGGGAAGTTTTGATGGGGAAGTTTTGATGGGGAAGTTTTGATGGGGAAGTTTTGATGGGGAAGTTTTGATTTGGCAATATGATGGGGCAGTTTTGATGGGGAAATTTTCATGGTGGCAGTATGATGGGGCAGTTTTGATGGGGCAGTATGATGGGGCAATTTGATGGGGGCAGTATGATTGTGTAGTTTTGATGGGGCAATTTGGGGATATATATATACACACATACACATATAACAAGAGATTTTATCTATCTATCTATTTACATCTATATCTGCACAGAAACAAGGGATATCATTTACAATTAGCATTTTTTCAAAAGTAATTACCTTTTGCAGGAGCTTTTTGTATTTCTAGATTTATAATCTTTGGCAATTTTATGGGGCAATTTTGATGGGACAGTTTTGATGGGGCAGTTTTGATGGGGCAGTTTTGGTAGGGGCAATTTTGATGGTAGCAGTATGATGGGGCAGTTTTGATGAGGGCAATTTTGATGGTGGCAGTATGATGGGCAATTTAATGGGGCAATTTCGATGGTGGCAGTATGATGGGGCAATTTTGATGGGGAATTTTAATGGGGACAGTATGATGGGGCAATTTTTATGGGTGCAATATGATGAGGCAATTTTGATGGTGGCATTATGATGGGCCAGTTTTGATGGGGCAATTTGATTGGGCAGTTTTGATGGGGGCAGTTTTGATGGGGCAGTTTTGATGGGGCAGTTTTGATGGGGCAATTTTGATGGGGGCAGTATGATGGGGCAATTTTGATGGGGACAGTATGATGGGGAAATTTTGATGGGGGCAGTATGATGGGGCAATTTGATGGGGGCAGTATGATGGGGCAATTTGATGGGGGCAGTATGATTGTGTAGTTTTGATGGGGCAATTTGGGGATATATATACACACACACACACCAAGAGATTTTATCTGTCTATCTATTTACATCTATATCTGCACAGAAACAAGGGATATCATTTACAATTAGCATCTTTTCAAAAGTAATTACCTTTTGCAGGAGCTTTTTGTATTTCTAGATTTATAATCTTTGGTAATTTGATGGGGGCAGTTTTGATGGGGGCAGTTTTGATGGGGGCAATTTTGATGGTAGCAGTATGATGGGGCAGTTTTGATGGGGGCAATTTTGATGGTGGCAGTATGATGGGCAATTTCGATGGGGCAGTTTTGATGGGGGCAGTATGATGGTGGCAGTATGATGGGGCAATTTTGATGTGGGCAGTATGATTGTGTAGTTTTGATGGGGCAATTTGGGGCAGCTCCTGCAAAAGGTAATTCATTTTATAAAAGATGCTAATTGTAAATGATATCCATTGCTTCTGTGTGTATGTATGTATGTGTGTGTATGTATATATGTGTATGTGTATGTGTATGTGTATGTGTGTGTGTGTGTGTGTATATATATATATATACATATACACACACACACATAAGAGATTGTATCTATCTATCTATTTACATCTATATCTGCACAGAAACAAGGGATATCATTTACAATTAGCATCTTTTCAAAAATAATTACCTTTTGCAGGAGCTTTTTGTATTTCTAGATTTATAATCTTTGGCAATTTTATGGGGGCAATTTTGGTGGGGGCAGTTTTGATGGTAGCAGTATGATGAGGCACTTTTGATGGGGGCAATTTTGATGCTGACAGTATGGGGCAGTTTTGATGGTGGCAGCATGATGGGGCAATTTTGATAGGGCAGTTTTGATGGGGGCAATTTTGATGGGGGCAATTTTGATGGGGGCAATTTTGATGGGGGCAATTTGGGGCAGCTCCTGCAAAAGGTAAATGGCTTTTTAAAAGATGCTAATTGTAAATGGTATCCCGTGTTTCTGTGCAGATACATATATATACACATAACAAGATATTTTATCTGTCTATCCACATCTATATCTGCACAGAAACAAGGGATATCATTTACAATTAGTATCTTTTAAAAAGTAATTACATTTTGCAGGAGCTTTTTATATTTCTAGATTTATAATCTTTGTAAATGTAGATAAACTTCCTGGTCCCTGATCGGGGGAGGAGAGGTTTCCATAGCTAAGGGGCAGTAACTTCCTCTGACACTACTGTTGATCTGGAAACCCGACCTACAACCTATTACACTGCTCGTGCTGCTCTGATCATGTGCGAGATCTGGAGGTGCATGCTGGGTAACCAGCATGCATGGAATACAGGAAGAGATACAGTCTGGCTTCAGATGCCCACACATGAGATGGCGGAGGCCTGCTGGGACTTACAAAAGTAAGAAATCAATGGTGCAAAAATACAAAATGGACCTTCGTTTACCGCAAACCTTTACTAGAATACATTAAACACAGGATTATAGGGGGATTTATATCTAAAAAGTTACATTTTGGCCAGAACACCGCTTTAAGTACAGTATTATGTACACTTTAACCCTTTCACTGCCAAGTCCGTCTGCCGTACGGACCTGCAAAAGGGCCTGCAGGTGGCCAGGTCAGTACGATGTACGGACCTCTTTTCTCCCTCTCCTATAATGGTCACTTTAATGACCATAAGATTATATCAGAATTGTTCAGCAGACTCTGCTGAACAATTCTATAACTCTGATCAGCAGATTATAACCCACTGATCAGAGTTATTAACCCCCAATGTGACCCCCCTCTCCATGCCACCGCTTCCCTGTCCCCAGCCTCTCTACCTCCCGCACCTCCCTTCCACCTAAAACTACTCCCCTCACTCTCCTCTCCTATCCCCTTCAACCCCCTTCTCCTCTCCCCGGCACTGACCCTCCCACACCCAATCTGACCCCCCCAAATTTGATCCCCCGCAGCCACCATCATAAGCTGGCATCCCTCCTCTGCCGCTCCCGCCGGCTTCAGGTGCTGCTGGGGGCTTGGGGGATCCAGATGTATCCCCCAATACTGTCCCCTGCACCCCCAATCCATCCCTGCTCTGGCAGCATCTCGCCCTCCCTCCCGCAGCTTCTGCTCCGGTAAGCTGACAGGTGGGGGAGGGGGGCGGTGCGGGTGATGTTTGGGCTTAACATGCATTTACCACCCCCTAAATGTGGCACCCTGGGTGCATGCAGTGATCGCTGTAATCGCTCCAATATGCCCACTGACATCTGATAATAGTAACCGCGAGAGTTACTATGTATCAGACTGTCAGTTTATGAATTAATGGAATCTCTATACAGATTCCATTCATTCAAGTGATACAGAGAAAAGGAGTATCTTCAGTCCCCTTCTCTGTCTCAAAAAAAGAGATATGGGGGTCTGTTTTAGACATGTGCACCGTCAAAAAAATTGTTTTGTTTTGTTCCGTATTAAAAAAAAATCGTATTTAGTAATTTGTGTCCGAAATTCAATTCGGATTCGTACAAAATACGAATTTTCGTTAGATTCATAAAATTTTCTTAAAAATAACGAAAGTTCGTTATGATGAATTTATCATTATGAGGGGCTCCCACCATACCTGTGCTGAGTTCCCGGATCTGTACACCTGCTGTGCCCATTATGAGGGGTTCCCACCATCCCTATGCTGAGTTCCCGGGTCTGTACACGCGCTGTGCCCATTATGAGGGGTTAATTTTGTTTATTGAAAAATCTTACAAACAACAACTTATATACAATAAAACCATAATAAATAAATATAACATATTTACAAAACAATTGAATATGATAATACAAAACAAGAACATAATAAATGGTACAAACCAAATTGCGCACAACACAATCCCTATGGGAGAGCCAGACTAAGGAACATCACCGTCACCATGCATGTAGCCTTTTATCAAAAATAGATTTGATCTTGAAAATCTAGGGGAGTGAATCAAGAATACAAAGAAAAGCCGCACACCCTGAGATCAACAGGCAGCAGCTACAGAGTCCTGATATTCCTCCATGCCCTTATCCAGGCCTCCTGCTGCCACCTGCCTTTGTCAAGACCCCAAATCTTCCCAACCTCACCCAGAATGTCCTGCACCACCACTTACACAGGGAGGATTTTACTCCGTAAGGATACCTGACACCGTGCACTCCACGTGAAATAACGGACTACTAGACTAACTAAAAAAAGTGTTTCCAAATCATAATCCTGACGAGTCTGGAATGCCCCATACACCCACTCTGCATAACTCATATGGGGGAGGAAGGGTATACTCAGAGCCCTCCCAACCCTCTTGTACACCTCTATTAAAAGGGCATTGAAGTAGAAAGTGATCCATGGACTCCATCACTCCTCCACACTCCACTCTCGGGCAGCCCCGATCACTCATGGAAAGAAACTTCAAGTTGCCCTTCACATATAGTTTTCCATGAAAGGCATGCCAAGCCCGATCCCTAAACTTCATTGGGATTCTCTCCAAATTAATCAATCGCAAACCCACCCCCAAAACTAGGCTTGGGCAATCCCTCAAGGCCAGTGGCTCGCAAAAAGCAGAGCTCATGATCCGCTTCTCAAGAAGTTTCCTTGGAAGAGATCTGACTTCTCCTGCTGTTACTTGCCACTGCCGAAGCATTTTCAAACACGGGGCAACATAAGCCAGGAGCTGTTCATGCTTGACCCTCAGGCTTTTCACTGGCCCACCATTTTCCCAGTCTCGCAGAAAGGGCCTAAACCAGGACTGGAAAATACCAACCCACCCAGGCGGTCTCTCTGCCAACATGTTACCAAGATTATACTTCACAAACATCAGAGAGAAAAAGACTACAAGGTTGACCATCCCTAGACCACCCTCCCGCCTAGGAAGGTAAGTCACATTCCTTTTGACAAGGTTTATTCTATTCTGTTCTGGTATAGAGAGAAACTGGAAAAATGCAAACAAAACTGACATACAGAAAAATCGGAATCAGGTAAGTCTTGATCAGATCAACCTTTTCCCTCAAGGAAAGCTGCCAACCTTTCCAGCTTGACACCTTGGCATTGGCATTCTCCAGCCTGTTCACCCAATTTGCATGACCAAAGTCACCTGGGCCGAATTCAATGCCTAGAACTCAAATTTTTTGTTAGGGCTCCGGGAAGTCATCCTGGAGAACAAAGCTCTCACCTTCCACACCCATCCAGAAAGCTTCACACTTGTCCTGGTTGACCTTTGAACCTGATGCCTCTGCATACTGCCCTATCACTGAGACCACCTCCTGCGCCTCCCCAGTCCCAGAGATAAAAACAGAAACATCATCAGCATAGGCCACAACCTTCAAAGGAGGCTCACCAGCGATGCCCAAAGGTACCCCACACAAAAGTCCACTCTCTAGCCTTCTAATGAAGGGGTCGATTGCAAACACATATAGCAGAGGACTCAATGGACACCCCTGATGCACACCCGAGCCGACCGCAAAGGGCTGCCCAACCCAACCATTAACCAGAGGAAAGCTTTCAGCCCCTTTGTACAAAATCTTGAGCCAATCAATGAAACCCCCCTCCAGGCCATATTTGTCAAGAAGGGGCCACAAGTACTCATGATTAACCCGATCAAAGGCCTTAGTCTGATCCAATGTCAGCAAAAATTTACCCCAACCAGCATCCCTACAACGCTCCAAGGCCTCCCGGACAGCTAACACCGCTGAAAAAGTGCTTCTACCTTGGACCGAACAGTGCTGGTGGTGGGATAACAAACTGCCTGCAACTGGTGATAATCGCCAGAAGAAAATCTCTGCCAGTATCTTTCTATCGACATTAAGAAGGCTAATGGGATGCCAATTCCCAATCATTGAAGGATCTTTACCCTTTGACAGAAGGATTACTGCAGATTGCCTCATGGAGGGAGGGAGAGAACCCTCATTCAAACAGCCATTAAAAACCTCCGCAAGGTAGGGAGCCAGGATCGTCTTAAAACATTTATAGAACTCGGCTGTCAAACCATCTGGCCCTGGAGTTTTCTTGATGGCTAGTTTATCAATAGCCTGGATTACCTCATCTGCAGTGATTTCATCTGTCAAATTCATCAAAGGAACATTACTTTCCAGTCCTGGTGTAGAGTCCAAAAAACCCAACATCCTTGTCCGATCAAGGTTCCTTCCTCCCAGGAGATCAGCATAGTATGACCTGACAACCTCCAGGATCCCTGACCTAGACTTCGTCAGAGAGCCCGTACTGTCCCTCAGGCCATTGACCGTCTTAACTGCTACGCTCTGTTTACAATTCTGGTAAGGGTCAGGCGAATGGTATTTCCCGTAATCCCTCTCCTGAACCAAAGAGGCGTGCCGGTCATACTGATGTCTCCTAAGGAGGAGCTTCACCTCAGAGATCGCCCCAGAATCTCCTCCATTCGAAACAAGGCGGTCAAGCTTCCTCCACAAACGCTGGTAGGTGATATACTTATCTTGCTGCTTCTTTCTTCCTATGGCCTTGAAAAGCCCAACAGTCTGCTGTTTAACAAGCTCCCACCATTCTGACTTGCTGTTGCAAAAGTCTAGGATCGTTACCTGTGCTTGAAAAAAATCCTCAAAGGATTGTCTTACTCTCTCGTCTTCCAGGAGGGCCAAATTCAATCTCCAGATACCCCTCCCCTAGGTGGCATGTCTGGGGCATTCAGAGTCACAGCTAGAATACAGTGATCAGAAAACTCCACTGCCCGACACACAGGTGCCGAAAAAGCGGAGTCTCCCTTTAAAAACAACCTATCTATCCTACTCTGACTACTACCTCGCTGAAAAGTGAACCCCGTGCTGTCTGGGCAGCGCTTAATGTGCGCATATACCAGACCTGCTTCCCTAACTATCGCATTAAGAAAAAGGGTGTCATACCCAGCTTATCTCTGAAACCTCTCCTGTCTTTAGACCTAGTAATGGTGTTGAAATCACCTCCAAAGATAACCTGCTGGGCCGTAAAAAGAAAAGGCTTAATCTTTGTAAAGAGGCATTTCCTGTCCCACTTTGTCTGGGGACCATAGATGTTAATCAGGCACAAGTCCTGCCCCTTCACAGAGACGTCTAAGACCATGCATCTCCCTATCTCTACCTCAATTACCCGCCGCCACGTTACCATACCAGAAAAAAGGAATGCAACTCGGCTGTAAGGCTCGGCCGCAAGAGACCAAAATGAGGGACCACATCTCCACTCCTTCTTTGCCAGATGTATATCGGCCAGACTACTCAGATGGGTTTCTTGCAAAAACAAAATGTCAGCATCAAACTCGCTGAGTAAAAAAAGGGCCATATGACGAGCACTTACTGATCTTAAGCTGGCAACATTAATGGTTGCCACTTTTAACGGAGTAGGAACTGCCATTAGGGTAGTTGAGGCAGCCATTTCTTAGCCTGACTACTCCCTCTCCCTGGAGAACCAGCGCGCTTTGTTGCACCCTGGCACTCATCCTCCATAGAGCATGCAGAACTCAATGAGTCCCATTCATCCTCATCATCTGAAAGGACCCCAAACTATTTTGACAAAGGCAAAACTTTAGGATTTAAGGTAACTGAACCCCTTTTTTCCTTCTTTTGCCCCTCCTCCTCCTATCCTCTAACCACTCCATATCATCCTTTGACAAACACGATTAAACAGTCTCCCCACCCCTATCCTCCCCTTCACCCCACTCCCCCTACCCTTATCTACCACCAGGCCAGCCTCTCCACCATTTTCCCCACTGCTCTGCACCCCACGATCCTCAATAGAAACCCTGCAGCGTCGGGGGAGGGGGGTTGGCACCACACCTGATGCACCTGCCTCAGCACCTCTTGCTGCCTCTGCAATTTTAGAAGACAGACACAGAAGGATTGCACACATTTTTGGCAACTGATACCTTACCTACAGAAGACACGGGCACACTGGGTAAATGCACAGACGGGGAGACACAGACACATTAGGTATTGGCACAGACTGGGGCACCACAGATTGGGGAGACACATTAGGTATTGGCACAGATTCAGACGGACTCACAGGCACCCCAGCTGCTGAGCTCTGAGCATCCTCCATGTCCATGCGGAAGAACTCTCTCATGAGCTCAGGATTGTTGTGCATTGCCTCAGGACACTGACTGTAAGGATGTCCCACCGCATTGCACAGATTGCACCTGATGATATTACAATCCTTCACCAAATGTCCTATACCCTGACACAGAGAGCACTTCATCACTGGACAGGAGGATGCAAGATGCCCTTTATCACCACACTTATTGCAGAGCTTTGGCTGGCCTGGATAGAAGATGGTCAGCCTGTCCCTCCTCAGGAAAGCTAAGGATGGCAGATGCTGGATGACATTATCAACGACCTTTAATTCTAGCTGTACAGACCATCCCCCGTCCATATTCCCCGATCCTCCACAATCTTTTTTAGGGGGCTCAGGACATCTCCATACCTCCTCAACCATACAGATAAATCCCCTTGTGGTATGAATTCATTGCGGACCAAAATTGTGACCATTTTAATGAGGGGCTGGCGTGAAACAAGCTTGGGGATGAGCCCTTTCCAGTCCGGCAGGCCCCTACACACGTGCTCATACTTCTCCCAAAATATGTCCAAAGACTCCGGACGGATAAAGGACAAATCATATTCATAGGAACCTGCCAGACTGATTAGGGCGAAGATATCTGTGGGTGTAAACCCCATCTGTAGAATCTTATCCACCACTGTCCTCCTATGTGGTGGGATTCCACCGCCTTCCCATTTTAATTGAACAACATTCCTCCTTTTAAACAGGGAAGAAGATAAAACATTTTCATGCTCCTTCCCTGCTTGCCGCCCCTTCCCAGATCCTGTAGCAGCAACACCAGCATAAGTTTTTCTTACACCAGCAGCATTTGCAGTCTTGTCCTTAGACACAATCAAGCCTGCTGGCAGAGAGTCTGAATCAGCTGGGATAGCAGTCTTCTGATTAGCAGAGGCAGGACCCCCCCCTCCTCTGAACACAGTTTCTTTTCTGGGATCAATCACAGTCATGGCTGCTGCAGACTCCTGGAAAGTTGTAGCACTACTGCACCCAGCATCTCCTTCACTATTCACAGGAACAGCCGCTGCGCCTGGTCCAGGCAAAGTCTCTGTATTGTCCATGGACCTCTCTGCAGACTGAAGCTGACAGTTATTAGCAGATGTTATTGCATGCTGTACATTGTCTATTGGTCTGGGCTGACTGCCTGCAGCACTACAACCCTCAGCAAGCACATTGTCATTAAAGTTTACACCATCATCCTGCACACACACTGTACCTGCACCTTGTCTCTCCACAGGTCTTTCTTCCACAGGGCTAGGAACGGCGTCCATCTTTTCTTCATCATCCTGGGAAGCCACACCTGGAGGGGATTCAAGTTTATTGATGAAATTCAGCATGCCAGAACCTTCAACCTCCTGCTCAGATGTTCCACATTGCTGGGGAGTGAAGGGGACAGAGGCCTCCACCATTGAGGGCTCAGCAGATGTCTGAGGTGTTGAAGAGCTGGGCTCATCCTCTGGGCCCACTTTCTCACTCTCTGCTGTCTGTACCTGCATCTCCTCACTGGTCTCCTCACCCTCCATGCAGGAAGCGGCTCCTCTTCTCATTTGGCTGAATCTTTCTTCATTCTTATATTTTTCTTTAAATGCTCCACTATTCTCCTTCAGAGAACTCACCAGTTCTTTCTGTTTCCGCAGAGCTTGTTCCAGGTCTTTCAGCTCAGGCCTCAGAGCCGGTCTTTTCTTGCTGAACACTTTGGCACAAATCTGCTTTTTCTTTTTAAATTCATTTTTCAAAGCTACCAACTTCTCCTCTTCCTCCTAAATCCGCTTCAGCGTTTCAACAACCCTCCATCTAAAATCTATCCAGGGGGCCTCCACCAGGGTCGTCCCCAGGATCCTGCATCACTCCTGGGGCAGAGGAGCAACTTTAGCCCCTGGTCTCTGGAAGCACAGGAGCAAAGGAACTAGCAACCTCACACCTCGCTGTCAAGGAGCGGAATGGCAGTTTCCCACCATCCCTGTGCTGAGTTCCCGGGTCTGTACACCCGCTGTGCACATTGTGAAGGGTTCCCACCATCCCTGTGCTGAGTTCCCAGGTCTGTACACCCGCTGTGCCCATTATGAGGGGTTAATTTTGTTTATTGAAAATCTTACAAACAACAACTTATATACAATAAAACCATAATAAATAAATAAAACATATTTACAAAATAATTGAATATGATAATACAAAACAAGAACATAATAAATGGTACAAACCAAATTGCGCAAAACACAATGCCTACGGGAGAGCCAGACTAAGGAACATCACCGTCACCATGCATGTAGCCTTTTATCAAAAATATATTTCATCTTGAAAATCTAGGGGAGTGAATCAAGAATAGAAAGAAAAGCCGCACACCCCGAGATCAACAGGCAGCAGCTACAGAGTCCTGATATTCCTCCACGCCCTTATCCAGACCTCCTGCTGCCACCTGCCTTTCTCAAGACCCCGAATCTTCCCAACCTCACCCAGAATGTCCTGCACCACCACTTCGACAGGGAGGATTTTACTCCGTAAGGATACCTGACACCGTGCACTCCACGTGAAATAACGGACTACTAGACTAACTAAAAAAAGTGTTTCCAAATCATAATCCCGACGAGTCTGGAAAGCCCCATACACCCACTCTGCATAACTCATATGGGGGAGGAAGGGTATACTCAGAGCCCTCCCCACCCTCTTGTACACCTCTATATTAAAAGGGCATTGAAGTAGAAAGTGATCCATGGACTCCACCACTCCTCCACACTCCACTCTCGGGCAGCCCCGATCACTCATGGAAAGAAACTTCAAGTTGCCCTTCACATATAGTTTTCCATGAAAGGCAAGCCAAGCCTGATCCCTAAACTTCATTGGGATTCTCTCCAAATTAATCAATCGCAAACCCTCCCCCAAAACCAGGCTTGGGCAATCCCTCAAGGCCAGTGGCTCGCAAAAAGCAGAGCTCATGATCCGCTTCTCAAGAAGTTTCCTTGGAAGAGATTTGACTTCTCCTGCTGTTACTTGCCACTGCCGAAGCATTTTCAAACACGGGGCAACATAAGCCGGGAGCTGTTCATGCTTGACCCTCAGGCTTTTCACTGGCCCACCATTTTCCCAGTCTCGCAGAAAGGGCCTAAACCAGGACTGGAAAATACCAACCCACCCAGGCGGTCTCTCTGCCAACATGTTACCAAGATTGTACTTCAGAAACATCAGAGAGAAAAAGACTACAGGGTTGACCATCCCTAGACCACCCTCCCGCCTAGGAAGGCAAGTCACATTCCTTTTGACAAGGTTTATTCTGTTCCCCCATAACAGCTGGAAGAAACAACTATAGATTCTGGTATAGAGAGAAACTGGCAAAATGCAAACAAAACTGACATACAGAAAAATCGGAATCAGGTAAGTCTTGATCAGATCAACCTTTTCCCTCAAGGAAAGCTGCCAACCTTTCCAGCTTGCCACCTTGGCATCGGCGTTCCCCAGCCTGTTCACCCAATTTGCATGACCATAGTCACCTGGGCCGAATTCAATGCCTAGACCTCGAATTATGAGGGCTTCCCACCATCCCTGTGCTGAGTTCCCGGGTCTGTACACCCGCTGTGCCCATTATGAGGGGTTCCCACCATCCCTGGGCTGAGTTCCCAGGTCTGTACACCCGCTGTGCCCATTATGAGGGGTTCCCACCATCCCTGTGCTGAGTTCCCAGGTCTGTGTGCTGAGTTCCCGGGTCTGTACACCCGCTGTGCCCATTATGAGGGGTTCCCATCATCCCTGTGCTGAGTTCCCGCATCTGTACACCTGCTGTGCCCATTTTGAGGGGTTCCCACCAACCCTGGGCTGAGTTCCCAGGTCTGTACACCCGCTGTGCCCATTATGAGGGGTTCCCACCATCCCTGTGCTGTGCCGACTTCCTGGGTTTTTAACTTCATCATAACGGAATTTGGATCCGAAATTCTGAACTTCGTAAACAAAATTTCATATTTCGTAAACAATTCGGAAGCATAGCAAAACCTCTGATTGGTGAACAAAACACCTGTCACATTTCCGTTGTGACAGAATTTGGATCCAAAATTCCATAATTCGTAAACGGAATTTCAGATTTCGTACAAAATTCGTATGCATAAAAATTCCTATTTCGGATTCGTACGAATGTACGAATTTCCGGAAATTTGTACAAAACGAACCGCACATGTCTAGTCTGTTTAGACCTCTGCTATCTCACCAAAGACCCCCCAAAAACATATAAAATGACTAAAAAAAAAAAAATGTAAAAAGTAAAAAATATTTAAAAAAAAAAAAACACAGTAAGACCCCCCCAGGTCCGCCCGCACTTACCGCTCCACAGTGACGGCCCCCCTACACTCACCCCTCCATAGATACTGCAGCTTCTCCTCCTGGCCAACCCGATCCATCCTGATTGGCCAGGAGGAGGAGCCTGAAGACGAGTGGGTGGGTTTGCGGTGCAATGATCCTGTGCCCCAAGCTCAACCTTTTTTAAGCCAATTAGAGCCTCAGGCTCTAATCATGTGGCTTGAAAAAAAAACTCATACAAACGTATGAGTACGGTGTACTGCAGGGGGGTGGCACCCCTTCACCCAAATGGACCGGCTACTCCTGGACATGGAGCGGACTCTGTCAAGAAGCTCAGCAAGGGATCTGTCTGCTGATGCCCGCTGAGCAGGCAGATGACAGGTCTGTGTCCGCTCTGCTGAAGCAGAGCAGACAGGGACACAGCCTGCTGTTCTCTATGGGGCTGTCAGATGGAAACGAACCACCTGTCCATTTCCATCAGATGCCATCTGATCTGATCTGCTTGATGGATGGGGAATGGAATCCCCATCCGTTAGTTTTTAGCAGACTGGATCGGATGCAGGCGGGTATAAACAGGCACATGTCCAATTACATCAGTCTCTCCATAGAGAACAATGGGTGGTCTGATTTGGGCCGCCTGAAAAACGGACAGGCAGACCCAATCAGTGTGATTGTGTGAAAGGGGCCTAAGGCCTTGTTCACACAGGGCATACACAGCGTACCTTTACATGGATGAACAGGTGTTCTGTGTATCTCTGTGCAGGCAGTCCCATTGATGTCATTTGGGATGTAGCAACTGCACCAACAGAGCCGTTGCTCCCAATGTTACATTCATGTAGGTCCGTATACATGTCCCTGAGCTCACACTGCCTGTGTTCAGATTTTTAGAGAAATTTGGATATTTACACTTTTGTGTCTCTTCAATTTTCACAATTTTGCAAAAAGGCACAATTTAAAAGTTACAAATATTTGTTATTTATTAACTCAATACGGTTAAGCTTTTATATTTAGTAGGAATTTTGTAAAATTAGCTGTGTTTTTATCTGCTAATAGTGGTTTTAGTGTATTTTTTGCAAATATATTGCTTTGATAATCATTTGCACAAATAGCACGGGGTCTACAAAATCAGTAGCACCTTCTTTTTATTCTACTGAACATGTGCTTTCAGAAAATATATGGTTTGGAGGGTCTTTCACAAATTCTGAAAGCATTAAGTGAAAAATGAAGCAAAGGAAAAAGTGCAAAAATGGTCTGGCCACCTCAGTGTATAAAATGGAGCACAGGGCCTGGCAGCGAAAGGGTTAAAGTGACCTTGTGCCTAACTGAATCAGATAATGCATGTTTCCTGCAAAAAAGAGAGGATTTCTACCTTTCCACTCTGTCAGATGGGTAAAGAGAAATTGCCCCTGTAGACTGCCGCAGGGGAGGACTGGGCAAGGGGCATTTCTGACCAATCCAGGGATAATGAGATATGATGGGCTGGTGGACCAAAGACTTTTTATACAAATGATCACAAGTAGTTGACTTTGAATCAGACTGGCTCCTTGCCACATTGAATATATTTTCCTTATATACCTCAATACCAACTGAATCAGTATCAAGGTGGTGGAACACTTTCTGCAGAAACAAAACCGATCATCCATTACCCAGTGTATATATTCTGGAGGCTTGGGACTATCAATAATAAATACTTTCATTTTGAACACAGGTTGTTAAAACAAATTAACCACTTCATATCCTTAGGTTATAAATGGCCTACATTGAAGTGGGTATACCGTGTTGCATCCCAGCATCATTTTTTTCAACTGGTGATTGTCTTTTTAGTAAAAGTAATTGGAACGGCTATACAGCTGCTGGATTACTTTCACAGGTGGCAGAAGGGGGTTCCCCCTCCTGCCACCACCTTTACCGGGCTCTGATCAGGGAATTCGGTAAGGATGCGACCAGCGGCATACAGCTCCGAGCACACAGAGAGGAGTGGGACATCGGAATCCAGAAGCAATGAGGATTTTGTCACTTCCAGTTTCAGTTCTGTTTTTTCTGGTTGGTTACCAGTCAGTGAAGCAGCCGTTCAGACCAATCTGTGTCTGATTACCTGCATTGGAGGCCAGAGAAAAAATATGGGGTCTAATAGATCTCTCCATAAAGAAAACCTGCCATGGCCCACGCTATCACAAGGTATGTTGTTCATCCCTTGTAAAGGCAATAAGGTTGATAAAAAATAAATTAAGTACAGTGTTAAAAAAATATATAAAATATTTAATCAAATATAAAAATTGTTTTAAAGAACCCCATCCCCCTGTGCTCACATGTAAAGGCACACATGTGCACACATTCCCGAATACATATGTAAACATCATTTTCACCACACATGTGAGGTATTGCCACCAACGTCAGAGTGAGATCAATAATTCTAACACCAGACCTCCTATGTAACTCTAAACTGGTAACCTGTACAGATTTTTAAAGTGTCACCTATGGAGATTTTTAGGTACCGTAGTTTGGCATTGTTCCACAGGTGTATGCAATTTTAAAGCTTGACATGTTTGGTATCTATTTATGCAGTGTAACATCATTTTTTATACTTTACCAAACAATTGGGTATTATATTTTGTTTTTGCACATTAAAATTCATTAAAATGTATTTTATTCAAAAAAATACAATCGAAAAACTGCTGTGCAAATATCATGTGACATAAAAATATGCAAAAAAAAAAACAAATGGTCATGTCATGGCTTCGCCCCCCCCCCCCCCCCCGTACTCCCGAAGTCTATGGGTAGCTATCCAGGCAGATAAGCTTTTTCTGCGTACACAATAATAGACTGCTGTTTCTTGTCTGTGTCTTTATTGGCACGTTGCAGATTTTAATACAAGTGTGAATGACACACGTGATATGCGGTAAAACTGAAAACAACAAGAATAATATAACATTACCATACAATAGTAAACATCATATAAAATTATAACTGAAATGACTATCTGCTTTCCCTAATAGCCTGTGGAGGAGTAAGGGGAAGATTGCTTACCTCCGATGCCATCGATGGGAAGAGATTACATCTAGGAAGCTGGCATCTTGAAAATGCTGATCTCTAAGGGGTATTCATTTCCTGACTAAAGAGGATGTGATGATTTATATGTCACATCATTTAAAGGTTAAAGGTATTATTACAAATGATATTAATGTTTGGCCAGTAGGTGGTGCATGCGTAACAGCTAACCTGGAACAAACATAATTTATAGCTTAATAATCCAGCAACACAATATACAAATTAAATGACAAGGTGAATTCTCTTTTCTGAACCTCGAGAGAGAGAAAGGCCTCCTGGAGACATAACAGTAGGGGTTAAGTGGCATTACCTAATAGCTAAAGGCACGGAATGTATGGGAAGGGGCAGGGGGCTGTGCCATAGGTATACGGTGGACTATACCCTAGGTGTGCGATTAACACCAAGCCTCAGCCTAAAGACCGCAACCCAGTGCCTAGTATGGGGATACTTCATATATATATATATATATATATATACATATATATATACATATATATATATATATATATATATGTGTGTGTGTAGGTGTGTATAGGACACACGTCCTGAAAAACCGTATAAATAAAATACTATATGGATTGGTTCCTAAACAAGGGTACCACAGGGGCTAGCCTAGAGGTACCTAATAGTATATGTGCGTGCATATACGTGAGATACCACCATAAAAGAGATGTATATCATATAAATCCTACCAATTACAGTGATATGCTATACAAATGTGCATATAATGTGCATCTGCACAATCAAACAAATCTATGAATAAATGTCCAGTAGTGTTACATCCATCTTACAAAAAATAACCAATAAATAATAGGTACATAATATGTTACAAAGTGAAAGACATCCAGAAAAAACATGGATTAAAAAAAGTGATAATGTCCCAAAAAACCAAATACCCATAAAAAAGGAGAAAAAAATGGCAAAATTGAAAAAAATAAAAACACCACCAATAGAGGTGTATATTCAACTATAAATATATATATGTAAAAATTGATAGCAGTCCACATGTAGATATTAATCAAGTTGTGCACATGGATATAGCAGAAAACATCACGGGTGACTTGAGTGCTTGCAATATGTCCAGATGACTTATGTGCTCCCCCTCAAGGGTCCCCACTCACTGAATCCTATCACCCCTGCAGGGGTAATACGCATAATGGTTGCAATCTATATCGCCATTTCACCAGAGTATGTAGATCTATGTTATGTAGATCCCAGAGACATCCCTTTGGTTCCAAATAGGATGAACGTGACCATAAATATATACCTCATAGAACAAAGAGATTGGCTCCCATAGTGTAGTAAAAGATTATATTCATCTGTTTATTAAAAAGTAACAGCAGCATACATAAAATTCAAGCAGTGTTTAAGTCTACGACCAGCTCTGGGGCTAACGGTGAGCAAACCGCAGACAAAGTACTAGTGCGAGCCCGAGATGTGGGACAGCAGTGGCTCACTGCGCTCCAGCTGCGTTCCAACCTCTCGAGTTCCCGGAAGTGACGTAGTGTGCGTGGCTCCGTCGTACGCATAGACATCCTCAGCGACTGTGCCACACTGCTACACGCTGCGTCAGATATAGGAGAACGACCATGCTTGTCCAGCCACCAATTTGAGGAGCAGCCAATCAGTCCTAGCTACCAAGTCAAGTTCCTGGGTCATGTGTGCACTCATGGACAGGTGCACACGCTGTTATCGGGATTTGTTGCAGAGCAAACATATAGAGTGTATGTTGTATAAAATTTTAATATAATAAATGCCATGGTTACGCTCTCCCCTACCAGATAATGGCAACAAGTATATATATGTGAGTAATACATGGCCTGTACAATTCAGAACTTAGCATGTGGATACAGAATCTAATTAAGGTCTGAAAAGTCAGCTCATCAGCTCCCCCTAGGGGCAGAGGGAAAAAACCCAGAAAACGAAATAGATGTACTAAAGGGCTCATGCCAGATATTACCTAGTAAAACTCAGCAGGTCACCATCAAGTCGATGTTTGACAATACAGAAGTGATCTAATACCCCCAATTGGTATCCACATACCAGCTCAAGATGGCACACATGTAGTGGTACAGAAATAGAAAGCAACAGAAACAACAGTGTCAGGAGATAACAAAATATTAAATACCGAAGATAGGTAGCTAAAAAGTTGCATATAGTAGATGTAAAATAACCTTGGCATGAAAGGGATGGAAAGGGAATATCCCCAAGGGCCAGCTACTAAGACTGTGCAGAAACTGTAACACAATAGAAGACTTTCTAACGCAAGCAGATCTCTTAATTGAGCAATTTCAGGAAAAAAGGCTATAATTTAGACCAACTGCTAAAACTGAAAATTCACATAGCAAGTATGGACAGAAAAAATCTGTTCAGTAAATCCAAAAGAAAGGAAAATCAAATGGACATGGCCTTCATCACAGGGTTCAATAACCAATATAAAGACTTTGAACACATCTTGAAGAAATACTGGCCTATTCTGAAAGCGGATCACGTCTAGTCAAAATTACTGCCTAATAAACCTAAGTTTGTGTATAGGAGAGCCCCCACACTCCTAGGTCACTTAGTCCATAATGTAACTAATGTAACTAACCCACCTAAACAGATAAAAATCATCTTAGACATGAAGGGCTTTTACAAATGCCAAAGGTGCCTACCATGTAGGGTTAGTAAAAAACAACCTTGTAAAAGGGAAACATTTAAGTCCAGAACTGACTATAAAGAGTACCGCATAAGGGAGCTTATAACATGCCAAAGCACTCATGTGACTTATGTCAGAGAGTGCCCGTGCCATGTGCAGTATGTGGGCAGAACCACCCGCCCCCTTTGTATGTGTATACGGGAACATATTAAAAATATCAGGAAGGGGTTCCCGAAACACATTTCATCACGTCATTTTGACGAAGTACACAATCGAGACCCCACGGGTTTAATATTTTATGGGACTGATTGTATTAAAGATCATTGGAGAGGTGGTATTTCACAAAATGAAACTGCCTGGATATATCGGCTGGGGTCCCTTGTCCCTAGGGGCCTCAACTTAGATATAGATTTGAACTGCTTCATAGCCAACCCATGACGGGGGTATCTCCCTCCTCCCTCTCCCTAGTTCTTTCATTTACTCGTTTGAGGCATTGGGGAGAATAGTATAGGCAGTTTATTTTCTCCCATGGAGGTTCCCCTCTCCTTTTATTCTGCTCTAGGATGGGTGTTAGTATAGCCTAACTAGATGCTTAGTTTCACTTCCTCGTGCTATCACTTATCTAGCACTATCAGCTTATCATTTTGACTAGTCAACAGTTTAGAGCCACATCTATGCCTTATCTGCAGGTAGTGGGGTATCCTTTGGTCAGAATCCCCCCCTCGCCCTCTGTCACTAGGATGTTGGGCATTTAGTACCTAACCTCGTGCCAAGGTTATTTTACATCTAATATTTGCAACTTTTTAGCTACCTATCTTAGGTATTTAATATTTTGTTATCTCCTGACACTGTTGTTTCTGTTGCTTTCTATTTCTGTACCACTAAATATGTGCGATCTTGAGCTGGTATGTGGATACCACTAATTGGGGGTATTAGATCACTTCTGTATTGTCAAACATCGACTTGCTGGTGACCTTCTGAGTTTTACTAGGTAATATCAGGCATGAGCCCTTTAGTACATCTATTTCGTTTTCTGGGTTTTTTTCCCTCTGCCTCTAGGGAGAGCTGATGAGCTGGCTTTTCAGACCTTAATTAGATTCTGTATCCACATGCTAAGTTCTGAATTGTACAGGCCATGTATTACTCACATATATATACTTGTTGCCATTAACTGGTAGGGGAGAGCGTAACCATGGCATTTATTATATTAAAATTTTATACAACATACACTCTATATGTTTGCTCTGCAACAAATCCCGATAACAGCGTGTGCAGCTGTCCATGAGTGCACACATGACCCAGGAACTTGACTTGGTAGCTAGGACTAATTGGCTGCTCCTCAAATTGGATTCTGGACAAGCATGGTGGTTCTCCTATATCTGATATAGCGTGTAGCAGTGTGGCACAGTCGCTGAGGATGTCTATGACGAAACGTGTACGACAAAGCCACGCACACTACGACACTTCCGGGAACTCGAGAGGTTGGAACGCAGCTGGAGCGCAGCGAGCCGCTGCTGTCCCACAACTTGGGCTAACACTAGTACTCCGTCTGTGGCTTGCTCAATGTTAGCCTCAGAGCTGGTCGTAGACTTAAACACTGCTTGAATTTTATGTATGCTGCTGTTACTTACTTTACACTATGGGAGCCAATCTCTTTCTTCTATGAGGTATATATTTACGGTCACGCTCATCCTATTTGGAACCAAAGGGATGTCTCTGGGATCTACATAGCAGACACTCTGGTGAACTGGCAATATAGAGTGCAACCATTATGCGTATTACCCCTGCAGGGGTGATAGGATTCGGTGAGTGGGGACCCTTGAGGGGGAGCACATAAGTCACCTGGACATATTGCAAGCACTCAAGTCACCCGTGATGTTTTCTGCTATATCCATGTGCACAACTTGATTAATATCTACATGTGGACTGCTATCAATTTTTACTTATATATATATAGTTGAATATACACCTCTATTGGTGGTGTTTTGATTTTTTGAATTTTGTCATTTTTTTCTCCTTTTTTATGGGTATTTGGTTTTTTGGGACATTATCACTTTTTTTTAATCCATGTTTTTTCTGGATGTCTGGATTGTTTAGGAATCATTCCATATAGTATTTTATTTATGTGGTTTTTCAGGACGTGTGTCCTATACACACCTACACACATTATATATATATATATATATATATATATATATATATATATATATATATGAAGTATCCCCATACTAGGCACTGGGTTGAGGTCTTTAGGCTGCGATATAGGAGCTGAGGCTTGGTGTTAATCGCACACCTAGAGTATAGTCCACCGTATACCTATGTCACAGCCCCCTGCCCCTTCCCATACATTCTGTGCCCTTAGCTATTAGGTAGCTCCACTTAACCCCTACCATTTGATTTTTTTGGCATTTTCTAGAGCTCTCCTAGGGGAGCCCTATTAGGGGAGGCAACAACCCTCACCTTTTAACTTCATTTTTATCCTAAGCGCGGCTTTCTTGTTTACTTTAATCATAAAAATATGCAAGACCCACCATTTTATTCTCTAGGGCCTCTGCTTAAAAAATATATAATGTTTGGAGGTTCTAAGTAATTTTTTAGCAAAAAATTATGATTTGCTGATGGGTGTCTGCGCTGAGGGGGGTCTATGCTGATGGGGGGTCTGCACTGAGGGGGGTCTATACTGAAGGAGGGGGGGTCTGTACTTAATGGGGGGTTTATACTGAGGAAAGGGAGTCTTTACTTAGTGGGTGGGTCTGTACTTAATGGGGGGTTAAACTGAGGAAAGAGGGTCTGTACTTAGGGGGGGGGGTCTATACTTAATGGAGGGGGTCTATACTGAGGGAGGGGGGTCTGTACTGAAGAGGGACTATAATTGGCGGAGGGGGGGTGACATCAATTTTTTTCGCACTGGGTGACACCAACCCTAGTGACACCACTGCCATGGCTATAATATATATATATATATATGGTGGTGATGGTAAAAAGGTTAGAGTCTGATTGTTTGTTATGGGCCTTGGACCTGATTTTCTTTGGTTGTTTAATAGAGAAGTATGGGTTTCCTTTTTTTTCTGCTTAATCCTAATCCTTATGAGCTGCTAGTATCTACAAATCTTTCCTGTCCTCTGAGAAGTGCACTGTTTCTGTTAAAATAGAGTTAATTACCTGTGGGAGAGTCTACAGACTTTCTTGAAGCGTCATACCGAAAAAGGGTTCTGCTAAACTTGCACAATTTCATTCCCGCATGTCAGTCCCAACTTTGGGGGCGATTTCAGAGACATCTGTGCAGGTTCCTGTACAAATGTCAATGGAAATCGCACCCCGAAGGTGATCAGTGCATGCAAATGCGGCATCGCACAAATTCAGATGGTGCCATTGCTGCCGATTTGAAATGCGATTTTACATGTCAAATCGTTTCAATGTGAACCTAGGCTAAGGGACATATCTGGGTTTTAAACAGGAATATTTCACTTTAGATGTGGGGGAGTTGTCAGTCTCCCTCTCCCCTGCACACCTCCTATGTACTGGACATGAGAAGTGTTCAGTGACACTCTTCCCTCCATCGGCTGGAGAAGACACTGACACAGACTTTGAACTCCCCAGAGTGAGGACTAGAGTCAAGCCATCAGACAGTTGCAAATCAGTGGTCTTGCTATCAGACAAGTTTTTTTGGTTGAATATTCAACACAGAAAAATGAAATATAACGTAATGTAATATATAAAATAATGATTACACAGAGTTGTCACACATACATCACCCTCTCTAACATTTACAATACGGTATGATTTTACTGTGGACATTTAAAGATACAGGGCCCCAAATACCAACCCATTGGTTACACAGTGACATTTTTCCAATACTTCTAAATGGGTCAAAAACAAAATCTCCCATTGGACCAAAACGTTTACAATGCAGATGTGTCATACACACCCCCCTCTATGATATCTTACAATACGGTATGATTTTACTGTGGAAATTTACAGATACAGGGCCCCAAATACCAAAACATTGGCTACAAACTGACACTTTTGCACTACTAAATGGGTTAAAAACAAAATCTCCCATTGGACCAAAACGTTTACAATGCAGATGTGTCATACACACCCCCCTCTATGATATCTTACAATACGGTATGATTTTACTGTGGAAATTTACAGATACAGGGCCCCAAATACCAAAACATTGGCTACAAACTGACACTTTTGCACTACTAAATGGGTTAAAAACAAAATCTCCCATTGGACCAATACGTTTACAATGCAGATGTGTCATTCACACCCCCCTCTATGATATCATAAAATACGGTATGATTTTACTGTGGAAATTTAAAGATACAGAGCCCCAAATATGAACCCATTGGCTACAAACTGACATTTTTGCAATACTTTAAAATGAGTCAGAAACAAAAGCTCCCATTGGACCAAAACGTTTACAATGCAGATGTGTCATACACACCCCCCTCTATGATATCTTACAATACGGTATGATTTTACTGTGGAAATTTAAAGATACAAGGCCCCAAATACCAACCCATTGGTTCCAAACTGACTTTTTTTGTAATACTTCTAAATGGGTCAAAAATAAAATCTCCCATTGGACCAATACGTGTACAATGCAGATGTGTCATACACATCCCCCTCTATGAAATCTTACAATACGGTATGATTTTACTTTGGATATTTAAAGATACAGAGCCCCAAATTCCAACCTATTGGTTACACAGTGACATTTGTCCAATACTTCTAAATGGGTCAAAAACAACATTTCCCGGAGGAGGAGGGAGGAGCCGGATGTGGGCGAGGTCGGGCTGCTGCTGCTGAGTGCGGGGAGTCTTGGCATCCCTCTAGCTGTGATGCATGCCAGGAGCTCACGGACTGCAAGCTAGCCTTCCGCCCCCCCTCCCCGGAGAGCCGCGCGTTGTGTGCAGTCCCTACCATCCGTTCGTCTTACCTCCCGGCCCCGGGAATTGGCTGCGAGGGGTGAAGGCGATGGGAGCGGCGTGCCTGAGCCAGCCACGGCTAAGGGTATCACGGCCCGGAGCTCGGCCGGGACCGCCGTGCCTTCCCCCATCATGTGCTGGAACCTACAAAATGATATGAGGAGAGGTGTGCAAGCACATAGTTGCCTGTGAAGGAGATGACAGCGTTTGCTTACTAGGAGCTGAAGATAGAAAGTGACAGCTGCATGAAAGGGAATCACAAATACAGGTGGAAGCCCCAGGAGTCTTAAAGGAGTAGTGCAAAGGACGCATGGTGGGTAAGACTTTGGCTGATTCTTAATCTGGAATGGAAGGTAAGTAACCCATTAGTTACTTCTTAAAGCTATATGGAACTCTCCTCCTATGGGACTGCTGCCTTGAGTTTCAATCCGCATTTACTATCACAAAGTATAATTGCAATAATCATCTAAAGTGGTGTATAAGTTTTGTATAGTATGTCATATTTGGCTCAGGATATGACACTGAAGGGGGTATTGGGGGGGACAGGAGTTTTCAGCGCCTGGGGTAGCAGTCAGATAAAGTCCTCTCAGCCTCATGCAATACACCTGGGGCTGTGGGTTTTTGCGCAGGTGGGAGTATAACTTAGGGGTGGCCGAGGCAGGGGGATTGCTCTCTGGTGGACTTTGAGCGACTTGTGAAAAGGTTGAAGAGGCAATCTCCATCACGCTATCTCTCACATCCATTTGTCTAATCTATTTTTGTCTATCTGTCTATTCCACTGTCCTGTCTTCTCAAGGGTTGAGAGGTAGGTAGAAATGAGAGGCAAATCAACAAAAGGGGCCACAGAAAACCCACCTAGAACCAGCACAAGCCCAAAAATAAAACACCAGATCGCCCAGGTAAAACTGGAACAAGAAGACAAATGGCCGACATGGAAATAAGACCCCCAGGCAGTGAGGCAGGCGCAGAAATGCCAGTGGAGATCCAGCAGGAAAAACTTCTCCCCACCAAGGGAGAAAAAGCAGAAATGTTTGCTAGGTTGGAGGCCTCAATCAAAGAAGAGATCAGTATTGTGCACGAAAACATGAGTCACACTCTAAAAAGAGTGGAGGAAGTGGAATCCATAGTTGATAAGCAAGGAGTAGAAATCCAAAATTTGAAACGCCAGATGGAAGCAATGCAGATTGAACAAAGAAATATAAGGTATAGATTGGAAGACCAAGAGAACCGCAGTAGAAGAAAAAACCTCCGGATCAGAGGTCTTCCGGAATCGCAAGGAGAAACAGAGAATTTACAGGATAAAATGGAAGTAATTTTTAAAGGCCTGTTGAACCCGACCGAAGCCAGCGGCAAATTAAAACTGGACAGAGTTCACAGGATTAGAAAACCACCGGAAATCAGGGGGGATGCTCCATGCGATGTCATCGTGCGATTACACAACTACTTGGACAAAGAGCAGATTAATTCCAACTTAAGGAAAAACTTGCAGGCAAAGTTTGGAGAAACAAGTTTGCATATTTTCCAGGACCTCGCAGCAGAGACCCTCAACAGGAGAAGAATTCTGAAACCACTACTGGCGATGCTGAAAACGCATGGAGTCCAATACTCCTGGGGCTTTCCTGCCTGTCTAATTGGACGTAAAGAGGGTTGAATGGCCGTGATGAGATTTCCGGAAGAAACACAAAAATTCTGCCAACGTCTAGGAATACCTGAAATAGAGATCCCGGGTTGGTTGGAGAAAACTGCCAACCAGGAGCTAACAGGGGATCTGACCACCTGGAAACCAGTATTAACTGCTGAAAGAGCATAGGGGCGAAAATAGCTTGTGGGCTAAGTAAGGATTCATTATAGACATATATGCAGTCTGTTTTCTCCTACGGGGCTGGGGGGGGCGGGGGAGGTGGTGGCGGGGGGGGGAGGCAGGAGGTGTGCGGGAGGGACGATTGGGACAGGCAACCCCCCACACTCAGTGGAAAACCTGCGGTCTCGATTGGATCCCACCCCGAGTTCAACCTCTGGGGGACAACCGGGTGGCCGGGTGGAGATGGGGGGCCACGGTTATGTATTGGGCCTAGTTGAGGCTCGCCATACCCCCAAAAGTTTGGGGAAAGGGGAGGAGGGAGGGGGGTAGGAGACGATGGGTTTTGGAATTTTGGGGGGAGGGGGGACGGGGGGGTACTGGGGGAAAGGGAGGGGGGATGGGGTAATGGAGGGATCAATTAATATAACAGTATTAGGAGCCTGCATCACAGAGAGAAGAAAACAAATGAGAGGGAGTGATGATGCCTAGTTTAAAAATTGTCTCTTATAATGTTAGGGGCTTGAACTCTTATGTAAAATGTGCTAATATTTTAGGGGAATTTAAGTTTTTGAAGGCCGAGGTTGCAATGCTTCAAGAGACACATTTAAGTGTCAATAAGCACCAAAAAATCTTTTCCAGACTTCCCAGTTTGGTATTACAGTGACTCACCAATTAAAGGGGCAAGAGGAGTGGCCATAGGGTTTGCCAGGGAGACTAGGTTTGAACTAGAGGAAGGATTAGCTGACCCGGAGGGTCGGTTTCTCTTCCTGAAAGGTAAAATCAATGGCTCAAAGTGCTCCCTGGCAAACATCTATGGGCCAAATAAAAATACACACAGAAAAGTAATGGGCATACTGGCAAAATTCGAAGAATTCAGGATGGGGAAGGCTATTGTTGCAGGGGACTTTAATTTGTGCTTAGACCCTGATAGGGATTGTTCATCGCATGTCCGGGGGAGGGGGGGTGTGGGCAGGAAAACTCAAAAAGAAGCTGCATCAGCTTCAGCTGGTGGATGTATGGAGGATCCAGCAGGGTGACACAAGGGACTACACTTACTATGCCCCCGTGCATGAGATGTACTCGAGACTCGAATTTTTCCTGGTAGAACACAGGTTGCTGGAAGAGGTCACAGGGGCATCTATTGGAAATATGACATTTTCTGATCATGCACCGGTGAGTTTACAAATAAAAATAGGGGAAATTGATATACAGGGCTCAGGGTGGAGACTGAACGAAGACCTGTTACTAGACAAAGTAATCTTAAAGAGAATCAAGGAAGAGCTGGAGTGGTTCTTCAAAATAAATATACCCGGGGAGGTAAATGAGGCTACAATATGGGAGGCCCACAAATCATACATCGGGGGCATATTTAAGATGGTAGGGGCGGAAAAAAAACAAGAGATTGAAAAACAAAAGGCTAACCCTGATTAAAGAGATTCAAGAACTAGAGCAACAACATAAAGCATCAGGAGGGAGGGAGGTTTGGATAAATCTACATAAAAGAGGAGAAGAGCTGAGGGCCTCTTTAGAACAGGAAACGCGTAAAAACCTATAATTTGGTCAAGAAAGAAAGATACATCTATGGTAACAAACCGGGCAAGCTTCTTGCTAGGGCCCTGAAAAAAAAGAAAACAAGCAATTATATTGAAAAAATTAAGACCAAATCAGGGGAAACTAAATACAAAACGTACGATATAGCGAAAGAATTTCAAGAGTTCTATGGTGAGTTGTATGCAATAAACGCAGATAATTCTCAGGAGTCTAATAGACATAAGCGTGAGGCCAGTAAAACTTTTTTTAAAAGAGGCAAATTTAATAAAAATCACGGAAGAAGATAGAGTTATGTTAGATGCCCCTGTGACTGTACAGGAACTAAGGAAAGCCATACAGGATACCCCAAATGGGAAAAGCCCAGGCCCTGATGGGCTGACCGCCCTTTATTACAAAAAACTACAGGAACCATTGCTCCCCATATTGTGCTCATACATGAATGGGATCGGGGAAAGTTGGGAGATGAGGAAAGAAGCACTTGAAGCAAGTATTGCAATAATTGGGAAGGAGGGGAGGGATAGGACGTTATGCTCCAGTTACAGGCCCATCTCCCTCTTGAATGTCGACACAAAACACTTCGTAAAGATCTTGGCCGATAGATTGAAAAAGATAATAAATGAGATTGTTCACTCCGACCAAGTAGGCTTCGTACCTGGAAGGGAAGGGAGAGATAATGGCATTAAAACACTAATGGTGACCCAGACAATGAAGGATAGGGGAGCCCCAGGACTACTCCTGTTGATGGATGCTGAAAAAGCTTTCAACAGGGTAGACTGGGGCTTCATGTGGACCATTTTGGAAGAGTTTGGCATAGGTAATAGAATGCTTAGTAGGATAAAAGCCTTGTACACCTACCCCACTGCAAGAGTTAAGATAAATGGTACCTTATGCGAACCTATCGTGTTGTATAATGGTACTAGACAGGGATATCCACTTTCCCCGCTGCTTTTTGTGTTGACGTTGGAACCTTTACTGGCTAAGATAAGACTCAGCCTGGATATCAGCGGGGTTAAAATTGTTGAAGAAGAATATAAAATAGCTGCCTTTGCGGATGACATCTTATTGTACGTAACCCGTCCGAGGATCACCCTTCCGAACCTGCTTGAGATCGTCAGGAGCTATGGTAGATTATCCAATTTTCAAGTTAATTCAACCAAGTCGGAAATATTGGAAATTGTAGAAGACAAAGATGGGGATAAGGCGTATCAAAAGAGTCAACCATTTAAATGGGGGATAAAAGAGCTTACTTATTTAGGAATCAAAATTTCACCAGTAAAAGAGACACTGTTCCATGCCAACTATATGTCACTCCTTAATGAGATCAGGTCTGAGCTGAATAGATATCCACGGAACCGACTCTCATGGGGAGGCAGAATAAACCTACATGTCAGTTCTCCCTAAAATCACATATAAAATCCAAATGCTCCCTATTTCAATACCACAGAGTTTTTTGCATAAACTACACACATTGTTTGTAAGGTTCATATGGAGGGGGAAAAAAACCACAAATTAAGTATGCACAATTAGTGAATGTTAAGAAGAGGGGGGGTGGGGGCACCTGATATTAAAAAATATTATGTAGCTATAGTCATATCACACATTTTAGATTGGGCGAGTAATAATAAAGAAAAACAATGGGTGAAAATAGAGAATATAACGAGTGGGGTGGATTTGGGTAAAAACGTGTGGATACCACCACAATATAGAAAATTGAGCACGAAAACACTGGATATCACCAAACACGCTTTAAATTTATGGGATAAAATACATGACAGGGAGAAGAGGGGATATAATTCACCACTAGTCCCGCTTAAGGATACAGACTACTTTCCGCCTGGGAGGGAAGATATGTTTGGGAGATGGATTTTAAAGGAAGAGGCCCAACTTAAAGATATTACAAGTCAGGCTAAGGTGTGCACCTACCAGGAACTTAAAGCTAGAGACAACTGGTTTGTTATTGACAATTGGAAGTATAGGCAGCTGAAACATTTTGTTGAATCTCTTCCGCAGCCAATTAGGTCGATGAAAGATCTTTGCCCCCTCGAAAAAGTGTGTATGGAGAAAAACAGGAGGGGAGGAATGTCTAGGATCTACAGAATTTTGATTAAAATGGGAAAAGAGGAGCGCCCGCTATATCTCAGGAAATGGGAGGAGGAATTAGGAAAGAAGATCAGTGAAAGCGAGGTCGGGAGGGTCTTGAGCAGAGTGAACGCTACCTCAGGGAACTATAGGATTGCTGAAATGAATTTCAGAATCTTGGCAAGAATGTATATCACCCCGGATATAGCACATAAATTACAGAAAGAAACATCGCAATTATGCTGGAGGGGGTGTAAGGATACAGGGACAATGGCGCATATATGGTGGTTGTGCCCGGTAATGAAAAAATTCTGGGAGGAGATAAGGGGGATTATATATATGATCACTAATATGAGGGTCCCTGATGACCCCTGGGTCTGTTTGCATCACGGGAGCGACTTGCCCTCCAAGAGGTACTTGAAATTATTGTTACCGCACCTCCTCAATGCCGCCAAAAGTCTCATCCCCAAATACTGGCTAGATAGTAGGAGACCTACAATGCGGGAGTGGTTCAACAAAATAGAGGAAATTCACTGCCTGGAATACCTGAGGTATAGTGAAGGGCTGGAGATGGAAGAGTATGAAGAGACATGGAGAGACTGGGCAAAGTATAAGCCCTCTATGCAGGCTGCTGAGGTGTGGGAAAAGGAGCTAGATAACTCTACAAATAAAAATTCAAACTTAAACCCGAGCTAGAGGATACACACTCAAACAGGTATAAAGAGCAGGAGGAGGATAGAGAGTAGCTCGGGTCAAGATCTCTGTGGGATGAGCTGTGGGGGGGATGGGGGGGTTGGGTGGGCAACTGGGTCTAGGGACGGGTGGGGGTTATAAGGGGGGTTAGTGCTTTTGGAATAGGGACATTAGCAATGTAAGTTATAATTATAATGATTTACTTAATGGATGGGGAAAAAAAAAAGAGAATGCCACAATGATGTGTAAGTATTAAGGGATTACATAGTTACATAGTTACATAGTAGGTGAGGTTGAAAAAAGACAAAAGTCCATCCAGTCCAACCTATGTGTGTGATTATGTGTCAGTATTACATTACATATCCCTGTATGTTGCGGTCATTCAGGTGATTATCTAATAGTTTCTTGAAGCTATCAATGCTCCCCGCTGAGACCACCGCCTGTGGAAGGGAATTCCACATCCTTGCCGCTCTTACAGTAAAGAACCCTCTACGTAGTTTAAGGTTAAACCTCTTTTCTTCTAATTGTAATGAGTGGCCACGAGTCTTATTAAACTCTCTTCTGCGAAAAAAATGTATCCCTATTGTGGGGTCACCAGTACAGTATTTGTAAATTGAAATCATATCCCCTCTCAAGCGTCTCTTCTCCAGAGAGAACAAGTTCAGCGCTCGCAACCTTTCATCATAACTAAGATCCTCCAGACCCTTTATTAGCTTTGTTGCCCTTCTTTGTACTCGCTCCATTTCCAGTACATCCCTCCTGAGGACTGGTGCCCAGAACTGGACAGCATACTCCAGGTGCGGCCGGACCAGAGTCTTGTAGAATTATCGTTTTATCTCTGGAGTTGATCCCCCTTTTAATGCATGCCAATATTCTGTTTGCTTTATTAGCAGCAGCTTGGCATTGCATGCCATTGCTGAGCCTATCTACTAGGACCCCCAGGTCCTTTTCCATCCTAGATTCCCCCAGAGGTTCTCCCCCCAGTGTACAGATTGCATTCATATTTTTGCCACCCAAATGCATTATTTTACATTTTTCTACATTGAACCTCATTTGCCATGTAGTCGCCCACCCCATTAATTTGTTCAGGTCTTTTTGCAAGGTTTCCACATCCTGCGGAGAAGTTATTGCCCTGCTTAGCTTAGTATCGTCTGCAAATACAGAGATTGAACTGTTTATCCCATCCTCCAGGTCGTTTATAAACAAATTAAATAGGATTGGTCCCAGCACAGAACCCTGGGGAACCCTACTACCCACCCCTGACCATTCTGAGTATTCCCCATTTATCACCACCCTCTGAACACGCCCTATGGTCCATGCCAACGGACCTTATTTTGTACAGTAAACGTTTATGGGGAACTGTGTCAAATGCTTTTGCAAAATCCAGATACCCCACGTCTACGGGTCTTCCTTTATCTAGATGGCAACTCACCTCCTCATAGAAGGTTAATAGATTGGTTTGGCAAGAATGATTCTTCATGAATCCATGCTGATTACTGCTAATGATATCGTTCTTATTACTAAAATCTTGTATATAGTCCCTTATCATCCCCTCCAAGAGTTTACATACTATTGATGTTAGGCTAACTGGTCTGTAATTCCCAGGGATGTTTTTTGGGCCCTTTTTAAATATTGGTGCTACATTGGCTTTTGTCCAATCAGCTGGTACCATTCCAGTCAATAGACTGTAAAAATTAGGAACAACGGTCTGGTAATCACCTGACTGAGTTCCCTAAGTACCCTCGGATGCAAGCCATCTGGTCCCGGTGATTTATTAATGTTAAGTTTCTCAAGTCTAATTTTAACTCCGTCCTCTGTTAACTATGGAGGTGCTTCCCGTGTTGTGTCATGAGGATAAACACTGCAGTTTTGGTTACTGAAGCCCCCGATTCACTCGTGAAGACTGAGGAGAAGAATAAATTCAATACCTTTGCCATCTCCCCATCCTTTGTAACCAGATGTCCTTCCTCATTCTTTATGGAGCCAATATGGTCTGTCCTCCCTTTTTTACTGTTTACATACTTAAAGAATTTCTTGGGATTTTTTTTGCTCTCCTCCGCTATGTGTCTTTCATGCTCTATCTTAGCCGTCCTTATTGCACCCTTACATTTCTTATTGCATTCTTTATAAAGTCTGAATGCTGAGGATGATCCCTCAACCTTGTATTTTTTGAAGGCCTTCTCCTTTGATTTTATATGCATTTTTACATTGGAGTTAAGCCATCCAGGATTTTTGTTCGCTCTTTTAAATTTATTACCCAATGGGATACATTGGCTAATGCCCTTATTTAATATGCTCTTAAAGCAAACCCATCTCTCCTCCGTATTCTTTGTTCCTAATATTTTATCCCAATTTATGCCTTTTAGCAAGGTTTGTAGTTTAGGGAAGTTGGCGCTTTTGAAATTCAGTGTCTTTGTGTTCCCTTCATGTTTCCTATTTGTGTGATTTATACTGAAACTAATTAACCTGTGATCGCTGTTACCTAAATTTCCCCCGTATTTCCACATCTGTGATCAGGTCTGTATTGTTGGTAATCAGTAGATCCAGTAATGTTTTATTTCTAGTTGGTGCGTCTACCATCTGACCCATAAAATTGTCCTGCAAGACATTAAGGAACTGGCGAGCCTTAAATGAATGCGCAGTTCCCTCCGCCCAGTCTATGTCTGGATAATTAAAATCCCCCATTATGATAACACTTCCCATCCTTGCTGCAAATCCAATTTGTGATAGGAGATCCGTCTCCACTTCCTCCCTCAGGTTAGGGGGCCTATAGCATACTCCCAGTATTATTTTCCCCTTAGCTTCATCCCTTTGGAGCTCTACCCATAAGGATTCCACCTCCTCTCTAGCTCCCTCAGTGATGTCATCTCTCACATTCGCTTGTACATTATTCTTGATATATAGGCATACCCCTCCCCCTTTTTTACCCTCTCTATCCTTGCGGTATAGGGTATACCCTTGAATGTTTGCCAGCCAATCATGAGAGCTGTTGAACCAGGTCTCTGAAATTCCCACACAATCCAAATCCTCCTTGTACAACAGTATCTCTAGTTCACCCATCTTGTCCGCCATGCTCCTGGCATTGGTGAACATGCCACATAGTTTAGACCGGTCGCATATTGTCCTCGTATTGGGTGTTTCAAGATTGCATATTGAAAGATAAGATTGACTTGAAAGTTGAAACAATATCCTCCTAAAAATATTACTTGGCTGAAGTGGCAAAAAAAAAAAAACATTTCCCATTGGACCAAAACGTTTACAAATGAGATGTGTCATACACACCCCCTGATATCTTACAATATTTACATTTACACCCCTTAACACATAAGGCCTCATGCACACAGGATGTTTTTACAGCTGCTTTTGCAGCTTAAATGTTATTCTATGGCCTCATGCACATACAGGATTTTAGGAGCTGTAAATGGCATAGGCGTTTTCAAGCTGCAAAAAAAACCCCCCAGGGCCAGCGCTTTCTGAGGACCGGCATTAGAGCTGTAAAAATGTCTGACAATGGTAAAAGCTGCTAAATGCGGCTTAACGCTGGATACAGCTTGTGACAGACCTAGCCGGGAGAGAGACTTTTGGAGGGGACTGTATGCTAGCCTCTTGCCGATCGATCGGGGGCCCTTGCATTTGGGAGAACGGTGCTCTTTGTGAGCTGTATGCCTGGGGACCTTTGAGGTGGTATCACTGTGGATTCGGGTCCTGGTCCCCCAGGACACACAGACTCTGGGGACCCTGGTTTGCCATATTGGAATAGTGGCTGATTCATAATGCTGGGACAGATACTAATAGGAGATGCTGATGTAAATTCCAGCACCTGTCTGTCTGTTGTCTGCTAAAATGTGTATTGTAAATAAGTCTATAGTATGGGATCTAAGAGTCATTAGATCCCCATTGTTGTTTGTGTTTATTAACTCTGCTATTGTGTAAAGAAGAGTCTTTGTTGATTGTGATAATGTTGATTGGATTTTCTGAACTACAAGATGGCCAGTCTGGCCTAAAGGTCATGTCTGAGTCATCTAGGCTGTCTAAAGGGATTAGTTAATTAGCTCATGTTAATTAGGTTAATTAGGTTAATTAGGTTACAGCTGTATTGTTAGAGTAATATGAGCAGGAGGCCTGCACCTCCTCTTTTATTGTATAAATAAGACTTCCTGTCAATAAAGATAGATTCCTGGTTGAACTTACATACAGCCTGCCTGGTGTTTGTTCTGAGCTATCACAACTGGGTTAGAACGGCACAGAGCTGTAGTTCTAATCCCGGAGCATCGGATGACCGAGCAATCAGATGTTGTGATCTGCAGTCTGATTCTATAGCAGCAGAGGAGTGACGGGAGAGTGGAACCGAGCGAGCAAGGGGCTCATTACACAGCTGTATTAAGCCTCGCTAAGCGTTTTTTTGACATGTCAAAATCAATGGTTCCCTATGAGATCCCATTAATTTGAATAGAAGTCGCACCAGAAATTGGATCATGATGATCCAACTAGCAGTGTGGTTTGTGCGCTGAGGATCTTGAAGCGGGAACCCTCACCAAAATGAAAAAAGTAACGTTTCTGGGGTACCCCCTAAAATCCATACCAGACTCTCATCTGAGCACGCAGCCTGGCAGGTCATGAAAGGGGAGGGGCGACGGCGAGTGCTCCCCCCTGGACCATACCAGGCCTCGTGCCCTCAACATGGGGGGGTGAGTGCCTTTGCCCCTCCACCCCAAAGTACCTTTTTCCCATGTTGATGGGGCAAGGACCTCTTCCCGACAACCCTGCCCGGTCGTTCTCGGGGTCTGCGGGTGTGGGGCTTATCGAAATCTGGAAGCCCCTTTAACAAGGGGGGCCCCCAGATCCCAGCCCCCACCCTATGTGAATGAGTTTGGGGTACATTTTACCCCTACCCATTCACCCCAAAAAATAAAGATTCAAAATTTAAAAAACAGTACTCAGGTTTTTGACAAAGTAATTATTGAAGCAGCTCCGGTGTGTCTTCTTCTGATTTCTTCTCCCTTCGGCGATGTCTTCATCCTCCAGTTTGTCTCCCTCCACTGATGTCTTATTCCGTTGCCGGTCCTCCTATCTCCGCTGTCTTCTGCCTCTTCTGGTTCTCCTCTCTCCGCTATCTTCTCCCCCGTTCTTCCTCCAATGTTCTCTCAATGCTCTCTCCCGCTGTAATGCTAGGGCCGCCGTGTGCCATTGCTTATATAGCCATAGGGCGGGGCCACGCGGTGATGTTATCCGGAGGCCTCGCCCCCTTGTGACACCACCCCATAATGCCCGGGCGGTGATTTTACAAGGGGTGGGGCCTTCAGATGACATCACCGGGTGGCCCTGCCACATGGCTATATAAGTAATGGCACATGGCAGCCCTAGCATTACAGCAGGAGAGAGCGTTGAGAGAACATCGAAGGAAGAACAGGGGGAGAAGATAGCGAAGAGCCAGCAGAGAACCAGCAGAGAGAGAAGACAGCGGGGAGAGGAGAAACGGCAGTGGAAGAAGACATCAGCGGAGGGAGAAGAACCAGACTATGAATACATTGCCTGAGGGAGAAGATTTCGGAAGGAAGAGGCCCCATGCCCACAGACCCTGACAACCAACGGCCAGGGTTGTCGGGAAGAGGCCCTCCTCCCAATCAACATGGGAACAGGGTGCTTCAGGGTGGGGGGGGGGGGTGCATGTGGCCTAGTATGGTCCAGGATGGGGTTTGGGCATTCGATCGTTTCCCCTTTTCCTGTCCTTCCAGGCTGTGTGCTCGGATAAGGTTCTGGTATGGATTTTGGGGGGCCCCACGCCATTTTTTTGGCATGGGGGTTCCCCTTAAAATACATACCTCTTTGGTCTGGTATGGTCTTGGGGGGAACCCCACGCCATTTTTTTTTTGACAAGGGTTTATCATGATCTGACTTCTATTGGTGCGACTTCTATTCAAATCAATGGGTTTTCATAGGGAACTATTGATTTTGAATAGAGGCAGAGGAACACTGCTAAAAGCTAGCGTGGCTAAACGTGCATTAACACCAATGTAAGAAGCTACTAAAAACGGAAAATTGTATACTCACCTTTCCGTAATTTTCCTTTCCTGGTGCATCTTCATGGCAGCATACATATGGCCTAGTATGGTCCAGGATGGGGTTTGGGCATTCGATCGTTTCCCCTTTTCCTGACCTTCCAGGCTGTGTGCTCGGATAAGGTTCTGGTATGGATTTTGGGGGGCCCCACGCCATTTTTTTGGCATGGGGGTTCCCCTTAAAATACATACCTCTTTGGTCTGGTATGGTCTTGGGGGGAACCCCACGCCATTTTTTTTTTGACAAGGGTTTATCATGATCTGACTTCTATTGGTGCAACTTCTATTCAAATCAATGGGTTTTCATAGGGAACTATTGATTTTGAATAGAGGCAGAGGAACACTGCTAAAAGCTAGCGTGGCTAAACGTGCATTAACACCAATGTAAGAAGCTACTAAAAACGGAAAATTGTATACTCACCTTTCCGTAATTTTCCTTTCCTGGTGCATCTTCATGGCAGCATACATATGGCCTAGTATGGTCCAGGATGGGGTTTGGGCATTCGATCGTTTCCCCTTTTCCTGACCTTCCAGGCTGTGTGCTCGGATAAGGTTCTGGTATGGATTTTGGGGGGCCCCACGCCATTTTTTTGGCATGGGGGTTCCCCTTAAAATACATACCTCTTTGGTCTGGTATGGTCTTGGGGGGAACCCCACGCCATTTTTTTTTTGACAAGGGTTTATCATGATCTGACTTCTATTGGTGCGACTTCTATTCAAATCAATGGGTTTTCATAGGGAACTATTGATTTTGAATAGAGGCAGAGGAACACTGCTAAAAGCTAGCGTGGCTAAACGTGCATTAACACCAATGTAAGAAGCTACTAAAAACGGAAAATTGTATACTCACCTTTCCGTAATTTTCCTTTCCTGGTGCATCTTCATGGCAGCATACATATGGGTTGTGACTCCACCCCCACAACCTGATAGGACTGGTTAACTATAAATCAGAGACAGACCCAGCTCACAGCATTCTCTGTAACTCTCACAATTTGGGTGGGTATCTGTATGCTGCCATGAAGATGCACCAGGAAAGGAAAATTACGGAAAGGTGAGTATACAATTTTCCGTTTTCCTGGTGCATCATGGCAGCATACATATGGGGACTAACTCGCCATACGGGAGGGTGCAAGAAAAATTTTGTAATCATCAGTAGCGCAAGTAGTTCACCTATAAAAGTGTAATGAAGGTGTCCTGGGAGGACCATATTGCTGACTTGCAAATAACTTCAGGAGACACTCAGCGCTGAACTGTCCACAGAGCTGGCACTGCCCTAGTTAAATGTGCTCTTAAGACCTCCAAAACAGGAAGGCCTTGAAGAGTAGGCTCTTTTAATTGTTTGAACAATCTAGGAGGTGACTGAACGTGTTGATACTGACTGACCCTTCCTTAAGCCATGCTGGAACCAAGTACATATTTCAGCTTTCCTAAATGAAAGGGTAGCTGCCAAGCAGGTCACCAGCGTTAGCTCAACCTACAGGGGATGTGGTTCCCACTCAACCCAGAAAGACGGGAAATTGACTTTCTGGTTAAATTGGAAGGAGAAAGACACCCAATGGATAAAAGCAGTCTGGAGTTTTAGGACTATTCTGTTCTGTCCGGGTATAATGTTAAGTGAGGCTCCTTGAGTGCAAAGCCTGTAGTTCTGACATCCTTCTTCACAGAGGTAGTAGCAACCAGAAATACGGCCTTTAGGGTTTGCAGAGTGTAGTCAATTCTGTAGGATAGAAATGAGTCTTTGATAGAAATGGGGACCATAAGCAAGTTCCACATAGGGCCTCATGGTAGGCCTATAACTTCATGCAAGCCTTTTAAGAATTGCATCACTAAAGGGTTAAGGACTCCTTAAACCCCTGCAAGTGCAGACAAAGGTGAACTTAAAACTTTTAACATATTCGAACCTAGGCCCCTGTTCAGCCCCAGTTGTAAGAACTGTGGAACCTTGGCTGGTTTAGGTGATAAAGGACTCCAGGCTTTTGCTGTGTGAGATCTGCATAATTTTCCCATATTCTTAGGTAAATCTTCATGAGGACCTCTCTGGTTTGACACAAGGTAGGCACTACCTGCACTGAGCATACTTGACTTGGTAGCCAATGCCTCTCAACTTCCATGCCGTCAAAAGTAGTCTCTTGGAGCTGGATGGCAAAACTGTCCATGAGAGAGCGAATCTGTCATCACTGGAAGGGGCAGTGGTGATTCAATGCTTAAGAGTAGGAGAGAGAGACACTAGAACCTCCTAAGCCAAAATGGTACATTTGCAATTATTGATACAGGAAGCTCCACTGACAGCCTAAGAATTCTACCCTTCCACTGCTGCCTAGGCACAGTACAAATCTTGCTCCTCTTGCTAAAAGGAGTGAATGACAGAAGTGCTTTGAACACTACTCGGTTCAAGAAATTCAATACTATTCCTCATAAGCTTAACATCCCATGACCTTAAGCAGCCTGGTCTTTGAAATGAGTCCCCCAACCTTTCTAGCTGGGGTCTGATGTGATAATGTTTCATAATTGGTCAGTTACGAAGAGCCAAGGATATTCCGGCACTGTTCTGCTGGAAGAGACTTCACTCCCAAAGTACCTTTGGCTTTCTCTATCAGAGGATGGAAATTCCCTTGAGGATGAATTGGGACAAGTAGGTGTCTGATAAACCTACAGGAGAATCCAGTCTCCCAGATTTATGAATATTATATTTGATTGGAGGTTTTCCATCTTGCACGACTCTAACTTCCTGTGCTGCTTGTCATTTTTTTTTTTTTTTTTTAACTTTAGCACTGGGCACAGATTACCTGGTTTTCATTTTTTATTTTTGCTAGGTAACTGGAACCTTCACGATTGCCTTTTTTTTTCTATCCAGCTACAAATGGGAACAGAATTTTTTACTTTCCCATCAACTCTGGTAGCCTGGCTGACTGGAAGAGATTGAAAGGTGGACTTCCCACCTGTCAATGTTATATGATCGGTGTGCTCACTGAATTATGCCCCTGCATGGGTGAGTTTGTCATGTTATACTTTTTCAATAAAAAATTGTACCAGAAAAGCAGACCTCCCTTAAACTTCCCCCAATGTCACGCCAATATAGCTGATATGGCCCACTGAGCCTGAAGGTTTTCCATCCAGGTGTGTGCATAAAGCTTTGCACAGGCACCCCCTGGATTAGTGCACCCTTAAAAGGGACTTCCACTGTTCTCTTAAGACAGGAGCCTTAGAGCTTTAAGGCTTCAATAATGAAGATTGTGTACTTCTCTGGTTCGTTTACTAATCTTTTTCCCGGTCTATAGGATCTTGCTTCCTGGTGTCTACTTGGGAGTCGCCACCTGTATGCTGGACCTTTGAATTTTCTGTTTTTTGTCAGATGATATTCGCCCTGACCTGCTAATGGTCACCCTTGAGGTGGCTGTATCCTGTCTACTCCCAAATAGATTGGATCTGTGTTCTGGTGTCTTGCACCATTTTTTTTTTTTTGGCGGGATCCACCAACCATGGCTTCAGCCATAATGCACTCCTTGCCGTGACCGCGGGGAACACCGCTCTTGAAAAACATCAATTAATGTCTGACACATCCACCACAGGAGTATGCCACCAATTTCAGCTCTTAAAAAGCTGTTACCACCTTGTCTTTTCACTTCTTCAAGACGGGCTTATTTAAAGGGTTACACCACTTTTTTTTTTTTTTTGGCTGCAGTTTTCTGTAAATTGCAATTAAACATGACCATCTGGAGGTGCTCTGCACACAGAATGTGTACATAACTACCCCCTAAACATAATTTCCAGAAGTCTGCACCAAGATAAAAGTCAGATTCCTTGGCATCCACCACAATAAAAATTTCATTTTTGATAAGATACTCCCAAAAGGGAATCACGTCTAAAGGAATGCAGACCCTGCCACTTTCCACAGAGTCCTGCAGGTACAGCAGCTGGCTGACAATTATGAAACCACTCCCATTAAGACTCATTCAGTGCATGAGCTGGTTATTGCTGGTGTGCCAGCACCTGCAGATGCTACAGTATGAAGTAGCACTTAGATCTAGATCTAATTTTCGGACTAGAGCCTCCTTGAATGTGCCATGTCTTGCCAGCTACATTCATGATGCATCCATCATCTAAGAAGACTGCAGCAGGTTGACCTTTAGCTTTTTCAGGCTATACAGTTTTGACAGCCTGTTTATAAGGGCATTTTTCTCTGACCCCTTCAATTCTTCCTGGATTAACTCTTCCAGTTGTTCAGTGAAGGAAATTAGTACTTTCCAACCTTGTGCAGAGTTTCCTCTACTTCAACCCAGGCAATTGGGTCCTTAGCGGTTCTTGCAAAAAAAGTCTCTATTGGGAAATCTTCAAAGCTTGTGCAAGCTTTCCTATTTGGACACCACCTACTGGTTCTGGTTGGAAGTGCTAGACAATTTATGCACTAGCTTGTCAAGCAATGACTTTCCACCACGAATGCAGCAACCATTAGGGCTGGTAATCTGTGGTGTTCGTAAACGGGGAGCAAACAAAATGAGAGGTGAGAAGATGACATTGATCAATGTTGCCTGTACGTCTGTGCTTTGAACGGTGGCTGTTCTGGCTTTTAAACTGAGCCCAACACAGTGATCCCAGAGAAAGCATAGAAAAGGGGAAAGGAAGAGCCCAGGTGAAGGCCATAAATAGCATAATGATCCTAGAGCAACACTGAAAAGGAGAAAGGAAAAACACAGGTGAATGCCATAAAAAGGGAAAACATTCCTGCAAACAATGACCACATAGGCATCCAGCATGCATGAGAAGAGAGCTCCACCATTTGTTGCCAAAAAATGCCATAAAACCATTTAGAACTCACATTTGCCATTAGCGATGATATCAGTGCCCGAGCATGATCAGATCACCATCCTTGAAAAGCTCTAACCAGGAAACAGAGGCTGCATCACTTCCTACCTCTCATGCTCAGAGTGTACTTGCACTGCTGCAGCCATCTTGGCAATGGCAAACGCCCATAACACAGAGAAAAGAAGTAAAAAGCATATGGAAAGCAAAAGGAAACACTGTCACTTACGTCAAAGCTTGTTTAAAGCTTTCTTTGAGAAGCCTGCACCACCAGAATGGGGCTCCAACCATCTAGCTCATTTAGAGGCTGTACAGGAAGGACTTCTGCCCAGGAGAGGCTGAAATATGCCCCCCAGACCACCAGAATGGGGCTCCAACCATATAGCTTCATTTAGAGGCTGTACAGGAAGGACTTCCACCCAGGAGAGGCTGAACCTGGCTGGGGCGACAAGCGGTAAGGGATACCTCGCGACTCCAGTCTTGATCAGCTGAGGAAAAAAAGGAGAATGCTGTGAGCCGGATCTGTCTTTGATTTATAGTTAACCAGTCCTATCAGGTTGTGGGGGCGGAGTCACAACCCATATGTATGCTGCCATGATGCACCAGGAAAGTATGTTTTTACAGCCGCTTATTCCTGGCATGGGTTTTCTAACACCCTGTGTGAATGAGGCCTAAGTCTAATGGTATTATGCCCCCCTAAACAAGGAGTAGATTGCTCCATGATGATGTGGCTAAACTTATTTTATCTGTTGAATTTCTGTAGAACTAGCTGATTTACTACTACGAACATTTTTCAGTACCCTTTGTTTTTCTTACCTTTTTTCAATTTATTTTCTACATTTTTCTATACCAGTGTTAATTTTGACCACAAATTTTCATTCAAATGTAGTTTTGACTAAAATGCCATTTAGTTTTAGTCATATTTTAGTCATCTCAATTGTTTTAGTCTAGTTTTAGTTGACTAAATAACATAAGATTTTAGTTGACTAAATCTATAGTAGATTTAAGCAACTAAAATGTAATGACCGAGATTACATACCTTTAGGTTTGCCACCAATCCGGGTTTCACCCGGACAGTCCGGGTTTGGAGTCGGGTGCCCAGATATCAGGCTGCCTGACCCGGACACCCGACTTAGTAGAGACCGGGCAGCAACCTTTAATGAACTCAGTGCAGCAAGTCATTCGCAGGGCAGCCCACGACGGGTGCTGGTACACAGGGCACACAGTTTGTGACCCCCTTTGGGCCAGAGCCGGTCCGGAGGGGGTCGCGGAGTGTGTGCCTTGTGCACTGGCACAGTGCACACACCTGTTACGGGCAGCCCTGCAGTTACGAAATGACCGGACACACTGAAGTCACATCAGTGCGGCTGTTCATTAAAGGTTGCCATCCGGTCCCAGCTGAGACGGGTGTCCGGGTTTCAGGGCACCCGACTCCAAACCCGGGCTGCCGGGGGAAAAGCCGGATTGGTGGCAACCCTACAGGTGTGTAATCTCAGTCATTAGATTTAGTCGAATAAATCTTATGTTATTTAGTCTACTAAAACTAGTCTAAAACTAAAACAATTTAGAGGACTAAAATATGACCAAAACGAAATGGCATTTTAGTCAAAACTAAAACTAGATCAAAATTTGCGGTCAAAATTAACACTGGAATTGAAAAATGTAAAAAAATTCTTTAAAAAAAAAGGCAAGAAAAACAAAGGGTAACATTTTCGTAGCAGTAAATCAGCCAATTCTACAGAAATTCAACAGATACAATAAGTTCAGCTACATCATCCCTGAACAATCCACTCCCTGTTTAGGGGGGCATAAAACCTTTAGAATTAAGTTGCTCCAATGAGAGATTTTATTTTTTATTTATAACTTTTGAAAAGTGTTGCTTTTATTACCAATGGGTTGGTATTTGGGGCTCTGTATCTTTAAATTTCCACAGTAAAATTATACCATATTAGATATTAGATAAGATATCATAGAGGGGGTGTGTATGACACATCTGCATTGTAAACGTTTTGGTCCAATTAGAGATTTTGTTCTTGACCCATTTAGAAGTATTGAAAAAATGTCACTGTGTAACCAATGGGTTGGTATTTGGGGCTCTGTATCTTTAAATTTACATGGTAAAATCATACCGTATTGTAAGATATCATAGAGGGGGGGGTGTATTACACATCTGCATTGTAAACGTATTGGTCTTATAGGAAATTTTGTTTTTGACCCATTTTAGAAGTATTGGAAAAATGTCACTGTTTAACCAAAGGGTTCAGGGGGGTGTGTATGACACATCTGCATTGTAAACATTTTGGTCCAATGGGAGATTTGTTTCTGACTCATTTTGAAGTATTGCGAAAATGTCAGTTTGTAGCCAATGGGTTGATATTTGGGGGCTTGTATCTTTAAATTTCCACAGTAAAATCATACCGTATTGTAAGATATCATAGAGGGGGGGTGTATGACACATCTGCATTGTAAACGTTTTGGTCCAATGGGAGATTTTGTTTTTAACCCATTTAGTAGTGCAAAAGTGTCAGTTTGTAGCCAATGGGTTGGTATTTGGGGCCCTGTATTTTTAAATGTCCACAGTAAAATCATACCATATTGTAAGATATCATAGAGGGGGGTGTGTATGACACGTCTGCATTGTAAACGTTTTGGTCCAATGGGAGATTTTGTTTTTGACCCTTTTTAGAAGTATTGGAAAAATGTCACTGTGTAACCAATGGGTTCATATTTGGGGCCCTGTATCTTTAAATTTCCACAGTAAAATCATTTCGTATTGTAAGATATCATAGAGGGGGGTGTGTATGACACATCTGCATTTTAAACGTTTTGGTCCAATGGGAGATTTTGTTTTTGACCCATTTAGAACTATTGGAAAAATGTCACTGTGTAACCAATGGGTTGGAATTTGGGGCTCTGTATCTTTAAATTTCCACAGTAAAATCATACCGTATTGTAAGATATCATAGAGGGGGGTGTGTATGACACATCTGCATTGTAAACGTATTGGTCCAATGGGAGATTTTGTTTTGTTAACCCATTTAGTAGTGCAAAAGTGTCAGTTTGTAGCCAATGGTTTGGTATTTGGGGCCCTTTATCTTTAAATTTCCACAGTAAAATCATACCGTATTGTAAGATATCATAGAGATGGGTGTGTATGACACATCTGCATTGTAAACGTTTTAGTCCAATGGGAGATTTTGTTTTTGACCCATTTTAGAAGTATTGGAAAAATGTCACTGTTTAAGGAATGGGTTCATATTTGGGGCTCTGTATCTTTAAATTTCCACAGTAAAATCATACCGTATTGTAAGATATCATAGAGGGGGGTGTGTATGACACATCTGCATTGTAAACGTATTGGTCCAATGGGAGATTTTGTTTTGTTAACCCATTTAGTAGTGCAAAAGTGTCAGTTTGTAGCCAATGGGTTGGTATTTGGGGCCCTGTATCTTTAAATTTCCACAGTAAAATCATACCGTATTGTAAGATATAATAGAGGGGGGTGTGTATGACACATCTGCATTGTAAATGTTTTGGTCCAATGGGAGATTTTGTTTTGTTAACCCATTTAGTAGTGCAAAAGTGTCAGTTTGTAGCCAATGGGTTGGTATTTGGGGCCCTGTATCTATACATTTCCACAGTAAAATCATACCGTATTGTAAGATATTATAGAGGGGGGTGTGTATGACACGTCTGCATTGTAAATGTTTTGGTCCAATGGGAGATTTTGTTTTTGACCCTTTTTAGAAGTATTGGAAAAATGTCACTGTGTAACCAATGGGTTCATATTTGGGGCCCTGTATCTTTAAATTTCCACAGTAAAATCATACCGTATTGTAAGATATCATAGAGGGGGGTGTGTATGACACATCTGCATTGTAAACGTTTTGGTCCAATGGGAGATTTTGTTTTTGACCCATTTTAGAAGTATTGGAAAAATGTCACTGTTTAACCAATAGGTTGATATTTGGGGCCCTGCATCTTTAAATTTCCATAGTAAAATCATTTCATATTGTAAGATATCATAGAGGGGGGTGTGTATGACACATCTGCATTTTAAACGTTTTGGTCCAATGGGAGATTTTGTTTTTGACCCATTTAGAACTATTGGAAAAATGTCACTGTGTAACCAATGGGTTGGAATTTGGGGCTCTGTATCTTTAAATTTCCACAGTAAAATCATACCGTATTGTAAGATATCATAGAGGGGGGTGTGTATGACACATCTGCATTGTAAACGTATTGATCCAATGGGAGATTTTGTTTTGTTAACCCATTTAGTAGTGAAAAAGTGTCAGTTTGTAGCCAATGGTTTGGTATTTGGGGCCCTTTATCTTTAAATTTCCACAGTAAAATCATACCGTATTGTAAGATATCATAGAGGGGGGTGTGTATGATACATCTGCATTGTAAATGTATTGGTCCAATGGGAGATTTTGTTTTGTTAACCCATTTAGTAGTGCAAAAGTGTCAGTTTGTAGCCAATGGTTTGGTATTTGGGGCCCTGTATCTTTAAATTTCCACAGTAAAATCATACCGTATTGTAAGATATCATAGAGGGGGGTGTGTATGACACGTCTGCATTGTAAACATTTTGGTCCAATTGGAGATTTTGTTTTTAACCCATTTAGTAGTGCAAAAGTGTCAGTTTGTAGCCAATGGGTTGGTATTTGGGGCCCTGTATCTTTACATTTCCACAGTAAAATCATACCGTAAGATATCATAGAGGGGGGTGTGTGTGACACATCTGCATTGTAAACGTTTTGGTCCAATGGGAGATTTTGTTTTTGACCCATTTAGAACTATTGGAAAAATGTCACTGTGTAACCAATGGGTTGGAATTTGGGGCTCTGTATCTTTAAATTTCCACAGTAAAATCATACCGTATTGTAAGATATCATAGAGGGGGGTGTGTATGACACATCTGCATTGTAAACGTATTGGTCCAATGGGAGATTTTGTTTTTGACCCATTTTAGAAGTATTGGAAAAATGTCACTGTTTAACCAATGGGTTCATATTTGGGGCCCTGTATCTTTAAATTTCCATAGTAAAATCATTCCGTATAGTAAGATATCATAGAGGGGGGAGTGTATGACACATCTGCATTGTAAACATATTGGTTCAATGGGAGATTTTGTTTCTGACCCACTTTGAAGTATTACAAAAAAAGTCAGCTTGGAACAAATGGGTTCATATTTGGGGCCCTGTATGTTTAAATGTCCACAGTAAAATCATTCCATAATGTAAATGTTAGAGAGGGTGATGTATGTGTGACAACTCTGTGTAATCATTATTTTATATATTATATTACGTTATATTTCATTTTTCTGTTGAATATTCAACCAAAAAAACTTGTCTGATAGCAAGACCACTGATTTGCAACTGTCTGATGGCTTGACTCCAGTGAGTGAGGGGAAGGGGGGAATTTGTAGGACACAGGAACATCACTAAAGAGGGTGTTGGAGGCTTGCTGCTGGGAGGTGAGAACACTTCATTGCTTTTGTCACGCTGCCTCTGCTTCTGGGTTTTAGCTGTGAACATGCTTCCATGGAAACAGAGGCATGTGAAGAATGCTCTAGATATCAGCTTGGGTGTGCACCTCTTCACCAAACACACCCGCATATCCAAGAGAATGAGGGACTAAAGGAGGGGCTGGATTGAGAAGCAGTATCCACCCCCTGGCAACTTTTAAACTGAGAGAGAACCTTACAGGCTGGTACTGGACTCTTCAAAAGAATGTACTGCAAAAAACTAAAGGACTGGGGAAAGAAAGAAATGCAATACAGGTATGAGGGTAACATGCACTAACTTATAAAAACAGATTTCTGGGACTTTAAAGGACCATGAACACTCAAAAAATTTAAATTATATATAAAATGGTACAAATTTATTTCAAAAAATAAATAACATTATACAACAAAAACTGAAACACATTATGACAATGAGATGGTCCAAAAAAATTGGATGCACAAAAGAAGGCAATGCACATAATAAAGGAATTGCGTGCCCCTGGAAGACGCAAATTTTTTGCGAAACGCAGCGTAGGGCTGAACGGTGTCATCGCGTCACCTCCCTCTGTCGTTGTCACTCCAGCAGGACGGGCGGCCTGTGACTATCCGGCCGGTGTCACAGACTGTCCTTTCATCAGAGGACGAATTGTTTTTCTATATGTGAGTGTTTATTACATTTTTTCAATAAATACCATTGGATTTTACACTATGGGAGCCTTCTTCTGTTTTCCCCACATGATGTTAACATTCCATTGAGGGCCGGGCTTTATCTTCCCCTGGGGATCCATTTGCACTACAGCTTCTGAGGTTCCATTCTGGTTCCATCCTGATTCCTGGGTTGCCCGAAGCAACAAGACTACAATGCCCAGTTAGACCCTCTGTAACGGGGGGTCATGGGGTTCCGGTAAGCGGCCAGGCACTTCATCTATGGTGGTGGACCCACACATCTGGGATTTCATTCGATTAATTAATTTTTTTGCACATTACTGCACTTTTTTGGGGCTTCTTGTATATGGGCTTTTATATTGAATTTTTGTACATGGACTTTTTTATATATAATTTTTATAATTCATTTTTTATTTCTTACTTAAGGGGAGGTTGTTTTCATTTATCAACCTATTTTGGTGTTGTCACATTATATTATATGTTCACATAAGGTTTATCTTTGCACTTTTGTAATCATATATGTGCTAGTTTTTTTTGTTTTAGCGCGAGTCAATTTCTTTTCCCATAATAAAGGAAAACTCATTAGAGTTAACCAATACATCAAAATACACATACCTGTCACTATAAAGTTTGTGGATGGAATTTTGCAGAGCACACATTCTATCACAGACCCACGTGCCAATGGCCACTGATGTTGAGATGTAATTTCGCTGTAACTGGAGTCAAAAGAGACCTCTAATACTTCAAGGTTACTGCCCCTCATACAAAGAAGGGGGAGCCTCGCTGGATAAATAAACAGCCATAAACCTAGGATAAAGAGAATTCAAACGTAGTATTAATTTGTAAAATGCTGGTAAAAATTTCCAAGCATAAAATTATAAAACCCATAAAGGTCTTACCTAAAAAGAGAGGGATTCACAGATGCAGCCATGTCCTATGTCTCCAGAGTGAAGCCAGGACTTTAGTGAACTACCAAATTTATATATAGGCCATAATGAGAGGGAGGGTGAAATCGATGTGCTACACCTGGAATGATGCCATCGCAAGTGACACCATCACCTCAAGGCATTGTATATCTACTCCAATGTGACTGCTCCTGGTTCTACGTGGGTAAGACCAAAATGGAATTTTGGCAGAGAGCAAACCAACATATCCGTAGTATGGGATCTTGCAACCCTGATCTGCCATTGGGACGTCATGTCACTCTTTTCCATGGCGGCCTCCTTCCGCAAATAAAATTCCTAATATTGGACCATGTTCACCCAGGCCTTAGAGGCGTGGACTGGAACAAGACACTTCTGCAGAAGGAGCAGCATTGGATTTTTAGACTCAACGCCACTACCTTTCTGGGCCTAAATGAGACGATTTCCTACAAGTCATTCTTGGAGGGATTCATCTCGGATGGGCCAGAGAACGAACAATAGCCATACAGGCATTTTTCACTTTTCTTTTCTTTTTTTCTCTTTCCTTCTGTTTTTGAATTTGATTTTTGAATTTATGTTATTGTTGCTATATCTGATATATTTGTCATGGGTATCTAATTTGAACTGACTAAATGAATTTATGTCAGTGAATAACATTTGTTTTGGATTAAACTATTATATTGATTATGATATATATATATGCTGTACATATAGAGTCATGTACTGATCTCATGTGCCATAAATTAAAATGAACAAACTTTCAGTTTATAGCTTTTCCCTTCTTCTCTTTCTTCTTTTTTTTCTTCCACTCTCTTCTTTCCCAACTCCCCTTTTGGGCATCTTGATTGGGTATATGGCTAACTTGCCATGGTCTACCCTTGTGAATCTATTCAATCCAATTCTTTCCTAATGGTTGCTACAATATATTTTTCCAGCCTTTCATGGCTCATTGTCATGTCCTTTGTGTGGCTTTTCCCTCCCGTGTTGTTCTGTGTCCTCCTCCCATCTGAAGCACCTAGGCCATACGGGGGGGGTGACGGTGACTTGTTTGGGCCATGATGCCTGGGCAACCATGCACCTTCAAGCCCTGGTTGCATCAGTGGGTGGATGGCGCAGCATGCCGCACTGTCATGTGACCGGCTGTGGCATCTGCTTTTAATGATGTCACCTGTGATGGCTCGTGATGGCGTTATCGTTGGGCGGCGGCGCAACACCATCGCACTCGCACACATACCTATGTGGGCATCATGGCATGGTGCGCCGCAAGCTCAGGGGAGTTGGGGGATATGTTGGGGTTGGGGAAGGCCATTTATGGAGCATCACAGATCATTCCAGGTGTAGCACATCGATTTCACCCTCCCTCTCATTATGGCCTATATATAAATTTGGTAGTTCAGTAAAGTCCTGGCTTCACTTTGGAGACATAGGACACAGCTGCACATGTGAATCCCTCTCTTTTTAGGTAAGACCTTTTGGGACACATTATTTAATGCTTGGACATTTTTTCCGGCATTTTACAAATTAATACTACGTTTGAATTCTCTTTATCCTAGGTTTATGGCTGTTTATTTATCCAGCTAGGCTCCCCCTTTGTATATGGGGCAGCAACCTTGAAGTATGAGAGGTCTCTTGACTCCAGTTACAGCGAAATTACATCTCAACATTAGTGGCCATTGGCATTTCATGTGGGTCTGTGATAGAATATGTGATCTGCAAAATTCCATCCACAAACTTTATACTGACAGGTATGTGTATTTTGATGGATTGGTTAACTAATGAGTTTTCCTTTATTATGTGCATTGCCTTCTTTTGTGCACTGGTTCAATATATTATTTTGTTCTCTATTGTTTACTATTGTGTCTCACATTTAGATCCATGTTGGTCTGCCATTCTTTGAAGGCTCTGGCCCTCCATTCCCTCCCCCGTACTCCCCCCACCCCCTTTTGGATGTGTTTCTCAGGCGCGGGAGAGCTTCATCTGGACATGCCTTATTTCCATCTTGGCTTGCCCAACGTCTTCTCGGGCGTTCCTGTTTCCTTATTCTTTGTTGAGTATATGATCTTCATTGTTTGAAACATTTAACACATGAGGTCAGTACCGATATCAACAGTTAATTTACAATGATTCAGTTGATGTGTCTATTCAATATTGGATAATTTGGTATTTTATGCGTAATTATATCTATTTTAATATTGTAGATTGTCTGTATTCATCTGGAAGTTCCCAGCCCATTACTTTTTCCCTGAAGAAGACCCTTACCTCACATGTAGAAACGTGTTGGGTTTTACCTGTCTTTCTGACAGTTGGTTTGGGCCTCTTCCATTATTTATTCATCCAATTTTTCTTGGACCATCTCATTTTCATCACGTGTTTCAGTTTTTGTTGTATAATGTTATTTATTTTTTGTAATAAATTTGTACCACTTTATATATAATTTTCATTTTTTGAGTGTTCATGGTCCTTTAAAGTCCCACTTTTGAGGAAATCTGTTTTTTTATATTGTATCGGGGATGTGGACCTGAACCTCTTTCTTTTCCAAATCAGTTAGTCCAAATACCTCTTGTACATGTACTACCTTGTGACAGACTCACCGGGACAGCGGCTTTTGGAGGGGACTGAATGCTAGCCTCTTGCCTATCCGACTATGGGCCCCGGCATTTGAGGGAGCTACAAGCATTTAGGAAGATATTCTGTTATGTAATGCAAAAGGACATTATTAAGGAGGCCATAATAGTCTCTGCCGTTTGGGGTGTGGCTGTATTCCAATGTTCTACTGTGTCTGTCTACCTTGGATATTATGGGATGTGTATGTAGATTAGCTGTGAGATTGGTGAGGGCGAATTCCTCCAACAAATCTCACTGCTGATTGGACAGTCTACCCCACCCAGAATGCAAAGGTGGGGGGATTGTCCAGAAAATTACCTGTGTACCTGGGTTTTCAATAAACAGTCCATGTTCAGCAACCAAACAAGTATTGTCTTGTTTGTTGTTGTGAGCAGTTTGGAATATCTGATCTCTATATTAAGACTGGGAGGAAGTGGTATATGATGAAAGCACTCAAGCGGAGTGTGGGACATTTCGTTACATTGGTGGCAAGCAGTGGAATGCTTCCTGCAGTCTGGGATATCCAAACCTCCACCTGGATCCAAAGTCCGGATAGCAGGAGAGGTACAGATACCAGCCACCATGGAAGAGGAATTTGGAAGGAGGTTGCGAGAGATGCAGATACAGCACAGAGGACCAGTATCAGAGCAGGTCCTGCAGGGATGGTATGATTCTATCTTTTTTTTTATAATCAAAATTTTTTATTTCTTTCTCGGACATCACGGGACACAGAGCCACAGTAATTACTGATGGGTTATATAGGTATCACTAGGTATTGGACACTGGTCACACCCTAATCAGGAAGTTCAACCCCCTATATAATCCCTCCCCTTCCAGGGATACCTCAGTTTTTACGCCAGTGTCTTAGGTGTTGGACGTGCAAAGATGTCCTGTGCTGAAGCTCCAAAGGGAATATCCTAAGATCCTATACTGGGGCAAGCCAGGCGAACTGGATCCATTCAAAGTGTCTTTTCATGGCCGAATTGGATGGTACCCGGGCGTCGTGTCCGAAGAAACGAGGTTTTACCTGTAACGCTTCTCTTTTTAGAGAGCTGGACCCCGCAGATCAGAAAATGGCTTTAAACTTCCTAATTTCTGACTGGGTGCTTTACAGGGTCAGAACCGAAGGATCCCCCTACTTGTAGGGGGCCCCAGTCTCTGATGGTTTTTCACAAATGGAGCCCACCGTGAGAGGTGAAGATTGGGTCTGTGTAAACTGAACCCTGCGGCTGGATAAGGTAAGAGGAGATTCCACAGAATTTTGAATTCTAGTGGCTTTTCTCCTTTAAGGTAAATGCATGCTATGCCTATTGTGACCACCGGGGGCAGCCAAGAGCACTAACCTTCTCATGCTTGATTCTGTCTCAGCGTTCGCTGCACAGGCTCTCCGACTGGCTCCAAGGTAAGATGGTGGGGGGGTTTTCTCTGCTGGGATGTTCCCCCCAGGCTAGGGAGAGGCTCAGGTATGCTGTAAGGCGGGTGAGACCGCACTGTCACAGCCGCTGCCGCCGCCGCCACCGAAGCCGCCATTGCAATGCAGGGCCCATCACTACCAGCCTCCTCCTTATTCCCCCACCCCCAGCCTTCCTTCAGGCTTGTCAGGAAGGGTCGGCTCGCACGGGAAGTGCTGGTTTTTTCAAAAAGCGAGGGGGGGCAGGGAGGGGGGGGGGGCGTCAGCATGCTCAGATGCCCACAGTGCCAGAAAGCATGGCTATGTAAAGCACACTGTACAGGTGCTCTGAGCCTTGGAGGGACACAGAGCTGACAGTCGCATGTAAGGTGGGACACAGGCATTCCCCTAGGCTGCATTTACTAAGGAACACCGGACTGGGCATTTGGTAGCAAGGCTTTTAGCCAGACTACATCGCTCAGCAGTCATTGTTCATTTTTTGATACCTCACACCTTGTTGCGTTGCACTATGGGTAGAAGAGGTTCAAGCACCCCAAGAACCAGAGACACTAGGGGGTCTCGTTCAGGTTCTGAGGACCCCCTGTCTGCCACACCATCCCCTCCTGAGGGACCAGGGGCAGCGGGACAGGGAGAGCCATTGGGGTTAGGGGCTACACCTGCTGCCGGCACTTCAGCCCCTGTGTACATTACACAAGAAGTTTTTTCCTCAACCATTACTGGATTAGAGAAAAAGACTAATGGCCGTGATTACATCTTCACTTAGTGGAAGAAAACGCACAAGGCCTTCCTCTGCTCCCCAAGACCCTCAGACAGAGGAGCTCTGGGATAAAGGAGATGAATCCCTTTCAGAGGATCAGGATGGGACAGATGATTCCTCTTCAGAGGATTCAGGTGGAGAGGGACTCTCTGCGACTTCCCAAGAGGAGAAAGTCTTAGTGCAGATCCTCACTGGATTGGTCCGCTCCACATTTAAGTTGCCCCTACCTGAAACTGCTACAGAAACCTCTTCTGCTTTGGGGTCACTGAAACCTTTCCAAGCAGCACATGCTTTTCCTGTTCATAATTTACTTGAAAAGCTGCTTTATTCTGAGTGGGATCACCCAGATAAACGATTTCTTCCGCCGGAAAAGTTTTCTACACTTTATCCTATGGAAGAAAAATTTATTAAGAGGTGGGGAATACCGACCATTTATGCGGCCATTTCCTCTGTAAATAGTAGTCTGACTTGTCCTGTAGACAACACTCAGATGCTCAAAGATCCTGTGGATAAAAGGATGGACTTCTTATTGAAAGATGTTTTTTCCTTAGCAGGATCAGTGGCCCAACCTGCAGTAGCAGCGATTGGAGTCTGTCAATACTTAAGAGACCATGTTAAGTAGGTCATCAAAGTATTACCTGAACAGCAGGCCCAGGGGTTTGCTAACCTTCCTGCGGCTTTAAGTTATGTTGTTGACGCCATCAGAGATTCTATCGTGCAGACCTCTCGCCTCTCGCTTGGGTTGGTGCATATACTTAAGCTGGCCATACACCTATAGATTATCTGCAGATTTTCTATGGTTAGATAGAAAATGTGCAACAGATCTCTCCATGTTCGCTAAACTGTGTGGCTGGAGGAATCTCCCACTTTTTCCATCTAACCATAGAAAATCTGCAGATAATCTATAGGTGTATGGCCAGCCTTAGAATCTTATGGTTGAAAAACTGGTCAGCCGAAGCACCATGTAAGAAGCTCCTGGCTGGGTTTCCCTTTCGTGGTGAAAGATTGTTTGGAGAGGACTTGGATAACTATATCAAGAGGATCTCCTGTGGGAAAAGCACTCTCTTACCTGATAAGAAGAGTAAGCTTCCCTCTTTTAAGCGGACTCTTTGCCCAGCGCCAGGGGCATCAGCCTCCAGGCAGTCACGACGGTTTCCTCCGTCTGGGGCAAGAAACAAGAGTCAACCCCAGGAACACAAGAAATCCTGGGGGAAGAAGTCTTCTAGACAAGACACTAAGGCCTCTTCATGAAGGGGTGCCCCGCTCGCTCGAGTGGGGGGAAAGACTGCTACAGCTCTCAGGGCCCTGGCAGAGGGACTTCCAGGACAGATGGGTAATCTCCACGGTAACCTTAGGGTACAGACTGGAGTTCCAAGAATTTCCCTCTCCTCGTTTCCTCAGATCAGGTGCTCCCAGAGAACCAGAAGAGAAGCAGTCGCTCCTTCTAGCAATAGAGCGACTTTTGTCGCAGGAGGTCATTGTGGGGGTTCCCACAAAGGATCAAGGATTGAGACTCTATTCCAATCTTTTTATGGTCCAAAAACCAAATGGGGACGTCAGACCCATTTTGGATTTAAGAGATCTGAATCAATTCCCAAGGATGCAGTCCTTCCGTTTGGAATCAATCCGGACAGTAGTCTCCATCCTGCAGGGAGGAGAATTTTTGACATCAATAGGCATCAGAGATGCAGGCCTACCTGTGCCCATTCTTCCTGCTCAACTGAAGTGTCTGCAGGCAAAGATCACTGCTCTAAGGGAGCTGATTCTGACAGTCAAGACCAAGAAGGGTCCTTCTGTCCGCCTTTGTATGAGGCGGCTGGGGAAGATGGTGGCTTCATTCGAAGCAGTTCCCTGGGCTCAGTTCCAGTCAGGACTGCTGCAACACAGGATTCTGTCGGCCTGGAACAAGAAGGTTCAGGCATTAGACTTTCCAATGCACCTGTCGCAGGCGGTGCGTCAGAGCCTCAGTTGGTGGCTCATACCCAAAAACCTGCAGAAGGGGAAATCCTTCCTACCGGTGCCTGGGATCCTCTTGCAGGCAGGACGGATGCGTTGGTGATTCCGTGGCATCGGTTCTCACCGATTTATGCATTCCCTCCTATTCTGCTACTGCCACGGCACCTTCGCAGACTCAGGCAAGAAGGGAAGTCGGCACTTCTGGTGGCCCCGTTTGGCCCAGAAGAACCTGATAGGCAGAAATAGCAGGGATGACGGTGGGTTCCCGGTGGACCCTACCGGTACGCCCAGACCTGTTAGCTCAAGGTCCAGTGTTCCAGCCTGCCTTACAAATGCTGGATTTGATGGGTGGGCTATTGAGACCCACGTTCTGAAAAGTCGTGGGCTTTCAGGTCCTGTCATATCTACCTTGATCAATGCAAGGAAGCCAGCATCCAGAATGATTTATCATAGAGTCTGGAAAGCTTATGTATCCTGGTGTGAATCCAGGGGTTGGCATCCCAGGAAATATGTCATAGGTAGAATTCTTGATTTTCTACAATTAGGATTAGAGATGAAGCTGGCCTTGAGTACCATCAAGGGCCAGGTCTCGGCCTTATCAGAGTTGTTTCAACGGCTGCTTGCTTCGCATTCTCTGATCCGAAACTTTATGCAGGGGGTGATGCGTATTAATCCTCCGGGTAAAGGCGCCCCTAAACCCCTGGGACTTGAACTTGGTTCTATCGGTGTTACAGAAACAGCCTTTTGAACCAATACGTCAGATTCCTTTGGTCTTGCTGATGAGGAAACTAATTTTTCTGGTAGCTATCTCTTCTGCTAGAAGAGTATCAGAAATAGCAGCTCTTTCCTGTAAAGAGCCTTACTTGATTATACACAAGGATAGAGTGGTACTGCCTATCTGGAGGCAACTGCTCGGATTCGCAAGACGGATGTCTTGTTCGTGCTACCAGAGGGTCCCAATAGAGGACAGACAGCGTCAAAAGCGACCATTTCTAAATGGATTCGACAATTGATTGTTCAAGCTTACGGTTTGAAATGGAAGGTTCCCCCGTTTCAGATCAAGGCGCATTCCACAAGGGCTATTGGTGCTTCTTGGGCAGTGCATCACCAGGCCTCTATGGCTCAGATCTGCAAGGCCGCAACCTGATCTTCAGTTCATACATTCACCAGATTCTATCAGGTGGATGTGAGAAGGCATGAGGATATCGCCTTTGGGCGTAGTGTGCTGCAGACAGCGGTACAGGGTCCTCAGGTCTGATAGCACCCTACCGGGTTGTGACCCCCCCCCCCCTTAGTTGGCATTGCTTTGGGACATCCCATCAGTAATTACTGTGGCTCTGTGTCCCGTGATGTCCGAGAAAGAAAATAGGATTTTTTATTACAGCTTACCTGTAAAATCCTTTTCTTTCGATGGACATCACGGGACACAGAGGTCCCGCCCCTCTTCTAATACACTTATATTGCTTTGCTACAAAACTGAGGTATCCCTAGAAGGGGAGGGATTATATAGGGGGTTGAACTTCCTGATTAGGGTGTGACCAGTGTCCAATACCTAGTGATACCTATATAACCCATCAGTAATTACTGTGGCTCTGTGTCCCGTGATGTCCATCGAAAGAAAAGGATTTTACAGGTAAGCTGTAATAAAAAATCCTATTTTTGATTACAGACTTCAACATCTCAATTTAATATTGTACATTCTTGTATTTCCGCAGTTTACATTAAGATACACAGAAATAAACATTACAGGAGAAAACTCAGTACAAAGCTATCTTGTCAAAAGTTTACCAGTTATACTACCCTTCCCCCCTCCAAGAAAGGAGAAGAAAAAAAAAAAAAAGGTTGTTAGTTCCCTCCTCCCCCCTCCCTCCTAATCACCCTTTCTGGGGTAAGTCTGCTCTATCCCTTCACACTCCATTCCTTCTACTTCAAGTCATGTAATCTCCTACTATACCCTTCTGTGTCGAGGAATATAAAAAAACCCAACTACTTCCAAAGAGGCCACTGTTGGCCATGGTGTCTTTCCATTTTATGTGACTAAAAAAAAAGTATTGTGCCATGTGATTAAATATTGATGATCCATAATTGTGTATAACGGCCTTCATGGCCTAAGTCCCCACCTCTAAGTGACAGTCCAAAGAAAAAAAAAAAAAGGGGGGGATGATCCCCTCTCCTACTTCCACATGTTTACCAAAACCTATAATATAAGAGGCCTCTAATGGCCATAGTGTTAAAAATAATAATAAAAATAATTATACCATGTGATAAAAATATTATCGACCATATTGCATATAAACAAACTTCTTGACCCACCCCATTTTGAGTGCCAAACCCTCCACCAACCTTCCCATCCCTCCCCTCACTACTTAAACATGACTTGACTCTCTCTCTCTCTCCCCCTCCTCTGTATGATTCTATCCGCTGGGAAATCTGGAAGGAAGAGCTAGCCCATGAGCAACGACACCAGGGAAAAATTCTCTCCTCCTTCCAGGAAAGGTACTGGTCGCAGTACGAAGTGCGAATGGTATTTTTGGGGGAATAACCGCATAAGGAATAGAAAGCTGAGTTAATCAGGCTGGTCCAGGTGGAGATGCGGTTGGACGAGAGCTAAAGAGAGCTACCCTCCACTGGTATGTAGCCCAAGTGTGCCCGTGGACACCCCATCAGAAGGCTTTGGCTATGGCGGCCTGGGGCTGTTATTAGAGAGGCTGTCACAGGATCCTGACTTTGGGAGCAATTGTGAGTGGCATTTGGAAGAAATCTCAGAATACAGAGAATGGATGCTGAATGTCCCAGAAGTTCTCTGGAAGATTTGGAGTTTCTAGCCAATCAGGAATGGGAGCTGTAGATTGCCTACAGACAGCTGCTAGATTCTGCTCAGCAGCAGGTCTGGGCTCCCTTTGTCTGGGACTATCAGGAAATACCAGCTGACAACTCTGAAATCCTGGCTGAACAGTCAGCAATGTGGCAGAGTAACAGTGTGCTTTGCCAACCTGCCCCCGCAGCTATGGACACAAGTGCTGACTGACCTTGATGATCCTGTTTCTGCATGGGATGATCTTGCATAGAGGAATGCATCTGTTCAGCAGCTGGATGAGGGTACTGGAGATGGAGCAGTCGGCTCATCTCTCCAGGCACAGACCACAGACTGTATGGATTTTATTGACTGTTCAGAGGATGTTATAGATTATGAGTCACCTGCCAAAGTGTTGGCACTGGGCCCAAGTGCAGCCAACCCGTGCCCTGGATTTTCAGCAATTCCAGAGACTTGTGATTTAATTGACTTTTCTGCTGAGGAAGAACAACCGAGTGAGCCTCCAGTAGGGATGAGCTTCGAGTTCAAGTCGAACTCATGTTCGACTCAAACATCGACTGTTTGCCGAACAGCGAACAATTTGGGGTGTTCGCGGCAAATTCGAAAGCCGCAGAACACCCTTTAAAAGTCTATGGGAGAAATCAAAAGTGCTAATTTTAAAGGCTTATATGCATGGTATTGTCATAAAAAGTGTTTGGGGACCTGGGTACTGCCCCAGGGGACATGGATTAATGCAAAAAAAAAGTTTTAAAAATGTCAGTTTTTTCGGGAGCAGTGATTTTAATAATGCTTAAAGTGAAACAATAAAAGTGTAATATTCCTTTAAATTTCGTACCTGGGGGTGTCTATAGTATGCCTGTAAAGGGGCGCATGTTTCCCGTGTTTAGAACAGTCTGACAGCAAAATGACATTTCAAAGGAAAAAAAGTCATTTAAAACTACTCGCAGGTATAATGAATTGCAGGTCCGACAATACACATAAAAGTTCATTGATAAAAACGGCATGGGAATTCCCCACAGGGGAACCCCGAACCAAAATGTTTTAAAAAATGACGTGGGGGTCCCCCTAAATTCCATACCAGGCCCTTCAGGTCTGGTATGGATATTAAGGGGAACCCCGGCCAAAATTAAAAAAAAAAAATGGCATGAGGTCTCCCTCAAAATCTATACCAGACCCTTATCCAAACACGCAACCTGGCAGGCCGCAGGAAAAGAGGGGGGACGAGAGAGCGTCCCCCTTCCTGAACCATACCAGGCCACATGCCCTCAACATTGGGAGGGTGCTTTGGGGTAGCCCCCCAAAACACCTTGTCCCCATGTTAATGGGGACAAGGGCCTCATCCCCACAACCCTTGCCCGGTGGTTGTGGGGGTCTGCGGGCGGGGAGCTTTTCGGAATCTGGAAGCCCCTTTTAACAAGGGGACCCCCAGATTAAAAGTACCCCTATCATTTCACAAAAAAACTGTCAAAAATGTTAAAAATGACAAGAGACAGTTTTTGACAATTCCTTTATTTAAATGCTTCTTCTTTCTTCTATCTTCTTTCTTCTTTCTTCTATCTTCTATCTTACTTCGGTTTCTTCCTCCATTTTCTTCTTCTTCTGGTTCTTCTGGTTCTTCCTCCGGTGTTCTCGGCCGGCATCTTCCTCCACGGCGCCTTCTTGTCTTCATCTTCTTCTCTTCATCTTCTTCTCGGGCAGCTCTGCATCCATGATTGGATGGGAGACTCCCGCTGTGTGACGCTTCTCGTCTTCTGACGGTTCTTAAATAACGGAGGGCGGGGCCACCAGGTGACCATGCCCCCTCTGATGTCAGAGGGGGTCACCCGTTACGTAACAGGTGATCCCACCCCCCTCTGACGTCAAGGGGAATGTAGCGAGATTGACATAATATCGCGGTCACCTACTGTACCTCACACAGATAGAAGCATTCTGACATCTGAAGTTGGCAGGCTACAGTTTTTAAAGGCCAATACAGAATACAGTAGTCCATTGGTGAGAACACGTTTTATAGATCCATTTCCTGCAATGAGCTTCTGGCAGTGGAATAAAATAGAATACAATTTAGCATTCAAGAACTATGAACCTGGTAACAGAAGACAGACCCCAGATCCAGTATAATCGGTGTACATACAGTAGATCATCATTATAATTTCTAAAGATTCATATCTAGAAGCCCTCAGTGGAGAAGATGGTACAAATGGAGTGTAATTATTCGAACACCATCTCTGCACCTTACACAAAGTGATTCCTGCGATAGATATACTACGGGTTTTATTTACCTTTCAGCTCTGGAGTCAGGGAATGTCCGAGTTCATCCAGCAGAATCTGATCCGGCAGAGCCTTACCTATAGAGAGAAATATAGGTTGATGGCTCTGAGTCATGTATGATTGAAGCTGACCTTTCACATACACCAAGCTACAGATTACAATTATGTCCAAGCAGCAGAATATAATGAATCCTATGTTACATGTTACATGTCATGCCCCGTACACACGAGCGGAATTTCTGTCAGAAAAATCTTGGATGGTTTTTCCAACGGAATTCTGCTCAAGCTTGGCTTGCATACACACAGTCACACAAAAGTTCTCTGAACTTTCAACCATCAAGAACACAGTGACGTACAACACTACGACAAGCCAAGAAAATGAAGTTAAATGCTTCCGAGCATGTGTCAAATTGTTTCCGAGCATGCCCTGGAATTCTGCGGGTCAGAGTTGCTACAGACGATTGGAATTTCCAATAGGAACTTTTTCCGTCGGAAAAATAAAGAACCTGTTCTCATGCCGCGTACACATGATCAGAAATTCCGCCAGCAAAAGTCCGATGTGAGATTTTGGTCGGAAATTCTGACCGTGTGTATACTCCATCAGACTTTGACTGGTGGAATTTCCACCAGCAAAAGATTGAGAGCAGGTTCTCTATTTTTCCAACAGAAAAAGTTCCTATCGGAAATTCCGACGCGCAAAATTCCTACGCATGCTCGGAAAAGTTTGGTTGCCCTTCTCTGCACTTTCTCCAGTTCCCTGATATCCTTTTTGAGTACTGGTGCCCAAAACTGAACTTCATATTCCAGATGAGGTCTTACTAATGATTTGTACAGGGGCAAAATGATATCTCTCTCTCTGGGGTCCATACCTCTCTTAATACAAGAAAGGACTTTGCTCACTTTGGAAACCACAGCTTGGCATTGCATGCTGTTATTAAGCTTATGATCTAACCACCCTGGTGGAGAGCACTGTAACGGGGAAGGGAAGTTTCCCCCATGCTATCACGGGCACTGTAGCAACATCAGTATTCTCAGAGCCGGGGCTGTATGAGAGGCCTCCCTCTACATGATAGACTCTGACACAAGGTATGCGACAGCCACATCCACAAGTGAGATTATCCATCAGCACATCTACAGGAAAAGAACCCCACTTCTTTGGAAGAACCCCCTGCATGTGCAGCCCCCTGTATGAATATACACAAATATACACATCAAAACCATGTAAAAAATACTCTAGTGGTATATATCAGGTTTCATGTATAAAAACCTGACAAAAAATACAACATATAGATAAAGAACTAGAATTTATTAATACGGATGGGATGTGTCCAAATACAGTCAGGTCCATAAATATTGGGACATCGACACAATTCTAATCTTTTTGGCTCTATACACCACCACAATGGATTTGAAATGAAACAAACAAGATGTGCTTTAACTGCAGACTTTCAGCTTTTATTTGAGGGTATTTACATCCAAATCAGGTGAACGGTGTAGGAATTACAACAGTTTGTATATGTGCCTCCCACTTTTTAAGGGACCAAAAGTAATGGGACAATTGGCTACTCAGCTGTTCCATGGCCAGGTATGTTTTATTCCCTCATTATCCCATTTACAAGAAGCAAATAAAAGGTCCAGAGTTCATTTCAAGTTTCCTTTTTGGGATCTGTTGCTGTCTGCTCTCAATATGAGATCCAAAAAGCTATCACTATCAGTGAAGCAAGCCATCATTAGGCTGAAAAAACAAAACAAAGCCATCCGAGAGATAGCAAAAACATTAGGTGTGGCCAAATCAACTGTTTGGAACATACTTAAAAAGAAAGAATGCACCAGTGAGCTCAGCAACAAGAAATGACCCGGAAGACCATGGAAAACAACTTTCTTCACCAGGGAAAGAACACCAGGGAAAGAATTTTTTCCCTGGTGAAGAAAACACCCTTCACAACAGTTGGACAGATCAAGAACACTCCCCAGGAGGTAGGTGTATGTGTGTCAAAGTCAACAATCAAGAGAAGACTTCACCAGAGTGAATACAGAGGGTTCACCACAAGATGTAAACCATTGGTGAGCCTCAAAAACAGGAAGGTCAGATTAGAGTTTGCCAAACAACATCTAAAAAAGCCTTCACAGTTCTGGAACAACATCCTATGGACAGATGAGACCAAGATCAGCTTGTACCAGAGTGATGGGAAGAGAAGAGTATGGAGAAGGAAAGGAACTACTCATGATCCAAAGCATACCACCTCATCAGTGAAGCATGGTGGTGGTAGTGTCATGTCGTGGGCATGTATGGCTGCCAATGGAACTGGTGCTCTTGTATTTATTTTTAAAGAAAAAGGACAAGAACATAAATTTTCCATAAATTTTTCATACAAATAAAGACATGTGTATAAAATGTACAAATTGTAAATACGCCATTTAGCATATCTGAGAGCCACCTCGCTGCCAATATAGCAAAACTCTAGCTTTAAGCTATATATTTACAAAAAAGTGGAGGTACAGGTAAAAAGGAAACAATCAGTAACAATATAATAAAGGAACATTAAGAAGATAAATGAATAGTCAGTGGGCGGATGCATCAGAGGGGAAGTACGTCAGAGGGTGCTAGAGAACTAACACCAGTATTAAGGTTAGAGTGATCCCATATGTCCCATATCTTGGAAAATTGCAGGAAGGTATCATGTATTATCGCAGTGAGCCTTTCCATTCTACATATCTGCTGTAACATTTGTAGGACCTGTGAAAGAGAAGGCTGGGAGGGGGAAAGCCACCTCAAAGGCATAGCCCTTTTTGCAGCAAGCAACATGAAGGTGGCCAGTAGGGATGAGCTTCGTGTTCGAATCGAACGCATGTTCGACTCGAACATCGGCTGTTCGACCGTCCGTCGAATTGCGAACGTTATGGGCCGTTCACGCCAAATTCGTGTGGCGCGTCACGGCCCATAATTCACTGCGGCATCGCAGTGCATTGCTGGCTGATGATTGGCCAAGCATGCACTATGACCCGCATGCTTGGCCAATCAAAGCGCCGTCAGTAGAGAGAGCTGTAATTGGCCAAAGCCAGGGTGGCTTTGGCCAATTATGGCTCAGGGGATTTAGTACACGCCCCACACTATATAAGGCCGCCTGCACGGCGGCCCTGTGTAGTGTGTTCCGGTGTGCTGATAGAGAGAGAGACAGACAGTGTCATTTGATTTGAGTTAGCTAGATTAGGTTAGATCTGTTCCTGCTATTTACATTTAATGCAGTGCGTCCTGCTCACAGTGTTCAGCTAGATCTGTTCCTGCTATTTACATTTAATGCAGTGCGTCCTGCTCACAGTGTTCAGCTAGATCCGTTCCTGCTATTTACATTTAGTGCAGTGCGTCCTGCTCACAGTGTTCAGCTAGATCTGTTCCTGCTATTTACATTTAGTGCAGTTCGTCCTGCTCACAGTGTTCAGCTAGATCCGTTCCTGCTATTTACATTTAGTGCAGTGCGTCCTGCTCACAGTGTTCAGCTAGATCTGTTCCTGCTATTTACATTTAGTGCAGTGCGTCCTGCTCACAGTGTTCAGCTAGATCCGTTCCTGCTATTTACATTTAGTGCAGTGCGTCCTGCTCACAGTGTTCAGCTAGATCTGTTCCTGCTATTTACATTTAGTGCAGTTCGTCCTGCTCACAGTGTTCAGCTAGATCCGTTCCTGCTATTTACATTTAGTGCAGTCAGTGCGTCCTGCTCACAGTGTTCAGCTAGATCCGTTCCTGCTATTTACATTTAGTGCAGTGCGTCCTGCTCACAGTGTTCAGCTAGATCTGTTCCTGCTATTTACATTTAGTGCAGTTCGTCCTGCTCACAGTGTTCAGCTAGATCCGTTCCTGCTATTTACATTGAGTGCAGTGCGTCCTGCTCACAGTGTTCAGCTAGATCTGTTCCTGCTATTTACATTTAGTGCAGTCAGTGCGTCCTGCTCACAGTGTTCAGCTAGATCTGTTCCTGCTATTTACATTTAGTGCAGTGCGTCCTGCTCACAGTGTTCAGCTAGATCTGTTCCTGCTATTTACATTTAGTGCAGTGCGTCCTGCTCACAGTGTTCAGCTAGATCTGTTCCTGCTATTTACATTTAGTGCAGTGCGTCCTGCTCACAGTGTTCAGCTAGATCTGTTCCTGCTATTTACATTTAGTGCAGTGCGTCCTGCTCACAGTGTTCAGCTAGATCTGTTCCTGCTATTTACATTTAGTGCAGTGCGTCCTGCTCACAGTGTTCAGCTAGATCCGTTCCTGCTATTTACATTTAGTGCAGTGCGTCCTGCTCACAGTGTTCAGCTAGATCTGTTCCTGCTATTTACATTTAGTGCAGTTCGTCCTGCTCACAGTGTTCAGCTAGATCCGTTCCTGCTATTTACATTTAGTGCAGTCAGTGCGTCCTGCTCACAGTGTTCAGCTAGATCCGTTCCTGCTATTTACATTTAGTGCAGTGCGTCATGCTCACAGTGTTCAGCTAGATCTGTTCCTGCTATTTACATTTAGTGCAGTTCGTCCTGCTCACAGTGTTCAGCTAGATCCGTTCCTGCTATTTACATTGAGTGCAGTGCGTCCTGCTCACAGTGTTCAGCTAGATCTGTTCCTGCTATTTACATTTAGTGCAGTCAGTGCGTCCTGCTCACAGTGTTCAGCTAGATCTGTTCCTGCTATTTACATTTAGTGCAGTGCGTCCTGCTCACAGTGTTCAGCTAGATCTGTTCCTGCTATTTACATTTAGTGCAGTGCGTCCTGCTCACAGTGTTCAGCTAGATCCGTTCCTGCTATTTACATTTAGTGCAGTCAGTGCGTCCTGCTCACAGTGTTCAGCTAGATCCGTTCCTGCTATTTACATTTAGTGCAGTCAGTGCGTCCTGCTCACAGTGTTCAGCTAGATCCGTTCCTGCTATTTACATTTAGTGCAGTCAGTGCATCCTGCTCACAGTGTTCAGCTAGATCCGTTCCTGCTATTTACATTTAGTGCAGTGCGTCCTGCTCACAGTGTTCAGCTAGATCTGTTCCTGCTATTTACATTTAGTGCAGTGCGTCCTGCTCACAGTGTTCAGCTAGATCCGTTCCTGCTATTTACATTTAGTGCAGTCAGTGCGTCCTGCTCACAGTGTTCAGCTAGATCCGTTCCTGTTATCTTCCTACTGACAGGCAGGCTTGTCTGGTTACAGTATATAAAGCTACCTGAAGAAAATTACAGGTGTTCTATCCCAGCTTAGTGCAGCTACAGGCCATTAGTATG